>JAWMRA010000162.1:14649514-14751527 GCA_035584735.1 Pseudotriccus pelzelni
AGGAGGGGAAGAGGGGCTCTGTGCGGCAACCGGGGGCTGCCCTCTAAAGCCGCGGGCGGAGACACGGCCCGGCCTTGCCCCTCGTTCCCGAGGACGGAGCGAAGCCCCTTAGCGGTGGCGCGGGCACGGTGACCCGCCTGTAGCCAGGGCCTGGGGTCTGTGCCCGCGCTGCGGGGCTGCCTGTCCTGCCGGTGACGTGCCCGCGTGGCACGTCCCCCCCCAGCCCTCCCTGTCCTCGGGGCTGGGGCCCTGTCCCCCCGACCTTGGGCCGTGAGGCCACCGTTGGGAGTGCCGGGCCTCGGGGGGGGCGGCCCCGTAAGCGGGGCTTTGTGCGTCCCCCCTGCTCGGCGGGCGGTTGGAGGGACCCCCCTGTAATCAGGCGGGCGTCCCGCGGGGTCCCCGGCCTTTCACAGGCGTGGGGCTGGGCGTGCGCCCTCCCTGTCCCCGGGGCTTTCCCCGGGGCCTTAGGGCTGTTGAGCTCCACTGCCTGGCAGTTGAGTCTCCTTGCCCTTGCTGCGGGGGAAGGCCGAGCTCCGTGGCTCCCTGGGTGGGGACCCGCCCGTAAGCGGGGTCTGGGTCCGGGAGCCTTTGCGCTCCCTCAGCCGGCAGCCCGTGCGGGCCGACCGCCCCGTTAGCGGGGAGCGGGTCGGGTGCCCGTGAAGCGGAGAGGAGGAGCCTCCGCGGGCCCAGGGCCCCCCTGTAAGTCGGGGAGTAAGTGCCCTGGAGTCCCGGGCGCTTTGCGGTCCAGGCAGCGGCTCGAGCCCCCTGTAAGCAGGGCGGCAGCCCTCCCTGAGCGCCGCTTTGCGTGCCCAGCTGCCTTTGCCCAGAGGGCCCGGCTCCCAGCAGCGGACGGCACCGCGCCGCGCGTCCGTCGCTGTGGTGAGACAAAGCGGGGTTTGGGGGGTGGGGGGCGGGGTGGCCTGCGGGTGGCCCTCCTCATCAGTCTGAGTTTTGCACAGCTTTTAGCTACTACTATACATATAATTTTAATTGCATTACTACATGTTTCATTTTGTAAATGAGAAGCACCCATGAAACGTGACTTTTTATGTTAGCAAACTTACAACATATGCTATTGAAGCAAAGTATAATGTTCTTTTAACGTTTATGATGTATATAATCACAAGAGGGCAAATTCTTATGTGAGCATATAGAGTGCTACTGCCTCTATCCATAAATATGTGTATTTTTATTAGGTCATCCTATGGTATGTGAGGAAATGGGTTGTTAGTCAGTGTAATAGATGGACCATAGATATGGAGAATCTGGACACCCAAGCAAGGCACCACAGCTACGTTATGCCATCAGAGATCATGAAGCTTGTACAGAAATAGAAGGGCTGGTGGCTTGGAAACAAGAGGCAGAAGGTTTGAGCTGATTAGGGTTGCCCTGCGAATGCTAATGTTTCCTCTTGCCTTCAGACTGCATTATGTCAGAGCAGGCACAATGAGATACTGCTCAGTACAGGGCACAGAGAGAAGTGTTGAGGTATATACTGTGTAGTGACTCACTCAGAGGAAAGGATAAGGTAATTTTTTCCATGTCTGCAGTAGAAGGCTAAACTCTAGGAAGGGCACTAAGATCCTCTGAATGCATACACTGGGACAGCCAGGAACCTCTCTCTATCAGCATTAGAGAGTGCATCCTCACTCTTGGTGTCCAGAGCAGCAGTCTCAGGCTCACTTTGCAAGAGATGTACAAGCTCAGTTGTTTGCTGTGCTGACCCAATCACTTAAAGGCACAGAAATATATTCCATTTCTTGTTTACTTTATTTCAAATTCCAGTTAGTGCAAAACCCTGATAACACAGTTTTGTGGATAAGAAATGAGATGGTTTATTATGCAGTTGCAGAGTCAAGAATCAAAGGACCTTTTGGTGTAATCCTGCCTAGAAATCGTTGTGAAACAACTGCGAAGTCTTGATGTTTTGTAAACATGAACTACAGAAACAAGAACCAATCCTTTAGGTTTGAGGCCATTTTGAATGAATAGGCTAGACATACTGATATTTTAAATAGTAACCAACCACAAACTTGTTTTTAGTTATTCAGTTACTCTTTCTTTTTTTTAATCTTTGTAATTCTTAGAAAAGAGGATGTAGACAGGGGAAGGATGGCAGGGACGTAGTGATTTCTCTGGTCAAAACTACACTGAAATATTTTTTTTCTGTCTTTTCTAACGAAGCAAAGGCTTTTCCAGGACTCTTTCTGCCACAGTCATAGTAATTTTTCAATTAAATTACCATATATGTTAAATTTCACCAGTGTTCTGGCCCACCCATGAACATGAGTCTTTCATTTTCTCTGTTAAAAGCTTAAGAACTAAAACTGTTCAGTATTGTAATTACTGCACATCTATCAAGCTGCCCACCATCTAGTTATGACTAGTTTTGGTTTTACTGTTACTCTGAGTGTCTTCAATTAGCTTTCCTCTGTCCTGGAGACAATATTCAGCAGATGGTAAGCTGTTGGCTGTGTGATATTGGGTATCAACTGTTCAGGTGTATCTTTTTCCCTTGTAAAGAGAGTCTTTCTGCTGCTTTAGGCTCTGTATGTTCTCTGCTGATGGCTGTGACAGTTGAACACACCAGGAAGGCAGTGGCCGGAGTGGTGATTTTGCTTTAATGGTGCTTTTCTCAAAAGCCATCGGAATGCCATAGTGATGGACAGCTTTAAAATACATATTTAATCTTACAGACTTTCTATTAAAGAGCCTGTTATGTCAGACCAAGAGATAAGTCTTAGTAATTAATTGTAGTGAAGAAAAAATTTTGATTTATTGGCCTTTTTCACTTCTGCCTCTCATATGTGTGGTGGTTTCTAGTGCTGTTTCTAGACTGTAACAGAATATAACATTCTTTTCTTTATTTTTATTCTTCTTGAACTATTCTCTTCTTCATAGAAGTCTGACCATATCCTTTTCTTAAACCTTTTCACTGGTGTGATTTCTCTTTGCACAGTACTTCACAATATCTGACCTGAAGTCACTGAGTGTTGGAGGTCTAAGAGTGCAAGGTGTGATGTGAGTAGTCCACACAGCCGTTTGTAGGCCTAGCCTGGACACAGTCAGAATTCTACGAGCAGTCTGTGGGAAAATACAGAAAGTTTGCTGATAACAGGCTCCGTGGCTAAAAACAAAGAGTATCTTGTGCCAGAATTAAGGAGGAGTTTTAGGAAAGGATAGTGTTCTCGTAGCTTGTGGTTACCTGTGTTAATCCAATAGAAAGCATGTTAGTAATGAATGTTTAACTCATGGTTTCTTATCTGTAACCAATAATACTAGAGTGATCACACGCCGAGGGGTAGTGAAAGTGTATAAAAGGCTGGGTAATGTAAATAAAAGTGGATCACTGCGTAAATCATATTGATTTGTCTGTGTGCAAGTCTGTACCCGGGAGCTCCTCTGCCAACAGTGAGGATGCAAAATCTGGAGATTATTGGTGCCAAAGTGTTATAGGGTTAGAGTTGTAAAGAGAATTATGCAAGCTGGAGCACTGCTGAAAAGCAAACCGAAAAGGTAAAAGTTGCTAAATATTGTCTACTCGAGACTGTTCTCTTGGACATGGCTGTTCTCATGTTACTATAAAATTACTTGCATCAAAAGTGCCATTCCTGTGTTAGTTATTGTTGCAGGTCACAGCATTGCTGCTTGTTTCCCCCTCACGACCAATCAAACAGAAGGAAAAAGAGAACAGGCAGGATACACAGTAGCCCAAATTTCTTAGGTTTCTATTCAGAGTCAGGTTCAGGATCCTCATTTTGACGAGCACTGCTGCAGTTGGGTAGGTTTGCTGTGATGATGGCAAACTGGCATCATTCTGTTGCACCTGCTTGCCATAGATTGTAGCTTTTTCTAATCTAATGCCCTTATAAACTGTACTGGTGATGCTGCTGGGCTGTCAGGGACACTCTGTAAAGAGCTTCTGATGTAGTCCCAAAAAATAGCACACATGGCTTTATGTTCATTAGTATCTGGAAGTTTCAGCAACCTACCTGTCTACATTTTGCTTTTTAGGAATGCATGTTTAAATAGACAAATTTTTAAATTAGCGATATCTTCTCTGCTTGCTCTTTTTGATTTAGGAGCTTTTTTCACTTAAAGGTCTCAAACTGTAGTCTAGCAGGCAACAAAAGCAGTTAAATACAGCATTTTTAGAGCACAGATTACATGGCACAGAATTCCAGCCCGGAACATCTGGCTGATAAATTATAGAGCACACTAATCAGCATGTCAGGATGGAAGATTTACATGGTCGATGGCAAGTGCCAGCCAGCTCTAAAGCAAATACATCACTATTTCTGTCTCTTCAACCAGAACACTATCTGTACAGTAATTTGCTTCTGCACCCACTAAGCTGTAATTTCCTAGTCATCGGGAGAAAGATGCAATTACCAATAAAGCGACTGATTCTGGGGTAAGAAATCTGAGTGCACTTGGTCATTGTAAGCCAAAATCTTTTAAAATAAAAAAATGCATAGTTCAGGAAATAAGTTTTTATTTTGATTAGAAGATACTGTTTTTAACATTTGTGAGATGGCACAATAACTCTAAGAACTGACGTTGTCTTCCAGATCCTCAGAATCAAGTTATGACATGGTTATTGTCTGAGGAGATGCTTGGTGCTTGTAGAAGGATCTCTACTTCCATTTCATACAGCAACTCCAGTATCAGACAGCATGTAAGTGTGCGTGGTGCTTGCGCACAAGAGATGTGCCTGTACACAGATGTCAAATAAAAATACATGTATAAGGTCAGTAAACATGACTAAAAAAGGCAACTAACAGTGAAAGAGAGCTGCAGTTTGTTGGTTTTCTTAATTATTTTTGTTGTTCACCAATGACTAATGATTTCTTGCTGTGTCAGGTGTTAGTCCTGACAAAAAAGAATAGAGTTGCTATAGTCCTTTAGTTGTTGGATGTTCTCAGAATACTGGTGAAGCTTATGACCTGTAGGATATAGTGTTTCAGTTCTGGTTGTAGGAAAAAGGCAGGGTTCTAATAGTCAGCTCCGATTTTATATTTTGTCTGGGAAAGGGCCATTGTGTTTTTCAGCCACTCAGCAGTGTAATTCAAATTCTGGATGACTGGTGAGCAATGCTAGCTAAGTTTACAATGACTTTATGCTGTGCTGGGCCTTTCTAGGCACCAGCAGAACTTTTTGTGGCTGCCTTGTGTACATGAGGCTGGGCAGCAGCAGCACCGCATTTCGGATCTAAACCTATACTGACTGAAGCACGGATGAGGAGTGGAAGTCTGAAACTTTCACTGCCTCCTTCAGTGATCAATTAGCTCAAATGGTTTTTCTTTGGTTCTGAATATTTCCGCAGCTGCTTCTGTTATGTGGATGTATACTGGGGATAGAGCACAAGCTTGCAAGGAAATGACTAAGCCACATGTGGCCAGTTGATTGGTGTGGTTAAAGATGGTCCTGGCTGAAGGGGAGTTTACGGAAGCGTAACATAGTGCTGGCCCGTTGTGGCTGGGCCTTAAAAGTCAAGGGCAGTACGTGTTAATCCACTGCAGGAAGTAGAATGCTCATGAGATATACTGTATTGCTAAAAAGGAATCATAATTGACATTCTGTTTGTATAACCTTGCCTTCACTTGCCTTCGTTTTGAAGTCTTTCTGTCACAGTGAATGGTGGCTCCCTGTAAAATCCACTCTCTGTTGACTCACATAAATTTGTTTTAAAATTTCTGATATTTTGCTTGTGCTGCCTTAAAGTCTGAATCCGTAATCAATAGCTACACAGTGGTGGTGCAGGAAAGAAACTGAATGTACTTCAATAGGCAAGAATGCTGGCCTTTATGAGAATTTTCTTATTTAAGGTATGAGTCACACCACATTGACACAATTATTTGCTCAGCTCAGTGGTTCAGCTGCTGTTAGGTCTGACTTTGAGTATGCATATGTTGCAATGTCTAATTTAGGGGAAAAAAGCATTACACTTACTTACACATAGAAAATTATTTATGAGGTAATGATACTGTGGAGCTGGAGTTGAGCTTTCAAGAACACTCTCTGACTTCAAAGACTACAAACATATTCAAACGTAGTTAATAAACAATTATTTGGAAGCATAGATGAAGACAAGACAAAGGAGCACTGTGAAATTTACTTCAAATCAACATTCTGCCTCTGTGTTTGTAACTAGACTCTCCTTAAAGTTACATCCATGAAATCGGTGTGGTATGTCTCTTAGGGATCTTCAGCAATCCCAAGGGATTGCTTCAGGGTTAGCTAAAAAATATTCTTGCACTATTTACCAGTGACTCATTTGTAACCATCTGCCACTCCTCTTCCTTGAGTAAATGTTGGCAAATGTTATTGCTGCAAAAGCAACAGTCAGCTCTACATCACAGCTTTCTCGGATACTGGCACAATGGCTGTGCCAGGATAAGGCAAAGTGCTTATCTGGAAGCTGTAAAAACATTTTGGGTTGTCTCACACAATGCCAGTCAGAGTAACCCTAAAGCTGTGCCATCTGATGATGGGAAAACCAGGACTGATATCAGGAAATCACAAAGATCTATCCCTCAGTTGTTTCAGTTGTACCAGAGGAGCTGATCTGTTTTACCTTTGAGAACAACCTTCTGGCTTGAAGATAAGAGCAAGGGCAGATGGTGGTTCTGTGAAATCCATTTGGGTTTTCATCTCTGAGAGAAGTTTGTGGAGGCTAGTGATGCCTAGTGTTCTTGCTGTCTTCTGCAGGGCCATGAAAGAGGAAAGACTCCTCATGTACATATATATATATATGTATATGTATATTACTTTAGTGCTGTGACAAGGAGTTATATCTAGTTTCTCTGCTTTCAGCTTCTCCTTCATCTTCATTGTAAAATTATTGAATCCTCTGTGAGTTGACGCTGTAAATAAATGATTCAAAGTGACATCTTGGTATAAAACAGTAGACATTGTTTTTTCAAAACTTGAGTAGGTATGTTTTTTGAAAAATGGCTAGACTATATTTGCTGCATTCTTACTCTGTGATCTAAAATTATATCTTCATTGATTTGGCACTTACCAGCTTTCCCAAATAAGATATTACAAGGTCCTTAATGGATGTACTTTTGTGGCTTAGTAGTGGACTCGCTCCCGCTATTTGCTTTCAAGGTAACCTTTCATGTTTGCTGCATTTTCAAAATACTTTGACTGTGTGCCCAAAACCACCAGAGACATTCATCCTGCCTCATCTAACTGCAAAGGGTATTTCAGCCACTCAGCCATGAGCAAGTGAGGTTGTTGTAAAAGGATGATTTTTCTAAGCGATTTTTTCGCTCTGCACTGGTTGTTAGTCAATGCACACCCACTCCTGTGCAGTGCAGCATGGAGGTGCCTTGATAAGTGTGGCCAATTTAGCTTGGTTGATGGAAGCAGCACAGTTACATGAATGTGTGTGCCTTCACCTTAGCTAAAATTCTTAACCTCGTGTTTGGCTTGGGCATTCTGAATGAGTGTCAGTCAAGTGAAATGCTGCCTAGACAACAAGAGAAAAGAAATTACATTAGTCCTTCATATTTTCATGTGTTATCCTGGTGAATTCTGGTGACTGGGTATTGGGTCCTTCCAAGCTGGCTTTTCGATAAAGAAAAACACAGTGATGTGAAAGTCCGCTACATCCATCCTGCTACACACAGGCCTAGAAATTAAGCTTTTCTTATAAGACTTAAAATTTGCTTCCTCGTGAAGAAAATAGGTTCTTAAGAGACAGCAGTAACATGGCTGGGTAATATATGAGCTCAGTTTGTGGAAATTAGTTCTTTGGTAAAATTATTGGCGAATCTGAAAATTCTTAGGAATAGGCAAGTGATATTTGAAGACTGAGTTACAGCCTGCTGGCTGACTACAGCTTGAAAAGTGGGGCTACTCACATGGTGTATGAAAAAGCCCATTTAAAACCACACTCTCCCAGATTTAGAATCGTGTAGGATGAAAATTCACAGTAAATACTCATAATCCATATTCAAATATTAGAGCAGGGATTTGTATCGGATTGCCTGAACCCTTCCATTTTTACGAGTATATCTTGGCCTGCTTTCGTTGCAGAGCAAAGATAACACTAATTTGGGGAGCTTGAAAGATTCTACAGGACAGAATTAAGATATGTTGGTCTGATTCTGTGTTTTTCCTGTGTTGGCGTAGCACATGACAGTGAAATGCAATCTTAAAGACACTCAGATTTGTTTTCTGTTTGCTTAGGCTTTGCTGTGGATGATCTTTAAAATATATTGCACTACAAATACAGTTATACAGAGTTCAAGTATTCAATATTGTGCAGTGTCTGTATCCCTTCTCTCCCCTTCCCCACCATCCTGTAAAATCACGGGCATGATCCATGGGGAGGGGGTTCATTTATTTATTTGTTTTGTTTAAGGAAACACCCGAGTCATGATACTCCTCTCTCTAACCATGAGGGATACATTTTTTCTTGTGAATGAAAGCTTAAATCCCTTGATTCTGGGCTTCGAGCAAAACACCAATTATGATTACAAGTTCTTGTTTTTTATCCCAAGTGGTATTATTTCTAACTAAAGACATTGTTAAATACTATTGGTGCTTCACAAAAAAACCATTTAGTTGGTTCTGCAGTACGTGATTGTTGTTGACTAGGCTGCCTATTTTAAATCAAGTCTTATCTGTGACCACAGGAGGGATGCTGTGGTGAAGGAAGACAAGAACATTGCAGGTTCAAAATGGGGACTGAATTTTAAAGTTATTTTCTATACTTGACACACAGCCCAGGTGAGAAACATAATTCAGTTGATTTAATAGCTGTGCCATGATCTTTCCCAGTATGATATTTAGCATTTGGCAGCTTGGTGACACCCTTATAAAGTTATATTAGGAAGCACACTAAGGCCTCTTTGTACATGGAGAACAGGGAAAGAAAAGGAACACATATTTGCTACGTATCATCTTCTGACATCACTATTTATCTGTTCTGTAGGCATGCAGGCTTGCATCATAGCCATTTCTCAAAGCTGTCATTATTCTCCTTCTAAGTTCACTGAGATCAATGTCAGCTGAAGGAAGAGTAAAGACAACTTTCACAGTCCGAGGTTGCTTGAGGATAAACAGTCATGAAAATCTAAATTCCTCATTCCTTTTGGTTTATATAGGTTTTAGCTTATTTCTGAACTAGAAAAAATGAATTACTAATGGCTATCTGAATGCTAGAATATCTTTGTATGAACATCTCTCTTCACAAGCAATATGACGTTTTTAACACATTAACTGCCCTTAAAGATTCCAAATGAAGACTTGTCTCATTGCCCATTTCCTTTGTGCTTGAATTAATTAGCCTAAATGCCTGAAGAGTTTTGTCTTCATGCACCATTAAGCTTAGTTTCCTTCTGAACATACAAGCAACCATCCAGGTACAGAATACATGACATTGCAACGTTGTTCATTTGGATAGGTAGTGTAACTTTTTCAGCAAATTCAATCGTCATCAATTTTAGGCTGTGTTGATGAGAATAAACTCCCTATTTAATAGAAGTTATGCTTTGATGCTTTTTCACATGTCATTTTAATTTATTAGTGTAAGTGCTAATAAAATAATGAAGCTGTTTGAGCCATAGAAAATAAGTATCTTCGGCCATGTACTGTGTGAAAAACAATAACAGCACTTAGCAGGTGGATGCATAAATTAATGTGGCTTCCCTGAGTTTATGGTTTTCAGCTTTTTTTATTTTTTGTATTCTCATTCGTCCTAGGAATGTGTCACAAAATTAGGTAACACACAGCATGCAAGTCCAATGCAAGAAGCTGATGCTTAAGTTGTGTAATTAGAGTCAGTAAAGGATGCAAGTTGTCAGTATGATTTGTTCTTATTGAATAGTCTTCCACTATACCTTGAAATGGGAGTTAAGTCCAAAGGCAAGTAAAGCCAAGAATCTATTCAAGATTCAGCCCTTTGATTCTGTCATGGCTTTTAGAAAGAGTAGATGAGTTATTTGGCTTTTGCATGATCTGTAGAGCTTCCACCCTCTGCACGTGTCAGTCTCGGAAGCAAAGCAGGAACTACAGGCATTCCATCCTCAGTCAGTGATTGAGCTCCCTTTGTTGCTTGGAGGAGGGGAAAGTTGCAGTGAAGTTGGTGACTAGTTACCAATCCACTTGAATCTGGCGGTGTTGGCTGTTTGCTTCTGGTAGGCTCCACTTTGAGTGCAAGCACTCTAATTAGACATGAAGAGATTTGTTGAATGATATTCCCTTTGCTCACTTGGTCGATGCTCAGAGCACGAATCTTTTAGCAGATAATGACGCTGACTCATGGGACTCTGTCCGATGGGGGAGAAGGTCGTGCATCTGGCACGCTCAAGGTCGTGTCATTGATCCACGTGTTTGTGGGAATGCCCAGAGCTGCTCGACAGCTGTCCGGAAAATGTGCATTGCTACCACGTTTGCTCATTCTGAAACACCATGAACAAGGCACAGCAAAGATCTCGAGGAGAATCCCAGCACTGCACATACATGGAATGCAGACAGTGGCAGAAGTGCGAAAGTGCATAAGCTGAGGTTTAATTGAGTGAGTCATCAGCTCAGAACAATGAGACCTGACAGGTCTAAGTGAGGAAAGGCCCAGAGGGGCTCTTCGGAGAAAGAACGCTATCACTACCACAGTTCAGTTGCTTGTGAGCCTCTTGCTAGAGCTGCAGCCTACCCTTGAAATTATGACTTGCAAGCATTTTCAAAATATAAACTGTATAGGAAGTTCATATTTACGGATTTTGTAATTTTGAATCTCTTGTCTGAGAGTTGTCTTTGCAGGCATTTGATCTTACTTCAATATGTTTGTCATTTCATGACAAACTGGACTTCAGGGTAAAAGAAAGTTGGCAGATTCTACCTCTGGAATGAGTACTTGGTGCCTGTCAGATTCAATGGGAGCTGCTGGCAATGAGGTTAGGGCTGAATATTTGGGCTTGATTCTGAAAAACAATTTCAAATCCTGCTGTTTTATTCATTAGGACATAATCTAGACAAAAAGGATTTGCACAGGATTTTAAGTTTTATTTATGTGAGATTTTTCAGCGTCTGTTTTATATTTGGTAAAATAGTTGTTTGAAAAATGCAACATAAATACCATTTCTGAATTTGGCTCCAGCTGAAGGAGACACAACCAGAGGAGACAGAAAAAAATGCATAATGAGAAATCTGACCTTAACCTGCTCCCTTGCCAACTGCATGCTCCGTAACTGAAGAGAGGCCCATAAATACTAGACTTCTAAAACATTTAACTTAATTTTTTTACAACTTTAGCTTAAATCACAAGTGCATTTGAATAAATATGTTTATCCATTTCCTTCTAACAACTGCCATGGTGTTTAGTTCCCGAACACTGTGCTGTTAAAGCTATTGCAGGTTAATTTATTCCACACCTACCTGAATATTGTCAGTTCTGAGTAGTCAAGCAAGTCCACAGCTTAGTTTTATTCCTCTCCTGTCACAGAGGCAGAGAAATAGCCCTACTGCTGGTGTTGTTCAAAGATGAAATTACTTTTGAGTCTCATTAATAAAGTGAATCAATATGTTCTCATGAAGTGGCATGTTTTATGTTCTTAGTCTCTCCTCCCTAGGAAGACACTACTATTTAGGAATCAAATCCATCCAGCAAACTAAAAGGAAGTGATTTCCCTCCCTCTTTATGAACTTTTCTAGCTACAAAATATTCCGAAC
This sequence comes from Pseudotriccus pelzelni, assembly GCA_035584735.1. Classification (NCBI taxonomy): domain Eukaryota; kingdom Metazoa; phylum Chordata; class Aves; order Passeriformes; family Tyrannidae; genus Pseudotriccus; species Pseudotriccus pelzelni. The sequence continues at coordinate 14,661,197 of JAWMRA010000162.1, forward strand.
AGCATTCTAAATTATTCAAAGCTCTGTAGCCTGTGGAATTTTCAATCTGCTGGAAACATCTGAAAAATAAAAACCACATGGTCCACTGGCTCTGCGTACAAGAGTCTGCATTTTAATCCAGAGCTGCTGCATACACTGTAGCATGTGCCTCTATCGTTTGGTGTTGACATCTGCATTATGATGAGGGGAATTATTCACAGCCAAATTACTATTCAGGGTGGTAGTGTGAGACAACAAAAATGAGATTGCTAGAGGGGAAAATATATGCAACAGTTTGTATAGTTAGAAAAGAAAATTGGGTTCATTTGCTGAAGCACTGCTTTCCTCTTTAGCAGAGTTTAACTCCTTTACAACAGCTAAAATAAAGCTGTGATGTTTTTTGACAAAATTTAATTGCTTTGTATGTAGTTTTTCAACTGACATAATTGTAATATTTATGGACCAAATCAGAAAGTGTCCTGTACGGTAGTAAAGATTTTATTTAGACACACATCTACACCTTGTTGGAACAGTGGGAATAATTTTCATCAAAACAGAAGATGTGACTGGATAATCACTTCTCCTCTTATTAAGCTGTGAATGCACTGACGTTCCTTTTTTTTTTTTTTTTTGTTGCAAATGTAAAAACTTCTCCTTCAATGAATACATGTGGATCTTTAGAGAACTGGGCCCATGCATGGTGAATATTCTTCTGTGTCCTGTATTGGTTTGCTTCATAGCTCAGGATATTAATTTCTGTCCCTAAAAACATTTTCTTCCTTAGCTAACCAAGGCAGACTGACCAGTAAGTACTGGAATGTAGTATTAGAACTAGGGATTGTTGCTACACGTTTGTGCTAGTCTATACCTATTTTACAAGTAGGGTCCCAACATTTTTCAGCTACCCAAACATTCAGAAGTCCCAATAAAGCTTCTGGAAAGTCATCCTTGCCTTGTACGCTCCTTCTGCAGAGAGTCAGGAAAAGAAAACAAACATCCATAGATTATGGATTCCTTCCTACACCTAAAAATTATCTATAATAGCTATAAATCGAAGAGTTTCTCTGTAAATCTTGGTCAGAATTCCATGTGTGTGTTTATCATATCCCACTAAACAAGATATTTTGAGCACCCCATTGTGGTTTTGGCAGAGCAAAATTTCTACCCATTCTTGAAAGCTTTATGCTGAAGTGTAGCTCCCTCCTAACTGCTGCCTCTGAGTCTCCTGTCCCTTATCTTATATTGTCTGCCCAGTTATTTTACAAAGTGGCTTCAGTGCCTCAGGTCTGGGGGGTGATAGTGTTCTCTTTCCATTTCTTTACTTCTTGAATTCTGTACCAGGCCAAACACTGGCATATGGACAATTTGAACTGAGTAGGCTTATTTATTTAGTGAATAGAGAAACGTTGCAACTGGTAAAATCTTTTTTAAAGATAGACAAACACCGAAGCAGGAAGGGAATATACAAGTTAGAGTAGATTCTATGGTGAAGAGACCAGGAGTGTAGGAGATACACCCATGGCTCTTGCATTGTCTGTAACTACTCTTAGAATATCTGATACTGAGATTTTTGGAACTGAATGTTTGATAACTGAATAATGATGTATCTGCACTGTGTTGCAAAAGATCTGAAGAAGTTATCAGCTATGTTAGTGCCACGAAAGGCACAATAAACTTTGGTCTCAGAGAACTGAAAAATCAGGAGCTGTCCATGATGAAAGGCACTGATAAAAGAATTAACTTACGAAAGCCAATGTGTCTTTGCACTAAGGTACAGAATTCTGTTTTTATACATAATCTAGAATATATCAGTTCTCTGGACCCTGTTTACTCCAGCAACACATGTTAAATATCCCCACTGCTGTGGCTTTAATAACCATCCTGCATGTGCTGGCTGGAAGGCTGCCACACAGAGTGCAGCCTAGGCAGTAACAATAGGAGCTTCTTCATTAAACTCCCTTCTCCAGCAGGACCTGGAAATGACAGCCATTTAATTCCCATCTTTTGCATGGAAGATTTTTCCTGTGTAATGCAATCTCGAGTTTATGTAGCATATGTTAATAGGTCAAATGAATCTTATTGAAGAATTTGATTACTTGACTGTTACCTTTCATTTATTTCATGACTGAATGCTTTAGGAAGACTTCTTTGCTGAATTATCTTCACATTCTCAGTTAGAATTTATCCTTTAAGCAAAATAAAATCTATTGACTTATCCTTGGCATTTAGATCACCAATCAAAGATATCAATTCTAGAAATAGTTTTTGAACTCACTGAAGATTATGACAATTATTTACCTCCTCTTTTAACTTCTGAATCAACGCTGATTGCCACAGCTTAATCTCATTTGCTTTCAAAACATGGTGTATCATGTGCTTGTGGCAGAAATGAATATAAAAGGAATGGGGGATTTAGCGTCATTTTAGAATGTAAGGAAGATCAATAGTAAGCTATAAACTGGGTAATTTTTAAGTGCTGTGCTCTTATAATAGTGTAACAGAGCATGTAACAAGCCTATTTAAATGTCACGAAATCATTTTCTAATGGGGTAGGTAATTTGTGAGCAATGTGGAATATCTCAGGCATTCTGACTGATGTCATGTTTGTTTGACATCTGCAGAATGAGTTGAAATAAGTGTTCAGTTTTGTTTTGGAAAAGTAGTATTTGCTTCTTTAAGCAATAATGAGTTCTCTTCACGTGTCAAGAAGAAAATCATCTTCAAAGTGATCTTTAATGGAACGATGAATTAGGATTCTTTATCTTTGCCATACATTTAATATTTCTTTCATAGCAATGTAACATGTTCATTTGATAAATCAGAGCCTGAAAAAGTTGCTGGACTTTACAATTTTCCAATCCTAGGTACTTTAACAGTTTCCTATTTCCAGTATCCAGAATGATAATGTTTAGGTCATGGGCTTCCTAAAATTTGGCATCAAGTGATAATAGAAATCAGACAACTGTAGCGAAGGAGTGTGCAGGCTTATTTGTTAAGCACATGCAAGTGCTCTCTGGCTTAAGGTTCTGTTATTCTTAATGTTACACCTACTTTGATATTGTAATGCCATTTTACTTTCAGAATGGGACAACTTCTTGAACAGATTGATGAGATTTGTCATTTTAGCTGTGCACTGGTGTCTGAACAGATCACAGCAATTAGTCAATGTAAGTTCAGTTGTGTTCTGAAAAAGTTGATGTAGCTTCTGGTCACATTGTCAGAAGTTACTTCGTAGAATCATAGAATCATAGAATAGATTGGGTTGGAAAAGACCTCCAAGATCATCGAGTCTTGACTGTACTTTGCTGCACTTCAAAAAGCAGTTATGGAGTGAGTTTCCAAAGCACTTGTAGAAATTTTGTGGTGGTGTCTTGAAGTTAAAACTTCAAGCATCCAAGACATGAAACCAGTTCAGAGCAAATTGCATTATGTTGTTCTAACTGTGGTACAGCAAAATCTTTGTTTCTGCTTGTAGCATGCAACAGAAGGTGCCGTGTTGCGATGCGTCCTCTGGTCTCTCCGTCCCAGAAGCAGTAACACTCCGCAGCTCTCAGGCCAGAGAAGCGAGCTGGCTCATGGATGCGGCCTGAGGTTAGTGTTTCTATAATAATATGACAATTAGTATTTTCGTGAGGGGAGTTACACCCTCGCATCAGTGCGGGTGCCTGGGGTACCCCAGAGGGAAGGCAGTATCCATCCCTTCCGCGTGTGGTTTGTATTCCAACACGCCAGGCCCCGCTGCCACGCAGCGCGGGCGCCCCCGGTGGAGCCGTGGCCGGCCGGGACGCGCAGGGAGATGCTCCCAGGAAATGCTCTGGAGCAGCTGCAGTTGGCGGACACGTTTTAATGATCTAGGGCTTTAGAGCGGCTCAGGGAGGATCACTGTCATCGCTCCCACTTAAAACAATTATAACTGTAACTCCTGTTAGTTAAGATTTAGTATTGCCACATTAGCTCGTATACTGTATGCCAGTTTATCTTTGCATGTGCTATTTCAGTCGAACTCGTGCATTGTAGGAGGAAAATGGTTATGTGGTGTACTACGCTTTTGCAGGTTCCCCTTAAACACTTTTCCTGATATTTCCATGCCTTCCATGCCTTCCCGTGAGCGTGACATTAAATAACTTGCTTTTTTTGGATTAGGTTTTGGTTGTTTTGTTTGGGGTTTTTTTGTTGTTTGGTTTGATTTTTTTTCATGAAATAACTGGCTTTGTTGTGACAACAGGCTCCCGGAAGGGCAGCATTCTGGCCATTCTGCTGCTGGAAAGTGTGGTAGCATTGCCTGAAATCTAGATAGGTCAGGAAAATTCAAGATTATAAATGTCAACAGTCTTGCTTGGCAGGGTCACAGTCAGAAGTGGCGGGTTATAAATGTAGACGGCTGAGCACCTACTGTTTATCCCTTGCTCACTTATTTATAAGCGCTGGGGATGGAAGGGGAGCAAAGGTTGTGCTATAAATAAAAGCTCTTCAGTGTGATTTACGTGCTTAGTGAATTGCCTGTGCGTTAGCTGCGACCGACGGCATCTCTTCCCGAGGCTGCTCCTCCATCTAGCGGCGGGTGCCGGGAGAGGAGTGGAGCTGCTGGTGCCTCAGTGCCCCCCTGGCACTTAAATCAGGGAAGCCGCCTTGTCTGCTGGAGCTTTTCATAGCAAGATTGTGTAACTAAATGCTAAAGGTTCTGTTTGGCATTGGTTTTGTTAATAAGAAAAATGAGCCATTGGCTCCCGTGCAGTGATACCAAGAACATGGTTGGGTTACTGGTAGCCTTCTAAGTAAGAAAGCTCCTACGGAAATGTTCTTTGCCATTGTAATACCCCACAGATTTTTTTAGTTGTAGTGTCCAGGCAAGTGTACTAGATCCTTTGGGGTTAAGTTGGTGAAAAATATATATCTCTATAAAAACTTCAGCCCTTGTCATGAATGTTTAGTGGGAAAAAGCATAGTATTTGTGAAATCTGGAAGTTGTTACCACAGTCTTTCTATCTGTAAAATTGTCAACCACGCAAAGACTATTAACTTATTTAAACTAATGTAGTGAAAACTATAAAATTTCATTATATACTTGTATAGTTACCTCTTTTCTTATATAGACATGAAGTCTATCAGCATAAGTGCCAGCACAGGTGTGTATAGCCTGGCCCTGTGGTCTCGTGTATTGTCATTGAGATTCTGTATCTAGTTCCAGAGAGGTTCTTTAAACATTGCTGCCTCCTGACATTTTCAATGCTATGATTGATAATAAATCTTTTTATTATTATTGCAAGTTTGTTGATCTAAAAGTCTGCTGACATAGATCACAATCAGGTGACAAACTTTGTTTTCAAGCTTTGCATTTAAAAGCACTCACAAACTAACATCCCTGGGAGACTGAAATCCACTTTCTTTATGTCCTTCCACCATTTATCAACTTACATGTTTGACAGCTCTGTTGCCTCTGAACAGTCAGTATGGTTCCTGTCCACATGATTGTTTTCATGCTTTAGGAGGACATATGTGTATTTTATGGCTAGAATATGACTGTAAAAATAAAAATGGTTCCAAATTTTTTAGAGTAAAGCTAGTAGCTTATATAATTTTCTCCCTGAATGTTCTAAAAGCCCTTTTAATGTAGTTTTAAGGCTGAGTCGAGTTTTCCATCAGAAAACATTTTGTAGCCTGGTTTCAGCTACAGAATGTAATAAATTTCTTTGATTTGTCTCCCCAGGTAATATACAAAAGAACTCTTGCTATTGTTTGTATTCAAACAAGTCCATTGTAAATACAGGATACAGTCCGTATAAGACAGACGTGTCCTTAGATGGCAAAAGATTTAAGATGAAAGGTAAACCTAATTACAGTTATTTTAGATGAAATTGGATTGTTCTGGAAAAAGATTTTAGATTTTTCTGTTTATGTCTAGTTTGAAATGAAATTAGAAATCGGTTGTTTTTGAAGAGGATATATAAAAATGTGATGTCCAGATACACCTGATGCCAAATGCAAGGTATTTAAGGGAAATGAAACAGCCAAGCTTTGATTTGGTCTCTCCAGCAATCTTCTGTAAAACTTAATACTTTATTTCTGTTGTGCTCAGTCTTTATGTGACAGATTCAATGAGAATTTTACCCACATTTTTAAAGGGATTCTTCTACCTCAGTTTCCACCTCCCATATCCCACTTGACACTTAAAGCTAAATCAAACACCCAAGGCAAGGATGCCTAGGACATATTCTGTGAAGAAGTGGAATTGCAAAATGACAGCTAAGATCCTTCCAGAAATCAAGCGGGATCTGTCAACCACATAAGGAGGTAAAATTGTCTTCCCATTTGAGTGATGGCACTTGAATTCTGAGGCTGATTTAAGTTAGACAGTTTCTCTCATTTTTCTGAAAGATTATTACTTGGAATAATTTTTGAGACAAATCAATTCGATTTTGAATGGCAGCCACTTAAAGCCTTTTGCTCTCCTGTAGTGTTGGCTCAGAGCAAAATTTGACTGAGATTGTCACTGGTACCTGTTCAAGGTAGCTCTTCATGTGGCTGGGGCTGCTGTTAGTAATGTGTAAGGGTGTTTAAAAATAAAAAAGTTACCCAACCACACAAATTTGTGTCATGTCAGATTTTGCAGGTGCATTTGAAGATGAAAGAGTTGGAACATCAGTGAAGATTTTTTTTATCCTTGGTGCTGATGTGCCGTAGTAATGCCAAGTACATGCTGTGATCTTCATGGAACAGCTGCAACTTCAACAGCTGTGGTGATGTTCTGATTTTTGTCACTTGGGATGCTTTGTTTTAACTTAGGCTAAAGTTTTGTGCCACAAGGCAAGAAAATGTAGGGAGGAATTCGTAAGTGGTAGGTAACTTTTGACTACAGCTGTTGATGTTCTGAATTTACTGGACGTAGAGCATCTGAGCTGTGACTACCAGAGATACTTTGCTTCATTTATAATAACCATGAAACTGCCTGAGGATGTGTAAATGTCTCAGTTTGGTTTTCTGGAATTATACTGTTACCAAACAGGCATCAGATTCTCCGATGCGTAAGTCAGTGATTGGCAAAGCCTGGTTTTTGCCTGTAATTTTCAACTTCTTGATTGTCTCCTTGTGATAATACTGTGCTTTGGAAGACTTTATCACACCCAGAGGTCTCTAGCTCAAGCCATACTGAGGTAATTCATGCGTAGGATGCCAAGTCATAGCATTACATACAAACCACTTTCCAGTTACTAGGTAGAAAAATAACATATCCACTATCCAATGGGGGATAATAATTTTACTCTCTTGCCAGTTGCACATGTTATTCATTGCAATTATTTTGCCTAGTGGGACATGGAAGCAATTAATTTGATTCTGGTCCTTTCTGGAATACTGTTTTGTTAAGAGTCACTGGAAGGGCTGCTCAAAACCCTTTATAGTTATTCATCTACCATTAAGAGGTTTGCCTTTAATTCTTAATCAAAAATGCAGACCATATTTTCTCATACTACCCATTTCTTAAAGCCACTTTTTAGAAAGATGGATAAATTGTGTAACACTATTTCTAAACTTCCCTGTAATGTCTGTACTTTCATGTTTTCATCTCAGTCACTAAACATGTTAACTAATTTCATAATAAAACAGGGAACCTGAGATTAGATGATTTCTCAAAATATCTTCCAATTTCATTGGGAGAGCCCAAACCAACTGTTTCATCTCTGTTTGAATTGTTCTGAAAAATTCCACTGGATGAGGTTCAACAACATCTAATGCCATTTACTGTTGTGCTTCACTACGCATACCAGTAGCATAATTTCATAATATTTCACTTCACTTTCTCTTCCTGCAACTGGGTTTATTACTTTTCACCCCATCTTCTGAAGACACAGAGAACAGTTTGTTCCCTTCTCTGCTGCAGCCTTTTCCCCTTTGAAGAACATGTCCCTTGTAGATTTTGCTTCTCTGGATAAAATAAACCAAATATTTTCAGGCTTTTCTCCTTGTCTGTTCTGAACCATTCATTATTATTGTTGTGTTCTTCTCAAGGAGAATGACGCTTAAAAGGAGATGCAGCTGAATGTCTCCCTAGTTTTACACACTGTGATCTGGTGTATGTGTCAGTATATTTACATTTTTGTTATTTAATACTGTTGACTTAAATCCAGACTGTTGACTGCTATGCCTTCTGGATGTGTTTTAAGAGTAGTCACCATTCATCTACTTCTGTGTTTTTGGTTATTCCTGTTTGTCTTTGTTAGCTTGTTCATTTTTTATAACTCTGGATTGCTAAATTCACTCTGAATTCAGTTTGGGTTCCAGGATACTCACAGTCCTTTCCAGCTTCAAAGATCGTTAGTGTGTCCTACCAGACAGATACAGCCTGAATCTGAATGAGTCAATTTGTTGTCCACATCTATGGAACTGGACACAAGAATTGAGCATACTGCTCATGTATGCATGAGTTCTCATGCGTGACTTGTGGCTCTACATAGTACAAAGTACTTGTTCCTTCAACCTCATGCATTTCCACTACTTAAAGTTCCACTTCCTTCACTTGCCAAGAGATTAAACAACACAACCCAAATTCTGCTCAGATTGCTCCTTTGTATACTGCTTGAGATGTGATGGATTTGGAAAGGTTATGGCAGATGAAGTTTGAACCCAGATTTGTTCTGTAATGAATATGGTTTTTTCCAAGTATGTCACTTACTTTTTTTTTACTTCAGCTTGAGATGAATGTATCTGAAAATTGAAATTACAGAGACTGATGAAATGCAGAAAGGTTTGATTCTCTTTTGATAGATAAATTCTTTACTCATTTACCCTAAAGCAAGAGCTGTGGTTAGGTGTCAACAGTGACCCAAAGGCATAAGTAAAATGCTCTCATGCACACAATTCCACATGGAAGTGATGTAGCATATGCAATAAATAGGTGACTATGTATCATGTTTCCCCATACCTTAGTTTATTTAACACAGATTTTATTTTTAAATGCTTTGAGTCATATTTTAGTTTGAGTCCCATGAAGACAGCTTCAGCTATATAAGGTCAAGTGGTCTGTCTGTTCAGGATGCATCACTTGCTTCTAAGAGCTGACAGATTAAATGAGTTTCCTATGCTTTGGACTCATTAGATGCTGCTTTATCCTCATTGCTTAATATGTTTCTTCTGTGGAAGTACTGAAGATAAGTAGGAACAGGAGTTTTACTTACGCTTTTAAGAGTATGATCTCTCCACTTTGTCTGATGCCAACCTCTCAGCTGTTTCTAAATACTTGTTGGACCCTTATTCTACTCCTTTCTGTTGCCTGCCACATACCTGAAATCAATGAATGATATACTTAGGTAAGGGTAGCTTTATGATGTCAAAATTTGTATGGCAGTATGTTAGTACCCACCAGATATCTAATATCTTCCAAAAATATCCTCTCTGTGGTATTTGTCTTATCATTCTGCAGTGGTGTTTGCCAAACTCCATGCACAGGTCTCTAGGCTGTTACTCTTCATCTTCACCAGCACCTCAACCTGGATCTACGTCTGCTCACTCTGTAAGAGGGAAAGAAAATGTTTCCTGTGGATTCTGTTGCAGGAAGAGGAAGTTTTGCAAAACTGTGCTCTCATCTTCTGCCCTTCATTTTCCCAGGGTCTGATAATTAGCCAACCAGATGATATTGTAACTCTTGGGCCAAAGTCACACAGAGAATATTGAAAGAGAATATATGAAGTTATATAGCAGTCAGGGAAGAGATGTATGTATACTGTGTGTTTGTTTAAAGGCTTAATTTTTGTTGGGGCAGTTTATCCAACATAAACTAAAGAACAAATAATACTGCACACCCAAACAGCAACACAATGTCTTCTGCTTTCAAGGTTCTGTCTTTATTCATACTTTCTCCAGAGCTTTCTATATTCTAAAATTAGAGAGACCTAAATGCAGTTTTGTTTATTACTTCTTTTTCATTCTTACTTATATTCATAATTATGGGAATAAGTTGAAATTTAAATTGTACTGACTTTATACATAAAAAAAGCCCAGAGAAGTCAATGGCAAACATGCTGTTCACTGCAATGAAAACCACATGCAATTACCCTGAAGATATTTATATTCTCCACTTGTTGGAGTTTTGTTGATTTTAGTACTTTGATAACTGTTTAAATGGAATACTGAGGTGAGAAAGTTGTAGCATGCCAGAAGACATGCTTAAAACACAGTGTATTTTTGTCTAAAACTTCATTATCGTTGCTCACTTCGTGCCTGAAACGTTCTCTGCCAACTCTGGTCAGGCTGTTCTATTAATTGCTGTATAGAAAAGCAGTGATGAGGTGCCTTCCTTCTCTTCTTCCAGTCTCTCACAGGACATCTTCAACTCATTGTCTAGAAGCAATGCAATTCTAACTAACTCCCTGCACAAACTGTAATCAGCAGTGCACAAACAGCACATTTGTGCCAACTAACTCTACCACACACAGTGGTTACCTTTGGTAACAAATTTCTGTTTGCAGAACACAACCAGAAGTTGTATTACCTAACAATTTGCAATCCAGCGCCGTCAGTAAGCATTTTGGGTTTCAGTGGTGCTCAGTGTCCCTGTACAAGACTGGGGTGTCAGGGCCTTAGTCACAGAACATGCAGATGGTTGTCAACTGCCCCTGCGCCTTACAACTCATACCCAGGCAGCTCTGGGGGAGAATGGAAGTACAATTGCCCCTGTTTTATAGAAAGGATGCGGAAGGCACATAAGAACAAGTTGTATTTTTTTAATAAAATTTTACAATCCATAATACAAACAATAAGTTAAACACAGTAAAAATAATTAAATAAAGCTTGAGGTGCCAGCCCTCATACAAATAATGCAAATTTATAAAACAATTCAGATCTGTAAAACAAAGATAAGTTTAAAAATACAACCAAGTGGAAGTTGGGGGGGGTAGTTTCCATATAATATCAGTTAAATCAATGGAAATAAATTTCTGACTTTTGACACCTGCAGCATGAGTGCCAAGTCCTTAAATCTTTTCCTCGTTACATACGTACATGTAGAGAGGTTACATAATCACACATTCCTAGACACCTAGACACCTGCAGATGTGACCTGGAAGTCCAGCAACTGTCCAGTATACCTTCTTACAGCACAGTTCTTAAGAATTCATTAAGAATTTGTAATACTGACACAGCTACTACTTTCTTTTTCCCCACTTTTGGATGCAAAATCTCATCATTCCTTCATTACTGGTCTTAACTGGTTAGGTTTGTAGCACTTGAGTCTTAGTATTATTCAGTAGAATGAGGAGAGATTTTAGTATGAAGTCATGTAGAAAATTAATACTTGAAACTGTACCAATATTTCCAGACCAAATGCTGGTTCATAAATGAAGTGGGCAGATAACTTGTTATGCATAGTATTGTGCGTGGGAATACTCATTTAAATGTTAAGTATTTTAGCTTCCCACTGAGTGGTTTTCAGGTAATTCAGAGTAGTAACATAATACATCAACGTCTCTCTGCCTCATGCCTCAGGAACACTGATGTGAGTGGCAGACCACACAAGCATTTAAAATGAAAGCCTCTTATGACATTCAGGTCTTTACTGTCCTGGTGTCAGTACAGACTGAATCTTGTTCATTTTGCTCCAGCTGTAGAAAAAAGGTCACTTTGGTTCAGGAAGAAAATTACTCTTGGCAAGCACCCCATTCATATTGGAGTCAATCCAGTTAAGGTATTGAGTAACCCTGGTGTAAACACCAGGCTTGTTTTTCTTTGCACAGCCATCTCCCCAGCTGACAATCCCATAAACCGTCATCCTGCCATTGTGTTCACAGACCATGGGGCCACCGGAGTCTCCCTGACAACAGAAAGAGAACATATTAGGCCATTTTCTGCAGAGGGAGCCTTTGTAAATAGAGACAATGTGGCTACTGCTTTTCTAGAGTTACATACCCTACTAAGCACCCTCAAGCTAAAGCTTTGATCTTTGAGAATATTGTTTAGATGGGCCAGAAGGTTTGTCATCTGTTGAGACTTGAGTACTCCTTACCTATGGAGACTGCTTTAGTTCACCATACCAGGATATAGAGAGAATAGTTACCTTGCAAACAACCCTCCAACCCAAATTTGTAGTCACAGATATTAGACTAACAATCTAAGGCCAAAGCCAGCATGCCCAATCCTTCACAGAATCAGTTGTCTCCCTGTCCTTAAGGCACTTTGCAGGTATACTTGAGGACACTTGTTATTTTTAGTGAGTCCTATGGCCACTCTACCCCATAAGGGTGCAGGGAAGTAAATAGAGTTTTGAGCAACCTGGGGAGCTTATTGTCCCTCTCTAATCCCTTGCAAAGCTATAGTTACAGTGCAAGCTGAGACTAAACGAGTTGCTGTATTCTGCTGATGCCTATCAGCCTTCGCTTGAATACACCATAAATAAGGCCTTGAGATAAAAAGGGTACTGTACTTCTTGCACTTCCAAAGGAAGGTGTGGAGCGGGGCAACACCTAACTCAAGGTTCCAACCTTATTCCATGTATTTGGCCACACTACAGATCAATACCACTGGATATACAGAATTCCTGATACATAAAGAGAGACTCTTGTGACTGGTAGAATTGCAAAACATCAGCTTACCCATATACTGTGCATGCATTTTGAATTATTTAGAAGATAAACCAGTTTTACCTTGCATGCATCAGTCTGCCATGTGGGATCTCCAGCACAGACCATATTGTCAGTGACTCTGATGTTGTCATAGTATTCATATTTGCATTTTTTCTGTGATATTAAGTTCACAGTGGCTGACATCAGTCTTTGAGCATAGAAGATGTCATCTGCGAACAGAAGAATATTTCTCTATTTTCACTATCTAAGACAAAAAACTCCAAAAGACCACCCCCACAAAACAAGAAAACCCCCATATAACACATTTTTAGCAGTTAAAATCAGCATAACCATTCCAGTTCTGCATGGAGGTTCTTATTGCCAGCTTATGCAGTATTAGTTTGCTTTTACTGTTGATACATTAAGTTTCAGAGAGAAGAACAAATATTCCAAATGCAAAATACAAAGTTTCCTTTATAGAGAGAAAATTTGATGGTTTTTAAAGGATAATCTGCACAAATGCAATCCTTTGCTAATACTCTCACATGGCTGTAATTTTTTTTCTATCCCTCACCACATCACGAACGAAAGAAATAGTGCTTAACATCTTGCCTTACTCTGTATGGTTGATAAGCATGAGAAGCATCAGATAAGAATATGCCATGGACAACTAGAGAAAATGCCAGCAAAGGTGATCCTTGAGAGATGAACATGGAGTACACAGAATAGAAACTTCTTTTAATACTTTACAGATCATGCTGTGAAAAACATCAAATTCCCACACTGTGGAAGTACAACTTTGGAAAGGAAAATCATTCACTTACAAAAATCTTGTTTTCCATAGCCAGCTATTTCACAAGGGGTATTGTCTTGTAAGTAAAGGTTCCTCTCTGGCAGGCAGACTGTTCTGACATACTTGGATTCTACTGCGCATTGTCCAGAAATTGTCCTTATCCTTATCAAAGCTATGAAACAATTCAGAGAAGATACAGTTAGATCTGTAAAGCCAGATTTTCCCCTCAAGTTCTCCAGTAATAGGAGTATTTGGTAGAGTTATTTGGAATAGTTGCAATTATATTTAATTTTGGTTAAATGTAGTTCCCCTCTTTGCTTTTGGAATGACAGTTATTTGCTAACAAAATTAATTTCCCAGTACTAAAACTGGCAAGTGTTCCAACCTGAACTTCCTTCCTGGAAGGATAGAGGCTGATAGCTCAGAGAAGAGAGTCTTCTACAAGCGTATCTTTAGATATTTTAAAACCTCAGCTTCCTGATTGCTACTTTAGCAGCAGCAGGAGGAATCTGGAAGGGGTGGTAGAGTTCTAAGCGTCAAGTGCAAGAGTGGCAAGTCTGTTCTGTGCAAGTTGCAAAAACCCATCTCTGACTTTGTTGCTCTACGAGTAGACCTGTGAAATCCAGAGACTCATACAAGTCAGGTTTAATTCAGGATAACCTTCTGCTAATGTGGTGCCTGATATGGCATTCCCATACTACATGATGGCATCTACCATGCATGCATTTTTTCAATCAATTGCTATACATAGTGAGATCTCTGTAGACACAGAGAAAGACTGTAGAAACGGAATGCTGCCAAAAATGCTTATAAAAAAAGCCATGTCTTGCACAGGTCCAGGGATTAGACAGGCTTATAGCTGACTGTCGGACAGATAATACATCTGATACATGCCACAAACCAAATTTATACAAGTGGAAAAATCTGTGCTCATGCCTAGTTTTCAGGCTGTTCCTGTTTCCTTCATCTAGAATCACCTAGTTCCTCTTCTCTTTCACTTCCTCTCATCTCTGGTTCTCCTTCTCTTAGAAGATGTATGCCACAGTTATGAGCCTTCATCTATGCTAAGAGTTTTAAAGGCCCATGTTAAGATGGCACTTACCGATATCATTCTCATTGCCACCTGTGTCATCTGTAAAATCAGGATGAGAGATGATGTCATCAACCATGAATACTTGTTCCTTATCATCAGTAACATTCAGTATGGACTTTCCAAGGAAGACTTTATAGACGGATTTGTTTAGTGGTCTTCTTGACCTGACAGAGTAAAGAGATTGCTGAAGAGTACTGGTTTCTGAGAGTGAGGTCAGCAGTTCAGATGTACTCCTGCTTCTGTTTCATGTTTACTTTGATGTTAAGAAAAAACAAATATTTAGCTTTGAAAGTTGATCCAATACTTTACAGGAAAGTGTTCTGATTTTCCTTTTGAAAGGATTAATTTAGATGTTCAGACATTTTGAAATGCATACCTATGTAGTTGCTACTAATGCAAGTTGTTAGCATTAAGAATCCTCTGCAGGATGCCAAAAGGATCAGCTTTCCAGATGAAAACCAACAAAAAATACCTGTAGATGTTTTGTTCATACAGGTCATAATCATCAGTACAATTACTAAATTTTGGGAACAGCTAAAGTAAAAGTGAAGCCCTGGCTCCAGTACAGGCTAAGTTGTTTAAAATTGCATCATCCAAACAGTGGATTCACATCTTGCTAGCTCATTCTGCTGGATGTGGACTCCCAGAGACTTAATGTTTCTGGCTGCTCTTCTTGTTTTGTTTGATCAACAGAATGTTCTTACTGTGTACATTTTGAAGGGTTGTTCAGTGAGCATCACACAGAGAAATCAGTTGCAAATCAGAAGCACAGGGGACTGTAAACTTACGGAGTGTGAAAGCAGTGTGCTGCTGTCAGCACCCAGCAGGGGTCGATGAGGCTGCCACCACACAGGAAGTGGTCCATACCCCTAATGTTTTGGAAGATACCAGCTACCCAAGGCTGAGACTCAACCTCTGCCTGCCTTCCACCAACAATCTTGAAGTTCTTACTCATGCTTCTTTGACCACATGAAGGCCCTGTGAAAGGACAAATTTTGTTCAAATATTCTTACAAGAAAACACCAAACAAAAAAACCCCACATAAAAACGAAACAGCTGTCTTGAAACTAACATTACTTACCACATTTCTCTATGTTACAGGGTATTTCTTGAATGGCACGCCCCTTTTTGGTGTAACACCAGGGCTGGTACCTTCCATTTGGGTTTCTAAAAGACAAAGAAAGTGTTCTTTCCATAAAAACAGTTTTAAAAAATGCTAATATCGTAAGTGTACTGAAAAAAAGTGCTTTCTTGCAAGAGATACCAGAGAAAATAGGTAGCAACTGAGTATTACTCTTACATACTGTGAATTTTGCAGCACAGTCAGCTTCAGTGAGGACTCTACAGACACTTTAGAGAGTCATGTTCCAAATATTTTTAGTCAAAAATCATTTCTGTAATATTGTTATTTTTAAAAAACATGTTCCTCACTGAGCACTCTAGGGCTGTGACAATACAAGTCATCCAAGTGAGAGTGATGCTTTTCATACCTGCAGTAGCTGTGTTTGCCCAGTCCAAGCTGCAAAGCATTCTCCAAGTAAGCATTGTAAAGACCCCTTCTGAACAGTGAGGGTGAGTTCCATGGCAGACATTCATCTTCTGTTGCCGTCCCTCTGTAGTCTTCCCCATTTTGAGTATAGCAGATGCTGTCCGTGTCTGAAAAAAGAAATATTTTATTAATAGTATGTTCTTGTTTATAATTGTTCTGTGACAGAAATGGATAAAAAGCCTTTTAACAAGGAAAAGGTTCTTGCAATACCATCAGAAACAGATGATGTAAAATCTAGACTGATCATATATTTTTATTACATTTGTCCTGTATGAATTTGAGCATCAAGTATCTCACATTTTAAAGCATGGATATTAATTCTTTAATATTTTCAGTGAATTTCACAATAAAATTAGTTCTGCTTCTGAAGATTGACAAACAAGGTCCCTTTTTTTTACCACAAACTAAAAACCAAGGATGAGGTAAGCAACCTTATTGAAGAGGCAGACCAAAAAAAAAGATCCTGACTAAATGTTGCACCAACATTTAGTTGTTTCTCCTCACTTACTCTGTTAGCGTACAGTGCTAAAGACTATCCAGCCCCCTTTATGGGTAATACTTCCATTAATTAATAAATTGATTTAAATTAATTAATTTGGCATTTAATTTTAATTATTGGACTATCCTTTTAGACCTTTTCAATCAATTTAGCTGATATTAAGGAAGATAGATACTTTACCTAGTTCACAGTGAATCCCAGTGTATCCTTCTGGGCATATGCAACGACCAATTCCACTGAAGAGGTAATACGTAATGCAAGTTCCTCCATTCAAACAAGAGCATTCTGTAAGTAAAAGACAATGCTAATTATAGGCAAAACATTTGAATGATGAGGTGAAATGTAATTGCAAACTAGCTGTAGGTGTTTAAGTGTCATTAAGAGCCTTCCTTGTTTGAAGTGTAATTGCAGGATAATAAGTTTTTAGGTTTAAGTACTACAGGCAGATACATACCCTTGTGATCTGATCTGCGTTTATATAGCAGGTTGTAGTACTTCCGGCTATAACCCTGAGGGAAAAGAAAAAGAGGATTTTAAGGAAGCAGTTTATTTTATGTGGTTTGATTACCTTTTACAGCACCAAGCTCTGTTCCCTACTGCATACCTTCAACAGTTCAGGTTTTTTGCATGTAGTTACCAACTGAACCTACTCTGTGGAATCTGGATATGAATTAAGAGTATAACTGTACTTGAGTAAAGCACTATGGCGAAAGAAAAAAAAATCTTCACATCATGCAAAAAAGTGCTTAGAAAAGCCCCTCCAAGCATCAGGGCTACATTACAATTATTCACGCTTTAAGAACCCAGGCGGCATTTAATGGTCAGTGTCCCTAGAACAGAGAAGGAAGCTTCTCCCCCTGCACCAAGCACTGCAGCTGCCTCTGTTATTTTAGTGACCTTGGTGCTTCACATTTGGGCCACAGAATAAAAGCCAGTAGATCTATACAACAATAGATTATTGCTCTTCAGTGCAATGTCCTTCAGTGCCCTGCCTCTGCTTTGCAGTCTGGATATTTCTCTCTCCATGAAATTAAATAAGATTAGGCTTTTACTATATTTCTTCCAGAGGTCAAGTGGGCTTGCTTGAGCTAAAAGAAGTAGTGATAACAATATAGTCCCGTGATGTTGGTGAATAGGCACCAACTGTCATAGAAGTTGATAGTCAAAAATTCTCAAATTAGTATCTATTGCTCCTCTTTTAGCATCACACTTTCAAGTAGGGGAGGGGAAAATTTAGTTAGTGCCCAGTATCCACCTCCAGACCTGCAAGATCTTGCTGCTCAGTGTCCAGATCTAAATTGCTTTAATAGCAAACTAGAAAAGCTATGTTTCTTGATAATTAAATGACTTCACTATTTGAATGCTTGCAGATGTCTTAAGGTGGAACAGAATTGTGAGAAAAACCAAAGGACTCGAAAGAGGTTTCTTTAAAGTATATGCACAACAGGTATGTTTGTACATGCAAAGGCAGCAAAATAGAATTTAAGGCAAAAACCTGCTACAGTGTCCGAAGCAGAAAGCGTGATCAAACCCAGAAGTGGTTCCAAGCAAAGCAACCCCCCATTTGTTTCAAAACTTACAGAATCTACTCCTGTGACAAAGGCTACTGTGAGAAAGATGAGCAACTTCATGCTGTTAACTTCTCACTTCGTGCCTCTTCTATCTGTATGATTTGATTCTGAAAATAGAAGAGGAAATTAGTGTTATGCTATAACTTGCAGTATCAGCTTTCTTGCTTCTGTTGTCCTCAGTTTCAGAATAAGTCACAACACAATTGAAGACTTAAGCATTAACTTGCTGTGAAATATCTGTTTCTTATTTCCACATATTAAATTAGAGATTATTGTTTGAAGCTTTTTTCTTGTACACTCAGCAATACAACCACATTTTTTTAAAAAATTTGAATGAAGCAGGGAAAGGGAAATTGGAAAGATCCATACTCAATTACTGCAATGTGGACTAAAAGCTGGAAGTTGGCAGACTTATTTAGCTGCTGTCCAGCTGTTTGTACCTATTTAATTAGTCATTACTACCTTACAACAAAAGCACTGAACATCCAACTTCAGGGAATGAAGAGGAAAGCTCTTTTCAGTACCTCTGCAGTTACCCGCTGCATCTTGTTGATGCAGCACTTCCGTAAGCCTGGCCAGTTCACTGAGTGCCTCTGACCACTGCAAACTCTCGAAAGTCTGCTTGTGATGTTACCACACTTATTTACAATATTAGCGGCTTACAACACATTTTGTTTTGATTTTTTATATGCAGCTGGCTCTTGTAGCCAAGCATGTATAGCAATCTCACTAAGAGGGGACTGGTAAATAGTTACCTTGTAACAACAATGAGGGGTACAGTAAAGTAGCAATATATCTTTTTCTCTTTTTTGAATTGCAATGCAAGTCATGGGATGACTTCTTTTAAAAGGCATCCTCAGGTCTACAGAACTGTGAAACTTGATGTTTAAAAGATTCCATGGGAATCTTAGTTCTATTTACCTTGGCAAGCACTGCAATAGAAGAGGATGTACAGAACTAAGCTGGTGCTGAAGACTTGCTCCACACTGTACCTGCTTCAGAAGTTTCTACATTGGACTGATTCTATTTGGTCCTGCAGACTGAGTGCCTGCTAATATGCAGATTGTACCTTCCAGTTTGGTTTTACTGGGGAGAAATGGAGTGCAAGTACTCTAAAGCTCATTAGTGCGCACACTGAAGTTCACACACTGTGGCGTGAACCAAAACATGGGGAATAGACCTCACTGGATTCATTTGGAAAATAAACATTATGAAAATCAAAGTGCTAATGTAGACACACCCTTTGCTTGTAAGCAGGTTTCATAACTCAAGAAGCTAAATCATGCCTCAGGTACTTGGCCGTGCATGCTTTCCAGATTCAGATGTGATTTCAGCAGATATATTTTCCCTTAAACTTAATTAAGATAACTATTTTTAGCATTTCTGGCAGCAAGGAACTTATCATTTGTTACCGTAATCAGTTTCTCAGGCCCAACCTTCAAATCACAAATAGCAGTACTGCTGTTTCCTCGTCAAAATTCTGACATACTGCAGCACGTAGAACTGACCTTCCCCGCTGCTGCAATACTGTATCACATCAGACGTTTTTCTTTTAGAATTTAATTTAAAGAGCAGCTTCGTTCTGTTCGACTTAGACCCGGCACTTCTGCCCTTAGACGACAGTGGGGTTTTAAAAGCACGGCACTTACCGGCGGCGAACGCGGGGAGCGGTGGTGCCGGTGGGTGTCTGTGGCGGGGCTGCGGCTGCGGCTGTCGGAGCGCAGCGCGGAGCGGGCGCTATAAAGGGCCGGGCCGGGCCGGGCCCGCCCTCGCCGCGGCCTCTCTGGGGCGGGTCCGCACCGCCCCATCTCCCGGGAGTAAGCCAACGGCGCGGCCCTTCGCTCCCCGCAGACAAAAGCTGCTGGAGTGACTCAAGGGGGGAATTTCTAATACTGCTCCTTAGTTTCGGGGAAAGGGGGTACGGTCGGGGAGGGCAGCTTTGTTTAGAGCAAGATTTCTGGAAGGAGCTCCTTGGCTTCCTCGTGGCAGACAGCAATTCCTTCGAGGCATTTATAAAACCAAATGAGAAATGTGAGAGCAATGAGAAGAAGGACGAGAAACGTACCCGGAGACATGGCATAGAATGATAATGTTTATGTTTATATACATTAGTGATAGACATAGTATGTTAATAAGCATGTCTAGAGACACAAGCAAATGTGGTGTATTTTATTCATATGGTGCTACCCAAAGTGGGAGAAGCACAAGTGATTTATTAATAGAGGATTAAATTCTTTTAGGTGTGGGTTAAACACAGCCCGCTGGGAGGGAGTGTTGGGCCAGAATGCGTGCTTGAAGCACTGGGTGTGTTTTCAGAGCTGTCTCCAGCAGAAACGCAGAACAATGGGGCAAGCAGGGAGCATTCTTCATGCCAGCTGGAATCTATTAGGACATGGGGCTCACAACAGGTGCTAAACTAATTTTCTCCAAACTTACTTACAGCTGCCTCGCCTTTGAGCAATCTTGTGCTTGTGAGAAATTGGTCACCATTTTCTTATAATTTCTGTCTTCCAAAGAAATATTCAAAGCACGTTCATTTCACAAGATGAGGATGGAGATATGAACTGACAGATGTCTATCTAAGAATGCAGGCCCAGCAAAAAGGATAGTCTTTCCTGGCCCAGTCAAATGTGATTTTTTCACATTATACTGTGAAGTTAGAGCAATGCAGTGAATAACAGGAAACCAGTAAATAATATTTGTGGGTATATTCATAGAGTTTAGCTTCAGGTAGTTCAGGTGACTAAGCTGAGGTAGGTCTCCATAGGCTTTGTAGCTGATGAAGTGCAGTTTCTTCAGAG
Organism: Pseudotriccus pelzelni; assembly: GCA_035584735.1. Taxonomy (NCBI): domain Eukaryota; kingdom Metazoa; phylum Chordata; class Aves; order Passeriformes; family Tyrannidae; genus Pseudotriccus; species Pseudotriccus pelzelni. Next base: position 14,682,030 of record JAWMRA010000162.1, read on the forward strand.
GTCAGGTCAGAGCAGGAGTTGACCTGAACTTCCCTCAAGAAAAATGTTTTCATAACTGGACAATTCAGGGCTTAGGGAGACCACCCTTTGATGTTTGACATGTAATGACTGGTATGAGGATGGCTCGGCTTTCTTCTTCCCTCCCCACCTTCTATTTGTGTCCAGTCTGGGGTATAGCCATGCCTTTATTTAGATACTATCTGCTTACGTGCTCTATTTCTTTCTGTTCAGATCTTCAGACTCACATCAGAACAGAGGTCATGTTTGCTGAAAGCACACTGATTTTGCTTCACTGAATGGCAGGAACGGAGTTAAGAGAAACAGCTTAAGCTGGAAGTCCAAAAGTGAACACAGGTAAGGAACAAACCTTTCTGAATTTCAGGAGAGCAATTCTTCTCTCATTCTGTGGTGGCTTCATATATCAACATCACAAGCAATTAGATCCTCTAAGAAACAGGGCAGAAAATATGAAGGTGGAATCCCCATGGCACTCTGTTCACTTCAGAGGAGTGGTTATCAAGTAAACTTTTCTTAGGGAATCGGTTCCAGAGAGGGAGAAATCCAGATTTTAAAAGTGGTTTATAACCTTTACTCAATTAAGTACACCAACCTTGCACATAATAAATAAAGAAATGGATCATGGTTTGATTCAGCAGGAAAAGTAGGGAAAGGACCAGATGCAGCAAGAGGAGGGCTCCCCAGGCCTGGACAGCACCTCTTATTTCTCTTCCTTGCTCCCTAGGAAGAGCTTTTAGGCCTTGGTGCCTTGCTCAAACTCTCCTTCTGGAAGAAGAGTCAACTCTAGAGCAACCTGCTTTCCTTTCACGTTTGTTGTTCTCTGAGAAGTGCTGTAGAAGTGTGAGCAGTTAACTTCTCACTGAACCTTTGACCAAGCTGTGTAGGTGTCACCTGTTTCTCATTTTCCCCCTAAAACCTGGAAGTTCATACTATTCCCAGGACCAACATCCAAAAGCTTTTGTTGTCTTCACCCTGACACAAGGTACAGCAAGATTCAAAACTCCCTTTTTCTACCATTTGTCGTGTACTTAAGTTTTACTGAAACGCTGTATTACTTAAACATATCCAGAAGGTCATGGGGAGAAGTGACTTGGGCTGTCGTGTCACTTTGTTTCAATCAGGCTGCTGACAGTTACTGATCAGAAATTCTCTCATGTTTGCAGTGCCACTTTATTGCCATCAAATTCCTTTAGGCTGAATATTTGCACCTGGATAGGTGAATGAATTACAATTGAATGACTGAACTGAAACTGTAGTTTAATAGAGAGATATCCAAACTGGCTGCAAATGAGTTTGTTTTGCTATTCCAAATAATCTCATAGCAAACAAGGCTGCATGATCTCTGTGAGCATTAAGTGACTCTTAGGGAAGCAGAAATGCATTAAATGATTTCCAGTGCCTGAATTCACTGAGCTGGCTGATAGCTAGCACAAGATCTAAAATGAGGTTTCAGCTGAAAGAAACCCTTGGACCCTTGTTATGTGCCCTTGGGAAATCTGTAGCCTGGCATTTCTCCCATGACCTCCATCTGACCTCAAAGCTGAACCTGCCTGCAGAGATAGGAGATGCTCAGGCATAGGGAGTGGCAGGGATGAAACTGGACTGGTTCTGCTACCAAGGGACTTTTGGTAGCGTCAGGGTCAGCATTTGTTCTCTACTGCATGTCTCAAGGGTTAAGAAGAGCCCTGTATAAAGCCATGTTATTTCTCCAGAATAGGATTGTGGTAGGACAGAGAAAATTCAGGTCTTTATAACTCAAAATCAATGGGTTTTTTTTGAAGAACAGTGAATAAAATGAAGTGCCTGCTGCAAGACTCTCAGTGGAACTTATTTACCCAGTAGATACTGGTTAACGACTAGCCATGGGTCTTAAGAGAGAAACTCTTGTACAGACTCATGAAAAAGTTTTATATTTTGAGAGCCCCTTTGTGCTTCCCACTGTTTCTTTCCTTTTCCTTATATGTCTGTGGTTTCATCACTTTGGTCTCTTACCAGAATTTGGCAGAGGGGTAGGCAGGAAGGAAGGGGAAAAGACTTGTGAAGAGAAGAGGTGGTCCAGGAAGTGGTACAGATGACCTTGTCGAAGACACTTTGCCTGCTCAGTAGGAGTACAGCATCTAAATAAGAAAATATTATTCACAAAATCTCAAGTATATTGTGTAGTCAGGGCTGTTAACAATAGGGCTTTATGTATTTCTCTTTCCTGCACCTGGATTATAGCACAGAGTACAGAAAATGTGTACATCTATTATGAGCTGCTCACATGATTCCAGTCTGTGAACCCCCTGCGGTCAGATTGCACGTCTCTAAAACAGAGACCAGATGCAGTGAATCCAGCCCTGCAGAGCAAGTAGGATCAGACTCACAGTCAGGCAGTTCTTGGATTAGTGTGATTGTTTTGGTTTTCAGTTCCCCAAAAAATCATGCTGTTTCTTTTAATTTATAGTTGAAGTAACTTGAATGTTTCAGACTAATCGGCCAGCCTGACCTAGCAAATTTTAAAAAGATAACATTCCATTCCAACTAGATGATGACACTGACCCTCTTAAAGAAATACAGGGGTATTATCGCATCATGATGCACTGAAAGAGATTGTGAGGTTTGCAATGTTCTGCAGTGTTCTGCTGTAGGGTGGAGGTATTATTAGTTACAATGTTCATTTTCACAGCTGGTGATAAAATATTGCAACTAAAGAGAAATACCATCTACCACACATTGGCTCTGGTGATCCATCAGTAAACCCCAAAAGACTAGAACTCACAGAGAGTTAAATAATGCTATAAACATTAGTAACAAGAACTGCTACAGCAGTGCTGTTCTATAAGGAAAAATATCCCTTACTGTGGTACCCTGAGATTCCATATTGATTTTCTGAGTCACAGACATTCATTAGCCTAATAGGGATTTCCATATGCTTAAAATTGCATTCTTGGAAATCTACCCTAAATCTGAGATCCTGGCTCTGTGAGGAGGCACTTGTACAAGCTCCTACTAAAAGTAGTGGGTCACAGTGCAGGGGCACTGTACATGGCACTTGCAGAGTCTGAGTTCAGGTATGCCTGAGGCTTTATATTGCCCAAAGTCTGGTGGTTGTTCTGGTTTGTATCATGTTCTGGTTTGTATCAAGTATAAGTAACATCTCAATTAGTCCTTTAAGTAGTAAAATGTCTGTTTTGCCAACATGGCTTACCATGAAGTAGAATAATCATTTGCAAGTCCTCTCTACTCATGGTACATTAAGAACGGAGAAGTATAAATTTACATATGAGCAGTTATGTGTGCTTAAGCCTCTGTCATCTCACATTAAAGATGGGTTAAGCCACACATTCAGTATTTGGTTAGTGATTAACAATACGAAAGCGAAGAAAACATCTAGAAGTCATGCCAAAAGATTGACATGACTTATCATGTCTATAATGATTAATAGCTTCTTGTTGTTTGCGTTTTTTTAATTTGCCCTAGCTGGGTTTAGAATTTAAAGAATATTTGCAACTCCTCTGTGTATTGGAATGCAGCTTCAAAATCAAACTGTATTGGGTTACAGTTAATTTTGGATTGTAGCAGACAGGATTTTAAGGCAGTCAGAAAATGTGTTACAAGTTTGAGGAAAATTTTCCAGTATAAAGTTGTTTCAGATTATTCTATTTTCATCTTGAAAAACATGGGTACTTCAACAGTAAAACATATGCATTCTCTTTCTCTGATGTTAGCCAAGGTACATTTTTTAATCAATTTACTTCTAGCTCTTGAGATGATTACAGGAATGACCGAATAAACCATTAGATTTTGAAATGTAAACACAAATATTTCATATGTTACATTATCACCATTCAAAAGTTAAAAATATAAAGCTCGCTCTTTAATCTTATTCTCTCAAATTACAGTTTATATGAGTCCCAGGAATTTCCAGAGTAGCTGATTTTAAGTTGGATGTGATTCATAAAAATTCTTCTACTTTAATGACTCTTGATTACTTGTCAGTTGTTTGTGGTTGGAATCTGAAGCAAGTGGTGATCTCATTTCCTTTAGGTATAATTCAGCTGCTCAGGTTTCTTTATTTAAAATTTTGTTCCTTTTCCTTGCTGCTTAGTGCTTTTCCTCTTATCTGTGTTATCTCTGTGGGTAGAAGTAGCAGAGTGTTATCTCTTGGGAGCCACTGCACTCCCTTGGATGCTTGTTGGCACCGCTTGTTGCTTTGTAAGCAGCAGGAGCAGCCGGTGTTTATCTCTGAACTAAGCCAGTGTCACCCTGAGTGCCTGTGAAATCCCCGGTCACTGGGCCCGTTCCATTCCTGCACAGAGAGCAGCTACTTGACAAGTGTTCTTTTTTCATATACAGTGTTTGTTGTTTCAATGAGCTGTCCGGATACGGATATTTTTTTGAACAGCAATGATCACATCTGAGAATTTCTTCATCGGCTTCATGTGCACCTGCTTTTAAACTGTGCTTTGGTTTTTAGTATGCCTTTAAACTCTGCTATCTCATTTAGCATTCATTGGTTATGAAAATCCTGAAGTAGGATATTTTTCAAGGGAATCCTTTGTCTACCTACCGTTCACTGGTCTGGAATAGCACAGTGAAGTCTAACATTGTAACTGTACAGAAACAGCACATTTGGACTATTTCGGCAGTGCGTCAGTCAGTCAGATTCATATTCCATAGGAAAACCAGCAAACTGAAAGCGTGCCAGTTGGCGTTCTTGTGGAGAAAAGATGTGCTCAAATCTGGGGGAAAAAAGCAAATTTTGGGGTTTGAGTTCTGCAAACTACCTAAATCCCCTGTGCAATTAAGCCCAGGCAAGAAAATTGGCACTGTTCATCTCTGGGATAGGTTGCCTGGAAAGATCATTTAGGATTCTGCTCCCTCCTGCTCTGTCTTTGGCTTTCCTACTCATGAGGGAAGACAAATGCCTAAACTAACATAGATAGTTGTTCATTTTACCAGCTGCCCTGCCAAGCAGCCCTAATGCTGTAACAGATTTCTTAGTGGAGAGACAATTAATTGTGCTGCCCTCAGTAGGGTGTGACACTGCCTGCTGCTATCAGCTTGGTCTCTGAGGAGAGCACAGCAGGTCGTGCAGGTCTCGCACCTCTCGGGTAGAATCCAGGCGTGCGGGATCAGTGGCAGGGAGCCCTGTCCGCCCAGGGACAGCAGCTGGGCCTAGGGGTACCCCTTGCTCACCAGAGATGCTGATTGTTTGTAGCCATGGCACAGAACTGTGCTACTATTCTTAAAATGTGGGCATGTTTTGACTGTAAATATCCAAGTGCCATGATGGTGGGCTGCAGCATAAATGTCTAAAGCATTACTTATGTAAATAAATACAAGCTAGAGAAAAAAACAACTCTGAAATCCTAACAGTATTGACATTACTAATGGATTGTTCTATGAAGTACTGAAGAAGCCCCGAAGAGAAAAATCCATCAGCTCTGAATTTACAGCGATGGATAAGGTTACCAAATACAGAAAAATGGAAGTGTAGGGAGCCCATAGGGCAGTACTGCCCAGTGTGTCAGACAGACTCTCAATACACTTGCGAGTAAACAGCTGTTGAGGATAAAGAGTTTTAAGGAGAAAAAATAAGTTGTTTCCTGGGTACTATTGAACAACAGCATTCTTCCTGCATAAGCTCATAAAGAAACTGTGCTGAGAAGAAAGGAGAAACAGAATTAGCTTGGGTACTCTAATAATAGTGTTTGTCTTGGGTGCTCTAATAATAGTACTTATCTTCCCCACCACACTCCTTTGGATGTTTTGGCTGCATTCTTTTTTTCTAGTTAGCTTCCTGTAACATATCTGTAGTATAGACACTGTGCTACTTTCCCTAATCTTTGTTTGCTGATTGATTTTTAAAGTTTGTAGACTTTGAGTAAATACATCTCTAAAGAAAGTTGTGGTAGCTCTCCTGCAGGAACTTGAACATCTATCCTATCCATAGTATTGCAGCTTTTATGGACAAATCAAAGAGGACCGAAAAAAGAAAGCAAAAGAGAGATTACAGAGCCTTCTCATATATGATAAGCTCAACAGGAAACCAAAACCTTTAAAAATAAGTTTTGTTTGCAAAATAGGCCTTGTTTCATCCTTGTACAATGTCTTCCAGAAGGATGTTCTGGCATACAGTGACCTATCATCAGTACTACCATGGGTATTCCTGCCAGAAAACAGAAATACTTACTTTCTGTCTCCGTGGCTTTTTCTTGGCCATCCTGACCCATTATGCCATTCTGTGATTTTGGTTAGAACTGTTGGAAATGACAGTGTTGTCTTTCTTTTTAAATGTATGTCTGTTTTTGACCAAAATATCTCAAACTGAGATACAACAAAGCCTCCATCATGGAGAATTTTTGGAGTGCGTCTTCCCTCTGTTCCTCCAGAGGTGTCAGGAGTATGCTCACTTCTTTCTGTGGACCAAGCAGTGAGTGAGACAGGCATTTACAGGGAAGATGGAGAAGGCAAGGGTATAGAGCTGACTCCATGCTAATAAATCTGTAAGGTTCAGCATCTTGGGCTGCAAGCTGGTGCTGCTGTAGTCATGATCAGAAAGGGAGGGAGTAAAGTGGGGAGATGGGGGGAAGAGGCAGCATTAAATGTTTTTTTGCCAGGAGAAGGGCAAGAAAAAAGTATTGTCAGAAATGGAAGCAGAACACACTGCTGGAAAAGAGTGAAAGATACTTATGCATGGACTTAATATCAGAAAAGTTACTATGTGGACAGGGGAGGCTGGCCACACAGGTTATTGAGGAGGAGTCAGCATCCAGAGCATGAATGTGAGAGGATAGGCCTAGAGGGCATAGGTCATGAGGTGCTCTGAGAGTGAAAACAAATTATGTGTAGCTGACTCAGTGAAGAACAGGCAGATGATACAGGATGACTTGATCAAAGAGAATTCCACAAGAGATGCCTCTGTGGGGGCTTTTCTGAGCACAGACAAGAGAAGCATCATTGCGTTTTTCAAGGTTTCTGGCAGGCAGAGAAGTTGCATTGCTTTCAACGACAGCCAAAGAAGGTGGAGGACTGTGATCTTGGACTCAAAAGGACCAGGAAAAATGGAACTCTGTTATAATTGATTTTGATCTCATGAAAGGTCTTATAAAAACGTGATCCCAGAGAGATGTAAATTTGATTTTTGACAGAGTTTACAGAAATTTTACATTAGAGGTGTAACATCACCCACATAGGGATGGCAAATTAGTTGGTGTTTCCAGGTGAATAAAATGAAGGAAAAAAGGAAACCAAAAGAGAGCCATTTTAAAGCAAAAAAATGTTGTATTAGAAGAGTGTGAAGAGAGTCAGTGAAGAAGAGAGCTGTGGAACTTGCTAATGATGGGTAAAGGTAGCTTCCCAAGCCCAGTAAAACAAGGACAGAAATTTTCACCTGAGCAGTCCTGGTGAGAATAGATTGTACTCCATGCAAAGGACAGATGAAGATTGGAAGAACCCTCAACTGGAGGTGGAGGAGAAACTCCAGTGTAAAGTCTGTATTTGGCAAGCTCTGAAGGGATCATTATGTGATGGAGTTGCAAGTATTGTATATAGTGAGATATTGTTAAGGTAAAACTTACTATAGGACAGAACTGGATTTCCCCTCACAGCACCTGGTGAGGAACATTCATATTGCAGTCCAATAGGAAAGCTTTTGCAACCCATGTGAATTCCCCTGAGATAAATGGAAATTTCTAACACAGTCTGTGTAATGCAGTTCATTATATGGAACTACTTCTGTGAATAAGAATTACTCAGTGGGAGTCAGGAATGTCAGGACAAATCCTAGGCTACTGTATTATGCTGTACTGAATATTACTTAAAATCACCTTGCTCTGCACTGAATATTATTTAAAAAAAAGCTAGCTTGGGGAAATACTTGTTTCCTGTTCATTTCAGTGGAATAGGTCTAGGGACCTAAATAGCTACTAAGTCAGAGACCCAAACTCTCTTCTGAAACATATAAGCTCAGTTGCTCTATAACATCATTTATTGCTCTAACAGGAATCAGCATTTGGCCCGTAATAAGTCAGCACTGTTTTCTTGTATTGACCAAATTATAGAAAAAGCCCACTGTAGAATATCAGAAAAAGGTGAAGAATGACTCCTGCCCTATGCTTCCCTTTTCACAAAAGCTAGAAATTCATGCCTTAAGCTGACAAGACCCTGGAATCCCAATCTTTCAGGGTAACTGCAAAAAGTGGGTGCTGCTACTGCTGGCGCTTCTGTCAAGCTCCTGGTCTTAGAAGATAACTTGCAATGTCTTAAGAGGAGGAAGACAGTTTCTAGTGCAGGCACTGAATGCCAGTTTTGCAATTGTTCTACAAATAAAGCAAATGACCTGTTAAATGTTTTTAGGGGTGCTCTCATGGCTCATAAGGACATAAATGTCTACCTTAGGCATTCTGAATCAGGCCAAGAACCCTTTTTTTTTTTTTTTTACTGTTTCCATGCCTAAATTAAGCTCATAAGAGTGATGATTTTCAACTTAAATTCCAATAAAGGCAATGTAGGCTACTAGGTCACTTGCTTGCTTCAGATAGTTGCAGCTGATTAATTGCTATTCATCTTCCTTTTTTATTCTTTCCTCCCCCCCTCCGCCGTGATTCATAATGAAGAAGGAATTTATGCTGTCTTTCACAGTATGGTGATATATTAGTAGGTGATCCCACAACAGTGTTCAGTGCCAGGCGGAGGTGTTTGCTTTGATCCCCAAAGCATGTCACTACCTTAACATGAGATAATTCCTGAAAGTGATGTTTATTAAACTGAAACTGCTGCCCAGTTATGGTTTCACCGCTCTCAGTTCTGGAGCAAGATAATTTGGCACACTTGGACTTCTGTGTTTCTCTGCATTGACTTCTCTAGGCACGTTTGATTTTTTTCTCCCTGTCGAAGTACTGAGGAGACTGATTCCTAAAAAAAAAAAACCCATTAAATGAGAAAATACAGAAAAAGAGGAAAGAGAAAATCATTTAAGGAACATAAGGAAACCACAGTTTGAGCATGTGACATTCAAGTCTGTGCAAGCATATATCAAGTATTGTAACTTGAAACAGCTTGTGTTTCAACTTGAGACTAGGCACAGGCAAACTTTACCTTAAGCATCCTCAAAAAACAATTAAAATATAAATATAAGTTCTAATACATATGTATAGACAATTGAAAAGGCAAGAGAAATATTACAAACTGTGTGTTAGTTGTTTAAAAATTACATGGAAATTTTACAGAAATATTTAGTAAGAGTGAAAATAAGAGCAGATACATAAATATCCAGTGTGACTTCCATGTTACAAAAGGTTTTCTTCAGATGTTAACTGGACCAATGCTATCAGAGCCAGTGGAGTCCAGGAGCTGTGACTCATCAGGAGTGCTGAGGCATCTTTGATTTGACAGGTAGTTCTCTGAATCCTGATGTGAAATTTACCTTCTAAAACAATAGAAACACTTATTTTAAATAAGTTTTTCTAGGAAAAGGAGGCAAAAAGCTGAGCAGCTGGATGTCAACATCTTATTTTCTTTTTAGCTCTTGATAAAATAAGTGTTTATAAGCACTGCTTTTAAACAGTTTTTAACAATAGGAGTGTGTCCTTACCTGTTAGTCTGTTCAAGCTTTGGAATGGTAGATCTTATGTAATGACTGAAAGGAACTGTGACGTCCTAAGTTCTGATACAGTATTATTGCCATCTCACCTGTACTGAAACCTGTATTCCACAGCAGCACCATGTTGGGTTGTAGCTATTCCATAATAACAACTTAGAATCTGATGTTTTGAGTGTATAGGAATGTTGTGAATGCTATGATCTATTTGGGCTGCCTGTATAAGCTAAAATTATATCAACTGCAAAAGATTTGGGTAAACTCTTAGTGCCTGGCACATATGCAGCCTGCCTTACATCATCTGAGAGTTTCTAATTTGAATTTTCAAGCTTACCAGTGGTTCTTTTTTCCATCATTCAGGTATGGGATAAGAGGTCAGTGCATTACTTCACCAGCAAGATAATGTCTTAGTTCCTTCTGCGTTAAACGTCAGAAAGAAATCTGAATGTGTTAACAGTTCACGTTTAGGCTTATACAGCTGTCTTCTCATTCTTTTTGGACAAACTTTTTCAGAAGTCTAGTTAACTGAGGCTCAAGACGAGTTAAATCTTCGGTCCCTTTTAGAATTGTAAGTGACTTACTGCTTACTGCCCACTAAAGAAGATGTGAAGTATTGGCTGCTTTGGTGAACATGCAAGTAGCCAGATATATTTTATGTAAGCTCCCGAAGGAGAACTTACAACTGGGTTAACAATGAGAGATCTAAACAGAAGTATCCTTTACTTATAGCTTTATTTAATGCATATTCCTAGGACTTGACAAACGTCTAAGTACAGCTTGCCAAAATGAGCTAATGAAAATCATCGCAGGAGAGTCACAAAACTGTAGGCGAGTGCCTAGGCTTGGCAGGGTTGCAGAAGCAGCTCTGCTGTCCCTGTACAGCTGAAGTTGTTAGGACTGGCCTGCAAGCATAACCTCATGGTAAACTCACAGATCCTCACTAGGAATTAATCATTTAGCAACTTGCAGCCAACAGTCTACCACCAAGAGGAAGAGGCTGTTATCTTTCTTTTGCATATCATAAGACCAAGTACAGTTATCAGCATTATTGACCAGAGACTTAGCAATAAATTTATGAGCTGATTTTTGTAATTTCTGATAATAGTATCGTGTAAAATTCCCCCACCAATACTTTATTTGTTTTGAAGATGTGTAATATTACAGTGACCTAAGAGTTGCTTGTTTTGGTTTTGTCTGTTTCTAAAAATGCTGTACAGCCTAACATATGGAAGTCTGACTCTCAGAAAGTTTGAGCTATCATGAGTTCCTGATAAAGAAAAATCATCCTGTTCAATAAGATGTCCATTCTGTTATAATTAAGTGCTTTGCAGTGCCATTGAAGAAGGACATAAAGCAAGAGAAGCATAGACACGCTTTCTGAGTTTTAATTGGAACAAAAGTCTTATTTTATCTTCTTTGAAAAAAAAGAATATCGTGTAACACATATCAGAGCTACTTCATTTGAATAACCTCATCCAAAGTCTGTGGGATAGAGTAGTGTATTTTGAACAAATGCTATACAAACTGTGTGTGTTCTGCACCTTTGTTGTCCTGAGTTGTGAGACTGATTTTCAGCTAACCAGCCAAGCAGTCCTTCAAAATACTACAGGCAGCAAGAGTCCCTCAGGAAGTGGTATTTGTGATTCAGTCAACGGCACCTTGCCCGCTGAGTCAGTGTTGAGCCAGGATCCAAATGTGTTTCTAGAGTGTGGAATATAAAACTGAAGTCATGACTGTCGTGGCCACTGGGAAATTCACTGAACTATTGACGAGAATAGGGATATTAACCACAACATCCCAGATTCCAGACAGGGATAATTACAACATTCCCCCACTTACTTCACTGGGAGATAATTCTCATTTTCTCTAAGCCCTGTACCATTTTCCTGTGCTTAACAGATCGCCATCCTCTAGGCACGTTGGAAGGATGAGCAGCACAACCCAGATGTGCAGTCTTTCTGTGGGCACTGCTGGAAATGCCAGGTGTGGCACCTGCAGTTTTGCAATCTCATGACTTACCCCAATTGGAGACTTCAACAGACACCATCACTGTAACTTGTCAGAGCTTTTCCAGCTAATGCAACTTTGCAGCTGAGACTTTTGCAGGGTATTTCCTCTTCAGGCTCGTGACCCAGTAGATGTGCACAGTGACTCATAAGAGCCTTTTCTAAAGAAAGTCTTAATTCATGGATAGAAATTGAACAAACCTCAGCTAAGTTTAAACTGAAGATGCTCCACATGTGATCTTTCCTACTGGCTTTCACATGTCCAGTACAGAATTGTTCTCTACTCAGTAGGTTTTCTAGTTTGTTGTTGTTTTTTTTTTTTTTCCAATCCTATTGTTATATAGACTTCAGCATTTTAAAAAATAAGTCTTCAAAACAGATGTCTAATGTCACTCATCCAAACATTAATTAATGTGAAAGTTTGTGGCAGTACAATAACACCAGAAGTTGTTGTGAAAAATCGTGCTTACAAATCTGAAGTTGTCCAACAGGCAGTGTAAGTGCTGTGACCCTACATGTAGGTGATGACACTGTGCTTAGAATTGTAAGTATTTTCGTGTTAACTGTTCACAGAAATCTTTTTGTCCTTTTCCTGATTTTCATTTTTTGTAATTATGAAATAATACCTACCTGCATTTGACCTGAGAGAAATTTTAGTAGGACTCTTGGTAACTTTTGTTTTGGACTTGCTAACATTTTGGTTAAAATCATGTCAGCTACATATAAATGAGTTGAATTTTGTAGCAGGTAATGTGTTTTGGACCATTTAGTTAGACTCTGCAATCTGTATGTGATGGCTAACTGATTTCTAGGGCTATGGAACATATTAAACATTAGGTAGCTCCTTTAGCAGGTGTCTGTAGGTGAAGTTTGTCAACATGTGAGTTCCTCCATTAATGTTGGGAATGTGTTTAAACATTAGATGTATCACTTTGGCTAGAAGAAGTGGTTCATCAAGGGGTGATGCAGTAGCCTCCAGAGCAGGGAAAGGGACGTAAGCAAGTCAATTTCCCTGGACATGACAGTACTAACTCTAAGCACCTGCTGGATCTGGACTTGCAGGTCTAAGTTTCTTTTCTCTTAAAGGAATAAGTTATTCTATCAGAGTGAGGAATGGAATATTATTTAATGTGAGAAACAGTAGCAAAATTTCACTCTGAAACACGATTAAGAAGTTTCCTTGGTGTCATATAGAGAACACATGGATCATGAAAGCACACCAAATAATCCTGATCTCTCCCCTTTTCCTTCCTTTATCTCACCTTCACCGTCCAAAACAGAACTTTCCACTTGGTCATGAAGGAAGAGAGGGAGCCTGGATGCCACCGTAGGAGAGAAAGCTAAAAGAAGGGCTGGGTCCCTTAGTCAAGCAAACAGGAGGAGAAGGAAATGATCAGTGCAAAATAAGGCTCTAAATACAGGGCTTTGGAATGGAAGTATGTTGAAACACTTCTGAAGAGTTGAGGAATTGGAATAATAAAGCAAAGTAGTTTAATCATATGCAGTTAGTGAATGGAACTTTCAAAGTCTATGGCCTTGTGTGAGACCAACTGCCATCAACATTAGAGTGCCAGTTCTCACTATCTGTTTTACCAGAAATGCCTATCCTTATAAAATTTCTGGTGATGCTTCACCCTACAGCCTACCCACGTAGTAGTCTGGTTGACTGGAACTACATTATGATCAGAATCTTACTGATGCCTTCATCTGTCATATCCTGCCTATTGCAGGACCTTTCTTTGTGGCTTCTCTCTCCCTCCGATATGATGGTTTGGGCTGTTTGCATTCAAACACTTATAAAAACCCCCAACAACACAAGAAGTAGATCATGTCGTATCAAGTTCCCATGTTGGTGTACTTTGCATGTGTCTATTAATGACTGCTGGAGTTGGAAAACCAAATAATTGTTGGTCTTTGTACTGTGCAAGCATACACTAATGTATTTAGTGTTAACCCAGCCTAAGTATTTCTTTACTCACTTTTTTCAGATTTTGCTTGTTCTAAGTGTTGCTTTTAGGGTATTTCTTCAACGAGCACATTTCCTGTAGTTCTGTGAGCATCTGTAGAAGCCAAGCAAGTGTTTCTGATTATGTTGGGATTTTACAGGTGTATTACTCTCATTTCATAATGCTGGAAAGACTTGCACAATGCAGAAAATTAAAAACTTTTCAAAGCTCTTCAGTCAGGAAAGCTGGTATCTTAGACCTGTATTGACACAGCATGGAAACTCACAGAGTGAATGCGACGAGTTGGCAAGAGCTGTGAGATCACAGACAGTGGAGCCCCTCTGCAAGCACACTGGCTTCTTAAGGGCTAAAACACAAGAACTAAAAAAAATAGTAACATTGTTATTTTTAGATTTTTTGACTTGACTACCTCTTTCCTATCCTGGGCTACCTTCTGGATATCCTTTCATATCCTGGGCTGCATCAAAAGCAGAGTGAGGAGGGGATTCCCCACCTCTAGTCTACTCTGGTGAGACCCTCACTGGAGCACTGCATCCAGCTCTGGGGTCCCCAGCAGAGGAGGAACACAGACCTGTTGGAGCAAGCCCAGGTATGGGAACACCTCTCCAGTGAGGAAAGGCTGAGACAATTGGGTTTGTTTAGCCTGGAAAAGACAAGGCTCTGGGGTGACCTAATTGTGGCCTTCCAGCACCTGACAGGAGCCCACAAGTAGGATGAAGAGAGACCTTTTACAAGGAGATGTAGTGACAGGACAAGGGGGAATGGCTTCAAACTGAAAGAGAGTAGGTTTAGATTAGATGTTGGGAAGAAATGCTTTATTGTGAGGGTGGTGAGATACTAGCACAGGTTGTCCAGGGAAGATGTGGATGCCCCATCCCTGAGAGTGTTCAAGGCCAGGTTGGATGGGGCTCTGAGCAATCTGGTCTAGTGGAAGATGCCCCTGCCCATGGCAGGGGGTTTGGAACTGGATGATCTTTTAGGTCCCTTCCAGTGCAAACCATTCTATAATTCTTAGCCTTTGAGGGAACTGTGAAGATATAGATACATGCTGAAGTAGTTAGTTCAAATTGTGGGGACAGGCTCAAATACCCTTAGTATCTGAAATCTTTCTGGGAAGGTCTTACGTTGCCAAGTGTCTAAGCAGCTCAAAGTTTAGCTTTAGGGAGTTTTTTTACAGTCCATCAGAGGAAAGTCATAGAGCAAACAAAACTCAGTGTCCCTTCCTGTACCAGGCCTGGTTCATGAATAGGATTTTTTGCTACTTCCTGCGCTCTGCTATTTCTGAGCCTCCTGGGATTGACAAAACTATTGTGTATCTGATTAAGAATTGAAAGGGCAGAATTATTTCATCCTCTCCTTGGAAATACAGGTTGATGATAAAAGGGCTAAGAATAGGCAAGATGGCACCACTCCTTGATATCTACTTACATTGCTCTTATACAACTCATTTGCTTACAGCGAACCTCTTTGCTTTATCCAGCCTGTCAGCAAGCAAAAATTAGGTGCTGTCTTACTTAACTATAAGAGTTGTAGCCAGGGTACACACAGCTCTCTGGGAAGAAGTTTAAGAGAAATTGAAGGTCAAATATTGATAAGAAACATGTCTTGTACCCACAGATCTTTTTAGGTGTATTGAGGCAACTTCCCCATTTCCTTCAGACACGTAAACAAGAACACCATGTTTAGTGGCAGCAGGAAATTTCTGTTTCTTTCACTTCCTGGGAAACTACTTTTTTTCATCTTTTTTTTCCTGTAGCAAACAAACTTCTTCTAAAAGATTCTTCTCCAGTAGTTCAGCCTGGTGAGAAACAATTGTCAGGTCATTCTCTGAAAGCAGCTAATGGAGCCGTTTGTAGGTGCAGGATGAAGACCTACATTTTCACAGTCCCCTTTCCAGCCATGAGATTTCTTTCTGAAGTGTGTGGCCGTAGGCATAGTTGCCAGATGAAGACCTCTGTCAGATGCAAACCGCAGTAGACCTTCTTTATGTCTAGCTGAAGAAGCTCATAGAGGAGCACCTTGCTCGTCTTTGCCTCACACATTTATTTGCCTTAAATTCTTATCTATAAATGCAGGCAGAAAGTAAAAGGAAGTTTTTCAGGGTCATAAGGAGTCAGTCTGAAGAGTGGGACAGAGACTTGCCCATTATTCAAGTGCTTGAATTTTAAGCCAGAGGTTTCCCAAACTGCTGCCAGAAGAGGGCTGGGTTATTGTTATGAGTCTTCATTCAGGTATTTCCAGTGGCCTCAAAAGCAAACCTAAAACCTTTTGACACATACGGAGCAGACAAAGAAGAAAAGCTTAACCATCTCCCCTCCAGAATTCAGGGGAGAAGTAATTTCCAGACCCACTGGGCCAATGTACCCATCAGCAATTATCAGTAATAGTACAGAGAGCAAAGACTGGTGCTGGAACCAACCATATGTTTAACATTACAGCCATTTATTCATATCAATTACTTCACTTTTCTGCTACTTATTCTGAGTTCCCAAGGGTTGGTAGGGAGGTTGTGAATGAGGGGCAGGTGTATGTTGACAGCTATGAGAGAAGGTAATGTAGGGCAAGCTCCCTATTGAGGTGTGATTCACTCCATCAGGGTATTTCTGAAGAGGTTTTTTGTATGTGTTTCATGGACAAAAAGTAAAATAATTTAGAATGGATGATATTAAACATTAAGACAATTTCATTGTCTCTAAGCAAACTTCATACAAATGTAGTTCCTTTTTATTGTTCTTGTTTCAAAATCAGATGTTAGAAATGAAAGTCCAGTTTTGATCTTTTTCTCTGACCTGACAGAATTAAGTTCTGTTTCCAAGTTTAATTTTTAAATGCTTATGAACAGTCAGTTTCAAAACACAAGAACAAAAAAATGGTAGTTTTGACCCTACAAGAACTAGAATGCACCAGACATCATGAAACCAACTCAGTTTTGAAGGTGACGAGGCAGGAATGAGTTTCCTATTATGAAATTGTGGTCTGCTTCAATTCTGTCTGCCAGCAAAGTGAATGATTTTGCCTGCACAATTAAGAAATAAATTTTATTGCTTTCAATTAAAAAAAAAATCATTACTTCTTCCTTGGAAATAATTTTGGGAAGGCCTTCTGAGAAGAACAAATATTTTTATGCAGCTGCTTGCCTTAAAAGGTAGCAGAATGTTGCACAAAGCATTATTCCACAAAGATCAAAAGTATCTGGTACACATGGAAAAGATGTAAAGAGAAACGGTTCCATGAAGGAAGGCACTCCACGGCACTGGTCTGGTGGGATGGGAGCTGAATCTATTGCAGGTGGGAATTGCGTGGGAGGAATGTCTTTTCTTGAACTTCCAGAAAGATCAATAAAAAGCTGTCAACTGAAAGTAAGGTATAGCTGAGTATTGTCACATAAGCAACCAGAAATGAAAGAATTTTATCTTTCCCATATTAATTCTAGAAGTTATCTGACATTATGGGGTCATGGATTGAAATTACATCATGTCCTCACAGGGAAGAAATCCTGTGTTACTCTAAAGACGTGCAGAGAGAAAGGTTTCTGTAATATGTTTGAAAGTAGTCTGTTATAACAGAATAAAAAATTGTCCAACTCTAAAGCAAGGGACTTAATTACCTGATGCTGTAATAAAGGGCAAGGGGTACAACATACTCTTTTGTCTCCTGTTATGGAGACTTTATTTTCACCCGTCCAAATAAGCCAAAATTTGCAAAGAGATGTGTTTCAGGGAATGCTAGCAGTATGGATTTCTCACTGCCAATCTGCAACATGTCAGAACTCACCAGTGCATCCTGCCTGACATTGCATGGTCATGTCGTATTTGAACCCATTGTGTATAAACAAAAGGGGGCTGTATAGTTTTGTTTGGTTTTTAAAGATTTTTAAAGTATGATAAGAATACTCCAGTGTGTTGTAATAAATTCCCTGTGGAGTTCATTGTTGGCTTATCTTGTAATCTAGAATTGATACTGACAAAAACTATACAAACACAGCTGAAATTAATTAAGATAACTTCTTGGCTAAAAAGGAAAGAGTAAGGTTTGAGCTGGCTTTTTTACATTTTTGAAATAGAATAGTAGCAAACAAAACAATTCTTAAAATTCTTTAATTAGTAGCTGAATAGCCATAGGGACCACTTAAATACAGAAAGATTGAGGTAGGTAACCTCTTAATTATTGTGAAAAACAATAAAACAAGCAGCCTTTGGAAGTAAGATTTGTAGCTGTCACGCATCATGTCCAGGTCTTGCTGGATTTGACACACATTATTTTAGGATAGAACTTTAAAAACAGCTAGCTAACTCCCTGTAAACTGTACCTGAAATTTCCTGTAATTCAGGTGGGAAGCAAAGTTGATGTGGGTATTCCTAAGGTAGCTTTACACTTGCTAACCTAGCTCTACCTCAAGGGGAGCTGCAGGGACACGTGGGTTTCAATCTTAGGCCTGCAATCCCTTTGGGGTGTTTGGAGCTCAAGCTGCCACAGCTATGCTGGCAGCACTGAAGACTTGTGCTTGAAGCTTCTTGGGATATTTTTACACAAGTTGCAGTGCCTCTGGATTGCCCTGTAGACAGATCAGAAGTGCGAACCCTGCTCAAATCTCTGTTGCACAGGCATCCAAGTTACAACCATTTCTAAGCTGCTTTCCTGTGGGCTGCACCACTGTCTCAAATCCATAGAGCAAATCTTGCTGAACTTAGTTCTCTAGCATCTCTCTTATGCCAAGGCTTGTAGCCCTCTCCTGCTGTGCACTCAAGTGCCAACTCAGTGATGTTTTGATCCCGCTTCCAGGCATGAAGGTAGTGGGATACATTACGTTCTCACCTATAGCACGTGTGTTTCCTTGTCCTACGTAATTTTTGTGTCTCAGTACTGTACGTGCTTCTGCCGTTCTGTTTGCTGAGTTGCGTGTAACATACAGCACTGGGAAGGTTTGTCATAAAATTGCTCGTTGGCTTTATAGTGCAGGAAGCTCTTCATTGAATCACTAACCTAGAAAAGGAAAAGCCAGCTAGTATGAGCAAAGTAGCTGACTGATGGAGGACTATGAATTAGTCATATTTACTGTAGAATGTCATATTTACAGTAGGATATGTTCCTAAGATAGATGTCTGTGGGTACAGTTCTCTGAAATTTGTGTGAAAGGTGTTGATGACTTGTCCACTTCCCTTCTACCTACTGTCCTATGGGCTGTTATCTTACCATGTTCAATGGTTTTCCCCAACTATCTCATTGTGGGCGATCTTTTCCTGGACAGCCCAGAATATGCTCCCCCAAAGATACCCCTGTACCATCAGAGGCATGCCCAGAGACACTGTTAACCCAACTCCCCTTTCATTGGCTCTGTCCATCTCTAATGGTTTTTGTTTCTCTCCTCTCCTCAAATTGTTTGCTACTTGTGACAATCATGTGGTTGTTCTGCTCTTACTGCTGTGTGGAGCTGTGACTGGAAAGTTGTGTCACTCTACAAGGATAGGGCAAAAAGGAAGGGTATCCTTTACTTATTTCCTAGCTGTGTGTTAAAGACTAATGATTTGGGTATGTGACCCATCAATTTATTCACAGTAGTGAGGGACTACCAGAGTGAAGGGATCACAAATTGCAAGTCTAGTAGACACCCTTCAGCCAGGTTTTGTGAGTGAAGTTATTATTCTCTCTCAAATTATAAAAGAATTTGGAATACTTAAGGTTTCCTTTGTGTCTTGGTTTCCATCTATGCCTGAACATTTCTATCTGACAGTAACTCTGTAGTCAATAACCAGTGTGGTTCTCTTGAACAGATAAAATGAGAACTCTTGCTGATGTTCTTTTTTAACTGCTGAAGTAGAGGTGGAACTCTGAAATGGCTTACATTACAAGCTGGCATGAAAACTCAGGAACACCGAAGGTTTTGCCATAGTACCCGGTCCCCAGGTAGCATTTCAGTGAGAAATCAGTATTCCCAGATGGACCAAGGAAACTGTCACATTATCCACAGTCTTAAATTGTTTCATAGACTCAATAAAACCTTATGATTAGAAGTATATTATCAGCTTCCCTTTTAAACTTTATAGTGTTTCAAAAGCAACTCAGCCTGTTGTATCTGCAAGTTCCTGCTTAGTTTTTCCCATGAACAAAGATATAGCCTTAGGGCTGTGCCATCTTGACAGCTGACAGCAATTTTGAAAAGATACTGTGGCACTGCCAAATATCATGTTTGTCACACTATGCTTTGAAAGTAAACTATTCAGTGCATACAGGAAGAAAGCAGCATTGCATTTTTCTTACTAAGGTATGAATGTGACTTAAATAATTAGAAAAATATCTAGAAAAATAGTAAACATATTCCACTGTGATGAAGTAGCTCAGTTTCGGGTTGGTCATTTAGACTGATCATTTACAAATAGTGAGTCAAAATATGTCCCCAGCTACACCCTTACGCTGCCACTGACGTTACAGTTTGTGACCTTCGAACGGTTGTATTCACAGCTATCAGTGATGCAATTAGGAAATGTAATGATGGTGCTTTGTATGTTACTTTCACAGAATCATTAGTTGTAAGAGGAAAAGCTCTGATTTTAATAATACAGTTAGAAGGAAACAGTAGCACTAATAATCACAGCCACCAAATACTTTTCTGTAGTGCTTTTGGTCAATAGGGGTTCCATTTATTCTTTTTTCTTTTTTGCTTTTTTGTAGGGAAGATGGCCAACTATTTTTAGCCAGTTGAGATGAACTGGGAAGAAGCTCATCCAAGTTTCAAACAGGTTTTCCATCAGTCCGTTAAAAATTTCTACTACTAAAAATACAAGTAAAACTAGAATTTCATTTGCCTTTCTCATTAAGGAAAATGAGTAAAAAAAGTATTGAAATGCTTCCTAGCTAGTTGGTCACCTCTTGTTTTGCCCTTTTTAATAAGAAGAGACAAAATGAAACCCACATCCGTAAAACAGGCATACACAGTTTAGAAATGTGGAAGAGACCAACTTGCTGCTCCCAAGTGTATGTGAGAGGTGGAAGGAAAGCCATGGCAGAGACTGGTATAGGTAAGGCAAGGTATTCCGCTCACTGCCAGCTGGAGCTGGCATCTCCCACCCCCTGATCCTTCCTCTAAAGACAACCACAGGAACACGTTTGATTGCTTGCAGCTCTGGTCATTACTCACTTCCAGCTGTGCTCTAGGAATCACCTGCCCTAGGCAACTGCACTTTTACCTGCATCAAAATCCATCCCACTCAGAAAGGTAAGACAAAGCCTCCATGCAGACCTCTGGACTTAAACCCCTGATAAACATACTACATTTGTGGGGGTTACCAGCTGCAAGTTGTATCTGGTATTCTGGATACACAAATGGTATGAATAAATGGGTTATATGCAGTAGGAGGCAACAAAGTTTTAAGGTACATTTTTATAGGTCAGTGGGAAAACAGGGTGCAAATTTAAGTGTTGTGTTGCATTCCAGGGCTCTACTTACAGGTATCTTTAGTGAAATCATGTGAACACTGAAGTGCCCTCAGGGCAGTGGGTATGACTGTGCATGATGTTTTTGGTTTCATTATTTGCATGTTTAATGGCTCCACAGTGGTAAATCCCCTCAACTATTATTTCTGTCTTTCAGAAAATATTAAGAAAAGTAGCCTCCTGTTCTAGAGACAGAGTAGTTTTGAAAAAGTTAATAACAACAAATTCCTTTGAAATAGGAATGATACTCATATTTCTCTGACTCCTGCATCAACCTTTCCTTGAAAACTTTGGCCTTGTAATTAAAAAAAATTATAAATATTTGTATTTTCATGTTGCTGCATACTCCACAATCTTTCATGGTATTTAATGTGTTCCAGTTTGTAAATACAAGCTATTACAGGAATCCTTAATACTTACTAATTGGAACAGATTTGTTTATTCATGAAGTTTGAAATATAGTGGCCTGTCAGGCCAAAGTATACAGTTCTCCCACAGCACTTGGGACATTGTGTTTCCTCGCATGCCTGCTGCCTCTAATGCAGCCAGAGGAGTTCTGGGTCATCCGTGGTAGATTAGTTTAGTTTGGGTGTGGAGTGATTTTTAAGATTACATAAAGGACCTCGATATGTGTGTTCTATATTTAGAATAAAAAAGCTGGCGAAACTCATGTGCCGTGCTAACAGGTGATTCAAGTCCATGAAGTGTATGGAATTTCCTTGAGTACATTGCAGTGCTGAGGTTTTTTTAGTGGGTGCTTCAGTTCACCCCTTTTAAAGATTTTTTTGAGTTGGGACTTGTTTGAAGTTGACATCAGTATCTTAAGTTGATCACCCCAAAACTTTTTTTCAGGCAGTTTTTGAAAGCTATTACAATCTACACAGATTTTCTTTTGTTGGTCCTTCAAAAGCCTACAACAGAATAGGATTTTGTTTTAAGCATTTTATAAATGCATAGAAAGTCATGCTTTCAAAAAATTCACAATTCAACTAATACACCATAATTTGGTAGGAAAGCAAATGAGAAACCAAGGTATGAAAAGTTCAGCTGGCAGAGCAAGGTCATAAAATTGAAATGTAGAAAGAGGAATCAATGACAGTAAAATAAAGATTTCACAAATCATTTCCGTAAGCTGCAAAGTCAATTCCTGTGTATCTCTGTTCTCTTAAAATTAATACTGCCCATAGTCATCTGCCTACATAATAGGTATCAGGAGAAGTGCATTGAAATATTGACAAATTGTGATCTTCAGTCTTAAAGATGACATACCTATCAGAAACAGTCTATGGTATGATATGGTGGTAATTTCTGTGGAGATCAGAGATTTGTGTTTGAGTGTCCATTATATTAATTGAGTTAATATTATTAACTGAGTTAAAACAAGAGTTGTTTACTTTCCACTGATACATGATATTGGCATTCCAGCCGGAATGTTTACTGGCTGCCAGAAATATATTTATATGCTAGTTCTTTAGAGAGCGTGACACTTGGGAAATGAAACTTCAAACTTTAAAAAAAATGCATTTTTAACAGGAGCTTTCCCATCTGCTGCTCCCCAGCTTCGATGGTGTTATCGACCATCACTTGTCAATTACTGTCATTAACTTCTCCAACAGATGAAAAGCTGGACTACTTCTCTTTGAACTATGATCAGTCAGTACTGATAATTTTATCCTCATTCTAGTCAGATATTTTACAGATTCTACATTTTTCAAGCAAAATGTTGTTCAATTTCAGTTGAAGTGTCCTAAAATAAGAGCCCTGTTAGGAAAAGCATATTCTTGTGTTGAAGACAAAATTCAGCAGCTGGTAATGGTGACAAAGTCTTGATCTGGTCACTGTGAAATGAAGAACAAATGTGTAATTTCAACGATTTGGAATAAGGACTGCCACGGAATACAGATGTTAGAGTAAGCAAGGCTCGTGTATTAAGAAAATTACAAGTGTCTTTGTGTGCTGGTTTATGATGACAAATGTTGTGATTCAGCAGCAAAACCCCTTAAACTTCTGTAGAATTTCTGTCGAACTTCTGTAGAATTCCTGGCCGTGAGCTGAAGACATGGGTATAAAGAACATTTTCCTGCACGTGAATGTCTATCGTGATACCTTTAAACCTATATAAAGTCAATTTAATGGAGATCTCCGATGTGCCAAATATCCAAAGGGATGGAAGAATTTCAACAATTCTTTTGCCATCAGTCACTCATTTTCATTTTTATATGTCTTGCAAGGGAAGGACAAAAGTCTAAAGATATGCTAGTTTTTCTCTTGCCCTCAAAGTGTAGATGACTGAAGACTGCACATTTTCATGCCTTAAGGGCATAACTAATTTGATGCTAATAGGGAATATTAAATGAATTCCAACATGATTTTCTTTGAGCAGAAAACATACTTACCCAGGCACCTCACAAGGGTAATACAAGGATAATTAGGAGAAATAAATTGAGGAGTTTACCTCTACTCTAGATGCAAAAAGACTGCTCATAGTCAGTAGGGATTAAGAGAGGCATGTGGGAAAAAGCAAATTTATGTCATACTGGGACAAGCGGAGGTACAATGGAGATGCTGGTGCCTGCTAGAAACAGTAGAGAGGTATGTTTGGGGCCTACTGGGAGAAAGTAGTTTAATTTTGATAAAAACAGCATCATGAAGTTTGAATAAATATTCAGACACTTTGGTTCATGGAGGTTGAGTACTAACTTTTAGAATCTTTATGATTTTGTCAGAATGAAGTTAAATGTAATTTGAAATCATGCTATCTGCTTTCCTCCCTGGTCAAAATAGTGCTTGTTCTTCTTCCATAATGAACTGCTTGCTTCTGGTACTCATTAAATCATAGAACCATACAATGGTTTGTGTTGGAAGGGACCTAAAAGATCATCCAGTTCCAACCCCCTTGCCATGAGCAGGAACAGCTTCCACTAGACCAGATTGCTCAGGCTCCCATCCAACCTGGCCTTGAATGCTCCCAGGGATGGGGCAGCCACAGCTTCTTTTGGCAACCTGTGCCAGTGCCTGACCACCCTCACAGTAAAGAATTTCTTCCTAACATCTGTCTAAATGTATTCTCAGTGTGAAGCCATTCCCCCTTGTCCTGTCACTACATGTCCTTGTAAGAAGTCTCTATCCTTCTTGCAGGCTCCCTTCAGGTACTGAAAGGCTGTGATTAGGTCACCTCAAAGCCTTCTCTTTTCTGGGCTAAACAAACCAAATTCTCGCAGCCTTTTCTTGCTGGAGAGGTGCTTCATCTCTCTAATTGTCTTGGTGGTCTCCTCTGGACTCACTCAAACAGGTCAGTGTTCCTCCTCTGCTGAGGGCCCCAGAGCTGAATGCAGGGCTCCAGGTGTGGTCTCACCAGAGCAGAGCAGAGGGGCAGAATCCCCTCCCTTGACCTGCTGGCCATACTGCTTTAGATGCAGCCTGGGTACAATAGGCTTTCTGGGCTGCAGGCACACACTGCCAGTGATCCCACTGCCTCTCACTTAAAGCCTTTTCTTTCAGTATTCTGCTGTCCATTATTCTGTCTACGTATCCTGTCCAAGCCACAGGAACGTGGAAACTAGATACTTTTTGTATCACCAATCACTTTTCCTCACTTTTTTACTCATTAAAAGTCTGTAGAAATTCTGATTCAGACTTCCACATCTCTGGTGATGTTAATTTTAATATGAGAAAATAATAAGATATTGTATTTGCTGTTTGGCTGAAAAAGATACCCATTCTTCCACTGCTGGAAAGGATTTCCATCCTATAATTAATATCCCTACCAGGTCAAACCTGGACTAATCTTCCTTGAACCAGGATTGGTCAATACTGATAATTTTACATTTCTCCCTGTGTGCTATTTCACAGATCCCACATACTTCACACAAAAGACTGTTCAGCATATATGGGAATGATACAGTTAAAGATAGAGGCTCAGAAGATACAGTTGTCACACTGCTTGCATTATTCCTTTATGCTTATTTCAAGTGACGTGAATGAGCTGGAGTTCAGTGAGATTTATAATACCATTTTCTCATGTTGTTTAGAAAATCCCTGTCTCTGGTCTAATTTATTATAGAATTTTTTATCTGGAATACTTTGCAGAATGAGCACATAGTCATTTTTTTTTACCAAAGTAAAATATTGTAGTATCCTTAAACCTCTTCCATTCTAGCATAGTAGTACCCGCACAAAGACTTCTACTAGCATAGAAATATTATAAAATTTCCTACTGACTTGTCATTGATAAAAATTTCTAATTAAACCTGAAAATTTCTTTTTATCTGAGATTTTGCAAAGTTAAAATCTTGAAATCTTACAGATGTATTCCTGGGTTGCTAAGAATACTCATCCTCTTGCATATCTGAGGGAGGAATAATGAACAGGTGCTCTTGAAATAGTGGATTTTGTAGTTTTTCTTCACCAAGAGCAACACAGGTTTTATGTATGTTAAAACTCCTTGGCTTCTGAGAGCCATCAATGCTAATGAAATGTAAGCCACTTATTTGATTCCCCAGGAAGGTTTTTACTGACAGATTGGAACGTTATGAATTCCTGTATTGCTTGGAGCTGTGTTCTGCCCATGCAACAGACCTGTCTCTTCTCTTCAGCAATTTTGAAAGCCTGTGTGCTTTACTGGCCTTGTCAGGCGTTAATCTATAGGATTCTTTTGTTGTTGCTGACATGCACAAATAGAATCTGACACTTGCAGCCACACAGCTGTGTGAAGTTTAACTACCCAAAATCTTTCAAGGGTTTTTGGTTTTAAATGCATAGCTTAAAATCTACATTTGAATTTATTATATATAAATTAATTTCAGAAATTTGGAATTAATTGATGAAATTCAGTAATACGAAGTGAGGAAAGAACCTCTTAAAACAGTATTTAGATGATGTCCTTGCATGAATTTCTTTTGATGTTTCGTAGGTGTATAAATGTATAGTGAGAGTCTCCTGTGCAGCATCTTTTAGTACCAGTGTTTCTATTGATGTCAAGGGACATGTAAATCAGGTCCTAAAGTGCCTGTTTTACCAATCGACTTCATGGTATGCCAGATCTGGAAAGAAAATTGGTTTTAATATCATGCAAGGACAGCTTAGTATGCAACCTTCCCCAAGTGGGCAGTAATAATAAAAATCAAGAGATGTGCCTCTTCTGATAGTACTGTTGCCAGAGCAAGCACTAAGTTTTCCATCCACTTATCAAAAAATTCAAAAGCCAGGTCTTAGATGAGTGAAATATTAATTGATTTAGTTGTACCAAACACAGGATCTGAAGAATAAGGCTCCCCTTTGATGTACTTTGTGACATTTCAAATGTATAGGAAACAGCACAGCTCTTCTGAAGCAGGTTAGTGTATCTGCATAGAAAACATACCATATTGCTTCGTCTCAGGTGTTGCCCTATCTGAATTTGAGTCCACAGAAGAGCATAGGCCAGATGCCTGCAACATAGAAATAAACTTTCTTTGCATATTCAGTATTTTTGATGGCAAGGAACAATTTTTAGACATATCTGTCGCTATGTGACTTTGCTGATCACCACAGGAGCAAAGCGATTGCAATAGCATGAGCAAGAGAACAGAATCAGTCAGATTTTCAACATATTTTTCACACTGCTTCCTTTATTTACGCTATTGTAAATAAGTTTATGCAATCGTGACTTGACGCTAAGTCTGTCTTGCTTTACATAACTGTGGGCTGCGTTTCCAAACAAAGTAGGATGTGACTTAAGTACCATTTAAGACTGAACATGACTGTCAGCCTTGTAGGGTCATCTTTATTCATTTCCTCTGCATAGATACTGCATACCGTACATTGAGGTCGCTCTGTTGTTTGCAGTTTGTTAATGACTATTAACCACCAGCCAAATTGCGTTTTGTTTGTCCTTTGAATTTACACCTCAGGTCTTGACTGATAATCCACATTCTTTTATGAACCTTGCGATTTTGTTTCAGGTGTTTTCCATCTGGCCTGCCCTTTTTGGTGCCCCACAGGCATTGAAGCCTGATTAATTTGACACTTGTGCTGTTTCAAAGAGGCATTGCATTGGTATGATGGATGGTATTTGATCCTGTATCTATATGTGATCGATTTCAGTTATTTTAAATTCCTTTAGAAGGAATTGTAGCAAAATACAGAAGTTTGAAACAACATTTGCTCCTTTTGATTCCAAAGAATTACTTTGATTACATGGTGAGGTTTGAAAAGCCACTGAAGCCACACAGAAGTCTTTGATGGATGAAATCAGTAAACTGAAATATAAATTATGACAGGAGTTAAGAGGGAAGATATTACAAACAATTCAGAAAGTGTTTAATGCTATAGAATCAAATAAAAGAATCCTGTGCCACCTTACATTTATTGGAAAAGACAAGCCCATGATTGATTTGAGCCTAGTGGATCATAAGATGTTAGGAAACACATTAGGAAATTTAGACAATTTCTGTGACTGCAAACCAACATGGTGTGTCTATCTTCTCTGTTAATTTTGGAGATACACCTGTCTTAGACAGGCTTTCTCCTTGTAGTATATACCAAAAAAATGAGATATCAAAAAGAAGAGTTCCTGATCAAAGTAGTAGCTCAGAAAGAAGAATGTTGAAAAATATTCCAAGGTTAATTCCTCAGCATTCTATACCACAAAACCTTACCTTTATTCCCAACAGTTTTTTGAAACTGTAGCTGAAATAGAGGGAGCATTGGAAGATGATGTTCTCAGAATATGAAAGAATACAGGTCTTGGAAGGGTAAATCTTGCTTTTCTTATTTGAGAATTCTTTGAATATGTCACTGGAATGAGGAGTGGATATGAAACAGATTATATAGTTTTTATGTTTTAAAATTTTGATTTTAATATCTTAAAGAAATTAAATTAACCTGTGGTTTGAACAAAAAAAACATTGGAGTGGAAAAAAATAAATAGCTTTGTGGAGCTTCTGTTGGTCTTCTCCCATACAGGCATGGTTACCCTCCTAGCACTGATGTGGAACTAAACCGTGATTATATGGGTTTGTTCTCTCATGGAAATAGTGTTTCTCTCAGATATGGTTTCAGCTGTTGTTTTTTCTGTTAATTTTTTATGGAATTAATGGAAAAGCTGCATAATCTGGATACACGTTCAGAGACATAGCCTAACTCAGGAAATAAAATAATCCTCCCATAAATTGTGAGTTTATGGAGAAAGCTGTCATGTTGGGTTTTTACTAGTTTTAAAAGCTCAATAATATTGATCATACAGGACTTTCTCTTTACTATATTAAATATAGTGTGGTAGTTTGAACCATCTTGAGTGCAATTAATTCTGGCATTACTTAATGTAAATTTATTATTACCACAATATGCTAGAGAAAAAAATGTGTTGAAGAGGACAAATGGAGTTTGTTGAATCAACACTGCAAATATTGTAACACACAGAAGCACAACTGTTTGTGAGATCTCATTCAAATAATTTTCAGGTACTTGTGAAAATGTTATGATATGTTAATATGGCCCAGTGGCTAGATCTGAAGAAATCAGAAGTGACTCATGAAATATTTGCAAACCAAAAAAGCCTTCATAATGTTACAACCAAACCCATTTACAGTGCAGTCTCTCCCTTACTGGGCTGTAATAGACTTCTTGCTGAATGCAAAAGCATGGGATTTTTGTGGTAGCCATTGTCAGAGTTAATATGATAAACCACCCTGTGATGTCCTTTGTTCTCAGATACTGGTAATATACTGAAAAAATAGGTGTTTCAGGCAGGACTCTATTCTGAAAGGCTTTTGCATTGAAAGGGGTGTTTGGGAATACACTGTCAAAAGTTAAGGTGTGCTCTTGAAAGTCTGAGACAAATCCGAATTTTTCTGTACGGGTGAAGCAACTTGTCCTTGTCAAATGAACTTGGGTTTAGAGGCGCAAATGGCTACTGGCCTGAAGCTGGCATGCTTATAAGCTGCCTGCCTTCATCTTAGTTCAAACACATTAGCCAATGCAGTCCTGCATTTCCTAAACTCTGTTACTTGTTATCTATCTGATTGCCTAAGAGTAATTTTAAGGAGTTTCATCAAAGAAGATGATAAAATCTCCAAGTCTGTTTTTTCACCAGGATATAATGCAGATGTGCAGTAGTTTACTTGGGATTTTAAACAGCTCTCCATGAGTCAATATCCCCAGTGTTGTTCTTGGCACTGTTTTCAGAAGTGAGGTTGCTGGGTCTGTCCTCTGTAACCTCTGGACTTCTGTGTTTTATTACTTTGGAGGCCTTGTCTAGAAAACCATTCCTATTTGGCAATTTGTCTAATAATATCCTTACATTTAAGTACATAGCATATGTCTGACATTTCTTGTATGTTAACAAGCTTTCTTTGATCTGAAGAGGCAAATAGGAAAGTTCATTCAGAGTGGTTATTTCAGAAGCAGAAAGGCGAGCAAAGGTCATCATGTTATCACACCAGTATTTTGTGTCTTACAACTGTCTTCAAATTGAATGAAGTGCAGCTGTCAGACAGATTTCTCTAGGCAGTAGAAGCCCTGTTCTAGTTGCCTCTCGTGTCCAGCCAAGCACTCAAGAGATCCTGAGCTGCCATGTTCCCTGTCAGAATCCCAGTTCTCCTACTTCTTGTAGTGCTTGCACTATGTAAATCCAGTTTCTTAGCAGATGGTGGGAATGTTAGTTTCCTTTTCTCCTGCAGCATGCTCTTTGCAGGATTTTAATCAGTTAATGAAGTTCAATCCCTCGATCCCAGTGTCTCAAACCCTGAATCTGGATGAGATTTATATATACTTTATTTCTTTCTTATTTTGAATCCTCAACCAGCATAGGAATGCCCTCGTAAGGATCTTCATTATAGTAATACTTCCAGCTGTGAAAATGCATCTTTAATTTCAGATGTTCTCATGTGAAAAATGTGTTTATTGAATATAAATATCTCTTACATAATGCAAGCCATTGAAGACATTTTAGCAACTGTAGCAGCCATTTTCACTAAATGAAAGAAGGCGAGGAGTGATGATTTCCTGGTTATCAGAACATTTTGAGATTGCATCAATGGCAACTGGAAGCATCTTCCAAATAATACCAGAATAAAATGCTGATAAAATACTGTTAATTTAAAAAGCTGCATGTAATAGTAATAGTTGATATGCATTCTAGGCAATGTACTATCGAGTCTATTCCCTAATTTTTTTGTGTATTGGCAAGAAAAGGACTGTTTTGAGTGTATTGTGATGTACCTGTTTAGTGACTTTTCTTTGATAGTCAGTTTTAACCTTCATTATTCCCAGGAAATAGATACTGAGGCATAAGAAAATGAGATAAGCTGTCAATCACAGCAAATTAAAAAGATAAACTAATTCCTAGGTACGTGAAGGCAGTGTGTCTCGCCAAGGCTTCAGGCTGCGTAATGGATTATAACGTTGGGCAAGGAATTAACTTCTGGAGTAATGTTTGTTTGAAAGATTTGCAGTTACTGTGTCAAAGACTTTTCCATTTCCATAATAGGCATAAACCAGAGGTTTGGTTTTTTTTTTATTGTTGGACAGAAAGAACTTGTGTCAAAGATTAAAGAGGATGATTTGCTTGAGGTTCTTTTTTCCCATGTTAGTATTTTTATGTTTCTACACATCATAACAGGAATTGGTAACGTTTACATCCTCATGGTGTTGTGAGAATGATGTCGTCTGAGAGGCAGACGGTTGTATACAAATTTTTAGATTAGTGTTCTTTTAAGGTCTTAAGCTCTCAGGAATGAGCAATCTACAATACGATGTCCTGTGTTACTCTTTCTTTCATTAAATTATAAACCAAATCAAATTCAAGGGAACCTTAGGTTCGTCACTCTGTCCAGTGGCAGGGTCACTCTACTGTGATATTGTTCACCTCCTTTAAAAAAAGCTGTGATAATAGAGACAGTGTATGCTCCTCATCAATTTATTCTAATAAAAACTTGGATTACAGTCACTTCACATGAAATCTATTAGTTCTTGTCCTGTCTACTACAGCCATTTAAACATTTTATTTCTCTGCACTCCTCATGTATTCAAAGACCTCTCTGGCATCCCCTGTCCTGCCTTTGTCTGTGACTGATGCAATGTGTCTGGTCTCTGCTCACATGCAATGTTTCCTGAACCCTTAAATGCATTAGTTGGGTTACTTTTGTCTCTTGCTGGTCTGTGCCTTTCTTGGCACTTAAAACCAGTCTCACTGTTTCAGGGGAGGCTTTACAAGTGCCAGGGTGGAGAGTGAAGCAGGATTATTTCTGGTGTTGTCCAGGCCATGCTAAGACGTTGGCACTTCAGTACAGCACATGCTTTTTTCCCGACAGCATGGCGCTGTTGACTCTGTGAATGATTATAACCCTGAGATCTATTCCCACAAATCTGCTACGGAGACAGTAGTATCCCAGCCATTGCCATCTTCTCATTGAAGTTCATTCTTTTGTATTTGCCAAAAGAGGTTTAAGGGTGTCTTAAGTTTTTTTTCTAGTTTGCCAAAATTGCCAAAATTCTAACCTGATCTTCACCAGCATTTGAGCCCTGCCTGTTCGATAATGATAATGTGTATTCCACCCTTCTTGCTGTTTTGGAAATATTGAACCATCCTGGGTCAAGTGCAAACTGATTTTTAAAACCCCACCTAGTGAAACCCCAACGCATATCAGCTCTATGGCAATTAAAACAAAAACCAAAAAACAGGTTCCTCTGGTTTGCTCTGAAGCACATTCAGTGTGCCAGCATAAGAAATCTGCTTCCTGTCTACTATGTAGGCCTGCCTGCAGAGGCTGTGCTATCCAGGACTGAGAAAAGGAATGCAAAGAGCAGCCTCCCTGCCCAAAGTGAAATTTAGGTATAGCTCTAGATTGCCACTGCTGTGATGACTCTTCTCTTCATGCTGGGCAGACTGGGTTATAAATGTTGACACAGAGGAGTCATGTATCCTTTCATCAGTGCACAAGTACCACAAAGGAATACGTGTCCTTGGCAGCCTCATGTTCTCTATCCATAATACCTATAAAATATGTGAGACTTTTTAGCATTATTACCATGGTTCATCTGATGTTCAGGACCATTAAGTCACCAGTCTTAACACTTAATTTATGATGTATAAAAAGGAAGGGAAAGCTGGGAATTTCCCTGAGAGTTTTGGAAATGCATCTTAATTTGTGTAGTGCTGTGTGCATAGTGAGGATTTCTCTTACAGCAGAGAAATTGAAATCCTGTGATCTGTGTTCACTCTTGGCCCTTTCTAGTCTCTCTCAGCTTAGGGAAGTTATAATGCTTCTGTGCTTGTATTCGCCTATATGACTAAAATGATCCAGAAATGTGAAATGAAAGGGAGCTTTGAGAAGTCATGTAATCTCGCCACTGAGGTAGTATTAGTTTTAAATTCCTAAGACATATTTGAGGTCAAATCTTTGGTGAATGAGACTTAAAACCTCCCCAGCTAACTTCTTTAAGAGCTTTTTCCTTACTAATGCAGTGTCTGTACTAACCCTCAGCTTCTGCATCTTATACTTTCTTCTTGTTTTCCCTATCACTAAAGATGGAGAAAAGTTCATCCCTATTCTTTTTCATCTCCAATCTTCCGGAATGAAACATAATGTTAAATTTGAAATTACTTTGTAATCAAATCAGTATGGTAGGAATGCACCGTGTAATTAAAATGCATATTGTCTTGATTCAAGAAATCATGTCTTTTCAGACCTGCCTAGGAGTCATATGTGTTGGAAATGAAAAATCTGCTTAATTGCATTTCTGAGCCAAAGTTTATGCATTTAGAGGGTTCTAATTGGAAAAAAGAATCTGTGGTGTTTATACTTCTTCATGATACTGTGTAACCCTGGCAGTTTTAGGAATTTCTCCTTGAATTTTTGTTTATCACATATCGCCTGTGGTAGAGTGGGAACAATTTGTTTATTTTTAGCAACTTGCCTACACAGCCATGCAAATCTAGAGGATAAAGTTGTCAGAACTCTTGAACATAAATACCATGGAGCTGGGCTGCTGATGCTGCAACAGATGGAGAAGTACCGGCACTTCACTGACATTAGGGCAGCCAGACATTCAGGTAA
This sequence comes from Pseudotriccus pelzelni, assembly GCA_035584735.1. NCBI lineage: Eukaryota > Metazoa > Chordata > Aves > Passeriformes > Tyrannidae > Pseudotriccus > Pseudotriccus pelzelni. The sequence continues at coordinate 14,715,076 of JAWMRA010000162.1, forward strand.
AAGTAATTTATTGTGGAGTGGCTGCAATGTAGTGAGTAACACATGTAGTGCAAAGGGTTTGTATTTGGGGAAATTTTTGTTGCGTTCTTCCATGTTTCTTCTCACACTCATGATAGCTAAGAAAAACAGGAGGTGAGACAATAAAACAGCTTAATAAAGAATGGGTAAAATTTTTCTAAGTCTTATGTTCATGCCCATATTCAAGTTTTCTATTCAAGTGGTTCAAAAAACCACTTGTCACTTTCCAGCCACCTGTTCTTTTGAGAACAGACATTGTATTATCGGTCACTTACTTCCAAATATTGCCCCACCATCTTTTCACAGTGGGCATTCTCTATTTCTTGATCTCCTTAGTCATAGACTGTCACTTCTTTTCACAGAAATGGGGAGGAAGAGGTCAAATCACTACACATCTGAACCCCCTCCCCATCCCATGAGAACATATTTTTACAGAAAGAGCTGGCAGCATTTCAGAGTTTTTAGAATTTTTCCTTTCCCTATGGTTTGAATCAGACCTTGGCCAAGAAAACCAAGGCAGTAAAAACAAGCCATTGTAATAGCAATGCAGCTGTCAGACGTAACATTAGGCCACAAGTGGTGTTGTAGGTGGTGCTTCTAAGTAATTGTTTTGTTATTTCACTGTTAGTAAAGAGCTTTGGGATGAGGCTTAGGGAACGTGTCCTTTAGGGGACTGTGTATCCTCCCTTGTACTAACGAGTCTGTTACGTTTAGCAAGAGAATGTTTTTGTCTTTTTGCTCAACCTAAGTTTTGTCATCCGAAGCATTGTCCAGGCACTATTGGTCATTGTTGGTTCTGACATCACTCTATTCCTGAGAGGAATTCACATTGTGCAGACATTGCAACAGGGCCACTGCATAGATGCGTTAATGTTGCCGTAGCCCCTTGGTGTCCCTCCACAGTGTAGTGGAGGACACTAATAAAGAACCTGTTACTGACAAACGCTGACAAGTTCAGTGTAGCTCCAAAGGAGACACAGACATGTATGTTGCATTTTAATGGTTTGAAGGGCTTTGTTTTTTAGTTTCTCAAGTGACTGTTACAACGATGGGCCTGTCTTAGTGCTGGTTATTTGCAGAGGGAAGGAGATAACAGTGGTCAAAACCGAGAACAACCAGCATGGCAGAGCAGGATATTGAAGAGCTCTGATGTCAAGAGGAAGTGTTCCTTCCTACAGGCTACCCAAGCTGGTGCTCCAGACAAATCATGTGTCTCCCTCAGACACCATTTCCTGTTGTTAATAAGTGGAAGTGGTCTGCAGGGGAAGTGATGTATCTGTCACAAGTTTGAAAGTCCAAGGATTTGACTGGCAGAGTTTGCAGCCAGCTGTCAGGACTGCAGCTGGCAGATCAGAACTTCACCACATTGCTCAGGATGCCTTTTTTTGGTCTTTACTTCTGAACACGTCACAATTCTTACTTGCATAGGAAAGTCAGAGGTGCTAATCCCAAACCAGGTAAAGGAGTCACAGTCAAGTAATGCAAGTTACTCCTTTCTCCTGAGACTGAATATACAGAATTTAAAGGCTTCCTAAAGTTAGCTGCCCAGCAATGTTGCACTCCCACCTCTACCCCAGCACCACAGATTCAGGGGACACTACAAGGAAGAAAAACAGATTTTCATTTCAGAAATTGTGAAAGTTATGATAAAGAAAGCAAAAAACCCAAGAATTTTTACTTCATGCTGGGTCAAGGCTCGTCATGTTTATTATAATCATGGAAACATTTGAGTTGTTACATAGACACCATGTCACAAAGTGGACCCAAAGGAGTCTGTGCAGTAACTCAGTGTCCTCGCCTGGCTGGATGCTCCTATGAGCTAATTATAAGGGAGCAGCAAGTCACCCTCCAGTTTGTCAGTATTCCCAAATTTCATAACTTTGTGGCAAGACTTTCTGTGGTTGCTTTATTACTTCAGGGTTCCTCGGTGTATCAAAGCAGTGGAGAATCTCAGTTATATTTGTTTACCTTTCTGATCATTGGAAAAAGGCTTGAAGTGTGGCTTCATAGGAAATGATAGGAAATCATAGGACACACAAGATACTGTATTTTAAAATGTTAGTAATTTAAGTAAAATCTTTCTTTAAAGCATTTGAGGTAAGAATTTTGCTTCCTACAGTCATTATCGGCGTCCTACTTGATGCAATATATGATACACTGTATTACAGCAGGGTAATGCCATGTCATGATAAAGTAATAATGCAAACTCTTGCCAACTGAAGATTGCAAATTTGAACTAGTGTTTTGCCTTTCTCTCTTGGGCATTGGTCAGTAGAGCCAAAGAATGAGCTGAGAGGAATGAATCTGCTTTTCTATGGATTTTGGGTGTTTTTTTGTATATTGCATTTCAAGTTCAATACCACCAACTTCATGTAACTATGTTTTGTGAAGTGCTGGCCTCTGCAGCAATGTTTTTCAAGAGCAGGCGTCCACTGGAGCGCTTATAACCAACAGGCACCACAGTGAGTCACAATATGAGTCACTGACCTAGTTGTAGTGCACGGGATTGTAACAATGGGGTCAGATTTCCCTTTGCCACAAGGAGAGGGTACACTCTGACTGTCAGCTTCACTACACCAAAGGGAGGGACATGGCCCTGGATGATGGGTACTAGTAGGAACACATAACCTGTCCTCAGAAGTTGCCCCACAGGCTGAAGTTAAATGAGATGCCATATGAATTTAAAAGCAGAGACTCTCACCAGCAGCAACAGAATCTTTACAGTCCTGAGCATAACGACCTGCTCTATCACCAGCAGTAGCTAGTGTTACCCTTATGCTTTCCAAGTCAAGGACAGTAATGAACACAGCCAGAGGGAGCTGTCAGGCACGTTGTGCAGTTGCAGTTCAACCCGCTGTTCTTCTACAGAGCTTTTCTTAGTGTTGCCATACAGTAAGAGAGGGAGCATCCTAGGTCAACTATCTGAATGGCAGACTTATCTTTATCTCTAGGTCACTTTCTCCCTGACCTATTACTTCCTCTTGTAAATATTTCTAAAATGATGGACAAACACTTCGTATGTTGCAGACATATGTTTGGAATTGGCAGAAGTTTGATGTAAACTACGAGATTGACATGAAGGGTTGGTTACATTCTGTTTACTCATATCCAAGCTCACTTCCCACTAGGAATTGGGTGAAAGGCGTTTCACAAACGCTGCAGAAAGACCACAATATTTCAAGCATCATTCCATGAAAATGTTAAATGAAAAAGAGCAATGTGGAAACATATAGTGAGAATGCATGCACTGAACAGCAATGTACGAGAAGCAGCACAGCCCATGAAAAGAGATGAGGCTGGCCAGTAGGAAGAGGATTACTGAAAAGAGACAGTGGCAAAGAAAGAGCTTAGCTGCAAAACCAGTCAAAAGGCAAATGTTATGGTGTGGTGCCCATTCACAGGCTGGCTGCTCTGAGCTTGACCACCAAATTGCCAGACAGTGAACTCAGTGAATCTCACATATAGGACCAACCAGATGTCATAACAATTAATTCCAACTGCACAGTAATTGAAACCAGCATAGAGGCAGCAATTTCTTGTTGACAGTGTTAGTACAACATTATCTCTATTTGGAAAAGCCTCAGGTCTTGTAGTTTTGAGTAATGCAGAGTAATGCAAAGTTATTAAATACTTCTAAAGGACAAAATAAAATTCTATATTCTAAGACAGGCTTCACTATGAGATAGGACTGTAGTCTTTGCATATATTAAAAGGGACTAACTCAGCATTCATAATTCTAAAATATCCCTTTGAGAGCTTGTGTCCATGTATAAGGCGAGACTTCTCCACAGGCACGTGTCTGTCCATTAAGGAGCAATACTTTCAAATCCTCTTTTTCAAAATATTTTGAAATTTTCTAGAGGAATTCCAAGAACTTTAGCATAGGAGTACTCTGCTTCTTTTATGTCAGTGGTAACTGTACTGCTTTATGTAATTACCCTTGAAGTAAATAATTCTTAGGCTGGTTTTTTTTTATTTAAATGTGATATTTTAATATGTACTTGGGGATTTAAATGCCCAAGTGGCATTGAAATGCCTTAGGGCCAGAGCACACCGTTCTGTAAAAACTGTTGTCTCTATCAGTATCTCTTATGTTCAAAAGATCCCAAATGAAGCTTCTCGTCTGTATATTCCTATTCTGTTTCTCATGTTATTTGGAAGATGTTAAAAATGAGGAAGGCAAAGACTGTGCTTGTTGACATGCCTAACAGTTCATAAAGGGTGCTGGATCTTCCCTTTTTTCAGGATGAGAGCCTTTCCATAAAGTAATACGATACTCGCATCTGATCTATAATTTTCAGCTCTTTTAATTGACTGGAAAAGTATGGTCCTCAGGATACCCCAGGATTTAATTAAATGGAGCTACTTTGTTTACACGGTGCAAATGGGGGTAGAATATACCTGCAGTTGAGACACAACTGAGATATATTTTTTTCATCAGAAAAAGAATACTATCACTTCTAAGATTTATATATATATATATATTTATGAATACTGTCACTTCTAAGATTTTTATGTAGTTAATTGTAGATAGTTTAAAAAATTGTCCATTAAAGATTTAACATATAATGGGTGTAATTCCACTCTTTTATCCTGCCTAGCAGTTTAGATGGAAATGGTATAACTTGGTTTTACAATTCCTATGTTTGCCACAAGAAAGTAGATAGTTTAAAAAATTGTTCATTAAAGATTTAACATATAATGGTTGTAATTCCACTCTTTTATCCTGCCTAGCAGTTTAGATGGAAATGACATAACTTGGTTTTACAATTCCTATGTTTGCCACAAGGAAGTAGGGAAATGAAACAGATGATTAATTAAGGCATTAGCTTTAATGGGGGTTTGGTTAATTGTAGGGTTTTTTTCAGTAGAATTGATACCTAAAAAAATCCCAACAAGAAACCATCCAAAACCAGCAAAAAACCCCAAACAACCTTCTAGCACTTGGTGTCTTTAATGCAATAACAAACATTTCTATAGTTCAGCACTTGTGAGCAAGCCTAGAATAGCAAACCTGTGCAAACAACTCATATCTGAGAAACTTTGAAGCAAAAAGTTGTTTTGTGCAAGATAAGCACTTTGTGGCCATATGGATGATGGCAAACCAATGTTCTCATCTCAGCATTTGCCTGCTCTTCTGCAATAATATGCCAGTGTGAATGTATGACAAATAACCCCAAATAAACACTTAAACAAATATTTAATTTTGAAGTTCAGAAGGAATGAGTAAAAACAGATTTTAACATTTACAAATACCTTTTTTTACATACAGAATCAAGTGCAGAAGGTTATACCTGGGATTTGGGTGTGCTACAGTACTTGTAGTTAGTATAGGAAGCTTTTTTTGTTTGTTGGTTTTTTTTGGTTGGTTGTCTTTTTTTTTTTTTTTTTTTTTTTTTTAAATTTCCTTACCAGAATCCTGAGGTGACATTAAGTAAGGAAGGGCAAGGTAAGTTGGGATAACTGACAAGCAGTGATTAAGAATTTGCTCCTTTTCACAGCAATTTTGGGGTGTAATTCCACCGTTCCTTCTGATGCTCTCAGGGTGCCTTTCTGGCTTTTACCTGTGTGCTGCAGGAAACTATTTCAGCTTGTGCTGCTGGGGCAGCAGTGAAAGATCAGCTGGACTAGCTGCTCGGGTCTACAGAGCTGTGTTCCATCCCCATCCTTTTCCTGGTCTGAAACATGACTGCCCTTTTCCCATATTCTCTCTCCCTGTTTCTGACTCATTTGCTGTTTCTTTTTATATACAGAAAGGAATGATTCCAGTGCACAAGAGGTCAGATCTGCTTTTGCGACTTTGTTCTGCTCATACAAAGGCAGTATCTGGATACCTCTCACTCACACAGTGCTCTGCAAAGTTGGGGGACCAAAGTATCTGGCTCCCAGCAGATTTTTTTGCCTACAATACTCAGCTCCTCTGTATGTCTCATTTCCTCCTGGTGGCACAGAGGGAGAGGAGGGAGAACAGAGCATTTGGATTGGCATCTGTCATGGCAACAAAAATAGCAGATTATCATTATAATTTTGGCCACAACATTATTGCGTAACCCTGAGTTAGATGAAATTCAAGGATTTTTTTCATCATGCTTATAAACTGACCTTTAACAAATGTTTTGTGGTCAAATACACACAAAACTTGTGGAAAATGAAAATCTAATTACGTACTGAATGTTCTCAGCTCTTACACAGAGCTGGGAATCTAACAATTGAAATAACGATGAACCATCATAGTCAGAACCTGTTTCACAAACTGAAGTTACTCTGTGGAGTATTTGTCAGGGATTTAATCAGGAAAAGGCTGGAAATTCATCTGGAACATAAGCAGGCTTTGTTCAGCAAACTGCTGACATGTTCCTTCAGGCAAATTTTTCCTTTGGCTGGATTAGTTAAGCAAATAGCTATGCAGAGCACTTACTTCTGGGTTTGCAAATGTGAAGGAAATTTATTTCCTTTACAGGTGCACTGAGTATGTCAAAGCAAGGTCAAAGTCTCAGTCTTTGGGTCTGTGTTTCAATTCCGTAAAGCACAGGTCCTTTGAAACTAGGTGGACCTCTAGTTCTGAGTTATCAGCAGAACTGCTGGTGGTCATCACCATGTGGTTAAGAAACACTTTTGATACCACTGAAGCCCTTTTCATAATTTTATGCCCTATAAACAAGGAAACAAAATTGAAATAGGTATTCTGATTCCAGACTTCTGATGAAGGATGCTGGCAAGCAAGAGGGCACTTGGCTGAACCAAGGAACTCATGAAAACACATCAGTCGTCCCATAAATGTAAGACAGTGGACAACTGATAACATGGCTTTGGGGAGCCCTTCAATAGTATAAGATATAAATTATGATTTAGAAATTCTTTAATAGACATTCAATTCAGAGACACAGTACTCTGTGTGTGCAAATGTCTGGTAGTGAGCTAGCTCCTATACAGTCAGAGAAAAAAACAAACCATGCATCTTGGGGAAAATAATGTAATTGTCTGCCTTTTAGGAGTTTGCAAGGGAATGCCAACATCAATAGAGCTGATGTAGGTATTTTTCTGAAATATCTTAATACGTTGTTAGCACTACAGAGGCATCAGCTTTGTCCAAAGGTGTCCAATGAAACCTTCCTTTAAGTAATTCTTAAAGTGCAGTCCACAGGTATTTGGCAAATGATTATTATATGTTTTTGTTTTTTGGCTAAAATCCATACTCTTTTTTAACCCAAGATGCTGTGTGGAGTTTTTAGTGATTACCACTCTGTTACAGAGACTTTTTCAGCGTTGTAGCAACTGTGTATTCTTGTTCTGAAAGAGTCCTGCATACTTGATTTTTTTTTCAGAATATTTCACAGACTCACTGATTCAAAACCATCTTCTTTGCCATTAAGAAATTTGAGTTGCCATTCTGTGACACTGCAGAACTGCTTGCAGTTGCTTTTGGACTTTGGCAACACCCAGTTACTGTTCATAAGTGTGAGTGACACACTGACTTGCCTGGGCCTGTGTCTTGTTCTGCAACATTTAAGTTGTGCTGGTATTGTGCAGCTCATTGCCTCACTTTACTTCCCCTGAATTCCCTTCCCCATTGCCTTTGTTGGCTCAGAGTGGCAGAGCTGAACTCAGTGAGACTGTCTAAGGAAGGAACTGGTCATGTCTGCCTTTCCTGTTGAGCTTTTTCCCTTTTACAACTTTAGTAACCTATTAACACACTAAAGAAAGCTGGGGAGTTGTTTGCTCTTACAGGGCACTTCTGTACACTGTAGCTGAGATGTTTCCTAACACCCCTCCAGGCAGGCAGAATGACTGAAAGCATTGCCTAGCTCTTGTGAGGGGTTTTTGCCTGTTTAATCATCACAGGTCAAAGTCCCCATTAAGGTAGACAAGGAATGGAGATGCTGGATCTTTGAGAAACCGTTTTGAAGACTGGGTGAAATAGGAAAGCAAATAATGAACTAATGAACATATATTAACGCAGACATGCCCTGCACCCAGGTGAAGTGGGTGCAGTATATAAGCAGTGTGAGCTTCCAGGAAGGACTCTTCCAAGGCTCTGTGTGGGAGCTGAAGAGGTTTGGGAATATGAAGACATGCTGAGAGCATGAGCAGAGGAAAGTGCAGATGATCATCTCCACTGAGGGCTGGATGGACTGAGAGCTATTTGGAAAGAAAGTGGGCTGTGATGAAAGCAGAATTTGGTGACTCATACACGAAAGAGGGCAGCAGTTTGCAGAAAGCTGCTCATGCACCTCTGGATATAGACACACCAGCCAGCTCCCTAAGGAGTACATGCAGTGAGAGGGGTAGCAAGTGAGATTATTCCCCAGAGAGGGAAATGGTCTTATCCTCTGTCTTGCTCTACAGACACTTCACTACATTTCTCTAGTACCCTGCCTTTCATTAGCCTCCACCTCCTTCACAGTTGCGTGGAAGGATCATGCAAACAGACAAGATATAGCTGACGGGAAAACAACAAATGAGTTGGGATTCACATCCAGTAGACAGGAAATTTGCCTTCCTATATTTGTGTCATATCTTAGTTTTAGACCTACTTCTCATTGGTTTGTTTACTACTGAATGTTAACTCTTTCCCAGCTGCAGCTGCCTTTTAGCAGATCTCTTATATGCCCACGTTGCTCAGCCAAGCGGATATTTGATCATGACAACACCCAAGTCAGCACTTTCAAGATAAGTTACTCACTATCTTTACCCATATCTCTGTGATGAGAACTGAGAGTACAGAGTTCTGGGGAGAGGAGACAGTGGTAACATAATGAGAACTAGAGAGAAATCCCACATTATTTCCTGATACATCTTGAGAACCTGTTGGGATTGTAGTTCTTCTTCCAGCTCTGTCTGTCTGTGGAAGGCACCCCAGCATTGAGAAAGTAGTTCTTAATTTTTGGCTGTCTATCCTGTGTCCTGGGATCTTGCTAAAGAGAGGCCTCATAATCCACTTTCTCTTTGCAGTGTAGAGTATTGCAGCTTTGTGTGGGAACATCTGTTTCTCTCCTTTGGTTGTTGTAGGCTTATTGGCTGTTGGATTGAGAGAAGCTCAAGTGAGCACATGTGTTAAGTTACTCACCACTGCCTCATTTAATACACAGGGTTTTCTGATCCAAAAAGACTGTTGAGGACTAACCTTGTTAAACCTGTGCGACAGTAGGAGCTGTCTGGTTTGACTTATGACAGAGGAGTTAGTAAATTTACCTGAGGATACTCTGAAACATCATGAGACTGGTAGTAGCTAAATATAAGGCAAGTCAGATGGTGCCACCCTGGGAAACAGAACTTGTGGGTGGTGTGGTACAGAGATAGAAGAGCCTGCTGCAAAGAGGCAGACGGACTCTATTACTGACTTCTTGCAAGGTGTCAAGGCAGTTAGACTGACCCACAGTTGTAGAGCTGTGGCTGGAGCTAATACCAAGTACCTGCAGGACGTTAGGGAGGCAAGAAAAAATTACACAATACAAGAATTAATAAGACAAGGAATTGAAAGATGAGAGTTTCAAGGGATTCCAGAGTGCATAGGATTTTCCATCTTTGAATCTGAAAAGATGCATACCTGTACATAAAAATAGCCAAAAAATAGACTTCTGCTGATCTCCTTTTGACTGTATATTGATTTGATGAGCTACGTTATAGCAGCAATGCTGCAATACACACAGGCCCAGATGTTTTCTGGTAATAAAACGAGCTTGCTAAAGCCTTACAAGGAAAGGTACTGGGTCTTCTCCAGAAAGAGAATGGTGTGTCCTGCAAAATATGTGGCTTAGTGCAGCTGGAGAGAATTAACCAGCTGGAGTATTTGCTGTACAGAACAAGCCAGTCTCAGCAGCAAATAGCCGTCTCCAAAGCCAGTTACTGTATTAAGCTTCTGCTTGTCACAGGTACAAGAGATTTGTTCTGATTTTAACCTGCCTTAGACCTGACTTTCAGCTAGGGATGGAAAGGGACTGTGTTTTTGAATTTGACACTACCCACAGGTAACTTATTCAGTAATAGTTCAACAGTTTAAATAGTTTGCCTACCTGTGAAGGTCTTGCCATGCATATGTACCTCTTGAAACTTTATATCTCCTCCAACCGATTGTCATCTATCAAATTGGGCTACCAGTGCTTCCTTTCACCCACTGCTTTCTTTACTTTTTCTTTCTTACTTAGAATGTGAAATCTTTGTGGTTTATACTTTTGGCTAAGGCACACCACTTTAGCTTCCCATTAGCACTTCCAAGGCTTAAGGGAAGAAATACAAACACAAGCATGTGTGTGGGTACAGTACTATCATCAGTGAAGGCTCAGATAACAAGGCTTTCTCTTTCGGTGACTCCAGAAAGGCATGACCCTCACAGCTTCCAGGTGGTACTGTCACCAAAAGAGGATAGGAATTAAATTGTGCCTCATATTTCTAGAACCTGATCCCTGAGATATGCGAAGAAGTCACACAGAAAGCAACTTCCATAGTGGAAGATAAAGCATACTAATTTCCTAAATCTGAAAATGCATAGTTTTTATTACCTTTTAGCCCAGACTTGATCTAGGGGAGATATAATGAAATAGAAGTTTAAAAAATCAACTATTTTGAGTATCATGTGACATCTGTTTTCAGCAAGCAACCAGAGGGTGGGGAAACTCCCAAGTTAGCAATTGCATGAAAATTAAAATATTCAATGGCAGCACCCACAGAATGTCCGTCTCCCTGTAGAAACTGGTTTTGCTGCTACAAGCACATTCATGTTGAGATCATTATCTACTCAGCAGTCCGTGATTCCTTGCACTTCAGAGGATATGCCATATCTGTTTTGAAGGTGGATGGCAGAGAATGTGAACACTGATGTTACATACAGGTAATTTAAAATAGAATTACATATTTATTTTAAGCTGGAACACCAGGAGGTTTTATATACACCATCTTATACTGGAATCACTCTACCTAGCCCTTCTGGATTTAGAAGAAGCGATATTACAGACATGAAGATAAAATTACGTTCTTTCATATGATAGAAATACATGTTTTAGAACAACTTATTCAGAACTAGTTATATATATGGTCTTTTTTTTCAGGTCTCTCCCAAGTCCCCAAGTTTTTTCATTCTGGGTACAACCATGTTTCAAAGGTGTTTTCAACCTATAGTTCCAGGCATCATTGTTCTTCCAGCTTCATTCTGCCTGACCACTTTCAAACAACTTGTTTGGAACAGAGCTGTGATTTTTTTGTTGGTATAAGGACCCAGAAAAAATTACTTATTGTAAATACTTATGCATCTAGAGGATTTAAATGACCTTAAAACACTAAAGATGTGTGAAGCCTTTGACACCTGAAATTTTTTACTTTTTTTCATGTGGCAATATGAAACTACCACCATTAGATTTAACTCTTAGCACTTTGCAAGGAATGCAGTAGCCATCAAACAGAGAAGGGAGTCAGAGAATGATCGCTGATAGCACCCAGGTGCTTCAGAAGGAAGCTACAGCAAAGTTTATTACTATCTCTTGCGTTACCTTTAAGGTTTTGCCTGGAGGCTAGGGCTAAAATCAGGGATCCATCCTGCCAGGGAATTTACAACTACTTGCTAAGTCACCCTTCCCTGCCCTGCAGACTTTCTATTCTAAAAAGTCCCTCTTCTATAAATGGAAGGGTGATGAGTAATCCAAATTCAGAGTTAGATTTTGCAGCAGGTTGACACTGACTTGCATGATGTCTTGCAGAGTATCTGTGAGAGAATCAGAATTGTTGTCTGGGAATGCTATGACTTTCAGGCCTGTGTCTTTCTTAGCCAACCTCCTATACTGCCGGAAAGACATGAAGTAGTGTGACTGAAGTCTTTAAGTTACCCTAGTCTGTGGGGGCAGTTTCGGTTATTAAAAACACCCCACGTTGCAGATGCGATGGATATGCAAAATCCCACTCATTCCAGTTCCCATAAAAATGAATATTGTACTAAACATCATGTTTTCAACAGAGATTAGACTGCTCTGTGTTTTCGTTTTTTTAGGCTTCTACTGGGTAGAAACACTGTCATGGAAAATAATACAGTTTATTTCATCTGTGTGAGAAAGGGCAGGATGTTTTGCTGGTTATTTCATCATGTGTGAAAAACAAAATGTTGCCAAAACCTACATTGAACATACTTCCTTAAGAAAAGCAGGCTCAATTACATTAAGCCTCAAGGAGTTTTAGTCACCGTAGAGAAGTCAGTCTATAGTTTCTACTGTACCAGCAGGTTGGAATGCCCATACTTGCCCAGAATACCATTTCACTATTATACCATCTTTTGAATTTTATTTAACGTCCTGTTCTTTAATTACCAAATGGTTCCTTTCTTTTTTCTTTTCTTTTTTTTTTTCTGTATGTGAGATTTTTGGAAAACTCATCTAAAATCCTTTCAGACAATGTTTTATCTTTCTGTCTACATATATCAAAGCTTGAGCCAGAATTCCTTAAATCTTCTGAAATACCTGTACATGAAAAGAGCAGATAGTGCTGAACTGGAAAAATGCGGAGGATTTATAACATCTCAGTTAGTTCTCATATCTTTACATTTCTGGGACTTGAAACATGAAATGGCACTTTCAACAAAAAGTTAGGCAACTGAAGGTAACCTGTGTTTGACACTCAAGTTGTTTAAAATTTTTATCAGCTCTCTGAATGCCTGCTTTAGAGATGTAACCTCCCATCTTGCCGTGTGGTGTACTCAGTAAATTTACTTAGAATAGAAGAACAATGCCTTCTTCTGCACTCGTTCGTATGCGTCATCTCCATGATTTTACAGCAGATTTTCATGAAACACCTGCCTGAAAAAAGAATCAGCCTTTAATTCCTCCATGTATTTTACTTTTTTATTTATTTTTTTTTAAGGATTTTCAAGGGTGAAAAACGCTATAAGAGACAAATACAAGTAAGTCATCAGCAGTGAAATGTGGCAGTTGCAAGTTTTATTATTTGAGTGCTGACAGGTCATTTCCCCTTTGCCTCTTGCATAGAGTAATAGTGTAATATTATCACCAGTCAGCAGCAGCCGTTTGGCTTGTCAGCAGAAGGGCAGGGAAATCACACACCGGGCAGGGAAAGCTTCTTCTTTTCTTTCCCAGGGAAGTCTATGACAGGAAACAGAGGAAGACATTATAAACTATGATCAAATCAGATAGAATCATCCACTCATGATTTTTGTTCTCCTTTCATTGGATGTCGAGAACAAAAGGCTCAATGTTTAGCTGCTCCGAGCTCGAGAAATCGAAGTCAGTTCTCTGAGCACTGGGGCTTTAACGTTGACTAAAAGCAAATGCAGAGAATGGTTATGTTCCAAGAGGAGGACAAGTGGAACAGGTTGGGAATGGACTACACCTCCACCAGCTATGAAGGGCTGTTAAAAAATCCACCTTTGCAGATAAAATATTGGCTAGAAATTTGCCTTTTTTCTGGGTGCATGTCAATCTGACCTATGAAACAAGGTGCAGCACTTCAAGTGTGCAAATATGTCACTGGGCCTCAACAAAGCCTTTAATTATACAGTGGTTAAGGAATTACTGCATTGCTAGGAGCATGAAGTGCTCAGTAATATCCCACAGCTGTCTGAAGAAACCTTTGTGCTGCTGCCAAGTAGTTTGTGGGGACATTAAAACAAATAGTGATTTCTCAGCAAAAAATTAGACTGAGGTCCTTTACTTACAAAGAACAGTAGTGTTTCTGGGCTCCAGATCTGGGCAGTCCTGCCTTGGGGCCCATGCCAGTAAGAAAAAAGGTCTCTTAAATCTTTTCTCTGTTCCAGCTTTTGAAGGGATGCACATACCTCCTTTATCCCTACTTTATATTGGTGCATCTTGGCTGTTTATAGTGTGCCTTGTCCATTTGTCTGTTCTCCCTTTCAAATACTGTTAGCATACTTGAGTCCTTATGCTGGCAGACATAAACAGCTGGAACGTTGATCCTAGGGAAGTGGTAATTTATCAGATGCAAGGGATATATCCTCACTGGAGGGAATTTAAAATTTTGTTAAAAGCATGAAACTAGTAAGACAGAAACTTGTGACATTCAGACAAGTTTTTGAAGTGTAGCAGTTTTTTAATGGCAAGAAACCTGGTCAGTGTAGAATGGGAAGATCCCACATGTATGAAATGAAGAGATTTATTTTTGGAAACTGAGCTGAAAAGTTCTGCTAGTTAACCTAAAAGAGTAACATCAAGCAAAGTAGAAAAATGCTATCATCTAGATATGAATTGTTTGCTATTATCTTGCTTTGTTGCTTTAGATGAGTCAGAATTTTTCAGTTTCTCACTGACATATCCATTTAGCGGACTATAAACCTCGGTTACCACCTAGACACGCTGTGCAGTTTGACTAGTGACTATGTGAAAAACATGCTGCTGTCCAAGATAGAAGATCTTAGAGATATGCAAAGCCAAAAGTGTTTTTAACAGAGGAGACTCTGAACATCCAGAATACTATGTCTTGGTTTTGCTCCCTTTGTAAATCTTTTCGACAAATATGTTGGAGTCAGCCATTCTCTGAAATAATTCAGAACTAAATTTAGCAATTAAGGGGCCAAATTTTGTGATGAAGTAACCTGACAGTTGTGTTGACAGCACTGTCCATCACCAAGCATCAGTCCTGGGAAAGTCAGGTGATGTTCCCTCGGGGTTCCTGCTCCACAGGGTTAAAAAAAAAAAGCTCTGCAGGGGAGAACTTGTAGTGAAGTAGCTTTTGATTATACCGCTATCCCATTTTGGCTCCATACAGACTTTTTCAGTCCTGCCACTCCTTGCTGACACATTATCAGGTCACCTCCGCTTCCGTCCTTTTGCTCTCTTTTTTCCCAGGCAGGCCACCCGCCCGGTCGTTTTGGACAAGTGCCATTCAGCAAGCCTGAGGAGGTCTGCAGACCAGAACTATTCTTCAGACCAGATAGAAATCTATTAAAACTGCTGGATTTTTTTAACTGCTTTTATGGACCACCAATGTTACACATATTCATATCCTTTCGTGGAACAATACATATGGCTACATGTGAGTCAGAGTGAATTTTCTTGGCAACCAACAACGTTCAGGAGGTGGATTTGCCAAACCCTAAATTATTCAGTGTCCTTCCGTCTCTGGGGCATTTTAATCTCTGCAGCCATGAGGATCTTGAATGAAGTGTTTGTGTCAGTCAGTATTCTTATTAAACAGGAAGATGGCCTTTCCTCCTGCCAGTTCTCAGTGCATTTCCTGCTCAATTCACTGGCACCACTCACAGAAATAATTGGTAAAGTGGCCTTACCTTGTTTGCATAGATTTCTGTTGTCTGTGGCATGAGTACTGCTCGGGGGAAAAGCACCAAATTGAAGATGCATCTTTGGAAACTCTCTGAAAACTTTGCAATATCTTTGCCTTTTGTTTGTTTTCTATCAAGTTTTCACATGAGTTCCAGGGGAAACAGTAGGGGTTGGTCTCACCTTATAATGTGACTGATAATGTGACTCTTAACAGCTGGGAATAAACAGCATGGTGAGTGTGTGGTTTAAGTAGGAAATGGTTCCGTATTTCCTTTCACGTTGCTTTCCAACATGATGATATTTTCCTTTATTGTATTGATGCTGATTGCAGACTTCCTTTATAGGATGGCTCATCGCCTTTTTCCCTTGAGTGGTGCTTAACCTTCAAGGAGCTGGTTTCTTGCAGATGGGAAGTACACTCTTTTTGGGGATTTGATGAATATGGACTATCAGTATATCATAATATGCTGAATAGCTTGTAGTGTCCCAACTGTGTTTGGGGCTCTCAGTATGTTCTGTGGATGGAAACCAACCAGAAGACTAGTTCTACTCCCACCTGCTGGAAATAATGTTGGTGGGGCAGATAATTAAATCTTCTTTACAGAGGGGGTAATCTGACATTGGAATGGGCTGCCCAGGAAAGTGGTAGATTTTCCATCCCTGGAGGTTTTTAAGATGAGACTGGATGTGGCACTGAGTGCCATGGTCTAGTAACCTCGGTGGATCAAGGGTTGTTCTTGGTAATCTTAGGGGTCCTTTCCAACCTGGCTGACTCTATGATTCTATGCTCTATTCCTGTAAACTCTTAATGGAGTTGTAGTGGAAAGGAACTCAGTCACGTCAACACTCTTTGTGTTTTAGTGTGTCTGAAATTGAAATTTGAGTCAGAATGTTATAAAAGAAGAGTATCTCTAAGCAGAAAAGCAATGAATGACTCCTTTTGTTCTACAGAGACTGAGAAGCTCTGGCTGCTGGCTACTGCCTTTGTACACAACTGTCAGTGTGGAGGTGAATGTGTTTGAAGGTGCTGATTCGCATGCTATGTGATATTGCATTATAGTTTTGTTACTGACAATGGCTTGGGTAAGTGAGTCCAGAGAAACCACAATCCCCTATGCTCAGTGGATCAGCTACTTAAAACTTTATTTACTTAATTAATTTATCCTTACACTCGTTTTCAGGCCTTGTGTTTGTGGTGAGGGGAGCACGTTCCTATAGAACTAATGGAAGGTTATGGGCTGCTGAAAAAAAAGGTTGCATTCAGAAGCCACTTTAGTGTGATCAAGTAATTTTTCATATCATATCAGCCTTTGAGAAGAAATGCCTATCTATTTGACCAACGATATGTAGATCATATTCCTAAAACGAGCAAGTAATTGAGATTCTTTAATGTCTAATGAATTGTGAAGTATTTTTCAGTTCTTTTTTTTCTTTTCCTAAGGCAGAAATTACTTTGGGTCATGGGTATGTGAAGAACAGACCCAGTGCATTCAATCATTTTAAATTTCTGGTGCTTTACTGTATTGCAGGGTATCAGTATTGGAGAATTTTTGTACCTGAAATCAGAAAGGTACAAGTAGCGTAGTTAAATGATGAACTCATTTAATAAAGCTGCTGCAGCTTCAAATGTAAATGGATTCAGTCACTTTAAATCTGATTTATACCAAGTTACCTTATACCTACAAGTGACAATTTAGCTTATAGTTAGACAAAACATGGGACATAGATCCTATTGATAAGCACAGCGTGGACATTAAAAATCACCCTTTAAGCTTCTGGATTGAATCTTCTTCTTGGTTACTTGATGTGTGATAACTGGAAAAGTAGGGCAAGTACATACTCCCTAAGTGATATTGGGGGAAGGACCTTGTACACGAAAAGCTACAAGACATGTATTCTGGTTCCTTTCCCAATTCATTAAGCAATGCTGTGCTTTTCATTGTATCTGTTTTCTTGCTCTCTCATGTGTCAGTGTGGGGTTTTCCTATTCTTCAAGCTAAGACAAGAATGAGGGAATGCTGAGGAGCTTATTAAAAAATACTGCTTTTGTTCAACTGAGAAATTCACTGCTATGTAGTTCTAAATGGTGCACCTACTTGAGTTGCCTGGTTAACAAGAGATCTAGTCCACTACAGAACGTGTTAAGACAGATATTTCGCATGTTTTTACCAATGTCATCATAGATAGATATTTCACCTATCCAATTTGGCATCCTGCCTTTTGACCTGGCTGGTAACTGACAGTTAGGTGATCAGCACAGTTTCCAGTCTCTTCTGTCACCATGAAAACACACATAAGCTGCTTTACTGTAGAAAACAGTAAAACAGTTTTGTGCCTTGGAGGAACCCTTGATTCACGAGATGCAAAGCTAAGTTTTAGTACCAGCTCTGCCACTGCCTCACAGATTGGCTGTATGAACCTTCATTAGTGTCGGATTATTTAAAATGTCCAGCCCACTCGTTTAAAGCTTGTCTGTTCATATGACTCTTATGATGTTTTGAAGACTGATTAATTTTCCATTTTCAGTGCCAATCAAATATTTTCAAATATGTTTAGATTAATTCCCTGAACAAACCTCTTAAAACATGTTCTTTAAATGGAGGTATCTGCAAACTCTGTTGATAGAATACTTAGCTATCTGTCAGGCTAAACAAGTGTCAGTGTATTGAGTTGAAGATCTCTTCCCCAGCTGAACTCTGCTCATGTGCCCTGTCATCTGCAGCTTCACCTCAGTGGGAAGAGGATGAAGGCCTAGCATACAGCTGTAGTGTGGGAGGAGGTTTCCTTCCTTCCTTTGCACATGGCTGACGAATCTACTAACACTGTATGTTATGTGGACAAAAAGCTGAAAAATACAGAGATAAGACCGGAGGACTCCAGGAAACTTGAAGCAGTAACCAAGGGTCCCTATAGGTGACTCTGTAGGGAGCTGGTCACCCAAGGAGTGGAGGGTATACTACTGTTCAAAGAGATTTGGACAATTATTTAGGGCACAAAGATGGCAAAAATGTACATCTCCAGTGGCATTTACATGACAGAAGCTATTTATGAAAGAAACGTCACTTAGGGGAACCCCTGGAACAGACTGTACAGATTGTGTCCACTGGTTGTAAGTATGTTTGGGCTGAAAATTGAAGTTCGCTGACGATCACAGCTATTGGTCTGGAGCACCTTCATGAAATAAGGCAAAAAGCATGTCACTGTTTCACAGAGAAAAATTGTCATTTTAAGAAACAGGATGTTATGAAGTGGCTTCCTTCAAAATGTGAGGCTCAGCATGTCCCGTTAATCTGATATTCTTAATATTTGTTCTCTAGCAAATTAAAGCATTACTTTTCTAAGGATCCCTATACTGGGGTTCTTGTATGTTTGCTTTTGATCATCTGTGTTTGGATAATTTAATCTTTGTTTTCATCTCTGTCACTGGACTTCTTCAAGGAAACCAAAATATTTTGTAGTAAGAAAAACTGTGCTATTAGGCACAGGCTGCAGACATAATGGAAATACCTCATGCAATATAATATCTTTTTAATTGGTTGCATCATTCAACTATTGCTAGTGAGAGAAGACACTGGCAACAAAATGTTTGGCCTCAGAAACACCAAAATGTGTTATAAAAAATAAATATAGAAAATAAATCAGTGTAAACTAATTGTATTGAATCTCAGCAATCAATCATCATGCAACTGAAATAATTTCAAGTGTATTACAGGTACACAGGACCCTCAGATTTTTTACTTTGGATGGCACAAGGTGAATGTTGGTTGATGTTCACTACCATTGTTTCATCTGCCTCAGCCAAGGGAGGCCAATATGGCCCACACGGCAGCATGGTATGTTCATTACCCTGAGCCCTGCCAGTGCCACGGGCAAGGCAGGTTTGTCTCAGACTGAGCTGGACTCTCTCAGTGAGTCAGGGGTTGTACACACTGCACCTGTGAGTCAGGGGTTGTACACACTGCACCTCTCCACACCTCCTCAGCACACCAGCTACCTGCATGTGGCAAGGGGCTGTTGATGTGTGTCTGCTGAAAGCACTCAGCAGTCTCCATTTCAGATTACAGGAAGTTTTGGTGTGCATTTTCCAGATAGATCTGGTTTACTTGTGAGGCTGATCTAGGCACCTGTCTTGGAAGAGCAGAGTTTCTGGGATAACTTTACATCCAAGGAAATTTTTTTATTAATTCGCAATACAGTTTAAGCTAGGTCACCCTAGCCACAGAAGTATGAAGGAGCTTCTACTTACTTAAAGCAGTCAAATAAATTATATTTGTTTGAGCAATATAAAGAAATACAATAAGGAAACGTTTTTGTTGCATCTCTGATCCCTTTGTTCAAGCGAATGGGGGTGCCAGAGAGCAGCAGGGCAGGTTCTCCCATGGGGAGGCGAGCTGGCAGTGGGGACTTGTCCCAGGGCAGGCAGGGCTGTGCCCACACCGACTGGCCCGCAGTGGGAGAGCAGGGCAGGTGCAGGGATGGAAAGCAGCCTCAGCCAAGTGCCGGCTGCGGAGGTCAGACCGGGAGGGCAGCGGGACAGGGAGGTATAAGACCAGGGATGTCCTTACCCTCCACAAAGCTTGGGCGAGGAGCAAGGCTGAGCACCTTGGTTTCGGCACCGCTCCTCAGCAAAAGGACAGGCCTCAGTTTCCCAACCTGAATCCAGATTACAGCCGAGCACTATCAGCCCAGAGCTGGAGCACAGACATATGAACCCCGGGGCAGGGGAGGTGCAGGCAGAGTGCTGGCAGGTAGAACTTGCACAGCCCCAATATTGCTCTGGCACCTGGGAGTGGGTGGTAAAGGTGGCTGGCACGGACTTGTCTCTGTTCAGACAGGCGCCTGCCTAGTTGTTCATGCAAAGAAATCTGAAGTGCCTGTTTATTTTCAGACATCATTCATGTCAGTAAGACTATGGCTTTGTCTTTGATTTCGACAAGGTGTGTAACTGCAAGTGTTCAGGGTTTTCAGTACAGCTTATTTGTCAAATTAAAACAGTTCAAAAGCCAAAATCTTTAGAAAAGGTTAAATTACCAATTTGCCTATTCCTGATGTCTGAGGAGGACAGCAGGTAATCATATCTAGTATTTACATAGCATTATTCGAATAAATTATAAGGAGAAATATCATTATTATTTATATAATCCAGAGGAGGAAAACAGGTCTCAGCAAGGTCAAACAAGAGATGAGCCAGCATGTGTGAGGTCAGTCTTCCAAGAATTATTTGGCACATGAAAGCAAACTGTGGGTTTTTTTATTTTATTTTTCCCCAGAGATACTAAACATCCATAGCTTGCTTTGAAATTACCAGGAACTCACGCATTTCTGAAGATCGGTGTCACCCATTTTTACTTCTAAATAGACAGGTAACTTCTGGTGCAGCAGTTTGAGCCAAGAACCTTGCATACGAAGTATTCACACCCAACTCTTACGGAGGATTAGAAACTGGGATTCACAACTGAAAATCACATTTACATCCAGTTTTATTATAAAGCACCCAGTAATCTGGGCGTGACAGGATGAGAGCAGTAGCTTTGCTCCATTGCTCTGTTTGAATCTGCCAGTTTACACTAGTTAGCTTACTAATGGTTTTTTTCTAATTTTCTGATTTTTCCAGCTCACAGCTCCAAAAGAAAAGCTGTCTGTGGGGTCTCTACAATACAGCTTTGCTAAGACAAAGCTTCTTAACCCTCTGACATGTGATTGTCCCTTGGCTCATCGCTTGCTAGTGAAAAATGCACTCCACATTTGAGACTGAGACACAAGCCCCAGAAAGAAGCCTACGCACTTGGATTCCAAGGAGCTGAATGAAGCAAATTGCACCATTTCCCATCACTCAAGAGCACCCAGCTGTAACCAGCACCCCCCCTGCTCCTCCAACCTAGTTCTAGGTGAGTCAAAATCCCAGAATACCAATTACCTAGTGGAAGGAAGCAAAGAATTTCTTTCATACGTCACCAGCTAGGACCAGGGTCTGAAACCTCTTGGGAACAGCCTGCAGATGGACATTGGCCTGGAACTGGAGTGTTCCCAAATATCTGAGGAACCTCTCTGAGCCCTCAGTCATGGCTACCCATTTCTGCTCAAGCACTATGTCACTAATTCCCACGATAGTTCCAAATTGGACCAAATAACTTGTGCCAAATCTAAAGTTCAGTGTTGCTTTTACTCACAGTAAGACTTAATGCAGTAGCCCCATAGCTCCAGTGCTACTTGCTTTCGTTGTAGGGTCTTGTAAGGAAGGAGATGGGCCCCTGTCGGTACAGCTCCAGGATAACGAGTGAATCAAGCTCACTTCTTAGGCTGGGTAGGGCATGCCTAAGATCCTTCCTTTCCTTCCCCGCTCCCCAGGATACTGACAAAATTTCACAGAGAAGTCTGCGTAGTACTGTGTGAACTGGATCTGCTGCACAACAGAGCCTTTTAGTGCAGCTCACCACTCTCTTCCAAACACCACAGTTGTCTTCATATTTTGAAAAGCAATTAAAATCAACAGCACATAACATATTACAGCTGTAGTAAACATTTCCCTTGGCCATGGCAAACAGCCCTTGAAACTCTAAACTGCAAACAACAGCACCTCCTCATGTTTGCAATGGGAATGCACATTTAGGTTCAACACAGCAAAAGTGATTTTTCTCCCAATTTTTTTGTTTGTCCTTTGTAAGCCGCCTGGAAAGCCACAACCTCCAGAGTACTGCATTTAGAAAAACTAAGTCCCCCTGAGCGAACTGGGGCTTATTATTTTGGAGTTTATGAAAAGCATAGACTCCAGTAGAAACAAGAATTAATGATGGGTTACTGAGAGGGATGCACACCCTGCATAGTATTCATTTCTCACTGGCTACAGGTTTATCTGGTTAATCCCACACACTGATATTCATTAGCTAAATGAATACACCCACAGCCAGACAGAATGAATTTGCGGGGTTGGTAGTTGGCACAACTTCAGTGACTGTTAACAAGCCTTCATTCTTTATATACCAGTTGTCAGTCATAGCCTTGTATGTGATTTATAGGCGAGATAAGTGCTATCATCATCTTGCAAATAAAGGGATTAAAGAAATAAGTGTAGGGCTCATCTGAGGCTATTGTGAAGCCAGCAACTGAAGATCTGACAATCGTCTGATGGCATTCAGCTTTTCTTACTGGTCACAACTCCTGCGAGGTGTCGTAGTCCACACAGAGATCCTGTATTTGAAAATAACTTCTCAATAATGACAAGCTCTCACAGCTTCTGATAAGTTTATACTGGATGTTGCCACAGAAATATATCATGTCTTATGTTGTATTATCCCTTTGCTCTTTGATCAACTCCTTCTTTTTGTTGAGATTGCAATTAAGTATCTTGCATGAGATTCCCAATTTTAATTGGATTTGTTGATTAGTTGTTGGGGCATTGCAGGAATTAGACTGAAGAAGGGTGATTTGTTCGAGGAGGGTAAGCACCACACCCAGCCATTCGCTCACACACCTCAGAGCTAAAGCAAGCCTTACGGTGTGTGAAGGTGCTGAATTTCATCACCTGTGCTGCGGTCTGTCCTTGGGGCTGAACTGAGGCAAAGCCTGGATTTTAGTTTTACAGGAATCTTGAGCTGCTGTTAGGATAGCCGAAAATCCAAACCAAGGCAATTTCTACAGCCTGCGTAAACCCAACGATTTACTTGAAATGTTTCTGTCAGTGTAAATTTTTGAACGAGTTCGAACAGGTGCTGTCCTTAAAACCTTTGAGTAAAATTTCAGAGACTCATAAGGACACAAAATATGGCTAAAAAAAAAAAAAAAAGTCTCAGCGCTGTCACATTTTGAACACTCTATGCATAAAGATAACTGCTCTGGTGCCTTTGGCCTCAGCCGAGCAGCAGGTAGTGGGCAGCCCGAAGGCCAGCTCTGGCACTGGGCCGCGTGGTCCCGGTGGCGGCTGCCCGGCCGTGCCCCTGCGGTGCCGGGATCGCTGGGATGCCCCGGGATGCCCTGGGATGCCGCGCGCCCAGCCAGC
Source organism: Pseudotriccus pelzelni (assembly GCA_035584735.1). Taxonomy (NCBI): domain Eukaryota; kingdom Metazoa; phylum Chordata; class Aves; order Passeriformes; family Tyrannidae; genus Pseudotriccus; species Pseudotriccus pelzelni. The sequence goes on from JAWMRA010000162.1 coordinate 14,738,323, forward strand.
GGGGCGGCAGCACCGGCCGGGGTCGCCCTCTGGCGGTCACCGCCCGCCTCGTCACGGCCGCGGTCCGCCCGCCCCACCGCAGCGTTGTCCTGCTGTCTGCTGTCAGGAGGGTTTCGCACCCAAGTGTTTCCATCACTCTTACAGGTGTATGGAATGTACTGGCTGTTGGGCTCCCCAGATTGCTCTCGTCTTTGTCTTTTCTGGTTCACCTGTGCCAGCCATCCCTCTGCATCCCTCCCCTCTGCGGTTCCATCTGTTTGTGATGTTGCTGAACAGTAGATTTATGAAAAACCGAGGCCTGTTTACAGCAAAGTGTCTTGTGGGACCAGAATTTAATATTTTAAAACTGTTAGGAAATGGTAAAGGGAATTACATTACTGCAGATGTGTGTGTGTGTGTGTTCTGCAGAGGGGAAGTTTGGAAAAACCTTTAAAGCTCTTTCAGGCTTCAGAGGAAAAGAGTATCTCTAAATATAAACCAAGTGAGAAAACTGTGGAAAACATTGCTCTGGAGGTGGCAGCCACTTTGACATCCTAGGATGGGTTCCCTTGGCTCACTCAAGATCTGCAGATCTCTGCTGAGGGCTGTGATCTATTTGTGCTCACCCAGCTGACAGCCAGAGGGAGCATTCAGAATGTTACTCGGGGTCAAGAGGTGTTGCCCAAATCCTTCAGGAAGTACCAGCTCCGTTCAGCCCAGTTTGTGACAGGGCTCAGGCTGTGAGGTAGGAAGTGTTGCTTATGAATGTATGAAGGTCAGGGCTGACCAGCTGGGGAGGAGTGTGTTTCTGCTGGCCCTGATGTACTTTTGGGGAGCCCAGGGTGCCAGCAGCAATGTGAGGAACTCTAGAGGACGACATCACCCTGTTGTTGTAAGACCCATTAGCCTGATACTCACCTAGCAAGCCTAAAGCTACTTGGCTTGGTGAATTCCAGGGAACAATACCAGAACTAGCTTCTTAATGGAAAGTACATGTTTATGACATTTAGCAGTTTCTCTTCTTTCTTTCTCCAAATCCCCTTATTATTTTATACGCAAATTTCACATCACTTTAATTTGTTTCCTTTCTAATCTGAAGAATCCCAGTATATTTACTTTTCTCTGTAAGGGTGGCATTCAATGTATTTCACTGTCCTTGGTGACCTTCTTACTTGTAAACAGCAATGATCAGCTCAGAGTCCATCAGTTCATACATGAAGATAGAATTTTCATTTCCTCGAGCATCACTTGACATTTATCTGCAATAAATATTAGTCAGGCAAGCGAGAAGGAGCAAAAAGAGCACCAAGAGTGGAAAAGTGTGGGATGCTGCCTCCTGGGGGCAGTGTGTGCTTCTGAAATTACCGTAACTGTGATCAGCTATACTTCTCAAGCGCAGTGTGTGGTGGTTGTTTCAAGAATTCCTCTCATGCTGGAACTACCTCCCCATAGCATGTATGGGGATCCCCACAGGAGCCCTTTACACCTCCTTTACTCATTACTTGAGTAATTAAGTAAATCTTTCCCCTTCCTGCATCTTCAGTTCCCAGAGTTTTGTCTCTTTTTACTTAAACCACCTTTGGAATATATATTTTTTTAATCTATATGTAAGTATATTGTTTTTCCCTTACTACTCCCTCCTAGTAGAGGGCTTTTTTGGAGGGATCCTCCAGAGATACCCTTTGTAGAGGCTGGGATTTCAGTAAAGATGCTGGTGCGAGCTGTTACAGCCAATGGACAGAGGTGCTCCCACCTGAAGCGTGACAGAACCAAGTGGTACCTTCAGCCTGGAAAACCCTAATTCATATTAAACTTCTGGGTGCTGAAAGATAGGCTTTGGGGTCTTTGATTTCTCCTGTTACTGTGTATATAGCCTGATGTTAAATGTGCAGTAATTTTCTGGAAAAAATGCTTAAGTGAATTATGATTTCACCGTGGGGTATGCTTCCACATTTGTTCTTGTGTGTTTCCCACTCCTTTTTATATGTAATATTAAATAGATTTTTAAATAGATTTAAACAGTTTTAAATAGATACTTAGAAATTAAATGTGAAAATATGTACTTGGTTACCATGTATAAATCAGGTATTTTCCTCAAGTATATTCATGGATATTTGTCAGTTCTCCTCTAAACAGTTAAAAAATATCAAGTTATAAAGATAACTCTTCAAACCCAGTAAACTGAATCTAAATGATGGGGTTTGATTTTTCCATTGAGGTAAACGACCCAGAAAATGGAGAGAGAAATTTCTTTTGGGTCCTTTCTCTAAACAGTTTTTTGCCTTGATTAGGAATTCTACCCTAATGATGTCCAGACATGACTTACTGCAATTCTTTTCTTTTCTCATTGTATTTCTGTACATCACTATGTAAATACTTGCTGACCTGTGCAAGTAAGAAGCCCATCTCCAAAGAGCTCTGTTTACCTCCAAGAAGGCACAATAACCATTCAGCAGAGGAAATTGTTTATGATAAGAAGGCAGAGTCACCTGCTTCAAGATCCTATTGCAAGGTCAGACTTTGACAAGGGAACACTGACAAATGAGCACAAAGAGTTTTACAGACACAGAGGACAACAAAAGCAGAAGTTGTGATGTCAAGAATAGCTCAGACACACACACAGCTGAAGCTGATTGAAAGGAACGTAGTTTTTCCATATGGGTAATTCATAACTCCTTAAAGTGGAAGTTTATGTTAAGCTACTTAAACCACGGAGTTAAAATGATTGTTGTGGATGTGGATTTAGTCCTCGGGCAGCCTAGAGATCCTGACAGCTGGAGTCTTGACCTGGGCGAGATCCGTGCGTTCGGTGCCGCAGCCCATCCAGGAGTGGCGGGCAGGTACCTTTGCCATCGATGTCCCGCCGCGCTTGCGGGCAGGCTCGGCAGCAGCTCTGCAGGGCGAGTGCGGCCGCTGCCGCGAGGTGTCTCTCACCGATGCTTTCTTGAGGACATCTGAGCATCTCAAGTTCCTGCCTGGTGATCAAAATTCTTCCAGCACAGTACGCAGCTCAGCTGAGTCTCTCCTCTTTTTCTACTAGCTTTTTTTGACTGTTAGGGAAAAAATTTGAAGCCACTTGGTTTGCACTGTCTTTCATGGTTTTATGTGCTGTGATCTCTTTTCACTGCCATTGTCTGTAAGTCTTGAGATCTTGCCATACTGATGTTTATTCTATAAATTGCTAATTGCATTGCAATGGATTGTTATTTCTCCCACAGTGATCTCTTTTTTCTTTTGAGTCAGTAGTAGTAGTAGTGCTCCCATAGTCACTGAAACGATTTCTCTTCCTCACCTTTCACTCATGTCCCACATCTGTTTCCACTGTAGGCAGCTTGCATATTTTCCCTGCTGCTTCTTAAATATCTACTGTTCCAAAATTTCAAAAAAACAATACATATTAAGTACTCAGCAGTGCGTCTCTTCCCTTGCAGTTGCACTGGGTAGACTTACATGAGGATGGATCCTCACGTCATTGTCAAAGGGCATGCGTAGTTCCAAGGTGGTGCTTGAAGACCACAGACAAGTCCTGAATGCCACTTGTTCTCTTCTCCTGTTCCTAAAACAGTTTCAAAAGCAAAAATAGTCCCAGGAGCAACATGGATGGACAGGGTGGCACATAAGCCCAGCACATGCCGCGTGTTGTTGACTGTCAGCCTGTGCTGGCCTTTGGAGAAGTTATGCTGGATGCTCGAATTGTGAATGTCACTGTTGCTGGGCCTTGTGTTTGTATCAGCCTAAGGTCAGAGCAACCACGTGCTGTGTGTTTCAGAAAAGCAGATGGTGCAAAGGTAGACTTGAAGCAACCAGAAAACAGTAATGATATGTATCCTTTTCACTTAATAGAACATTTGCTATAGTTCTGGCTATACACTTTATAATTAACAAAGTTTTGCCTTGAGGAAGGTATTGCAAACACAGGAGGCTAGATTCTAGTCTCTGACATTCAGATAAGTTCAGTGAGGTTTGGGCCGTTAGCAGGTGGACAGAGGCAAACAAGTACAAATAAATTTAATGCAGTAAGTGTTCATGGTGTCCATAAGGAGGCTGCATCTCTAAATCAGCTGTATGGTAATCATACCTCAAAACCTCATCACAGTGTTTCTTATACAGTCCAGATTGTCCTTTCACCTACCTTCATGCGCGTCTAGGAATGGGGACAGATGCCAAAGCTGAAATAGATGTAAGCTCTGTGGATTTTAGTTATAGGCAGCAGGTGTCATTTCCACAGGGAGCTTGCTCTTCCTTTAAGAATGACAGACAAATGTTACAGCTGCCTGGGATCACCGAGTGCACATCCTCTTCCAAACTCACTCAAAACCAAAAGCTAAATGGAGTTTGGCTCTTAATTCTATTGACAGCATTTGTTTTCTCATGTAAAAATGACAGGTCACTTTCTCTGACACACCCACTAGATTATCCTTCTTTGCTGTAGGGATCTTACTTTAAGTCAGTTCCTCCCAGTTGTCTCTGGATCCTTGGCCTTCACACATAATTTTTTTGTGGCTTGGAATGTGTATGTAAAAATGCCTTTCATCTTTGCTTGCACGGTTTATGGAATCTCTCTGCTTTTGTTCCCATTTATGGGACTGTAGCACATATATACACCTGGCCCTATGCACCACCCAGTTGCATGTACACATGCACACCTCAGCATGAGTCACCTTATCCACATCTCTGTGACCAGAAATGCAGCTCTGCTTCATGTGTTCGCACGCACTTCTGTGATTTGCAAGTATTCAAGAAACAAACAGCTGCGAGCTAGCATCTTATTCTGCTGCTCTGATGTATTTTTTCCACTTCTTCTTCTCAAATGTAACACAAGGTCATTAAACATAGAAATAATACCCTCATCTGCAGTATAGAAATTCCTTTAGATACTTGAGGCTTCTAAATGTGCAAATATTTGTGTTTCCGCACAGTCAGGTGTGTTTGCCTCCTGCCCTTGAAAGGCAGGAAGTCTGTGTCACTGCAGACTCACAGTGCTGGATTCTTAATGGGGATCCCAACCCAAAGTGACAGATGTTGGGTGTAATTCTTTTAACCTGTCAAGAGCCATATTTTTTTCTTTTGCATTTTATTTTTATTAACAAGATACAAGGAACAAACTACACTCAGATGGAAGCATAAAAAGCAGTAATATTCACAGCCACTCCACAGAAAAGAGTCGCAGGAACACAAAAAATGTTTAGTCAGTTTTTAATTGTGAATGGTACTTCATGCTGAGGTATAATTTGGAGACATATCTAGTGAGAGCTGCACATTTAATTCAGAGAGGTATTGCATTATCTTCACCCAAAATCAAGATCAACAGGAAAGCATTTATATCTGTTCATGTTGGAGGAGCGACCTCAGTTCTGCCTTTCCATAGCAGCTGCACTCTCAGGAGGTCATGAGAGAGTCACTATACCACTCTCTGCCTCATTTCTCTCATTGTAAAACATGGTTTACTTCACTTATTCCCACAGGTTTTGTGGCTGTAGTGGGGAGTGTAAATCATTTTACTATTGCTCTGGCTGAGAAATCAGGCCTATCTTTCTCACTGTGTGTTCCCTGTGCATCACACACAGGCAGAACTGAAACCTGGAGAAGCTGTAGAGTCTGGCTACTGGATGGAGTTTTTGCTGTGGTTCTCAAATACCTTCTTGCTGCTCTTGCTGGCTCAGGCTGTGTTTGTAAACACGCAGTCCCTCTCCTTTGGATTGTTCCTTGGAGCCAGATTTTCTTTTGATGTGAAACAGGATGTGTGTGTTAATTAATTTATTTTACTCGGGGTAGGAAATTGCTGCCAATGTTCTTTGAAGAGTCCTGTGAGCCATCTCTCCCCTTGCATAAACATTCAGGCAATTTTGGTTAAAATGTTTATTTTTTTTTAACGATGCGTAAATGTTAATCTGGCTTTTTTACAGTGGAGAGGTTTTACAGACTCCTTTAAAAATGTCGAGGTCATCTTTAAAGAGTTACTATTTCAACTGAGGAGGCGAAAAACTGGACCAAGAGGACTCAGGGATGAAAAAATGAAAACCAGTATTTTCTGATAACAGGTGTTATTTGAGAGTTTAGTGCTGTTGAAAGTGATGGTGAAATACTTTGGAGACATTGCTTCTGCATCTACTGCTTTGTACTTGTACTCTGGGCATTGTTAGTGAAAATACACGCTTCCTGCCTTAGTCCTAAATTTGAAAGGACTTCTCTCTGGTGATGACAGGAAAGCGCAGGCTCTGTAAACGTTGACTTCCTGAGACTGCCAGGAGGAGCCATTCGTGCCAATTATGGCAGTGACGTTTGTGCTGTGGAAGTACAGTGCTTCATGATTTATAAAGGACCAGGAGGCTTTCATGATTAAATGTTGCTTGTGAAGTCTCCCAGATTCAGAGTAATCTCTCGGGAGAAAAAGGATTGAGAATCCCAGTGCTGGATGATTCTGTCATTTTGCATATTACAATAAAGCAGTCTCAAGTGGGCAAAAAAACTTTCAAACTGCAAGTTTGAAAAAAATAATCAAGCTGTATGTAATGCTATTAAATTATATTTGTTGTGGGTTTTTTAAATTCTCTTTTTGTGATAACAATAAATAACTCATCTTAGTTTGATGTTTAAGTGGTAGGGTGCTATAATTTGAGAGATGATGCAGGTAAAATTGATCAGTTAAAACTGATTACATGCTACCAGACATGCACAGTATTTTACCAAACAAGACCAGACAGATGCCTTGTTCTGAAGAAACTGCATTTTGAGACTGATCTTTCAAGATACTACATGACAGCAGATGACCCAAGGAAATGACTTGGTCTCCTTGTAATCTCAAGTGTCTGCATACACTTCAGTGCAGGTTTGGTGTCTAACAGTCTTATTCTGGGACAATAATCCTCAGCAATTTAAATCAAAGCCTAACAGAAAACTCAGTGGAAAAAGTTTAGTATTTCTCCAAGAACTGTGCCTTAAATTCAACTGAGATGACAAGAGGAAAGAATGGAAGATGTATAGTGTACGATACGTAAGTTTATCTTAATATGAGTTGAATTCAAACAGAGCTAGTAATGGCTAAATGTTGTGATGACTTTGGTGGTGAGAGTTAAACTGGAGATTTTCCCAGGTATCTGTTCTCCATTTCAAAAAGCAAAGAAACAAAATTTATTTTAGCTGGCACCAAATGGAAATCTTTTCTTTCAGCAGTAGCAATAGATCACAATGACTGATCCACAGAAACCAACTACTCATTTCTCCTTCCTTTTAGTTATGAGTGACCCAAGGCAAAGAGGGAGTTACTTGTTCATATTCTTCTCAACACTCTGAAAAACAGCATTCAGCTCATGAGGAACGTCCATCCATCATCCTTTTTTTGCAGTATTAGCCTTTCCTTTGACAGAGACCTTATTTAAAGAAGAGGAAGACTCCGTTCCAGGATATGGCATTAGTTTTCATTATTCATTCAGTAATCAATACCATTCAGCATGGCATATGTATAATTCCACACAATATTTTAAGTTGGCGGAGATGTCTGAGATATAGGGAGAAATCTGTGTTCATCCTTTACGTAACAGTCATTGAGTCATGCCATCTAGTTTAAACAAACAGTGTGAATCTTAAAATAGCCCCTGAACATTCCACTGCGATGGCCATATTCAAATGAATGTTCAAGATGTTTCCCCACTATCGTATACCCACACAGTAACCCTTCAGTGACAGCAGAGCTGTCTGGAGCCACTATTAAGCTACACTGGGCACTGGGCACACAGATCTGTTCACTTGCTCTGGTAGGCAGGACAAGCTGCTGCTTTGTTGTCCACCCACGAAGAAAGGTAACAGAAATGAAACATTTTGAGGCTAAGCTCACCTGGGGGTGATTTTAACATACCAGTTGTTGTTACTGGATAATTAAAAAGGAACTCAAGGAACATGACCTTGTTGCCATGTAAGTGGTGAGAAATCCTGCTCTTCACCTAATTAACGATTGACATTGACCAGTTTCAAGAAGATAGAAGTGAAAACATGTAATTTTTTAATGCAGTATTATCAATATGGCTGTAGATACAAAACTAGAGGAAATTCTTATTGCTCACAATGTTTGTCTGACTTCCATAATCCTCACTGGTGTTTTCTATAGGATCTTATGGATACATTTCAAAGGATAGTTAAGATGTGATAAAAGCATAAATATGCTGTAAAACTGATCAGTTAAGAGAGCAGCTAGTAGACATTGCAGCTCAGCATTCAGAAACTCTTTGGAGATGTCTTTCTAGAAAAGAAAGCTTCCAAGAGAAATCTGGAAAGGCTACTCTTCTGGAGCTCACTCAGTTTCTAACCTAGAGCTGAGGCTAGTATTGGAGGGACTTGGATTTAATGAGATGAGAAACATAAAACTATGCTGCTGCAGCTCTTTCTGAATGGCTCTGTGGGTGAAGAACTCAGCTCTTCAAGACAATCCATGTGTTATCTTCCACCAGGCTTTGCCTATATCATGTGTAGTGGTGCAGGAATCCAGAACAGCCTGTGAAATCAGTCAATAAACCTGGTATTGATCTCTCATTAAGACAAGGGTCTAGAGAAAAGATCGCGTGGAGTGAGCTTATGGCAGTTAAATGAGCTGAATGTGTACCAAATGCTTCCCTTGCTGGGGACCCTAACCTGTTCTTCTGAAAGCCAAAGTCACAAGCACTTCAAGCTGAGAGGAAAATATCTCATGTCTAGTTGGCTTCGAAAAATCCCAGGGAAAGGCATGTGTCCTCATGAAGGGACTAGGGGAGCTGGGGAACCAGCAGGCCAGCAGGTGCACAGAGCCTGCCCAGAGGCACCCAGGCACTGAGACCTTGCCAGACCACAGCTGAACTCCTTTGGCTGAACTCCCCTGGAGGCAGAGACCCATAGCACTGAAGAGCAGAGATGTATGGAACAGGGCTGGCCACTTGGACATACTACCTGCTGACCCTCTCGTAACAGCAGAAAGCACTCAGAGACATTAAAATAGAACAAATTTGCAATGAGATCAGGTTATATGTTTTATGAGCCATATAATTAACATGCGACACTCAGTGCTATGGGATATTATTGACTTAAATAGCTTAGTAAGTATCAAAAAGGATTAGGCATTGACATGAAACAGAATAGCATGTGCACTGACACAAGCTAGGATAAAAATTACAGGGGCCACCAATCCTTGTGCTTCAGGGCATATTGTGATCATCAGCTTGGGGTCAGAAGGAAAGCCACTTTCTAATCAAGTAGCACAATATGCATGTGAGTCACAGTTATACGGATCTCTTTATTGGCCTGTTTTGATTCCTATCCCTTTTTCTTCTGTTTTCCTTTCATCCCCTCCTCTTCCACTTCCATCACATTTATCATTTGGAATAGGTCACTGCTGAAGACAAGACACTAAACTAGATGGATGGCTGAATAGTCTCTACTAATAAGGTAATTTAATATTTGCTTCTCTCCAGAACTCTGTCGTTTATTTCGAATATAAATTTTATATTCATTCACTAAAAAGTTCCTCCCTTACGAACCTTCTTTCTAATGCTTTTTATTTTTATCAGCCCCACTTACTTACTTTTATCAGCCTCTGTTCTCAGAGTTAGCAAATGAATGTCAGTTTGGGAGAAGGAAGAGAACAACCCGGCACATTAAAGGAAACTGATTTTCTAGGTAGGTAATCAACAATAGCTTAAGTAAAAAAATTTTTGAGAGATCCTGTATAGCCAACATAAATAGTCACCTATGAGAATAAGGGGGTTTTCTTCTGTGTACATGACAGTGACTCTATGGATAGTCATGAAAAAGTGTTGCTTGATTGAGGTAACTCTGCATTTTTCTTTGTAGAGTCAGAAGTAAAATAATAGTTAAGAATTTCAAAACTTTTCTTTAGCTGCCAAAAAGTTCCTCATTTTAAGATGGTGCAATATTTCACATAATTTTAAATGTTTGGATGTTTTGTTTTGCATTTTCATTTGCTACTGTATTGAAGTAGTGTCAGGAAGCCCCACATAATAGCAGGGCAGGTTGAACTTTATGCCCTGTAAAGCCCTTGTGAGAGATAAGACCAGGAGTTACTCATTCTAAAGAGACAGGCTGGAGAGTGGAGATGAAAATTTATTGATTCTTTGTGGGACCCCAAGTTAATAGCAGAAATTCAAACATCGTCTATTTTAAAAATATGCCTACTCATTTTCTTTACTGCTTACTTCTTTTTTGCTTCTTGCCTTCACCCTCCCAGGCTGATTTCTAAGTCTACCAATTCTTACCCTTCCTAAGTCCTTTAATTTTGCTAACACACTGTCTTCATATCTGGCACTAGCCAGCACTACCCCACTCAGCACACTGATACATGCTGCCCTTGGTCTTATTCAGACTTGTTGGAAAGATGATATCATGCATTTTCTCAAGCACCCTTCCCATTTTCCACAGTGGGTTGAATTCTAGTTAGTTTCTGTGAACTAATTTTGTGGTCCTTCACTCTGCTTCACTAAAGACTGATAGTTTTGTGTTACTGCCTTCCCGCAGACATTCTTCAACATACCAAAGCTGACCTTGGGCTCCATGGACAGATGGGGCCTGATCCGAAGTCCATTAACATCAGAGGAAATGTCCATTTATGCCCATAGGCTTTGCATTAAATCCCTTGCATTTTACTTACTTTCTTTAGTGCCTCTTACTCAGCTCCAGTTATTAAAATCAGATTAATACCTCAGAGATCCCTGTCAGATCACTGTACTGTATAAGCCAAACTGTGCTACTTCAAAAGACAGAGACTGAAACTGCTACTCTGCTAATGTGAACTCTGCAGCTGGCTAATACTAAAAGCAAGGCATTACTTCCAGACTTCAATCCTGCACAACTGAGGTTAGGATCTCACTTACTGTTCATTTGCTGAATCTCCCGTTACTAGTGCACAGGCTGTCAAAACCATTTCTTACTCTTCAGATATCTTCTGGTCCCTACAATATTATTCTGACCAGGCAGAGTTCAGATTCACCTCTGTTGGCAGTTTTACTCTCAGTACAAGTAGGCTGCTATGTCAGCCAGAACATCAATATTTCTTTCTGTTGACACAATACTCTTATCCATATTGCCACCCCTCCTCCTGCTTCATTTTGTCTACATTCCTTTTGAAAACTCTGCTCCCATAATTTAGTCTCCCACTCAGTACTTGGTTTAATCAAGTCTGTCACTCAATTTATATCCCTTTTCTCGCTTAACTCAAGTTTCTCGGTTAGCAATCTGTTTCTGTAGCACTTGCTACGCATAACACATGGTTAGCTTTTCTTTACACACTTGCTACTCTGTTCCCTTTCTGATTTCCTCACTTTTCCTTGTAACACTTGAAGATGAGAAACTTCGTCTTCTGTCTCCCTCTTTCTATGTTCCTCATGTATTTTTATGAGGCCACTGCAATCAGAACTTCTCAAATACTATGAGGTGCTTTATGCAGGGCACAGAACAAATCGCTGAGTCCAGTTAAAACAGCTTTACCTGCAGAAGCTCTCAGTTTAATACACAGCTTTGGGTAAACCTCTCCTGTTGCTGTATATTCTTTGTCATGGCTTATACCACTTTCCTCTGCATAAAAATCAGATTCTCTGGCTGCTCATTCAGCACAGCATGCTAAAATTTGGTCTTAAACATCCACTCTCAGGTTTTGTGTTGTGGAATGAAGCCCTGTTCCAGCAGCTTTGTACATTTTAACACTGGGGACAGGGTTGCATGCATCCTGATGACATTGCCTAGCGCAACCGCAGCACAAACTTAACAGATCACCTTTCTTGCCCAAAGGACATCTAATGTCATTTTGGATGGTGGAAGTGCACTGCGGGTTTTGTATCAGATACATTGTCCATACTTTGCATATATAATCTTCCACTTGAGTTTCATGTTATCAGCCAATGCCTCTGGTAAGGACCGTGGATTGTCAAACTGCTTTACTCCTTGGCGGCAACTGTTCTGTTAAAGAAAGTGGGAGACTACAAAATAAGGCTGTTGGAGCAGTTTTAGCTTGGTAGGAGGCTGATCGACTGATACCTGTTGGTTAGATCATTTGTTGGTTCTCTGAATTATTCTGCTGTGTCAGCAGGTTTCCAGGTTTAAATGCTGGCATGGTGTAAGATGCAGAATACTGTTGTTTCATAATCACCTTCTAGAGGTATTGCTTTGTTGTAATGCTACTGTTATGTTGTCCTACTTTTGCTATCTGCTTTCTGCATAGGCTAAGGGAATTTTTGCCCACTGCATCACTTCAGGGTAGACTTTGCAGCACTGGGCTGGCTGCACTTAACCTGAAGATGCGGAGTGGGGGGGATATGCAGGTGGCTGCTGTCACTGCTTTTCATATGATTGAGTAACATTTCGATTTCATAGTCCAGACACAGTGCAGGAATATATGGCACTCATACAGTACTCTCAATTTTCAGATCAGTTTAATGCTACTCCTGGCTTATGGTACACTCATCTGTCTCTCCGAATGTTCTTAACACAGCTTTCATTCCCAGTCACGCAGGAGAGGCCAGTGCAACCCTTCCCTCTCTGGCTGGATCAGTGACTGTCCTATATAAATCTGCATATTAAGCAGATTTGGCAATTGTTCAGACAGAGACAGACTCAAGTAAAAGGTGAAAACAAACTTGTTTATAAAGGCACTGCAGCAGCACTCTCAGATGGTATGCTAGTAGAGACGGCACAGAGGCCGGTTTGTTTTCTTTTGTAGTTGGAGACTGATGATTTCTGTTTGTCTTCTGCGTCCAAGTCTCATAACCATAAACCACGCGCGTGTGTGAATGCCGGGTCTCACTCTTTTAACAGTTGCAAGACATTTCGCGTGTTACCGCTTTACCTCTGCACCAGATGGTTCATTTCCTCGGGGACTTCCACACGCGCCCCAAGGTCGGGCAGCCCGACGGCGCTCGGGAGCGCCGGGCCCAACTTTGAGGTGGATCCGGAGAAGGGCTTGAGGCCCCGCTTGCGGACCGGGTCCCCTGCGCTTGGCGCCGGGCTCGGACTGCGGCTGCTGCCTCCCCGCTCACGGGGCGGCCGGGGCGAGCCGGGCGGCTGCTGCCTGCGGGCCGCGGCTCGCAGGGGCCGGGTGGCCCGGTGTTCGCCCCGCTGACGTGCGCCCGGGGGAGGGCGGCGGCGGCAGCTCCCGCTTCCCTCCCCTCCCGCCGCACGCAGGAAGCTTATCCGGCCGCGGCTGGCGCGGCGCCCCCCGCGAGGAGAATTAAGAGAAATACCCGCCGTGCCCC
>JAWMRA010000162.1:14751627-14969063 GCA_035584735.1 Pseudotriccus pelzelni
GGCTCGGCTCGGCCCGGCTCGGCGGAGACACGCGCCCGAAGTGCTGCTGCCCCGAGTTTGCCTCCCGTAAGGCGGGGCCGGCGCGGCTGAGGAGGAGAGCGCGGCGCGGAGCCGGCGGCGGTGAGTAACTTCCCTGCCCTGCCCCGCCGCGGCGCCGGGCGGGTCAGCCCCGCTCAGCCCCCTCCGCGGCGGCGGCGGCGGCGGCGCTGGGGGTCCCCGCGGGGGCGGCGGGGCCGGACTGAGCCGCTCTGAGGGGGCAACAAGTCCGGGAGAGGGGCCGGGGCCCGGGGCCGGCGTGCGGGATCGAGGTGGGAGCTCGGGAGCAGCGTCCCCGCCCTGGAGCCCCCGCTTCGGCGGCGGGGCTCAGCCCGGCGGCGCTGCCCCCCGGCGAGGCTCAGCGGTGGGCTCGGGGGCTGGCGGCCCGCCCGGGAAGCACCTGGTTCTGGGGTCCCCCGATACACCTATGCTGCTCTCTCTCCCGCGTGGCTCTGTTAAAGAAGCTGCTGCTTGGAAAGGAGTCAGGTTACTGCGTGCGGGGGAGGCAGAGGAACAGCTGCGAGCGAACCCCTGCTGCAGGAGCGGGTTTCAGGTTGTGTGTTTTACAGCTGCGCCAGAGGAACTCGGGGCTGGCTGCGAAATGCCGCTGGAGCCCGTGTGGTTGGCAGCTGTTTTCCAAACGTCGACTCCAGCCCTCGATGCTCCGACCCACACTCCCCGTTTTTCTCCCTCATTTGTTAGTTCTTACTGCTGAAAACGTGGTTAGAGAACTTTAAACCTCGTGTCTTCTATGCTTTAACAGGGCGTACTTTAAAATTGTCACTCCTTTTGACGGAACATTAGTACTTGGCCAAGTAATTGAGGAAACAGTTGCTGGAGCTGTGGTAGTGGCGGATCTGGCAGCCCCTGGTGACTTTTCTTACCGTGTTCCTAATGCATAGTGCTGATTGTTTACTTCTGTAGAAATCCCCTACTAAGTACTTCCGAGCTTCCTTTAATTCCTCTTTTAATTACACGATATTGGGGTTTTGTCTCTGACTGCGAAGTTAAAAAAAATGTCTGTTAGGGATTAGCTTTGGGCTACATTTGATAGTCTCTGGAAGTACATTTCAAATCATAAATGCTTTCGAGCATCTGTTCAAAAGAGAAACTGTTCTGAGGTAGGCTCTCATTAAATAAACACTTTGAATTACTGATTTTATTTTTTATTTCTCTACCTAATTCTTTCTGGCTTCGCAATGCTTTATTGTAAGCTGCAATCCAGCAGCAGATCAAGGAGGCTTAGGAAGAAACATCAGATGGTTTTGGTTAGTGTCCCTACCACTTGGAAAATAAACACGTTGATACCATATGCTGCCCTGACTTTATTAAAACAAGTTTCCTCAAAATGGAAATAAGTTATATCAATTTACTTGCTCGAACCATTAAGACTTAATGAGAGTCCTTCATAATTACTTTTTTTTTAAATGATCAGCTAGCTCAGTGAGTAAGGAATCCTCTTTTCTGAACATAGTACAACATAAAATTATTTACCTCAAATTCAGCAGGCTGCATAGAACACCAATGTGCCCAAGTAGATTTATTTTTTTAATAAAGTTTTTAATATTATGTTTTAAAGTGCTTGTACTGATACAACTCGAAAATCTGTGGATATTGGCCAAAAAAAAAGAAAAAAAAGGCAGCATAATTTTAAAATGAGAGTTTAAATACCGAATTTCTAACCATATTGACCCTTAACTTCACCTATTGACTTCAGCAAGAGAGAGCCCAGGGCCTTGGACTCAGGTCTGAGATTTGCAAATACAGTATGACTTTCTAACACTGGACTCAAATTTTCTGTTACAAAAAAAAGAACCACTATTTAGGGGCAAAACTTTGCAAGAGGAATATAAGCTGGTGATTAAGTGGAAAAGTACCATTCTCTTGGGACAGGCTAAAAAATAAGCTTACTAAAAGCTGTCATGCCAAAAATGTTGGCTTTGACATTGCAAGCTTTGGCATTTGCTTGGAGTCTTCTTTCTTGGAAACACTGACCACCTCAGTGAAACTTTCTTTTTTTTGTAAGGCGTTACATGTACTGAACAGCCTGTCAGTCTTAATTGTGGTATATATTTATGGGTCTGTATCACTACAAAACAGCAGAAGTGTGCTATTTACTAGTTAAAACTATACTCTAAAATACTGCAAAGTAACCCCTTCTTCTTTTATATCATTTTTCTGTACTCTTAAAAAAATGTTAATATAGTTGAAAGCAGCTGTGAAGTTTTATGAACAATATCAAAATGGAATGTGTAAAGACATGATGTGTACTAGACATTGAATTAGTATAAATTATTTCCTTGGATCAGCAAGATGCCACTTGTTTAAGGAGCTGTTAGACATTAAGAACTGTAACTAATAAGAGAACAGCATTCATTCAGTGTTAAAATGCTCCCTGGTGTAAAAGGCATCAGAGGAAGCTGGTTGCCTATTTGATACAGCAGTGGCTTGTCTGAGATATTTGAAAATTTTTTGTTGATTTGCTATGCAGAAGCATTTCAATGTGACACCATTGAATTGCATGCTGCTTAATTGCTTTATTAGGTCAGTGGAGTTTGTTGTTTAGAAATTGTAGTGCCTTTTGGGGATGAAAATGCTTTTAAATATCAGTATTAAGTTATGTAACTGTTGGGTGGTTCTATCTACAGAGCAATAAAAAGTAATAATGTTGTTGTTTGTGCTTTTTGGTTTTCTTGGTCCCAATTCTGTCGATGTTTGTGTTTACATATGTTTAATTTTAAGCATCCAAGTATTTCTTGTAGAATTAGTGGGTCTGTTCTTAGGCTTAATGTTAAGCTAGCATGTAAATGTTTTCAGGGTCAGGATTTATGTTCACAAAGTTCATGGGATAAACCTGTCATGTGTTTCCATACTGATTGCTCTGTATTCTGCATGAGATAATGATGGTAGCTGACTTCTGCTTCTGAGCTGGGGACTGGTTTATACACCAGCATGTATATGGAGGTGCCTCCAGCCCTGCCGCTGCGTTACATGGTGTAACGCTGCCGTGTCCGAGATGACTTCATCCTTGCAATGTGCTTTGCAGTACTACTTTCATATCTGAAGTGCTTTGGTGATATCAGAGATGTCAGTCTTTTATGTTCAGTTGATGTCAGTCGAGGGCTGGAAGAGGGGGGAATGTCATGCTGAGCTGTGCATTAGATGGTGAACACAAAATCTAAAGTATGCAGTCATTTGATACAAAGTCAGGTAATTTGTTAAAATGCAAGATTTCGAGTTGTTTTGTATTTCTGCAATTTTCCCATCCAAATAGTGGGAACTACTTTATTTTAAAAATGGAAACTTGGGGTAGTATAGCTTAATATTTGCAGTCTCATTTTTGTTTCAAGTTGCTTTGGGGTTGTGGAATGTTGTTAAGCATGTCTAGAATTGTCTTGCTGTTATGACAATAAACTGGACCAAACTGGGTAAGAAAGTAATTGTTAGATTATAAATGAGTCAGATCAATGTTATATAGAAGTCAATTTTTGTCCAGGAAGAGTTGGTTTACTTTGTGATAGAGGGATAGATGTTGTGTGTTGCCTGGTTGTTCTTCCTCCATTCCACAGAGAGGAATCGTTGAATCATCATAGAATGGTTTGAGTAGGAAATGATCTTACAGATCATCTAGTTCCAACCCCCATGCCCTTGTCAGGGGCACCTTCCCCTAGACCAGGTTCCTCAAAGTCCCATTTTGGAGGAGCTTGGAGGAGGTGATCTTTGAATATTAATAAGCTTTTTTGGGGCCCTCTTCCCTCCAAGGCATTATCCCACAATGCTCAACCAAGCAGATCCCTGAAGAGGCCAGAGTCTGCTCTCCTGAAGCCAAGGGTAGTGACCCTGCTGTGCTGCTTCCTCATTCCCCTAAAGTTCTCAAACTGCCATTCCAAGGTCACTGCAGCCAAAGCTGCCCTGCAGCTTTGCATTCCCTACCACCCCCTCTTTGTTGGTGACAGCAAGGTCCATCATAGCACCCCTTCTTGTTAGCTCGTCTGTCACTTGGAGAAGGAAGTGTTTTTAGATTCCATTGGAGAGATGTAACGTGCTTAACCCCTGCTTGATGGGCTGTGCAGAATTTTTGTGAAGAACCTGTGTTTGTAGAACAAAATGCAATTTGGCAGAGTATATCCAGTACATGAACTGATCCAGTTTTAGAATGCTGTAAATGATAGCAATAAATAGTTCTAGATAGTGAAGCAGAAAAACTATGACTTATTTATCCTTTTTCTAGCAATAGAGCACAATGGAAAATGGTGCATGTGAAAGGAGAACCCACATGTGTCTGGGCAGAAAGAAGGAACCCAGTAGCTGCAGAAAGGCAAAGTGGGATCAGGTTTTGGATCTGATTGACTGGAGTGGTGTAAAGCTGTCAGGTATTTTTATCACAGTGGGGAAGACTGAGCTACAAGCTTCCTACTTCTGTATTGTACGTTCCTTGCAGTGGGAGTGATTTTGGAGTGTGATATAAACTCTGTTCCCAAGCCCCCGAGATCACACTGCCACTGCATGTTCCCATGACCTTGTCTGAAGAGGTTGCACAAGCCGAGTGGAAGATGTCGGGATGCCAGTGTTGTGCATTCCCAGGGGCTGGCTGGTTAGAAAACAATTTGAAATAAGCACAGTTTATTACTGGGTTCAAGTCAGAGTTCTTTTATGTTGGCACTTTTATGACTCTTGCAGTTGTACTCATTGTGTAGATTTCTTTTTTTATTTTCTTTGCATGCAATTTTTGCTTGAATCCAAGTTCTCCACCACAGAGAACCTCTCTTAATGCAGTGTCATTTTCAAAAATTTTGGTCCTGAAAGGCAAAGAGTATCAGTGACGCAGGATTTTAAGCTCCTACCTTCCTGTGGCTTTTTTTGTTCTTCAGATTGGTTCTAATCCTCGTTTCTGAGTTCATAGATAGGAAAAAGAAAGCTAGCGCAGCAGAGGTTTTTGGCACAACAGAAGCAAACTGAAATTCAAGCAAAGATAATGGAGGCTGACTTGTGTACTGAAACCAGTTTGTGGAAAGTGATTTTTCACAGTAGCAGTCTTGTGCTCGGACGAGCTGTCGTGTTCTGCGACAAGAATGTTGTGTCTGATTTGAAGGGACCAACCCATGCGGTTTGTTTTTTTTTCTGATAAAAAGCAACATCTCAGAATCCTGGTGTGTTGTGATTTTTCTGGCTATCAAGTGCTTGTTGGTATTCCTGAACAAAGTCTTAATTAAAAAAAAAGAAAAAAAAACACAACCAAACAGAAAACCAAAAGTAACAACTTAGCTGGTATCAGTGAGCCACCTTTGTTGGTGCATTTTACTTTGTCATAATGTGAATGTGCTTTTGTTGGCTTACCTCATGGTCCCCAGCTGAAAGGAGCTGTATCATACTCTTACAGCAGTAGAACAGAGCCTATAGGGGCATACCCATGTCATCGAAATCATCCCTCTAATTGACATCACTACCTGCAAAAACTAAACAACAAGAGAACCTGTAACCCTTACGAGACTCTTAAGCTAACCACATTTTTACTTCAACAGAGTTGTTTTTTTCCACTGCCATCAGTAATGGCCTGTGCAGAACAGCACTATCCAAGTCCATCCTATAGCTGGATAGCCTACATCTAGAGCAAGTCACGTTTCAAAGAGGATGCTCGAGATGGTCATGTCTGTATGGGCCTCATGGATAGTGCAGTGAATATCAGCAGTAGATGAAATACTTAAATATGGGCTGTTAAGTTGCCTCTATGCGTTTGGAGGTTAAAAGTTACAGAAAAAAACCCCAAACAAACAAAAAAACAACAGACCAGAAAAAACTATCTTTTCTTCATGCAGAAGAGGATTGCTTATTGTTACCTTCAAATTCATACGTTTACCAATAGCCCACCCTTCTTTGTCTTCTTGCCTCTTACTGGTTTTGTTCCCCTGCCCCTTATAATTTTCTCCCTTAAAAAAAAAAAATCAAATTGTTTAGCATTTGTTTATAACCACAGTGAAATAGCTGTAAGTGAAAGCTGATCGATGTATCACAAGACCGCATAGATCCTAATGTGTTGTGTAATCGTTCTGGTCATGTTCAGAGAGTTTGCTGTAATCCCCATTCTGATCGTACAGCTCTAACCACCCTCAACACAGTATGTGTGCACCACAGCTGAAGTCCAAACCCACAGTGCTCCCCTGGGCTGCCTCCACTGTGAATTGAAGTAACTTGTTTTTTAAACTTCTAAGAAACCTTTTTCAATGAAGCTTCTTCTGGAGCAGGTTGATGAGGATTTCCTTCTGTCTGGCCTCTTTTTCCTGTTTTTGTGTCTTGTTTGCTCAAGAGGGGTTTTCTCATCCATTTATTGTTATTGACAGAAGCTAATGGAGGCTCACCCGGTGAATTAGTAAAATAGTTCTGTCCTGCATTTATGTTAATTAAAAATTAGTACAAGTCAATTCCTGGACTGTTTTTGCAATTAGTGCATTGCTAATCTGTCATTACTGCTTCTAATGAAGATTGAAGGTGTAAAAATCACAGGGTTTCCTGCCTAATATTAAAACAGTACTGAATGCCTTCAGATTTTAGATTGGCTTCTTAACTATTTTAATTCCTTTTGAATGTTAAAGGTAAAGCTAATCTCGATTATTATCATAAAAGTACAGGTATTTTTGTGTACTTGTGGATCTGTCATGCATTTCATGCAAATGTCTTAAAAAGGTATGTAGGTTAGATCTGTACGTACACATTACAAAGCTTCAGAAGAGTTCAGTGGCAACCACCAAATGCATTTCTTTTTGAAATCACCAGTAAAAAAAGGTATCTGTCTACTTCATCTGGCAAAATAACCACTCTCCATTCTTGTTACCTGGGGGATGGCTCAGCATGTCTGTTTGCTCTAGATACTTTTATATTCTACAGCTGGAAGTGACATGAGCTGAATTGGGCTTCACTGCATGAACAGCAGCAAATATACCTGTCGTTGTGTATTTATACAGTGTTGGAATGATCCTGTATAAATAATACTTATGGGTTTAGTTGTGTGGAGCATTTTTCCCCCCTTTGAAATCCATTTTGACTGGTAGCTGCTGACTTATCTATTGACTGTGGCTCTCCTGCTTTTTGCAGGGAAAATAACTTTGCAGTGAAGCAAAAGTGAAGGTGATTCAGTGGTGGTGAAAAGGAGAATCAGCAGCACATCTTGTCTGAGCACTTGACCTGAGTTGTCTTGCCATGTAAGCAGAAAAAGAGAATCTATGGGAAAATTAACACTAAAGTGAGTGGTAACGCAGAATTTTGGGTTACTGGAGTGTGAAATGAAACTGTTAACAGCTCTTTCTTCTGCAGTATATGCCATTGCAGGATATGTGCCACTGACTGGAGAAATGCTGTAAAAATGTAATGCTTTCCTAAGTTATATTTTGAAAAGTTTGAAAAGCTGCGAAGCCAGGAAATGTTCATAAGTAAGTGCTGTGCCGCTATGAAGTGGAAGATACTTAAACAAGAACTTTTGGGTACAGCTTGACATGTTACCTCCTACATACGATCAGAACCACATGGATTTCACAACAGCTATCTTTTGTCTTTAAGTCTCAAGTTCAGTGAAGGCAACGTAATTCACACAGTAATGTCAACTTTGTGCTGAGATTTATTTATTTATTTATGCGTAAGTCTCAAAGAGGAAAGAGTTCTGTTTTAGCTGCAATGCTGACTTCGAGGATAAAGAAGATCTTTTGTTCTGAGGTGTCAGTATAGGTGAGACTGTATATACCAGAAAACCTGCTAAGCAAGTTAAGTTGAAGTGCAGGAGAGACGGGACTTCACTGGAATGCACCCACGTGTGTTAGGAGAAGTTGCTATCCTGTATATTCTGTTTTTCAGATGATGTATCACATGCTGAGTCTTACTTAGCAGTGGTGACTCCATGGGGTCCTTTGTAGGCACGAGAGTCCTTTTGCCAGCTTCTGCTCCCAAGGAAGTCACTCAGTTCACCACAGCTATGATGATGTGGTTATAGTAAAGCATCCCTTGTGGCCTTTCTTTGCTAGGGCTGCTTGTACAGGTCTAGTTAGCTTTCTGCTCGTCATTTAACTTACTTTACAAATATTTGTGTATATATAAAATTAATTTCTCTATATAAAGAAATAAAACAGCACAGAAAGGGGAAAAAACCCCACCCTGTACTTACTGTTTTCTTTCAACAATTCTCTCTTTTATTTCTTTTCAGACGGTAACTTAGAACCACTTCCAAATTTATCTCTAACATCTAAGCTTTTATATGGAAGAATATTTTACCAATTTAATTATTATTCAGTTCTGTGAGTTTTACCTTTTTAATTGTGAATTAACTTTATTCTTCCAGTGCTGGCAGCAGTTACAGCAGTGAGGAGCTTCAATAATGCATTGTTTCAAATAGAAGGTCTGTACAGATATTATTAATTATCAACACTCAGTATAGTAAAGTCATGAACAGTTTATGGGTTTCATTGAGGGGATTTTTATCTGAATTGTCACACTAAAAGTTTGGAACACAGTAAATGTGTGATGGAGAAGTAGTAAATTTCATAAGATAAATGGAGTTATTTTCTTGATTTTTCCAGCTGATGAGTAAAATATATAGAAAGACATCAGTCAGAGACATTGAAAAACATATGATAGCAAAAACATAGTCCACAGGCTGTTCTGTGCTTATTTAATAATAAATTTACTCAATTTTCTGACATAAAATAAGCCTGCTTCTCAAATTTGACATAAAATGGAAGCAATTAAAGATGTGGAATAACCAATCATTTAATCAGATATTAAAACTGTATGAAAACATATTTAAATATTTAAAAATTAAATTTAAATATATTGATAACAGTCTTTATTAGAAAAAGTGCATTGATTTTACGTGAATTGACAAGGATTAGGATTTAATAGTGAATTAATTACTGGTTTCTGTTTGGGGGGGGGGAATATCTTCCCCAAAGATTTTGCACTTAATGCTGCCGTCTTTCTTCCCAGATGTTCTCAAATACATTCTGCATTGTTTTAAAACAACTCTAATCTTTAATACGATTATCTGTAAACTTCCTTTGTTTACTAAGGGATTTTTTCAGATTATGAAATCATTTTATATACAAATCCTCCTTTTCTTGGTGCATACCGTAACTCTCGATTGCATGCCTGAGGCAGTGCCCCAAATGAAACCAACTGACATCAATTATTGATGATTACTTTCTGCCCGCTGGGAGGTGAAATCAAGTCTCCGGTCTCAGTTCAGGATTCGTTTCAAACGGAGGGTAATGAGAGCAGGTGCAAGGAGACTCCAGAGTGTGTGCACTGATTTGTAGCATAAGCGTAGGCACGATGCTTTTGAGTATGTGGGATTGAGAAGAGAAAATGGTTGGAGCCAAAGTTGTCATGTGGTTTTAAAGAATTTGTTTGGTAGTTTCCTAGCACCCACACATCAAAATGAGAGAAGTTGTTGTGTTTCACTGTGGTGGTATTTCATTTCACCGGGGCATGGGATAGCACTTAACAGGAGGGGAAGAGCCACTGTGTCACAGTTCTTCATCCCACCTAAATATGGCCTGATGTGATACACTCTGACTCCATCAGTCTTCATAAGCTGAAAGTACTCCTCATTTCTGTGCACCACTAACTGTCTTTCACTGAGGTTTCCTAAGTGTGAGATCAAGCAACCTAGCAGTGGAAATATGCTTACCCATCTCTCACGTACTCCTTTTTGCGTCGGTCCTTTGCATGGGATCGGGCTGCTGGGGGAGAAAAAAGCTCCTGAATGGAAACCAGCAACTGTGTTACAACACAGAGTCAAAAGACTTGGGGAAACTGAAAGGCAGGGGTAAGCTAAAACGTGGCATTACTTAATTTTGTAAATTAGCTTGCAACCTGAGTCATCATGTTTTAACAGTGCTACATGTAATTTTGGCACCGTCTTTTTAATGCAACAGTTGCAGCAACTTCATTGTTAGTAAAATCCTTATTGCTTATGAGGTTTGGAAGGAGCTGGCTGTACTGTCTGAACTACAAGGCAGCTTAGAGACAGGGGAAAACTTTATTATCCTATAGGGAAAAATTAATCTGCTTGGATTTTTTTCTGGAGGAAAAATAATGAGTGAGGATTTGGGTTCAGCCAGGCTTCCCCCACTGCAAATTCTTTCCAATGCTGGCAGCCTCTCATGAGCGTACCTGCCTCGATTTCGCAGCAGAACATCTACTCTTGGGTGTTTTTTTTGTAAGCTGTCTTTAGACTTGCTAAAAAATAAAAAAAAAAAAAGAAGGGAAACATACATTTTTTTTGGAACCCAGTGTGGAATTTCTTGGGACAGAGCAAGTTGTGCAGCTACATGAGCATTTTTCATGTTTGAAATTGTCAGAATCCGTTGTAAGGAAAAAGGTCAGATGTGAATACCAGAGTGTGACGTTTCCTCATCAGGACTGCCTCTCCATCCTCTGAATTCAGTTCTAACACCAAATGTCATAGGGAGGAGTAAGAAGTAAGCGAAAGAGGATGCATCTTCGAAGGACAGATCAGTGCGGTGAGAGCTTCCTTGGTTGTCAAAAGCCTGAGTAAGCAGGTGGGGCTGGCAGCGTGCCCTGAAGGTTAATGCGTCGGTCACCAAGCTGGAGGGCGAGGCAAAGCCCTCCCTTCTGCTGGGGTTCTCAACAAAGATGCTCTGAGAAGGCTTCTGGCTGCTGCCTCTCATGTCACCTTGGGTGCAGGGAGAATGAAATAGTAGCTAGGACTGAGAAAATGCAAGGCTAAAAAATAAGCAGCCAAAAAATCAGTGTATTTTGTGTTGGTGGCATTTAGAACCGCGTTGGTTTCTTTGGTGGGCTCCAGGCAGCAGCAGGGCCAGCGTTTCCTTTCTTTTGCAGCTGAGCTGCCTCGGCGAGCTCAGAGGCTGCTGTCCACCCTCCCAGCTGCCCCAGCTGCCTGCCACACTGGCCGGGGTTTTATGGTGCCTCTGAGGCTATTCCTGGATGTCGAGTCTATGCTGGAGAAATACTGCCAAATTTTTTTTAGTGCTAATGCAGGAGAGGTCTAGCTGAGCACAGAGACAGTGATATTGTTAATTTTCCAGGCTGTTGCTATCTTACTCTCAGCCGTCCCTAGACAGCCTCACCATTTTACGTTTCCTCTCTAATGGTGTGAGCCAGGATGTCATAATATCCAAAATCAAATGTACCAGAAAATATAATAAATTAGAGTCGGGCTAGCAGAGTAATTGAAGAATAAACTGAATTTTAAACAACACAGGGTTGTGTTATGAACTGATTGCTATGCACCGGAGGAGTGTGACTTCATGTAGATTTACTATTGATGGCAGCATTTCCTAGATTGCTACTGGTAGTAAAGAAATGAAAACGGTGTGAAATTTTGAGTTAGTACCACAACATAATATTGCAGTGGAGAAGTACCATTCTAGGTACACTGCAAAGTAATTCCAGAAGAAAAAATTTCCTCATGCTTTATTTATTTATTTAAGAGGTTTACATGAATTTAGCAATTTTTAAGCTTATAAAAGTCACAAAGGGAGTGCAGGCCTTGGCATGGAAAGAACTAAATTCTCCCTCAACTTTTAATGTAATTCTTCTGTAAGAAATTACTTAGGAAATATAGCAGTAGAGTGGATTCCTCGCAATTCAGAAAATTGAGTTGAAGGACTTTCAGTGTCATTAAGGAATTCTGAGGTTGTTTGCCAGTACAGTTTTATGACAGATAGACTGCATATTTTTCTTTGAATACATTTTCCAGGTTTTTATTTCACTAAAAGCAGGTAATGCACGTACATAAGACATTTTTAAAATAACGCTCTAGTTGTCATGCTGGTAGATATGTGGGGACATGGCATAAGAAGGTCTAGATTTGTGAGCTACGAGTTCCTTCAGCTTAGCCCTGGAAGCTGAGCATCCTTATTCTCCTCCTCTCTTGAAATGTGAAATGAGATAGTGCTAGTGAAAGCCATGCTGGAGATTGCTCATACAACTGGTAGTCATGGAAAAGCCTGTGGAAGTTCGAGCAATCAGTAGCAGGTACTTGCTAAAAGATAACAAATGTTCTTTGAGCTGCTGGGTTGAAGAATCTGTGTGGCTTGTGTGAAAGGAGGTCCTGTGCAGAGGCTGACCTGTCGATGTTAGAGTAGTCAAACTGTTTGTATGCAGAGAAACCTAAAAAACACTTTGGGCAATACCTTATTTTCTGATCTTTCTAATTTTGAGAATGCAAAGTCAATTTTGTAAGGATGAGATTTTTGGTGGCAGTAATTCAAGCTCAAGGCAAGACTCTGCCACTTCCAAAAATATGTTGTATGGTAGAAGCAAATGGAACGGCTGTTCAGTGGTGGAAATCAAACATAAGCCTTTGGTGACAGGGAGGGCCGGAACAGAAAAGAACAATATTACTTCACTGAAAGAATATAATTTGGTAGCAACAAGCAGTATGATTTGTTTAACTGAGTGCTTTTAAGTTTAAAGGTTTAAGTTGTATTTAAACATGAAACGGTATAGTCTATTTTCATTATTCTTGTAAAATTTAAATAAGGTTCTCCACCAGGAATGGTAATGAAATACGTTTGATTTTTGAACTAATTTTACTAAATAGTGAAAAAAGGTTGTTCTTGTGAGATAAATATTTGAATATAAACAGTAAGCTTTAGCATTATTAAACTAATTCAAAGTGCTGTTAAATCCCTTGATTTAAATTACTTCACTGTGCCATGACCTAGTGGAATTAGAAATTAATCTGGAAGATGCAATTAATAAACTACTTATATCCCCTATGTAGTACTTAAAATTAATTGTTCTGTATGTCTTTTGATCACTTAATAACTTATCTCCTCGCATCTATCCTGCATCTCTGTAGAAGCGGGCTGAGCGATCACCGAGAGGCAGGAGAGAGGACAGTCAGCTACTTCATGTCCCTCTGAATTGCCAGGGGAGATAGTGAGGGCCAGTTTCATAAGCTGCAAACCGCCTTGGCTCTGGCTCTTCAAACTTGTGCGGCAGAGAACTTGGGAGAATGCTGTTAAAAAGGAAAAAAAAATCTTCCTAGCAGTAGGGGAGGAAATAGGCAGCATTTAACCCACTTAATGAGAAACAAGCAGTACAGGAATTCATATAGGAAGGTTTTGAGGAAGGTAATCTTCAAGTTCTAATAGTTCTGCTTGCTTCAACAGCAAGTTCTGATATTTTGTAAAAAATTCAGAGCTCTCCTGTGCTAATGCTTTGGTTTCTTTCCCTCTGTCCACATCCCAGGTGTATTCTGGTGAGTTACAAAACGCTATTTATCTTTGAGAGCTTTCTCCAGTGGAGCACAACATTTGTAAAAAGAATTTGTAAAATTAAGGTTTTTTTCTAGCTATGGTCAGTCTTTTTTCTAGTGCTTCTTCCCTAGTTAACTTAGCACATGAAATCTGTGTACTGTGGATTTAGTGCAGGTAAGACCACTCAGGAAACTTTGAGTGCAGTTGTTAGGGAGGAATATGATGGGTAAATGGAGTTCTTGCTGAGAGTTGTGCAGCCTGATTTTCTTTCAAAATATATTTGTGGCATGGAAGGAGGTAAGAATTTCTGATAAAGTTTATTGCAATAATAAATGATAGAAACGAGTCAGCTTGTTTTGGAAACTGCAGACAATTGAATGATATATTACGATTTAAGCAATGTATTTTCTATAGCATTTAGAAGCAGAAAATCTAAGCCATTTTCACAGGAGTTACGATGTCTAACTGTAGGAAAACAGCTCTGTGTTCGGTCCTGTAGTAAGGTGCCTAAGAGTCCTTTGAGGAAGGTCACCAAAGGGAGTATTAACAAGGAACCTAAAGGTGCTATAGCTGGGGCATGGGGCACAGGTGGTAGTTGGGACCTGCTGGTTTCTGACCTGAATGCACATGCTAACACATGAAAGCTGGAAAGACTTAAAAAACCCCGAGAAGTTTACAAAAATATAATTAACGGTAGGTTTATGGTATTTATTCAAGAGCACTTCTTTCCTTGTCTAGTTGGTAAGTAAACCACAGTGCATAAAACTAATGGGGGGCTTCATACTTTTGTAAAGATGTTTACGTATCTGGTGGCATCACTGGCAGGCAGCTAATACAGCTGGGTATGTCTGGTAATGGTTTGCTACAGACTGAGTAAATATCATAAACACCTAGTGATGGGAAAGCCTCAGGATCAGTAAACATGACTAGTTAGTATCACTAGGTAAAGATTTCACTGTTGGATGCAAAATTGCAGAAATGTGTGTTTAATGTGTGCATGCAAACTAATCACTTCAGCAAGGTAGATTGTACAGTGATGCTATTGGGATCAGCACTTGATCGTGCAGTTGCTGTTAAGGAACACTTTTCCTGTAGTAGGTGGGCAGGGAGCCAGTGTTTTGTAAAGTCATTAATGTCATTCCACAGCTGCTAAAAGGGGGGACAGGTGGGATGAGAAATCCTGAGGCCAGTGCACAAGGTAGCCAGATCCATCCTTGTATGCCCTGCTGCTGCGGTGTTGCGCTCCTAAGGATCATTTTATGGTATGTTGTTGAATCCTGTAAGGAAAGCCTTGTAGTCTGGCAGTCAGCTTGGCAGTAGTGACTTTAATACTTGAAGAATCTCTTCAGTGTGTTATTTTAAATTATATATGCCCCACAGCAAGTATAAATCATAGAATCATAGAATACCAGGTTGGGAGGGACCTCAAGGATCACCTGGTCCAACCTTTCTTGACAAAAGTACGACTAGACAAGATGGTCCAGCACCTTGTTCAGATGAATCTTAAACATGTCTAGCGTTGGGGAATCCACCAGTTCTGTGGGGAGATTATTCCAGTGTCTGATTGTGCCTCTTGTATCCAGTTGGAATCTCCAAAAGGTGACTTGTACTCCTTGTCTTTCCCTTGTCTCTCCTTGTGAAATAGGAGTCTCCACCATCTTTGTAGCTACTGTTTAAATACTGGAACGTGGTGATAAGGTCTCCCCTAAGCCTTCTTTTACCAAGGCTGAACAAACTCAGTTCTCTCAGCCTCTCCTCATATGGCAAGCTTTTCACTCCTTTGATCATCTTTCCCCTCTCTGGACCCTCTCCAGCCTCTGCACATCTTTTTGGGATGCTTCTGGTGTGTCTGTTAGATAGGGAGATGAACAGCTCATAAATTCAGATGTTGCTGTGTTTCATGTGCAGTAAAATAGACTTTGGTTGTAATGTTGCAACACAAAAGGCATTTTGAGTTTTGTGAATGAAAGAAGGAATGTTAATTCAGTTCAGCTTTATCCCTGAAAGGTCCAATGAAAAAAACAAGGAAGAGCCTTTCACGTATTTTGTTATGTTGTTTTCCTACTTTGATAAGAACTGCTTCTCTTCATCGTCTATAAAGGATGTAGCAGCTCATGTGAAGAGAAAGGGTGAGAAATTGCAAAATGAGTTTAGAAGATAGTCAACAGAAATATTTCATAGTGCTTACAAAGGATCTATTTTTATGAAAGTGGGAGAACTAGAGATACAAAGTCCATACATGAGGAAATTGTTTGTTTGTAATGTCATACTAGTAAAATTTTGGGGATTTTTCCTCCCAGCTCTTCCACATTTCTGAAGAGGGCCTGGAAAAAGAGGAGTTTGTAATGGTTAAGACCTTTATGATTGTCAGTGACTTTGAGGTTCTTGGGTAAAGGCATTAAGTAAGTGGAGTATACAGTGGCTGTATCGTGGCCAGTGTGTTGTTCTGGCACACCTTACAAAGTTAAAATGTCATGAGTTCAAAATATGTTTCCTCATATTTATGCACAACATAGAATAGCACAATTGCTCAGCTAAATAAACAGGACACTTTCCATTATAAGGTGCCATTACCTTTGTGCATTCTTGTCATTTATGAAATCTGTGGGTGGTTAATTAAATTGCTCCTTTGGACTCTTCTGGAGGTTGTGTATTAATTATATTTTAGTGGTGGTGTGCACATTTCTCAACTTTTTAATGAGGGTAAAAGTTGTTTACCTCTTCGGAAATAAATTTTTGGGTTTGGTATTTGGGGTTTTTTTTGAGGTTAGGTTTATGGGGTTTTGTGATAGGTTTTCTTTCCCATAATATCTCATTATTCAGCTGCTTGTTGCAATCATGTAGCATGTTTAGTTGAAATGAAATCTTAAAATGTTAAATTTCTCATTGCAAATTTAACACACAGAGTCTGTATGTTAAACCCAGTGTTCTTGAAGGGAGTAGGTCGATCACTCAGGAGAAGAACATTCTTCCTTAGCCGCTCAGGTCTTTTGAAGCCATGACTCCTGAAGGCATTTTCGGGGCTCACACAGTGAGTTCTGGTTCAGCCTGTTGGCTGAGCACTCAGATCTTTGCTGTCCCCCTCTGCCTTCATAGCAGTAGAAACAGTGCTGGTGTTTGGGATTTCGGAGGGAGGCGTGTGACAGCAGGGCTGGTCTAGGGACCAGCTTTCATGTGCCAGAGTAATGGTTCTGGTTACACCCTTCTCCTTTGCTGTGTGACATTTCATATGCTGTTCAGGCAGCTAAGATCCTCATGTTGAAAATTTTGGTATCTTAGCAAATGCCATTTCTAGCCATGACTTCATTATAATTAATGACAGACACATGCATGGTAAAGGAAGCCCAAGGTGTAGTATTGGTGTGCTGACAGAGGAATGCTGTAGCCAAGATAGGTTTGTGTTGGTTCTCTATCTGAAATGGTGTATTGCAGGTAAATGTAAAAACTTAATGTCCCTAACCTAGCATAAATATCATTGACATTGTCATTTTAGTGCCGTTGAAAATGTGGCTAGTAGAGGTGAGAAATTTCCAAGTGCTGTCTGTTTTGAGATACCATCACAGGTTTTATCTAATGGGAAGGAGCAGAATGGGCCTCACCTCTGACTGAACAATTTATTTAACTGTTCTGGTGGTCTCACCAGGGGTCATGTCTCATCTAGGCCATGCAGTTCTCCTATGAACCAGAGGGACATCAGTCCTCTTCATTGTACTGTTTATCCAGGCCTGTTTGTTTAAGACCATGTCAAGCCAAGAAAGTCAAGAAAAACAGTTTTGGTACTTTTTCATATGGGTAATTTACTTTCCAGTCATATTTTCTCAAGTGGAGAGTGGTATAAAGACCACCATGACATCTTCTGAAGCATCCACTGAGACCTCAAACTGAAGCCCTTGCCACTGGAGCATACTTGTCTACTGCTGATTTACTGTGGTGTTTGTAAATTTGGGTTGGTTTTTTTTTCAGCCACTTTATGGAACTAAGTGAGGGGAGAGGATGGTCCCATGAGGGGATATGGTGGTTATCACATTCAGGTGACTGTAGACGCTCCTGTATGTCATTTGTATTATGTCAAGTATAAGGGGAAAATAATACTAAAGTATTCAATTCGCAAGTGGTGTTATTGAAGTACAGTATACTGGACTTTAAAAAAGCTGCTGTGAAAGACAGTAGTTTGTAGTTTCTGAGTCTGCAAATAGGCAGTATATGTAGTATTCGAAAAGCCATGAGCTTAGTTAATTTGAAAGAAAAACAGTAGTCTTTTTTCTCCTCCCTTTTTAATTGACAAAAGTAGAGCACTTTCAGGATGTAAAACTGATTTTCTGCACTGAACACTCCTGCAGTATTGTGATACTGAATTATAAAACTATACAGAAATTGAGATATTTTTCAGAAAGTGTGTGCAGCTTCGAGAACAGTTTCAAGATTTCACTTTAATTTTCTTTTTTTCAAAAAACCAGAATTTTCTTAAATAGAGGAGTGGAAGAAAGAAAAAGAATGTTATATAATCCAATTCATTGTTTTTCTTGCAAACATTGTGTTCCTTTACGTAATATTTATAGCATACAGCACATGGAGAGCACGACAGAGACTTGAAACCTCCTGTATGCGTTGTAAAGCCACGATATGCCTGGAGTTACGGTAAGTATTGCTGCGTGTGTGATGCCCACGCACACTTGCGGGGTGTGCTTACAAAAACTGTGATGTGCTAGATGTAGTAACAACGTTTCATTATGCATTCATGAGGAATTATGGGCGACATTTTAGCCTGCAGTTAATTTTAATATTAGGTTTAGGATTTGAAAAGGACACGGTGTAAGAGAGCACTTGCAGAGCCTTTACCCTGGCTTTTGCTTTGGCTAGTGTTTCCTGAGCCACAGCGATTAGGACTTCACTCATATTTGTGTGAGGTTAGGTGATTAATTTACTGCTTTAAGTAAATCAAACCCCAAGAGCTGCTTGGTGATTATGAGAGGAACTGGTTCTGTTTTAACTACCCACTGGTGAATTAATTTGTGTATACCGACATGCCAACGACCTTTTTCCTTGAAGTTCTCTGTTGTGATGTGATGTGATATCCCCTCCTCCAGGAGGCCAGCAGTATATTCTTTTCCTTTGTGTTGGGCAGGTATGCTGTGGTGCCTTCTCACCTCCACTGGGATGGAAGGGTAAGAAATGTAGATCAAAAAGGTGAGGAAGGGAAGGAGCTGTCATGGTCTGTGTTGCAGGTTTCGTAACAGAACCTGGGTGCCGGCTGCCAGGGAATTGTACCAGGATGTTTCTGGGGCTCTGCTCGGCGTTTTAAGGCTGATTCTCTTGAGAGTCTGGGCACTGGGGTGCTTAACTGCAGGTTAGACCCTGTGATGAGAATTACAAACAAGCAACAAAAGGATTGCTTTTGATTTGGCTTTTTTCAATTGTATAAGCTATTCAAACATGAAGTGTAAAGTGAGTCTCTCTTAAATTAGCTGGTTTGTGCTTTTCGGGGTTTTTTTGGTTTGTTTTTTTTTAGTTTCTCTTTTGGAGGGTTTTTCCTAAACGGTATGTTATTTTTAGCAGGCTGATGCTTTGCAAAACATTGTGATCAGGAATCTAGATTTCACTTGTCTGAATACAAAGGCTCTTTATGGTGATTTGCATGTACGTGTGTGAATTTTTAAAGATTAAAAAAATTGTATCTCTGTGTGGTTGTAAAAATTCAAGTTTAAAAACACATTTCATGAATTACATGAGATAGCTTACATAGTATCCTTGTAGTCAGAAGAAGGTGAGAAAGAAGTAGTGAAATAAGATGCAACATTTATGCAGATACAAGCAGAGGTCAGCATATGTTCTGGCTGAAATTAAACCAGTGTCCTCCTTTCTCGCAGCTATTTGTATTATTTATAATTGCAGGAGATGTGTATTGAGAGGGTGGCTGGGAAATAAGCTCTTAAATGCGAAAGCTCTTTGGTCTCCTAGGATACATGTGGAGTAGTGTTTGTACAGTTATCCATAAGGTTTTCCAATGGGCATCCTAGAAGCCTTGGTAAACTTCCAGGTAGCCTTCATAGCCACCTTGCAAAAAAATGTTGCTCATTTTGCTGGGTGCTGTGCAGCACATACAAACTTTAAATAACACAAGTTTTTAAAGATTTTTTTTAAATCAGAAGGGGATGATATACTCCTGAAAAACAGAATGAGAAACTGAAGATCACTCAGGGTTTTGTTCTTTCTTTTTTAATTAAATCTGTTTGCTTTCAGAACTTTTTGGTGTGTAGGTATTTTGAAATAACTGCACTTAATATTTTCAGCTGGAAATGTTTAACCCAAAGAATATTTCACATTTTGCTGTTTTTCCAGGATTTGAGGAGGGGAAGGAGAGAGAAAGAAAAATGGGAGAGCAAGTGAGGCATCAGGTCTGGCTGTTAGGAGGTTTTGTAGTTGAAGATTTTAAATGGTTGGTGAGGTTCAGTGGTTCTGTTGGTGTATTTTCTTACCTAAAGCCTGCTGTGTAATAACGTTCACAATAATTATTTGGGATACAGTTTTATAGCTAGTTCACTGCGTGCTCTGGCTCCCAGTTTTTTGCTACTGGAAATCTCTAAGCCAAAGTATCTCCTCGGTTACGTTTTCAAGTCTGAAGGCAGTCTGGAGGGCAGTGGAAAACTCGGGTCTCCAGCTAGCCATTGCCTCAGCAGATGCGCTGTTTTCCAAATCCAGCATCCAGAAAAAAAACACCCTCAATGGATATGGGGAAGGTACAGTGATTTGTTTTCATGTACTCAGTTAAAAAAAACAAACAAAACAACAAAGAAGAACAAAAGCAGACTCTCTGTAAACCCTTTCTGATTTATATTCCATTTAGTAGCAAGGATTCACTAAAGCAACACAATATACTCTAACAGCAAAATAAGTATCAGTTCAGAATTTAACTTTATTGAAACCTAATGTTCAGTTAAACCGGTCTGTGTGGACAAGCAGTAAATCTGAGTTCATAAATTTCTAGTCCCGAAGTTTACAAAGGAAAATTATGCAAATTACTCCCTTTAGCCAAAGTATGCTAGTGTAACTTCGCAGTTCCATGAAAGGTTTTACCTTTTCCATCTTAAAATTCTTCATCTGGGATGGCCTTTTCATGACTCCTCCCCGTGTCTTTTATTTATAGTCACTCAACACAGGGAGGCAGACTAGTTGCCTGGGATATTATTTGTTTCTGTGTTCTCATCCCATATGACTGATATTAAGAGACAGTGTTGCTTGTAGTTGAGCTGCTGCTTTTAAAGTAAGATGTCTCCTTTGAATGAGACTCTCATCATGTTCTTGTCTGCACTTCTGGTTTTCAGATTGCACATGAAGTATAGGATAAAGGCTTTTAATTGCCCTGTCTGTCCTTCTCGTGGTTCATTAAATTGAAATTATTAGCTTTATAACTCTCAAAATCAGTGAAAATCAAGGTTGTTTTTTTATTGCAGTATTAACCAGTTCTTTATAGAAGCACAAAAAGTTGGTTTTCTGACTCAAGTGTCTGTGTCTATGTGGAAACTGGTAACTGTAGAGCAGACTGGTTTTTGTGGGGTTGGTACAGAAGGGACCCTTCTCAGGATTAACTGTGCACTTCTTCTCTGGGTATTCCTTAGCTTTTTAGCAACTCTATCAAGTGAAGATGACTTGTGGCATTGTCTTTAAACCGACTAAACCCTGTTCCTGTGAGCCACTAGATTGCTCTGAACTTGATGGTAAGTTTGAGCTGCTTCTTACAGGATCTGGATTTTATGAACAGGGAGTTTGCAGGTGAACTTCTGAGTAATTTCTTGAATCCCTGTTGCTGATAGGAGCAGAGAAACTTGGAAGTATACTGTTTCCAAATACTCCATTGCGTGGAGCTAACCTGGCCTTACCAACACAGCCGCTACTGCTTCTGTACAAAGAGTAAGCAGATGTCTACCAGCAGCACTGGTGTTTGTGTGGCATTTTTGGCATCTCATAGTCTTTTTGCACAGCACT
The DNA here is from genome assembly GCA_035584735.1 of Pseudotriccus pelzelni. Classification (NCBI taxonomy): domain Eukaryota; kingdom Metazoa; phylum Chordata; class Aves; order Passeriformes; family Tyrannidae; genus Pseudotriccus; species Pseudotriccus pelzelni. The sequence goes on from JAWMRA010000162.1 coordinate 14,772,879, forward strand.
GCGCCTTTTTTTTTTTTTTTTTTGTGAAAAAGAAATATATCCCATGGGAATGTGAGTCCTTATCTTGGAGACACCATAATACTTTGGGTTCATTTGCACAGCTCCCAGTGCAGCAGGATTGTTTTCTGTGATGGTTTCTGGCTCCTGGACAATACTGGCTCTTGGCAATTAAAAAAAAAAAAAGTATAAAGTTTGAAAAATGTTTCATCTAAGTATCTGGCATAAAACATGTGAAAGTGTTTAGCATGGGTTGGGAGTAAAATAAGAAGTGCAGAAATAAAAGAGAAATTGAATTTTTTATGTTTATGAACCTAACCTAACTTGTTGAGAAGTGCTTTGTTTGGGAAGATGGGTATTGTGGTTAAGGAGTGCAAAGAAGATGGGTACTCCAGAGGGTGAGTCGTCTGCCTCTTAAAGACCTCTTTCCAAAAGCCCTGCTAATGAAGTACTATCCTTCAAAGCAAGACTGGTATTTTAAAAGCTAGCTCTTAGGGGTTGAATGCATAGAATAAATGAGGAAGTGAAAATTGTATCATCCCCCACAGAATCTCAAATGCAAAATTTCAGCGTGCTGAAAAGAGATTGGACAGGGAGGAGGAGGAGGAAAAGTTTGCCTCCTTCCCAATGTAGCATGCCTCTATTGGCCTCTGTTGCTGCAACCATTTTGACCACGGATCCAGAAGAGTAGTGCCTAAAGTTAGGAATCTGAATGGCCTACCTGGTGGAGCTCTTTAGCACATCACCCCTTTCCCACTCTCTTCCCAAAATGTGGTGAATCAGAATTGCCTAGTGATGTGAGTAAATGTCTTGTATATGTTTTGCAAATTTATGATTAAGTATCTGAGAACTGAAAGGCATTTTTCTTTCATAATTCTAGGCCTTTTTTAACAACTCCATTTTTGTTCACTAGATGAGCATAGCACTTGGGAGCTCTGATGCCTCCCCACCCTAGCAAACTTCTGAGCTTTGCCCCTGTTTGCTTGTAGCCTTCTGTGAGGACTTAACTCTCTTTTATTGAGCAGTTTTATTCTAATTTATTTCTTGATTTATAACTCTTTAAATATATTATCTGTTATATATAATTTCTGCATATAGCTACCAGTTTGATGTTTTACATAGGTGCTGCCACTTACTTGTCCTCAGTGTCATTTTTTTTCTTTGATTTTAATTTGTACTACTCAGAAGATATTGGTTTTCATTTGCCTGCCTTTGTTTAGGAATGTTATTTTTTCTTAAACAAAGAGAACGAGACCATCAAGGAAAGTGGCCAGAAATGCTGTAACAGCAGTTCAGCTCTCCCTCCTTCACATTATTCATTCTGGGAGGGGGAGTTACAAGATTGCTGTTTAATATTTAGCCCCTGTCACTCATGTGAGAATACGTACCAGGACCTCTTGGCCTGCTGTGTGTGTGCTGCCGTACATCTTTGCCAACATTTTCACTTGAATCTGAAAGGACTGTTTTTCAACAGTGTTCCCACTGAAGTAGTTTCTTTTTGAGAGCCGTAACAGGATTCAAAGGACACGCTGTAGCAGCCAAACTTTGCACCTCAGGCAGATAAATAGCTGCACTGTAAAAGCCTCCCTGTGTAATAGGTGGTGAAATTCTATTTTTATATACACATGTGTGTGTGTGTATTTAACATACAGTCAGACAAACTCAGGAGAGAGTATTTGAAATAAACAGCTGGCAAACTTGGTTAAGGGATAGAGAAGTGTTTTAGGGAAAATATTTTATTTTTTTTTCATTCAGCAAATGTTGTCTCCACTCTTTCTTGGTGGCTGTGTAATTACAAGGGCTGAAGTGGAGAATGTATGATTCCTACAGTGGGACTAAAAACAAATGCAGTCTTTGCTCCATGTTCTTGGTCTCTGTCAAATATGTATAACCAGAGCTGATTTTACATACTCAACTCAACATCCACTTCCCTCTCTGAATCCTGTCTAGGGGCCCCAGATCAAGCACTAGTCTACTGTGTATGTAAATATCTGTTTACATACAAAGTATTTAAATGGTTTTTATTTAAGATAATATTTGTATATTTTAAGACTACAACTTCTAGATCTAACATGTTCTTGTTATGTAAATTCTGAGGATGTGTGGAGCCATACATTTTCAGTATCTGTACAGAGTACATCTGTTGAGGTATGACAGGGAACATAAGCAGAAAGTGTCAGTTCAAAGGTTTTATTTTCTAAAAAGCATCCTACAAAACAATATGGGAGTATTTTGTACAAATAAAAAAGCATGAGGACAAGTCATGCTGTGCCTTTTCTGTGTGCCCAAAGCTGGGTTAGCCACCTTTCTACGCATATCAAAAAGAAAGTTCTCCCTGGAAATTAGGTGGAAATTAAGTTATGTACAGCAGCAGAGGGAAATTTCTTCAACAGATTTAATAGGGAGAGGCACAGCCATCACCCTACAGCATTAAGAATCAAAGAACTTGCCTTTATCGTGGAGTTAATTCAACTGACAGCTAGTGCGTGGCATCCTAATGTCGTTCCCAGGCACGAATCGGGACTGCTCAGGGGTGGCAGCGCTTTCGGGAAGAGCCACCTGCTTGCCAAGGGGTGGCCAGAGCCAGCCCAGCTTTCCTGATCCCTGGCTGTGCTGGGCCGCAGTCCAGGAGGGGTGGTTGTGGAGGTGAGCCGGTCACTGCCTGCAGCATCCCTGCTCGTGGGCAAGTCATGTCTCCTGGCTAATTTGGTCTGCGTGTAGGTCATATGAGTTAAACGCTCTGACTGCAGGCTTAAAGAAGGCTCTTCTTTTCTTCTTTTTCTGAGAGAGAGTCCTAATGTGGTGATATTTGTTTTCTTTCATTAGGGAGAAAATAAGCAGTTTAGGGGATTGCCTTAGCTGTCCAAGTGATGCTCCGTAGCTGCTGAGGTTTGGCAGGTTGAGGCTGGAGGCTGAAGCTGCAAGCTTCAGACCAAGTCTAGACCATCCTCTGCACTAGTGTCCTGTACTTTCAGGTCTCTTCCTCTGACCCCGAGTTGTTGTGTGTTCTTTGCAGCCCATGGGCACTCGCTCCTGCAGAGGACTCTGCCTCCTTTCCTGCAGGACAGGGACAGCGTGGGGCTTATCATTTATCTGAGCTGTCTCTAAACCGTGTCTTCTTGGCTCTGTCTCACACAGATCTTAGAAATGCTTGTTTTGAGAGAGATTGTAGGGGTTTTGTTAGCTTAGTAGGAGGTAGCTTTGTTTTTTCAATGATGTGGCTAAGCAAAAAAACTGCTTAGTAACAGCATAGTTTACCTTTGAAAATAGCTTTCCACCATCACTCAAGTTGTGGTTGATGGGGGAAACCAGCTGTAACAAGTTATGCAAGGTGGCATATGCCTGAAGGAAGAGATGGGCTGGCGTTTCTCCTTGAAAATAGTTAAGTTCTGCAATTTAACTATTCAGAAAGTTCTTTTATCCTTTATACCCCTCCACCCCCAGCTTCTCTCTGTCATCAAAGCTATTTTGTGATTAATCCCAGTGCTGTCTCCCTGAATTTCCTCCATGCACACCCGTAGGGCTGGGGGCTGGTTTTACAGAAGAGCAGAAAAAGGGAACATAGCTCTCAGATTCCTTTAGTTTCTTTGAATCTCTGCTGCTCCTTAAAATCTGAATTAATCAAATCAAATTCTCTCTGTGCATATCCAGGAGCAAGCTACATTTAATCTAGTTAAGTGTTTTCTGTTCAACCACAAAGTCCCCTTTTCAGGGCAAAGTGCGCAGGGGAGGGCTTTCCAGAAGGTTTAGCATCTTGATGGACAGCTTTCCACTGCCTTCGTATCTCCGAACAGAAAGGTGGCACATATGGCAAGGGCTGGTGGACAGATTGCACGGCAGAAAATATCCATGGCGGATAAGCAAATGTTTTACTCTTTCTTGCCTTTCTCCTCTGCTCCATCAGTGAGAAGAAAGCTTCACTAATTGTCTCCTTATTGGGGATTTTTGACTCTTGGGGTACTCTCTTTGCTTCTACTGGATATAAAAGCCCACCTGTTACAGCAGGTGCTTTCCTTATTTTTGCCCTAGGAAGGAAATTTGTTTTTGAGTCTCCTGGCAGGTAAGAGTGCATTATTTTCACTTTAATTTCATTTTGATTCTTTTTATTTTTTCACTGCTGCAAAAAACTGAAATCAGGTTTAGAAACTTGAAGGAGGTTTCTTGCGGATCTTTTTATATGCTTAAGCCTAAAAGTTGCCAGCCTGCTTGGTTGAGAGACCTGGGTGCATCCCAAGTCTCCAGGTGCTTGTCCCATGTTTGGGGGTTCCTGCGGCGCGGTGGCTTCTGACACCAAGCAGGTTTAGCCCCCAGAAGGAGGCACTTTTCTTTCCACTGAACAGAAAATTTAATGTACTTACAGAAAGTGGATCTTCCCACAAATTGTAAAGGCAGCTCCTGCCTCTCTTGTGAAGTGGGATGGCAGAGAAGGGAAGTACGTGTGAGCAACACTTTGCTTAGGGTGAGCGGCAGCGGCTCCCGTGCCTGCAGAGGAGAGGATGCAAGTTCAAGTTCATTATTCTCCGGTGGGGTTCGTGCTTCCTACAGACCAGGAGAGCTGACTGGCCATCCAAACCTGGGTGGCTCTCATCTGGCTTGGTTTGGGTGTCTTACTTCCTCCTTTTTCAGCACTAATCTTGTTCAGTTGGAATATGCAAAATGTAATCTGTAGATGTGTAGATGTATCTTCATTAAAGATTTGTACTCTTACCTCCTTTTCTTCTATTCTGAGATGATTTATTGGATGTAACTCTGTATTTGCTACAAAGAATGGATAGTTCATTGCAGGGACCTCTGTACAGACACAGTGCTCATCTTCCCTATCTCATTAGAGACCAATTTGACTAACGTAAAGCTATTTTAATCTCCTGGTCCCAAAATAGAAGCCATTCCATTTGTGCCACGGAAGATGGCTGCAGGATGATCTTTGCATGTTTGAGCAAAACCTTCTGGCCGCTTGTTTTATCTTTTGACACCGTGTCCCTCTCTTTCCTCCTGTCGAGGATGTCGAGCATCCCTGGGTTTGAGGTGGTGGCTTTGGGAGGTGGGCATCATCCGTCATCTCTCCTAAGGATGGCCAGTGTTGTGCTTCCCCTCGGTGTCCCTGTTCTGTAGATCACTTGGTTTCCTGGTGTGATGGTTGCTCGGATCCTCTAAACCTCTGTAGGTAGCTGTGGGGCAGAGGGGGCAGCGCAGACATTTCTTTTTGCCAGTCTGCCGGTGTGGCAGCATCTCACGTCCTGATGTGCAGCGGGGACCCTTAACGTTGCGATGGTAATTAAAGCCCGTAGCCCCCTAGTTGCCATGGAAACACAGCACTCTACAAATATCAAACACAACTTACAGTCCTGTTAATTTTCCCAAAAACACTTATTCCTCAGATTTAAGCAGGGTTTCGTTTTGCCTGCTTGAAAAATGCCGTACTGTGATAATACTCAGCAAGGGGAGTGCATGGGCATGTGTTTTTTAAGGAATTGCTGTAAACTCCCTCACTCCTGAGGTGGGGAAGGAAAACTGTCACCTATCACCCATGTCCTTTGCAGTGATAATGGCGTCGTCACCTGGTGTAGGGCTGACATCTTGTCTGTGAGGGCATTCCTTTGATGAAACCAAAACACTATCACAGGGGCAAAAAAATAATCTGTAAAGAGGTGGTTTTACTGCAAACCCAGCATTGCCTGGGTTTGGTTCAGCAGAACAAAGTCACCATTCAGGCACAATATTATTTATTTTGAATATAAAACTTCCAGTCACTCTGCTGAACACCTAAAAGCATGGCACCAAAAATAGGTGTATTGGGTAACTGGCATGCTTTGACAGTGTGGTTGCAGCTTTAGCAGAAAATTGCTCCAGGCTAGTTGCTGTGGCCTGTCCATATCTGGTAGGTTTTTTTTTTCCTGACTTTGAGCTGACAGGTGCCATTTTTTGACAACACTTTCATTTGTTTACTTTTTCGAAAGATGAAGAGTCTTAACAGGATTGTTGTCTCATTAACTTGGACTAGAATCGAATTGGGGTTTGGTGTTTGAAGGTATTGCAGCCCTCAGATAGCAGTATAATTAACATGGCTGTTGTAAAGTCAATACATGTTGCGAGTACTGCTTCGCTTGTTTGCTGTATGGCTTTAATATTAAAGCAGAGATTGTATCTAATGAGCTGGGTCACGCTTATTGGAAGATGGGGAATAACACTTTTCCCTTCTAGTGCTGTTTGCTAGCTATTTGTTCTCATTATGTTTTTTATTAGTTTCTTCTGTTTTTTATTCTTCCACTCAGACTAGGGTCTGCTTTGAGCACAGTTGGGAATCATCAGCCTGATGCTGTAATTCCTGTGAAGAATACTGGACTGGGAACTAAGAACTAATGTTTAATTAATGTTATGATGTGGTTTTAAGCAATGGATTTAACCACTGTCTAGTTTCCCTTTCCTGGGGCTTGTGTTGATCCAGTCCTGATTGCTCAGAGATCCTGTTCACAGCCCTGGCATTTGAATAAGGCAGGGGGATTTGGGTATCATGGGATCCTTCCTAGCTAGCTTAGGTACTCAGGTGCCATTATCCATGGAGAACAGACTTTGGAAAGCTTGTGACATTTTAAAATTAAGCGTGAAATCCAGGATGATGACCGTACTGTTGTTCAGAGTTACTGATCGGTTTGTGTTATGCGTTGCTTGCAAGGTCAAATCTGACCGACCAGGAAAGGGCTGCCTGAATTCAGGGTCACATGAAGCCTTTACCATAGCTGTCATTGTTTTTTCCATACCCTCCCTTTCCACACTGCAGAGGGATAAGGAAGGGATATACTGAGGCATTTCTGTGCTGCCAGGAGGCAGCAAAATTTTGAGCCTTCTGGGATGAGAAGAAGCAGCAGCAGCCAGTACCTGGTGGCCTTCAGTCGAGTGGAAATACAGGTGGATGGGTTTGCACTTGCAGTTGGTTTAAACTACACAGTAGAAATTAACCATTGATTCAATGAGGAGGTAGGTCTCAGTGTGAATATGTCCATTCTGGTGTAGAAAGTTCTTAGGCACAGAACTGAGATTTGCATCCCAGCCATTTTGGAACACCAGAGTCCAGCAAGGGAACAGGGGTGTCATTCAGCTAAGGGTGTACTTTTGACCTTTGCTTTTGGTTGAGAAAATTACATAGGGGGTTGTAAACAAAATAAGAAATTGTGGTATATTAAAGGTAATTTTTAAAGAGATTAGTTGGTAAGACAGTTATTTTACACAGTTTGCTTCTGAAGAATACTCAGGATTTTTAGTAAAATTTTGAACAGTCAGTTAATGGGCTCTAAATCTCTAGGATTTTAATAAGATAATTTAGAAATAGATTGCTTAAATCTCTGAGAGCATTAATTGCAAAATACATATTTCCATTAATTTCAAACTGGAACTAATGTTAATTATTTGTGACTTACGTAAAGACAACCATTGTGAAAAGGCTAAGTTATTGCTACAATTCCAGTTTGCTTGTGGTTTGTTTGGTTGTTTTTTTTTTTTAGTGCCTATTCAGACAGAAGGAATAAACATTGTGAAATCTGATGTAGGTATAAAGCCTGACATCTTATGCTTTTGTAAAAATGTGTCAGGCTTCTCCAGAGAATGTTAGTTGAATCAATAAGTCAGAACTAGAGGAGGCCTAAGGATAAGGCTGTCTTTTGCAGTCTGAAAATCGCTCTCGCGCGCACTTCACTTAAAAAAAACTAGAATAAAAATTTGCACAGTCAGATGTCCAGTCTTGCCTGGTTCCCAAATGGATTGTGATTTAAAACTGAAAGCAGGGCACTACCTGCACTATTTGACTGGTTTAATGAAGTCCTGGGAGAATTATTTTCTAGGGAATTATATGACTTGAATAACAGGCCTGGCTGGCTCTTTTACCCACTTCATATTTTTTATAGTTCTGGCTATTTTTCCTGTTTGCAGCTTTCCTGAGCTGTTATCATCCTGTGAAGCTGGTGATCTGCTGTGATAACAGATACAGCAAATAGTATAAGGGATGCAGAAAGAGGGTTGAAGTAGGGTATTATAAATGGCAATGCTCCGATACTGTGGATTTCAGGGGTAGAGTGCTTTACATCAGTGAAATTTAGGCCTTGCCTGCCATCCCAGCTGTTGCTCAGACTACAAATACTGTGTTTGTGGACTCTGAAAATAAGTTGATATTTTGCACTGGGAGCAAATAGTAAAAAGTCTTTAAATCAATAACGAGGCATCACAGTATATGAACAATACAAGTCCTGGTGAGTAATTCCTCAGTCATGGAATGGGCTTGCCCCAAGTACAGCACAGCAGTGAAGAAAGCAGTCAGCAATGTGAAAGTACAGAAATCTCGATTTTTATTATTATTATTAATAATAATATTTTTTAATTTTGGGGGGTATCTTATTTATTTATTTGGTTTTGTTAGTTAGGGGTTTTTTTGGGTGGTGGCAGTGGGATTTTTTTTTTCTTTTGAATCTGGATGTTGTAACCACTGTCTGTTTTTCTCAACTCTGCTGGCGGAGTGGTGGTGGAAGGGTGATGACGTCAGCTGCAGAAAAGGTGATGGGGTTAGTTTATTTATTGATGGTTTAAGCTAACAGGGCACTGGCAGCACCAAGGACTGACTAGAGGCAGTGTCAGCTGCCAGCAGGAACAGCCTGCTCCTTGCCTGGAGTGGCAGCTCTGCACCAACGCACGGCATTCAGACACTGAGGTGGGTCAGTCATAGGGACAAGAGTGTCTGCTCACCTCCTGCAGTGGTGGCGCTCTAGAGGGACTGCCTGTGTTTCGCTGAGGACAAGCTCTTGTGATTTCAGTAAACAGAGCCTCTCTCTGGATATACATTTCCTAGGAGAGAAGGCTCATCATGGTAATTTTTAACATGACGGTGAATGCCCAATTGCTCAATAACTTCTCTGATTTTACCTTTTGTTCAGAATTTATAGTAAGCTATTAAAAAGAGGTTTTAACACACAAAAGGATTTAAATTACAACCTTTCAAAAGAGGGGCTACAAGTATCTTTGGCCATAGCAACTCACATAGGTCAAAGAATCTCATGAGTATATTTACTGTATGACATTGCCCGGGGTTCTGTCACAGACTGCTGTGTGAGTTACGTAGACTTCAAAGGATAGAAGTGCTAGAAGCCTTCAAGAAGGTGAATTCAGGGTGTTCTCTGTCGGGGTCCCTAACTGGAGCTCCATAATAGCAGCACACAGAACGGTCCTTGGGCTTTTCCGTAGCCTTGCTGATGTCAGACTTAGTCCTCTCTTGGGACCTGGGTTACTTGGAGAAGGAGGAAGAGTCCTGGTCATAGTAAATGCTAGAAGTGGGTCTATCATTTGGACAACGCACTCGTAAAATGGCCTTTGCTGCCTGTCTGCACGTCCCTTTCCCCTGCCCTGCCTCTTCGTGTTGCAGGTCACCTCAAGTACAATACAGCACGTGCCACGTGTTCCTTTCCTGGTGCCCTGAGCAGCAAAATAATTTGGTAAAGTTGCAAATCAATGCAGTGTTTTTCTAGAGCATTTATCTGGTTTATTTTGCATTACATAAAGAACAGCCATTAGATGGGTCTCATCCCTTTTGCATTAATCCAGTGGCACAAATGCAGAGCTGCAGTTTGAGCACGAGGACCCTGTGCGCTGCTCTCCTTATCTGCTCTCCAATCTTTGAGCTCTTACATAATACGTTTAAGACTGTTTTTTGACTAATCTCTTTTGGGGTCTCATTTTGCGTTCTTGATCTCCAGCAAGAAAGAACTGCTGTGCTCTTCTCTCATGAAATCCTTTCCAGAAGGTGCACATTATCTACTACGAGACAGGGCAACGATGAGCATCAATTCCATGGCAGAACAGAAGCCTGGATTACAAATTACTATTTAATCCTTTTTGCGTCAAAGGATATAATAATCCTTGTAAAATGTGCTCTAAGTCTTGTGCTTGGCTGTGTGAGGTTAAGGGGCAAAAACCAAAACAGGGAATCTCTTAAACAGTAAGACATAGTGAAACGCGTGTGTTCCACATGAATTTCAGAATATATATTTAGTACTACGTTTCAGCAGCTAAAAATAAAGGTGATGGGCTGATACCTAGACTACTAGTTTTCATTTCTCCGTATGCTTGCTGCTACTCTGCTAGAATAGAGTAAGCGTCTGTCATGTGTTGCATGCTGAATTGTAATTAAGAATTGAATCACAAAATAAGCATTGCTCAAATTTGATTCCCCCACCACCACTGAGAACATTTACCAAAGCTAACAAATATGGAGGTCTCTTAAGACTGTGAGAAAATTTGTTTTATGTTCTAAATCATCCTGGTTTGAGTGTCAAGCAATATGATTCCATAAGGGAGAGAAGTGTAAATAAAGTTGGGAGGGATAAGGATTTAGTGTTGGAAATGCAGACTGATGGCTGCACAATTTCCTGACCAGGCAGCTATTTTAAGAGGGGTGAAGTTTAATAACATAAAAAGTTTAGAAAATAGGTCCCACAGTGACAGGCCTACAGTCCTTTATTGTCAGATTGAGTCTGCTGTAACTTTGTTAGATAAAAAGAAAAACAGGATTAAGTTGTTTGAAACCAATAGCTCCATATGATCAGTTTATTCCATATTTTTATTACTGGCCTCTCTACTAAATCAGGTGGGGCATATTGGATAGAATATGTCCTTACTGCGTAGCAACCTGAAAGTAAGTGGTGACATATATGCAATATTACTAATGGAAGGAATCAGGTAAGCCATTTGCTGTTATTGTTAATGCACTTTTGCTTAGAACTTTACTAATAATGTAATATTCTATATGGTCAAAATCCACAAAAGAGAGTAGAACCGGATTAAAATAATAATTTCATATTAAAGAATACATTTAATTACTTGGTCATATAACCATTATTCCACAATAGGGTATTTTTGTGCCAGATGCTAATTGTACGCATCTAGTGTGACATTGCATAATGCGGTGTCCTTGCTGTCACAAACTGGTCATCTTGCAGGTGAAAACTGTGCAGTGCAGCAACTGTTAACAGAGACATAAAATGTATGCGTTGTAAAAGGAATCATACTTGTAGATTTTTTTCTTTGCTCTCTTCTATGATAAACTTACAGAAAAGAGGAAAATTCCTCTAATCTATCCAGCTGTTGTGTTATAATAAACCCAGAGTCAAATGTTTTGAAAAGAATTTTCGTATGTACTGCAAAATGAATAATTTATTTTTTATTTGTTGCAGAAAATGACGTTTGATTAAAGAGTATAAGTAACCCTGGAAAAAGTTGCTTCCCTGTGAGCATTACATGAGCAACCCCATCCTATGAGGAGGAAGAGGAGAAGGATCCATCAGCCTTCATAGCTGTAAAATGGGGACTACAGGTGACGACATGGCAGCAGTGGAGCCGAATGCCTCCTTGAACCCTCTGTGCTTTGAGTGTGGCCAGCAACACTGGACAAGGGAGAACCATCTCTACAACTACCAAAACGAAGTCGACGATGACTTAGTCTGTCACATTTGCCTTCAGCCCTTGTTGCAGCCGTTGGACACTCCCTGTGGACACACTTTCTGCTACAAGTGCCTAAGGAACTTTCTGCAGGAGAAGGATTTCTGCCCACTGGATCGAAAAAGACTCCACTTTAAACTCTGCAAAAAATCCAGCATCCTTGTTCATAAACTGTTAGACAAGCTATTTGTTTTGTGCCCCTTCTCCTCCGTGTGTCAGGAAGTCATGCAGCGATGTGACCTGGCGGCACATCTTAAAAACAGGTGAGTGGTGCTGGTGCTTGCACTGCACGTTTCTTACACCCTACTGTGCCAGTTTGTGTAGCAGTAGAAATTGGCAGCAGGAGAGGGGAGAGAGTTAGTGACGGCTTTTAAATTCACAGTAGAAGACCCTAGGAGATGGTCAGTCTGTGACTGTGCACGGCTAGAACACTGCGTTATCCTGTTTAGTGCATCACACCAGAAAATAGTGAAGACTGCTTGGATACAGCCATAGGGGGAATGACGTGATTCATTAGAGGTCTGAAAAAACTTATTTGTCAAAAAAAAAAAAAAAAGGGTTGATTATGGTAGGGGAAAAAGGCTGAGGGAGGGGAAGAATCAGAGATGTGCAAAGTCTGTCTGCAAAGAGGAGAGAAATAATGCAATAGGAACAAAGAAGATTTAGTTCAGGTTTTAGGGAAAAAGCTTTACAATAGTCCAGCATTGGCATAGATTGCTTAGGTGGTGACTGTGCATTTCCCACTTTCAGAATGTTTATGAACATGCTAAACTAACCTTTATCGGGAATCATTATGTCAGAATTGATTCTGCTTTGAGATAGGCAGGTGGACAGAGAACATGTCAAGACTGGTGGACCTACTCTGCTTGCCCTCAGTCTGGTCCAGCCACACTAGTGACCACCCAGGCAGAAAGGTTCATTTGGGAGGTGCATGGGCTTACCCCATGAACTTCATTCCAAGTCTTGGTCTTTGTCCATTTGGAGACTCTTGGAGACCATCTTTAGGTGAAGGGTGATGTTGCAGAGGGAGATCAAGAGTCAGGCGTGGTGTGGGTGTGTGTGCAGGCAAGTGCACCACAGAGAAAGGGAAGAAGAAAGCTGCCTTGGAAACAGTTTGTTCACATTCGTATTTCCAGCATGCCCTCTTCCTGCTTCCCCACATCCTGAAGGCTTCTGGGGAGGACCTGGGGCGTACAGAACATAGAGCAGCCCTAGACTGTGATGAGCCTTGGAGCTGCCTGGGTTTTGTTGGCTGGGGTAGTGCAGTGTCAGGGAGGTGCAGGGGTTAATGAGGAGCCTTCCCCTCTTTTTTTTTTTTATTTGTCCCTGTAGTTACCATGTGAGCTTAGGCTCCTGCTTGTTTCTTTCTGGCAGGTAACTTCTGATCTGTATGATGACTTGGGGGTGGTGAGAAGGCCTAATGGTTTGTTTCTTTGATAACCCTAATATTAAACCGATTTGATTTTAATAAAAGGCAAAATGGTAGCAGGACTACTGCTAAATATTTGATTCATCTTCTGGTTTCCCAGTGTCGTATCCCTCACCTCTTCAGTCGTTTTTCATTGGTTGACATCTCTTCGAATGATATTAGGGCCGTTTACAACAGGGTCACGTAATTTATTTGTACATGGAGCAGTGTGTGTGCCCTCTTTAGGTATACATGGAATATTCATTTACTTAATGCGCAAGGTTATTATGAAATACGAGTGAGCAGAGTCACTAGCTTTTCCTGTTTGCCAGCTGGAAAAAAGCTTTCAGTTGCAGGAGGCTGCTCATTTTCAATTCCTTCTGTTGTCTTGGGATGCCGATATGCATTTTGAGTATATGGTGACTTACAGTTTTCAATTAAGTTTATTTGCAAACATCTGAACACCTGTAAATTATCATTGCTGACATAAACGATGGCAGCAACTGCATAGTTTGAATTTAATTCTGTATGGATTAGTGAATCCAGTAAAGTTCTACTACTGATCATTACATTTAGGAAAGACATGTAAAATTCCGTATTATTGTAATTGTCAGCATATATTAATATAAACCAGTCTGGACAAGCCTTTACATGAGCTGGTTTGTTTTTCTAAGAAATGTAGTATGGTTTGTTAGTTTTCACTGTCTAAAAACCTTCACACTCGGGTTTTCCAGAGTTGTTTTAATTGCCTCCATTTGAGCATAAAAGCTGGAAGAAAATATCAGGTGAGTCGGAGTGTAAGGTTACTGCAAGATGCTCCAAAAAGGAGATGAGAGGCATGAGACACAAACTTCATGGTCACTAATTGCACTCCATGATACCTCATTGCATAAAGAAAATATTCTTGATTTCTCAAACCTTGAGTTTCATTACATTCACCTGCAGACTGTGGTTTTCAAAGTTAAACACAATACACATAATCTGATTTTAAAGAAGAAAACCCAGAAGTAATATTGTACGTTTTTCACAGTCATTTGGTACAGAAAATTTGTTAGTGTTAGTAAAGTAGGTGCCAATTTCATTCCCTAAGTATCAAAGGTCGATTGTGGTTATTGTCTGCTCGGAAGCCACTTAACTCTGTGTAAGCTTCTCACATCCTTGGATGGGAGAAAAAAGTATGCAACAAAACCAGTCTTTTTAAATTTTCCTGGGTCTTCTCTGATTCACAAACCTGGATAACTCCTAGTGCCTTGTTTTCTTGTTTTTTTTTTTTCCTTTTTTTTCCTTTTTAATTTTTATTTGTTTGTTTTTGTTTCCCTCTGGCAAAAGACAAACCAAGACCCAGACACTTACCTTTCCAGAGCAGCACCAGGTTTCACTTTGAATTGCAGCTATAAATCTTGCCAGAATTACTGCTTAAGGTCACTTTGCTGGCAAAGTTTTATAAGCAATAGCAAAAGCATTTGGGTTGCTTCTCTGCAGTCTTTGCTTAAATACACGTCCTGCTTGGAAAATGATTTAGTGCAACTGGTTTGAGGTTATTTAGTGTGTTTGCTTTTATCAAACCTCTAGACTGGGCAGAAGGTGATGGCGTAAGTTACAATGAATTCTTTCTTTATAGTAGTCAGTGAGCAAATGTGTTTTTCAAGCTCCTACTGTTATTTCACAGAAATACCCTGTAAACTACATCTCAATTTTGTATGAAAGCTCTTTTTATCAGCAAAGAGGAATTGCTGCTAGTGTTCCAAGAAGTCAGCTTTTATATGAGAAATACAGCAGACTTGGCCGGGGGAAAAAAAAAAAAAAGACAAAAAAACCCAAAACTAACCAAACAAAAAACCAAAATCCACAAACAAACCAACCAAAAAAGACATTTTACTTCTCTGTCTGATATGAATTAAGAGAAATTGAAGGTCAAAGCTATGCTTCTTCACCATCCAGAACTAATGCTGAAGGGGGGAGAGGAAGAAGTCAAATATAAGCAGAAGCTTGTTTTATGTACCGAGAACTACCCTTCAGGTTTCCTGTTAAATAACCAGCTTTAGCTGGTTGTTTTAGTATCACAGAATAGTTTGAGTTGAAATGTTACACTTGAGCATCTTGATTCGTGAAAGAAATAATTTTTACAAGTTTTAGAAAACATTCCCACCTTTCTTGTTCCTAGCGAAGATATTCTGATGTTGTAGGTAGATATGAAATTCAGTTCCTGTAAGACATGTTTCAGTCTCAATTCAGCCCTTCTGCAATTTGTTTTATGAAAATGGATTCCTATACCCATACAAACAATCTTCAGAGCTTGTTTTGATCACAAGATGCCCATCTGTGTACATAACTTGTCACAAGATTTAGTCCAAAATGCTCTTTATCCTAGATATTTGACAGTAGCAGTATTAGTGACGGTGTGCACCTTTAGAGATTTATTGGTGCTTGTTAACTGTTACAACTGCTGTTTGTGAATAATACATTCCTACTGCCAATAAAAATCCTTTTAAATTGCAAGTGGAAATCAAGAATCTCCTTATAGATGTGCTTGAATACCAATACTGGGCTTTGTTGCTTGGTAGGAGGTGTATGGTGTTTAATTCACAGAATACCAGCTCTTCGGTCTTTAATGTCTCCGCTGGACAGCTACTTTCCTGGCAGTGCAATTGCACTAGACTAGGTTGAAAGTCATAGTTTGTTACAATTAGTGGTTAATTTGGGGAAGACTCTGGGGGATTTTCCCCTTTTTTGCCCCATACAGTACTGCACAAAAGGGATTCCACTGAACTGAGGAGGTGTGCTCAGAAGGCTCTCTACATTTTTTGATATTAGCCTTTGAAATGACAATTAAACATCGTTGGCAAAAATAAACCTCAGATCTATTTATATTTCATGTGACGACTTTCATCATCTGCCAGGTAAAGATGGGAGAATGTGTTCTGTGAAGGCGGGTGGAGGAGGACCTGGCTGTGGTTTTAGAAGGCTTTGACAGAAATAGGACACTTCAGGGCTGAGTTTTGTGCTGTCCTGGTTTGATACGGTTTAAAAAAAAATAAAATTGTAAGGTGTGCTTCACCACCTCCACCAGGCCCTTTGGGTTCCTCAGGCCTTGTGAGCTGGCTTAGTCAGAGCCCACAGCACAGTGGTTTGGTAGAAGATACCGGAGGGAGTGTGTGGTTCACTGAAGTAGTCTGTAAGGCTGGACACTGCTGGAATTAAAGCATGGTCCTCTGACAGCATCAGTTTTGAATAGCTCGTTCCCCTCTTTGCTGAAAAATCACAACTCTATAGCAGAGCAGTTTAGGGACAGCAAGGATGTGCAGCTTGGAGGTGGCTTTGTGCTAAATTCTTATGGATCAGTGTGGGAGAGCGCGTCTGTCAGAGCTCCCAGTAGACAAGAGGTTTCCTGTGCAAGAGCAATTACCTCTTGCTGTGTTGCTGCAAAAGTGAGTGATGGTGGAGATTGTTCCTTTTTTTTTTTTTTGTCCCGTTGCCAGAGTTAAAATTTGAGGGAGCATGAGGCTAAGCCATCAAGTTGAAGTATTTTAGACATTTTGAGGGAAGCATTTGCATCTCTCCTTTTCTTGGTTTTTTGGGGATTCTGGTTTTGAGGTTTGCATTGTGAAATGGTCAATGAGAAAAATTTCCTGCTGAGTTTTTTGTGGCTCTGGCCACAGGACGGATTTCTCAGCTGATCAGTCCCGCTGTATCAATGGTTTTATGTGGTAAATATTGCTTGGGCAAAATCAAGAAGTAGGGTTTTGTTTAATCATTAAAATCAGGGAAAATTTTTCGCAAAGCATAACCTTTCAAATAATTTTTGTCTTTTATGCTTGCATTTTTCTTCTCTTTGAAGAACAAGGTGACCAGCCAGTTGCTTTGGGTAAAGCCCTAAGAAATTTTTTCTGAAATGTGCCATGGAATTATGTGAACTGTCTCTAATGTATGTTTTAATGCCTATTTCAGAGCATATTGATGCTACCTTATGCTATTTTTCTAAACATGGGGGAAGAGAAGGCTCTGGGAAAACTTTATAGCACCTTCCAATACCTACAAGGGCTACAGGAAGGCCTGAGAGGTTTTTTTGGTGATGGCATGGAGTATAGGTCGAGGAGGAGTAACTTTAAACTGAAAGAGATTAGATTTAGCTTAGATAATAGGAAAAAAATCTTTACCATGAGGGTGGTGAGGCACAGGCACAGGTTGCCCAGAAAAACTGTGGATGCCCCATCCCTGGAAGTGTTTGAGGCCAGGCTGGATGGGACCCTGAGCATCCTGGTTTACTGGAAGGTATCCCTGCCAATGGCAGGACCTTTAAGGCCTTTTCCAACCCAAACCATTCTGTCATTCTGTGCATATAATGACTATATATATATACAAATTATTTTTATGTGTATCTATCTATATGTATCACTTTATGTATGTATAACATGGCTGGGGGTCGCTAAAGCTAAACAGGTGTCTATCAACGTTATTCGGACCTGAAAACTTTGTTAAGTTATCTTCAAAATCCCTCATGTGGAAACCTTCTAACCATATAATTATCAAATCCCCTTCACAGAATATCAGAACAGAATTGTGATTCTCAAAATTTTCTGGTTTAATAAGTTAGGATATCATTAGACTTCTCTTGTCTTTTACTGTGTTAACTCACTGCTTGTCCCATTGCAAAAAGAAATAATTTCTTCTTTTGTTATAACAATCTGTCAAGTTCCCAAACGGTGAGTCCTTTCAATAACACAGTTCCATTTTTTTCTGACACTGCTACAATGTGAGTGTTTTTAGGTGGTCAGCAGCTTCAGAAGCAGGAGCTTCAAGGACATCGAATACTGTAAGAAGTGATATGTCAGACACTGACAAAACTGTCACGGAGGCAGATGTAAGATTGGTGTCCACATCTAATTATCTACACATAAACACAGACTATTCCATAAACGAAGGCTTTCCGTGAATTTGCAACGTTTTAGCCCTTCTTTGCAATAAACTATTGTAGACTTTTAAACATAAGCAAAAATAAATATTGCATTAAGAAGAATGGAAATTCACAAAAATGAGTTTATAGTGAAAGGCATCCAATGCTGAGGGAAGATTTGTTACATAAGGAAAAACAAAAAATTGTACCTCCCTCCATGAAGTTGGAGAAAACAGGAGATAGAAGGGGGATGAAACACCTTCTACTGATCCAAGAGATGATGAGCAAAGCTGTTATGTTTGTTGAACTTCTCATACGAACTCCTAGACAAGCATACTTTTTTTTTAATATTTTAACACTTAGTGCAATATGGGTAAAATTTTCATCTATTTCCTCCCTCAACCCCAGGAAAATATAATGTTTACTAAGGTGGGTATCCAAATCTGTCTTTGAAAGGGGCTTCTCTTATGTTTGGTTTTTTTTGCCAGCTCTGTTTAGTCTTTTCAGCAAGGTTATCTTCCAGAAACTGAAATGTACAGAATCCGTCTTCTAGTGCAAGGTATCTCTGCCCATGGCAGAGGGATAGGAACTAGATGATCTTTAAGGCCCTTTCCAACCCAAACCATTCAATGATAACAGAGGAAGTCCACATTCAGAAGGTGTTACAGCACATTAAGTTCATGGCCAAAAAACTACATAGTAGATGTTTGGGGGAAAAGGCAGTGTTATCTTGGGGTTCTGTCCACTAAAACATATTTTGGCCTTGAAGTTCAATGCGTTGAATATTTATTTTTATGATGAGTTTAAAGTTGTGGCTTTGAAGAAGATTAATTCTGTTCAATGGAGTACTCAGGCATTTTGTGCTACAAACATGGCTGCAGGCTTGAAGTACGGTATAAACCTTGTCTTCACAGGTGTCCTGGGGCTTCTCATCGAAGGGTTGCTCTGGAGAGAAGGAAAACAAGCAAGCTGCAGGCAGAAGCAGAGGGTGAGAGTGGTGTCGGTGGGATGGAGCAGCCCAGCAGTTTATCTCCAGACGCAGATCAGGGAATAGTGCCAGCTGAGCAGAGCTTTACCTCGCCCGCCCTTCCCACGTGGACGGACGAGTCCAGCATCGACAATCCGCCTTTTGAGGAGAACACAGTAGCAGACAGTATGTCATCACTTATCTTCTTGAGTCTCTTTTATCAGATGTGGAAACATTTGTGGTGTCAGAGCTTGTCTCTTACCAACTGTGAATGTACATCTTCATCTTCGGCTCTTTTGTTTTGCATTTTCTGGAGAAATATCACTGTGTTTTAGTTACGTGTAAGTTTACAATTGGGATAAAGTCACAGGAAGGAAAGAAATATCTCCATGTGCATGCCAGATACCATGATGCTATATCATCATTTATCATGTCATGGTGCAGTAGTTCATATTAATCTACTAGTAGGACCGGCCTCATAGTGAGATGAAGTGTAATTTCTATAAAATTAAGAAGTTGTTTGCTCAGATTTTGTGTTTCCCTCTTCCTCCTTGCCCCCAACTGGATCAGCAACCTTCCTGCACATGGAGTGCTGTCCTGCTCGAGCAAAAAGGCAGCTGAGTTATTCCTGCATCCATCTGTACTGAATGAGCAGTAACGCCTCTAGCAGCTGGGATTTTAGAGAGGAATTGCTGAGCCTTGCCACAGAGGAAGGTGGTCCTGTCCCCATCCTTCTCCTCTGTATTTGCCATCCTTTAGCATTCCGCTTTTCCTTCTTTAGTTGTCTCCGTGCTTGCTTCAGAAATGGGCTTCTTCCCCTGACCTGGTAACTCAGTAGCAGCTTCTACTGCAGTTGTGAGACCAGCTGACAAAGAGGGTACTGTGGGGTAACCCCTAAAATACATTTTTATCATCACCATCACCAAATGCAAATCCGCAAGCAACCTAATGTATAAAATTTATTATATAGGACAGGGTATCCTTTTACAATCCAAATGACCCCATTTCAGGAAGCATGGATGCTACTAAGTCATTAGAGAGAGGTTTCTAACAAGCTGGGAGTTTCAACAAGTAGTGGAACTAATCTATTTTTGCTTTAGTTTGTTGTTAAATGAGTGTTTTGTGGCCTGTCTTACATTATCCTTCGGTGATTTGTTTTACTGGAAATGAATGAAGTAGAAAGCTTATTAATCATCTTTCTTTTTTAAAATAATTGGCAGCAAATCAACAGCCACCTGCCTTGCCTGAAGGAGAGATCACCACTATTGAAATTCATCGGTCCAATCCTTATATTGAATTAGGAATTAGCATAGTGGGTGGCAATGAAACACCTTTGATCAACATTGTCATTCAAGAGGTTTATCGAGATGGGATCATTGCCAGAGATGGAAGACTTCTTGCTGGAGACCAAATACTTCAAGTATGGAACCTAATTATGTATTCTGTCTGCTTGCTTTCCATTCACTCCTTGCAGAACTGCTGTTAAAGTGAGATGGGAGATTTTCCTTGTCAGACTATGTTGTGTCAGTGTTAGCGTTGCAATTATCAGTTGGAAGGCAAATTAATATTCAGAGCAAAGCGTGTTGTTTTAGTACTTTTGACTGTCATGTTTTATGTTGTTTCTCGGGCCAGTCCCTGGAATCTTTTTCTCCTTAGCATCTCTTATCAGTGCTTAAAATACAAGTTTATTTTTCTGTTTTTAAATGTTGTGGGACTTGGTCCTTATCTCAACTTTATGCATGCATTTTGAAGGAACCAAAAGTTATTTCTGGCTAACAAGTTGGCGTAACTTGTCATATGTAAAAAGCAATTTGTGGATTGTAAGGCTGGCTTCATCTAAACTGCTATTTTAATCCGGCTTCACTGTTACCCTCCAAAAGCCTAGGCAGTTGACCTGCATCTTTCAGGATGTATAAAAGAGTCAATGATAGTCTTCAATGGCATGATTTGAAGCAAAGTTCTCTAAGCATTTTCAAAAAAAAAGTAAACAATATTAAAATGTAAGTTGTTTTTGATTGTATATTTTTGTTATGGTTTTAAGTAATTACTACAGACAGTATAAAAAGATCTGTTAATTTTGAAGTTTTAATTTTTATGTTAGGGGAAGGCGTTGTATATAGGACACTTAAGAATATCAGTAACTGAGTGCTACATAAACAGGACAGTCCTCCGGCTTTTTTCTATTTTTAATCATTCCACCTGAAACAAATATATTACTGTCAATTCAAAAGTACTTCAGTAAAAATGATTGCTTTTGATCTGGCAGCCTAAGATCAGTACAAAAGTAGTATCAGCCTTCTTTATTTCACTGTTTTGAAATCAAGCCGGTAGAAGTAGCTTAAATACAGTAGTTATGCTTGGAATGAAATCAGTTTGCACTTCAGAAAATAAAGTCCCTTTTGAGAAACATGCCTTTTTCCTCTCATGGAGTGTTAGCATAGTGTCTGGCTAAGAAAACAACCCAAGAGGTTTCCAAAATGTTGTCTTTTCACCAAGTAATTGCAGGCACTGATTGAATGCTGCCTCATTTATTTTGATACTAAGGGCTCTACTTGGTTGACAGAATAGAGATCTTGAGCTCCTGTGAAGCTTTGGAAATTTCTGCTGTTTGGACAGGTGTCAGTTACAGCTTCCAAGGCCATAAATGGCAATACATGGACTGTAAATAGGAATTTACAAACTGCAGAGAGTCCTCCCTGTCAACATGCTGGCAGTGGGGCTGTCAGATGCTAGGGGGGTGTCCATGAGAGTCTTCCTGTCACACCAAGGGAGAGGCACAGTTTAAAAGCCAAACTTTTTGGAAGTTACAATACCTTTATTTCTTTGAATTTACCAATGCATGTGCTGAGCTGTTGTACTAAAATGACCAGACTTATTCTCTGCTGTCTGTAGTTGGGTGCAGTTAAGATGCAGCCCAGCACGCACACTTCGGTTGGATATGAAAATGTCTTCAGGGGCTTTTATGAGCAATAAAGGTCTAAAAGAAAGCCAGAAAGGACTATGAGGTGAAACTCAGCATTTTCTTGTCCAGTCAAATGAGAAGTATTACCCTTTTAAGATCTGTGGGAACAGCATTTTGTAACAGCTACATAAAAGCTTATGTTGTCTGCAAGGTACAGATAGATGCCTAACATTTTCAAAGTGCTCTACAAATTGTCTCTTTTTTTATGCTGGACTGTGACTGTAATTCATGTAAAGCATGTCCTAATGAGAATCTCCTTCCTCAAGAAATGCTAAGGCTGTTTTATTCTGAAATTGTGATCTGCCTTGTAGAAAGAATTACATTTTATTGCATATATTCTTTGTGCCCTTTGAATGCTTCCATATTTTATGTATTTACTTTAGCTAGAGAGAGCTAAAATAAAACTGGACTTAATTTAAGGGCCCTGATGGATGAGCTGTAGTGGTGTTTTGGGAGGTTAGCTCTAAATGTTATTTCTCCTAGCTATGCCCCTCTTCCTTCTGCCCAAGGTTACAGCCTATCTCGGGGCAGTAGCAGAGCAGGACATGACCATGGTTCAGTGTCTGAGCCCATGGTGCCACTGGCAGCAGTGGCTTTGTGCTGGGCATTGGGCTGGGGGTGGCTCAGTGAGGGTACAGTGCCCCTTCACCATTCTGAAACCACCACGGCCAAATGGTTTGGCACAGACATCTGGGAGCCCCTCGGCTCGGATGTGTGATGTAAATGTGGCAGCCGTTGTACATAGATTTCTAGGTCCTTTCTCTTCATACATTTTTTAAGCTTTAATATTGCTATTAGATAGTGAAAAGCTGCAAGTTTATATTTTTTCTTAGGTTGCAGTGGGGAGCATTAGAAAGCTTAGGTAAGGTAGATCAGTATATATCATTTGATGTTAGTTTCTGTCTGCTGAAATTGTGGGGCAGGGGTTCCTTCACTAAGGCACAATAGTACATTCTAAGGGTGAAGCTTTAGTGTTGAATTTGAACTCCTTTTTACAGAACAAAGCAAGCACAGCTCTTGTGCTGATTTTTTTTTTTTGTGGTGCTCGTGTTTTCTGCCAAATCTCAGTTCGCTGTCAGTTCTTATCTTATACTGCAAGAAATGACTGAAGATTACTGATCTTTGTATCAGTGGGCCACATAACAAACACAGTTCTTAGTTGTAGAGAGGGAAAGTTTAATTCATTTTTCATTTACAACTGAATTTTCAGGGATAAAGATTAGAAATCTTAAACTCTGACCTAGTTAAAGTCTGTGGAACATCTCCCAAGTTCATGCTAAGACTAGAAAAATTAGTACAACCACCTTTTTCCACAGTCCTAATAAACAAATTTCATTATTCTGAATTCTGAGTGTTTTGAATATTTTTCATGCTTATTGTAAGACACACAAGCTTGCTTCAGAGATTTTTATGTATTCTTTTTATAGCTATTATCTTATGGTTTTAAGTGATGCTGGGCTTGACACTGAAAGCCCATGCAAAGTTCTTGGCCTGGAGAACAAACAGTGTCAAAATCTAAGGAAGGCAAGTATAGGAAACAAGGAGAACAAAACCCTTGGCCTGTGATGGCAGAGGGTGTTCACTGTTAGAAAGATGTTGTCACCTTTGTGGGAAAAAGCCTGAAGTTCTAACAAGTTTAGATTGCATAGGAAAAATCTGTTCGCAAAAGGGTTGTTAAGCGCTGGAACAGGTTGCCCAGTGAGGTGGTGGAGTCACCATCCCTGGAGGTGTTTAAAAGACGTGTAGATACATCACTTGGGAAGATGGTTTAGTGGTGGACTTGGCAGTGCTGGGTTAGCGGTCAGACTGGATGATGTTAAGGGTCTTTTCCAACCTAAAAACAAATTTCTGAATTGAGCAGCCAATACAAGTTTGCAGGAGATGATGGAAGGACAAGAGAGGAAGCCTGGTAGGGTCAGATATGTAGGTTGCTCTAAGGCTGGCTTTGCAGTGACTGAATTTACTTCAGAAAGGGCAACCAGAAACAATATAATTCTGATATTTTTCTTCTTGTTGTTGTTTTGCAGGTCAACAGCTTTGACATCAGCAACGTGTCTCACAACCACGCTCGAGCTGTGCTTTCCCAGCCTTGCTCAGTGCTGCACCTCACGGTGCTGAGGGAGAGGCGCTTCGGCAGCCGCTCACACACCCACGGGGACACCCCCAGCTCCCTGCGGGAGGACAGCTTCCAAGTGACGCTGCACAAGCGCGACTCCAGCGAGCAGCTCGGCATCAAGCTCGTGCGCAGAACGGATGAGCCCGGAGTTTTTATTCTCGACCTTTTGGAAGGGGGGTTGGCTGCTCAGGATGGCAGGCTCTGCAGCAACGACCGCGTGCTTGCAATTAATGGGCATGACTTGAAGCATGGGACACCAGAGCTTGCTGCTCAGGTTATACAGGTAATTTGCATTCCCTACCTGAGCTCAGCTTCATTTCTTGGGCAAAGCCTGGGGTAGAGTCTGTCCCAGACAGAATGGGTCGTGTAATGCCTAAAAGCCTGTGGCAGTACAAATTGCAGTGATCTATGTTCTGGAAATGATAGTACAGAACAGAGTCTACTCTCACAACTAACAGATGAACTTCACCTCCTCAGAAGTGAAAAGTGCGTTAGTCTTCCCTGGCATGCAGCCTGAAGGTTAAAAGATGGCTCATGTGAGCAAGTAGAGTAGCCTACTGTAGCCTACTGTTTAGCAGGAAAAAAAAAAAAAAGAGGATTATTTTTATTCTATTGATGTATGTATTGTATTTTAATCTGCCAGTAAGCTCTGTAAAAGTGGGCTTTATTTTGTATTGATTTGCCTGTGCGTGGAATTGAGTTGAAACAAGAAAGTAATTTGTCAAACTTCTGGATGTCTACAGGTAGCAGCTGGGAAGTCTAATATAGGTCTTCCATGAGTTCTTCATAGTAAAACTCATTTTGTGAGTGTTCAAAACAGGTTTATTCCCAATGTCTGGCTCTGCTCTGGACATGACTGTTACCCAAAGCTTGATACAGTGTGACATATGACCCTTCCCGGTTCCCACAGGAAAACCTTTCCTTCATGCCTTTCTCTCAGTCTATAAGGAAACAGCTGCAGCACTTTGCTACTTCCTGCTGATGGAATGTTGATGAAAATTGCTCTGTTTTTAGGAAAGTTGGAATATACCAGTAGTAGGTTCTTGCAGTCTGCTGCAGTCATCTTTGCCTAACCCAGCACCACATAGAGAACTCTGATACAAATGAGTAGTAAATATTTGCTTCAGGAATAATTCTAAGAATTTTCCTTGCAGTGAAAGGAAAATAACAATGATCTTGGGAATTGTAATTTCAATTTCCTGATTTTTATATAGAGTGATTGAAATTTAACATTGGGTGACTTTTATCTATTAAGCTGTGGTTTTGCAGCAATAGAAAGAGTTGCTGTTTTATTTAATATCTGGTAACTGAGTCTCCTGATATTCCCTAAACTCCAGAATTTGATGGTCTGCTCACATATAATGTCTTTCTTGGAAGTGTCTTTGGGAAGTACCAGAGGTGTTCAGAGCTTTTCACCAAAATCTGCAGATCTTGGAGCTATCACACAGGCATTTCTTCCACTTGTTGCTCTGTGTTGCTGAAATTCACGAAGAATGCAAATGGAGTGGGATGAATTTTAAGGTTTGAAGCTTTGTAACACAAAGTGAGAAATGGTTCTTTTGACAAAGGATTTCCACTTGATGTAAATGTAACATCAGAGGTGAAGGAAGAGTGTTAATTTCCCCTCCATTTTGTGGGGAGGGATTGCAGAAAAAAGAGAGTTCTGCTGTTGTCTTGCTTCACATTTTGTCGTGTTTTCCTCCCTCTCTAATTATGAGTATCCTATGATGACTTTGATGACTTTGTTCAACAGGCTAGTGGGGAGAGAGTGAATTTGATCATCTCTAGACCCCTGAAGTCACAGACAGTCAGTATTATCCGAGACACCGGGACTCACAACAGCAATTCACACCAACACCAGTCCCAGCAGCTGTTTCACAGCAGACCTAACTCACATAAGGTTGGTATTTCTCCTTCGGGGAGGTATAAATACTGTTTTACTGATGTGATGGTCCAAGTGCGTAGCAAGGCAAAACTAGAAGAAAGGATTATATCTTCCTTTTTACCTAATGGAAAAAAAATGGTGATGACTTCCAAGTATTCAAGTCCTGCATTGTGTCTGGATTGGGAACAGAAGACACACAACAGCTTTTCAGTATGTGTTTGGATTTGCGGGCTGCGGTGAAAGAAGGAAGGAAGTTCTATGAGCTCATACAGCTGTAGTTGTTAGACCTTCCTTGTCTAAGACAGTGGCTCATGTGTTATTCCTGCATGGAAGAATTGTCATTCAAGAATGTTATGTTTTTGTTGCCACTGTGCTGGTTTCAGCCAGCACAGGAAGAACAGAAAGCGTGGTGTCCACAATCCAGCTTATAAAGAGCATGCTGGAGGGCTGTGTCATCTCCTCCGTGAGTCAACAGTCCTGGCTGCAAGACTGCTGAGTTCTGCATTGTCTCAAGCAGGGAGAGAAAGGCAGAATTAGGAGATTGTCATGAAGCTAATGTCAGATTATCTGGAAGACCTGCAGGAATAAAGCCGCTGCTTGAGATGTTCTTGTAGTTAGAAAAATACAATTTCTCTCTGTTAAGAGGTTGATTAGCATCAATTTGCCTTAGTTTGTGCTCTGGAGAGTCTACATACCAGCTGCAAAAAAACCCATGATGTATAAGGGCTTTAAAGCGTCTCTTATTGTCATGATGAAAACACATGTGTTTTTATTTCTTAGGAGCTTCTTTGTAGTTCTGGGACCTATTCTACTGACAAACTAAGTAATTCTGATGTTCACTAGGACATAAAAAGATTTGTTTCTGGTTTGTCTGCAGTCTTTTGACCGTATGGATTTGTAGTGTAGTCCTAAAATGAGCCACACATTCCAGTGTAGGATGTTAATTAAAACTAGACCAAGATTTTTAAGATAGACCTTTATAAACTTTCTATCTACACGCATGGGGGTTTTGTTGGGTTTTATTTTAGTTTGGAGGTTTTTTAGGGGGAGGTAGTCTGATCTGGAGGAAATTCAGCCAAAGTTGATTTCCACTACTTAGTCCTTCCAAACTGTTCTGTTAAAGTCCAAAATGTTAGCTTTGGGGTGTATTTAGTTGTGTTTTGTTCTGGAGTTTGGGTTTTTTTTGGTTGGTTTTTTTCCTTAGTTTTAACAATATTATTTATCCTTGTCAAACAGGACCTCTCCCAGTGTGTTACATGCCAAGAAAAGCACATTACTGTGAAAAAAGAGCCACATGAGTCTCTGGGAATGACAGTGGCAGGAGGCAGAGGCAGCAAAAGTGGCGAACTGCCCATCTTTGTGACAAGTGTGCAGCCTCACGGGTGTTTGGCAAGAGACGGCAGGATTAAACGAGGTGGGGTTTGGCTTCCCTGGTGGCACAGGTGACCTCTCATTGCTTTCTGATGACTACATTTTCCGGAATCAGGTGGTGTCAAAAAGTCTTTCCACAGATGTAGGGAAATGCTTATGGATGCTTTTCTTCATGAGTCAATAATGGAAATACTGTATTTAGTATCGCACTTCCACCTTTTCTAGAAAGGGGATGTTTAGAGCATGATAGCAGGGGAAGCAGATAAGACCAGGAAATGTCTGGTTAAATTCTTTAAAGCTGACAGTAATCCCCTGATTACTGGTCTGGTGTGATGCTTTGCTCTGTAGCACACACATCCTGGTTTTGTGTTTAATACAGTGGGCGGGACCACATCTCTGCCCAAGAAATCTCTGCTCCCCGGTATAGTATCTGAACAGCAGAGATGCTCTGATGACAGGCCACAGCTTACCCATGCTAAGTTTACCTCAGAAGCCACATCAGTGTTGATCCTGGTTCCCAAATGCTTTCTTATTCTCTGATACAGCTTGGGTTTGCTGGTGTTCAGGGGTGCTACAGCACCTGCCCTTGTTCCTTGGCTTTGCAGAAGGGAAGAAGGAGGTGGAGGTTAGACTCAGCATAGGTGGAGGCAGTCGTGTGTGAGTGATAGCAAAGCATTTGATGATTAAAACGTATTATATCATATGTGAAACAAAGACTGCCTATAATATATCTGCGATTCACAGTTCACAGAATTACAGAATGTTTTAGGAAAGAAATTTAGGAAAAAAAACTTCACAGATTATACATTTAAAGAGAACAGTGTGGGAGCATCCTTATATGCTCCTGAGAGAGGGAGATTTACACCCACACACCAGCAGGTATGCTTTCTTTTTCAAGAAACACACTTGATAGAAGAACCTCTATTGTTCTTTCATTGTGTAACATTAAAGTAGCCACAGCAGCTACTGAGAGGAAAAACCTTTACAAACAGAGTCTTGTTCCAAATGTGACCCAGGTGTACACACTTTCGCTTTGTTTTTTCTGGCTTTCATTGGTGAGACACTGTGTAAAAAAGGAGACCGTTGCTGCTTCGATAGTAACGTTCTTATTTTCATTCTGAGGCTTTTAAAAAGTGTTATGAAGTAAAATTTAAATTGTGGCATTTTTTTTTTCAGTGGCATTGACTCTTTCCGTATTATCTTTGTAGAGATGCTCAGTTTCTTTCTTTGAATTAACTGAGTTTTGTACCAAATTTTCCAGTAGATTATGAATTCCATTTGCTTCTCCCAGGTAACAAGTTAGAAAAAAACAGATGACTTAAAACACTCTGTGGAACCCTGCCTCGCTACAAAAATTGGTTACTTTGAGGTGCCTGTATTGTTCCTTCCATCATTCTTCCTTTGCTTTTAAGGTTAGGGTGAACCTAAGATCCACCACTGGAAACAACTGTCATTTTGCAATGACAGTAGCAGTAGCAGCCGAGCTGATGAAATGCTTAGGTAATTTCTATTTCAAATTTTCAGGGCAATATACAATAAAAGCCATTCGATCTGTTATGGGGAAATAAATTATACTGATCCACCTTAATAGTTCAATACCTTAATGTTTCAAACTGACAACGGAAGGCTTCAGATCTGTTCACGTTCCCAGTCTGTTAGTTCAGACTGTCTCAGGACCAAAAAACACAGTGTGAAATGAAACTGTGGCATGGGAGGTGCTGTCAGTGGGAAGGACTGTCAGATTGATGTGGTCTCACTTGTGCCTTTGAACAGGTGATGTGCTGCTGAACATCAACGGAATTGATCTGACTAACCTGAGTCACAGCGAGGCCGTGGCCATGCTGAAAGCTAGTGCTGCCTCTTCCGTAGTTGCCCTGAAAGCCCTGGAAGTCCAGATTGTAGAGGAACAGCCCCAGGCCAATGAAGAACAATTGAGTACCATCAGTGAAAATGAATATGATGCTAGCTGGTCACCATCGTGGGTCATGTGGCTGGGGCTGCCAAGGTATGGAATGAATCAGTAGAGTAATTAGTTAGCTGTTTTAAGCGAAGTCCAAGGGAGATGATGAAGCAGAGACCTTAATGGTTGCAACACATCTGCCATTATTTCTGCCTGCCTGACTATATTTGGTTGGCAGCGTGCTTACGAAGCAGACTGTGAACAGGAGCAATGTTTCCTTGGGAAACTCGAAGGTGACTAGACTAGGTACATCCCTTCACAAACCATAGTGACTACCCATGTGGAATCTTCTCACTGAACACAAGTCATCTTTTACATTGTTTAATCATATCATAACTTTCTGTAAGATACCTAAAACCAGAATAATCATTAATGAAAATACAAAATTATATACCCATGTATCTCTTTACTGATCTGCTACCTGAATTTATGAGGCCAAATATTTAACTTCAGAATACTGGATCAGGTTTTGGCCATTTTGACACTCGTGACACATCCCTTGTCAAGATTGTAGCCATGTAACTATAGGCACACAGATGAACCTAGAGTTACAAATCCCCATCATTTTTTTTTTATTAAGAATCCACTACCATATCTTTCAAACACAAAAACTCTTCAAGGTTTGCAGTGAGCTTTCTCCCCTTGAGTAATATGGAATCTGTTGGACATCACCATTTTTCATTTGTACTCTTTGTTTTTCACTCTCATGTGACTGCAGCTAAGCTCATTCTGGCATTGCTTGCTATCAAGAAGAGCTTCTGCTACAGCAAATAGTGTTATTAACTTCAGTCAGGACATAAAGGTTAATTCCTTTCTCTCTGATAGAGTTACCAGGTCTGTACTTTAAGCATAAAACCACAACAACAACCAGACAGATTGGTAGCAGAATGCAGCCAAAGATAACAGAACTAACTATGCTTTGGCTCTCCAGAGATTTCGCTTTTTCAGCGACAGTTTAACTGTCAATTAATTTCTCTTTTGTTCAAGTATAAATGAGTTACCTAATCTCAATAAATGGCTCTCAGTTTTGGTAAATGTACTCCTTTCCATGCTTCAGCAGTGGGTTATTTCATCTATACCACAGATGCCCATGTATGGCTCCTAAAGTTAAGCTATACATTGTGCTGCTGTTCTTAAAAAGAGTAAAGAACCTAGCCTCTTTTTACTCAAAAGTTAATTTCTATGTTTTGAGGGTTTTTTGGGTGTTTTTTTTTAATTACAGTCATTGTCAACTTCATTGTCAAGAATTAATTTTCACTAGAGAAGGTAACTTATAGCAGGACAGTTAGTAAAGCATGATCTGAATTATTTACGTTCTGTGTAATAAAAGGGTTAGTCATTTATATTTTTATTACTGGCGATGCATCAGTTCAGAGGTAAAAAAGATTGTGTATGGAATTTTAATTTTTACTTAAAGTAGAAAAAGCTTAAGCTGACTGGGGGTGGAAGAAAAACACTCTGTGTTTTTGACTCTCAAACTGAACACATCAGGTATCGATTTTCCACCCACATTGTTGCCACCTGCGAAAGCTCTAAAATGCTGTTCTATTACTGTCAGTTTACAGAGTTAACTGTTTAAGTAATTGTTCTAGCACTGCATTATTTCTTTTAAAACACTTTCCTGTCTCAAGATTGTGGGGTTTTTTGGTAATTGGTTTGAATATTGCAAAATTACTCTGGGAACAGAAGTCTAATCACCATCCCTCCCCTTCTCTTGCACCCTTAGCACAGTGGTAATGGTGAGACAGCAGATGTTGTGCCTACTGTAAAATTGTACACGGCTTTTTCTCTTGCTATCCTGTGCTTCCATTCCACAGCTGCCTACATAGCTGCCATGACGTAGTACTGCGGCGGAGCAATTTAGGGAGCTGGGGCTTCAGCATCGTCGGTGGCTATGAGGAGAACCACACAAACCAGCCTTTCTTCATTAAAACCATTGTTCTTGGGACTCCTGCGTACTTTGATGGAAGATTAAAGTAAGCTAATATAATAGTGGTAGAAATACTAATAGTAATACCAGCAACAGCAATAAACCACTTTTAAATAGCTACATGCTGGTGCAACTAATTGTTTAAGGAAATGCACTGTAGGATCTTGTGCTGGGGGATCATGCAGCCCTGTATTTCTTTGCCTCCCTGATGAGTGTGATGCAGGGAATTAACAGGGAAGGGGTATCTGTCAGAGGGGATGGTTGTGCTGGCACCTCTGCCATCTCCTGTGCTCCTCACCAGCTGTGGTGCTGATGTCACCTGCTGGCTCCATCTCCCTGTAGATTTCTTCTTTAGGCCTAGAGAAATGCAATGTATACGTGCAGAACCAGCTAGCTTTTGTCTTCCTAGAGAACAGCTAGAAATTAGAACTTATTTCTGTAAAGTGGGGAAAAATGCCTTATCCTTTTGTATAACTTTCAAAAGCCACTGCTGGAAACCCTGGTACTGAAGATGGGTGCTGCTGCTTTAATGGAAGGGCAAGAAAGTAGATGAAAAATATCTCTGAGAAGATTGTTAAGGAATCAAGTCCCCGTGGCAGTGCCCAGAGAGTCATTAGTTGGCGGGAAAGTCACTGATAAATGAAGCAAGTTCAGCAGAGGCCCCTGAGGTGGTGGGAGCTGGAGCACTTGCTCCCAAGGAGAGGACTTCAGGGACAGCCAACAGCCTCTTCCAGTACATACAAAGAGATTATCAAGGAGACAGAGACCAGGCTTTTCAGTGATTCAGGGCAAGAGGATGAGAGACAGCAAGCACAAATTGGACAAACAAGCTTGAGGCTGTTTGTAAGGCCAAACTATTTCCCTGTGAGGATAGTTAGGCAGTGGCATAAGTTGTATGGTCTCTGCCCTTAGAGGTTTCTGAGACTGAACTGGGTAAAGCTCTGAGATCTTACAGCTGACCTTGCTTGCAGCAGAAGGTGGACTGTAGACCTCCTGAGGTCCCTTCTGACCTTAAAGGTTATATGATTTTACTTACATGTTATGTTTGGATGCAGCCCCCAGTCTAGTATCCAGATACAGGTCTTAGCCTCATGTAGGATTAGTTTAGAACTAGGACATAAAATTCCTGTTTAAGTTTCTCGTGTTCATAAGCTTGATTCTTTGAAGGTGGCAGTCAAGAATATGCAACTTGAAGTTTCATGGCATGATTTTTACATGTAGATTTGCTTACAAAGTAACTTAGGAAAAAATGTGCTTACGCTTAGAGCCTTGACAGTAATTGATTTTTCAGTTCAATGACTAAATAAATAAATGAAAAAATAACTTGGCTGAACGCAAAATTACTTTTTTTTTTTTTCCAACGGTGGAACAGTTTGAATTAAAGATCTCAGTTCAACTCATATAATTTCAGGTTGGGGACTTAATAACTAGGAGTCTTCACACAAATGGAAATTCAAGCATCATTCCTAAGAAGAGGGGAAGAGTTGTCATGGTCACATTTAGCCTCTTGTAAAAAATGGACAAGATGCTTGTGTGATACTGTGATATACTTACTACCCTCAATTCAAATGTACTGTTTCACTGAGAATATCGACTTACAAATGGGCCATCTACAAGGGAAAGCTCCTTAGAATCTGCATCTTGAGTTATTGTGGGGCAGGTCTCCTTAAAGCTGCTCTTTTTTGTTTAAGTTATCTAAATGTTTTGTTAGTCTAGAAAGGAAAGGAGTAAATAACTTCACAGCTGAATAGTTTAGACAGTTTTCTGCTTACATGAGCTGTCTGGTGTGATTTTATAGAAGGTGAAATTACTTCAGCAGAAAGGCTTGGGTGAGTGAGATGCCACTCAGTGAACTGTAGCATTGTGGTTTGGGTGCTGTGCTACCTTGGTTCTGACAGAGAAGGACTTCTGAACACACATTTGTCACACTGCATCCCCTTCCTCTTCTCTGCCCTGGTGGAGGGCACTGGGAGAGCTCGGGAAAACATCTTTTTGCCACCCATTTTGGTGCCTCCAATAGTTTGGAAGATCGGTTTCAGGAAAAGTCCTCTTTGATCTCCCAAGTCACGTTCAACTGCTCTGGGGAATGCCAAACACACGCTCAAGTCACAAAGAAGAAATGTCTGGAGATGTAACAAGCTCAGCATAGGAAGAACTTAGGTGCCTTTTTGAAGTTTCTCTTGAGTGTCTAAAAAAACCAAAACTTAACCCTTTGAGGTCAGTTTTCTCAGGGCCAGCAAGCAGCACCCTCCAAAATTTCTCTTCCCTGCTTCAAAACACAGAGATGCTACAACTTCTCAGTTGAACCATCTGCTGAGGGAGATTTCAAGCCAAACAGTTATATTTGACAAAATCATAAGCCACTGAAAACAAGGTTCTCGATTGGAATGTGGTTGGTTGGTAACCATAAGTATCTTTACTTACACCTCCTACAGTAAAGGCATGTTTGGTGTAAATGTGTTATAATCCACACAAACAAACAGAAATGCTTCTGTCATGCATGTGCTACCTCATTATCTTCTCCTGACTCCATTAAGTCTTTCCAACTCGTTCTTTTCACATTTCTCTCTAGGTCAGTTCTTAATGCAGAACTATCTTCGTATTAGAATTGAATTTTAGTGATTTGGGAATTTCCCAGATGAGTTTCACAGTATCCTAGAATATTTTCAAATTTGGAAGGGACTTTTAAAGATCATTCATTCCAACACTGCTGCAATAAGCAGATACATCTTTCAGTAGTAGGACAGACTTGAACCCCTTTGGGTTTTTTCAGCTACACTTCCAGCCTGATGTAAACCCCAGCAGTGAAGTGCTGTTTGTTGGTGTGTGCTAATTATGGCAGAGCAGGACTTATAATGTGTTTGTGTTTGGTTTTTTTCTTGTGTTTTTTTAGGTGTGGTGATATGATTGTTGCTGTAAATGGACTATCCACGGTTGGAATGAGCCATTCTGCACTCGTTCCCATGTTGAAGGAGCAGAGGAACAAAGTGACTTTAACTGTGATTTGCTGGCCTGGAAGCCTCATATAGATGTGTGAATCACTTCAGTTCAAGCAGCGTCGTCTTCTAGATAGCTGGCAAAAAAATTTTCTCTGTCTTTTTTTCCCTATTGATACAGCTGGTTATAAGCAGGGCCAAAACTGCT
Source organism: Pseudotriccus pelzelni (assembly GCA_035584735.1). Lineage (NCBI taxonomy): Eukaryota > Metazoa > Chordata > Aves > Passeriformes > Tyrannidae > Pseudotriccus > Pseudotriccus pelzelni. The sequence goes on from JAWMRA010000162.1 coordinate 14,806,988, forward strand.
GTATTTTCCTTTTTTACGGGCCTCTCAGACTTACTCAACATATTTTTCCATCCTTAAATGGCTATTTATGTTTGCTGTGTCTATGGCTGACACAAATGCAAATGTACGGAAGCTCACAGAGAGACTCCCACTCCAGTATGGTTGTCATTTTCTCATCAGGCTTGTAGAGTCAGCAGAAGAACTTAGCAGTTCTTTGGGTTTCTCTGCACAGTCCTCAAGCTATATATGATATATAAATGTAATATTCATGTGCCCACTCTTCCCTACAAAGAGAATGTGTGTCAATTCCAGAATGGCACATTTATCTGCTGCTATGAATCAAAACCTGTTTCCAAAGGTACATCTCTTCATTTCCTAAGCCTTTCCAATTTTGATTCCATATTTCAGATTGATTCAAGTATTCCATCTCACTCATCAGAAATTACTTGGTCCCCCAGATTTTTCTTGCAGGGCATCAGTGTTCATAGAAAAGTAGGACAAAAGCCTGATATTACTGGAATTTTTATAAAGTGCAATAATTGGACTCTTTGTTAGGAAACTTTAATATATTACAGAGTTTGTACCCTATAATGACAAGAAATATGGAAGTAATTACCGTTGCAATGCTGGCAAGAATACACGTGCCCAAGGTCGCCTTTGAGTAAATGGCTTGCAGTATTAGACTTTACTTTACAAATGAATGTTTTGCTATGTCAGAGAATTTTGATGAACATTTTTATGAAGATCATTTTTACCGTTTCTATTGTAGTTGTCAGCTGTCTTTATTCAAGTGTGGAAACAATACTTTGACTTGTACTTTCTAAATGAGAGAATTATTTCCAGGGAAAAAAGCAAGCTATTAAGAAACCATATGTTATGGTTTACAGGTGGACAGGCTAGAAGGAAGGCTCTTTGATTTCAAGTCCAACTGTAAAGTTCACTCTTACTCTGTCACCTCCTGACAAATGTGCAAATGCCTTGATATCAAATGCTGAAACGATCTTTTTTGCATTTCAGGCTATATTATTTTTTTCCTTTAGAGAGCACCTGCTATTAAGTTGTCAGTAACACTATTTGTCTTGGATTGTATTTAGTATTTTTACAAACCAACCTGTAACTTCTAGACTTTGCCTTTCCATGATATTTGCAGGCTAAGCACACATTTGTGTAAGAAAAGACGGGTGAAGCACAGAAAAGTGTGCTGACCTGGAGCTAACCCTGTGTGTTGTCAGTGTTCTCAATATTTGCAAAAGAGCTTCATTTATAAACCAGGTTCCCAACCGGAACTGATTTTCTGAATGACCTCTGTATTGTATTATTAATTACCAGAGAATGTATTTGAGAGTCACAGCATATTTCAATTGTGAAGCATGAATTTTATTTTCAGACTTAACTGGTATAATATTGGGGCATATTATCGCATGTCATTAATTCCAGTAGCTTTGTTTTCAAAAGAAATGAAGTTACTCTTTTGCAAAAAAAAAAAGAAAAAAAGAAAAAAAAGGTAAAAATCTCATATAAGTGAAGTGGGTTTATTCCTCTCTGTAATGTATACTATTGGTTTCATTAAAATACAAAAGAATGTCCTCTCCAGTATATTACTGTAGTAAGAATCCTTGTTTCTGAAACAAACACCAAATTTATTTGATACTCTAACTGATTTGAGAACAAGTTTTCTCCCATTCCCAGATGGTGTTTGACTGTATGTTTTGCCCTTAATGCAGACTTTTTTGTAAAGTACATCTTAGTGTAGACTTTAGGGAAGTTTTTGACATATGTACTAGATTTAATATTTTTTATTTTAAAAATTACACTTTTCATTCAAAATCCTGCTAAAATATTTTTAGATTTTTTTTCCTTTTATATGTTATATGTAACTAAAGCATGGGTTAGCTTATACTGTGCAGTTTTGTTTCTGTGTGCTGTAGCTTTTGATCAGAATATTTAGCGATAAAACGTTTCAGAATAAATTCGCTTCCTGAAACATTTTTCCCCTTTCTCTTGTAGCTGCATAGTTGGGTTTGGTTTTCTGTGCCTTCTGTTTTAAATTATTTCAAGTTTATTTTTTTTCCAGATACTGCTATCTAATTGTATGGTATTAATGAAGGCTGAATGAAAATAAAAGTTCATTCTACATATTGTGATAACTCGAAGTATTGTCTCACTCTTTGCAAAAGTTACAGGTAGCTCAAGGCAGACTCAGTTTAAAGATATTTTTTTTTCTGCCAAAATTTATCATAAATTACAGTTAGTGAATGTACCAAAAGGGTCTGAGGGCATGTCAGGGCAATATACCAGTTGTTTAACCAGTACTCAGTGCTGAGAAGTGTTTCTAAAGTGGAGGTAAGATCTGTGCCTTATGGTACTTTGCCACAAGTAGCGTTTCCTCTTCCCCCCTCAGTGCCAGCTGGTACTGATCAGCTGGAGGATGTTTTCACAGCAGAGATTTAATGCAAGGAGACAGTCCTGCTGGAAACATCAGTTTTACAGCTGAAACTTGAGCCTCCTGGTTATCAGTTCCCATCTCCATCTCCTGCAGGCAAGTATGCTCTATCTTTAGATGTCTGCAATGCTAGAATAAGTCTAAAAGCAATTTCTTAATGAATTGCAGTAAAGTTGCCTAGAGTCTGTATTCATACTTCTTGCAGTAGTTAGTGGGTTATGAATAGTTGAATTGCTTTAAAACAAAACTGTGCCTATATACAGAAATGCAGAAGAAACCAGCCACGTCTGCCAGTAGGCCATGAGGTCTTGTACATCTGTAAGGTAAGAGCCAGACCATCAGAGGTTTGGTTTACAGACAGATGAATGAGTTCATTGTTGCTGCTGGAGGTGCACAGAGCTTTGTGTAAGGCGGTGGACTTAGTCATCTGTGTGCTGGATCTTCATGGGAGGAAGAACTCTCCCAAACGACACTAGGGATCTCAGTTAGGAATGTAAAAGGGTTTATTCTGCTTCACAGCATGCCAGTGAAGTGAAATTTGAAGGTACTTCATTTGCCACTCTAAATGTTCTGTTTAGAGTCAGGAGCCAACTGAGGGGGGAAAATCAACATCACAGAAGAATTAGGAATTCATATATTATTTGCAAATTCCCTAATAGATTTGGGGTGGGTGTAATCAAAATCTGAGCCTGGTTCTCAGATAGCGTGACAGAAGCAAGGCAAGTTCCTTTTAGTTAAGCAACTTGACCATTTACTTCTGAGGCAATTTTAATGGATCATAAACATTTATTAACAAGCTAAGGTAGGATCATGCTGAGTTAAAAGTATGTGTATGCCAAGCAGGGCAGCAGTGATGGCAGCAGCCATGGAGTTAGGGCCACCTGTGTCTGATGCCACATGGCCCAAGAAGATGTTATAACACCAAGGGAGATCAGTGAACATCATTATTGCATTTGTCTCGGAGAACTTTTAGGTGAGCTTACTCACCTAGAAAGTGGTTCTCTCCTGACACATAGAAAAAAGACAGAAGTGACCTTGTCGTACTTGCATAAATCTGTCCAGCTAGTGAAGAACAATTCTTAGATTACTTGTTGCCTAGAGGATGGAGGAGGATTTAAACTTTAGTACTTCTGGGACAATTCAAATAACATTATGAGTAAGAAAGCGTAATCTTGACTAACTGTTGATGTTGTCCTTCTGTTTGTTGCCGTATCACATAGATAGGTCTCATGAACGTTAGTGCAGTATGGATGCAACACCCATGTCAGTGATACACTGCAGTTGACACAATGGTGATGAATTCCCTTGTGCAGAATCATGCAGAAAACTTCAGACAACTCAGAAATCAAATTGTCCCAAGAGTCCGGTTAAAGGCAGCCTGCTCTGCATTGGCCGTGGCATTCACTGCGCCTGAAGCTGTTTTAGAAGGAGAAGGAATGTGTTTGGGTTTGGGGGTTGTTTTTGTTGTTAAGCTGTGCTGGTAAAGGCTGGCTGGAGGAGTCTGTGGGTTGCAAGTACAGCCAAGCAGAAACAGCATGCTTCTCAGTAGGGAATGCCAAGTTTGTTTTGCCAAAGGACAGATGAAAGCCAACCGCTCCCATCACAGGACGTGGAGGAAATGGGCAAGAAGTGGGAGGCCACAAGTCTCTTCTGTGACTTCTAGGGACAAATACCATATCTAAGAGGGGCTGCCCTTCTTCATTCTCCTTCCTGAGTAGTAGTAGCCTTGATTCCCCTCACAGACCTTTCCTACCCCGCCTTAGCTGCAGCAAGCAGCTATAGAAACCCTGTAGAGACCATGGCTCAGGTTAGAGAGAAGAGATAACGGCGCTGAGGTCACTTTGCATCCCACAGCAGCCTGCCACAGTGGGGAGGAGTAGCTTCAGCTACATGGGAGTCAGTGGTCCCAGTGGTGACTCAGTCTTGGGGGTCTTGCAGGGAGGTGGTTTGTAGAACAACCACCCCCTTCTTTTTAAGATGCAGATGCAAGGGTTGATGTAAACACATCAGGAACTCTCTCTGACTCAAGTCTTGGAGCTAAGCTTGCTAACGCTGTGGATCCATAGCACACAGAATAACCTCTGGTGTGTGTGGGGTTGCTCTAGCAGCTCTTTTTTACTGCCATAGTGTATGATGGTGCAAAACCAGCAGGCAGCAAGACCCAAAATGCTTTTTTTCTGGCCCTGAACAGACAGGTATTGAACCTTAAGCAGCCTGAGGGAAGGCCCAGCCATCTGACTGGTTCCACAAGCCCTTTCTCAATGAGCAGCTCCACTAAAGCCACATAAGCTGGGTTTGCAGTTTCAACACAGCTTTGTATGGTAAGGAATGAAGTACTTAATTAAGAAACTCATTTGGTGTTTCATTCAGTCTGGGACAAACCAAAGTGCTGGTGGCTTTGCTCCCAGGTCTTGCTATAAAGTGATTGTGGAAAGCTACTGAAGAGAAACCTTTTAATCAGATTAGAATAGATAAAGAGTATAACCCCTTGGTTATACAATTGAGCTTTCTAATCATATTAAACTTTAATACCAGCATCAGTGCCATATTGGAACAACAATCACAAAAAGCTGTAAGCATAAAATATTACAGATCCTTAAACATATTACAAAATGTCATCCACTAAAGTTAAGAAATGTTATCGTGTTTGGGGAAATGTGCCAGCTAAAAAAAAAAAAACCAAAAAAAACACACAACACCCGGGAGGCTGAAGTCCTATGTACATGTGCAAATTAAACGCAGCACAGCAGAGGCAAGGCTTGACCTTTTTGTTTCTTACATTTTTATTAATTAAATTGCTTCCCAAGCAGATACTTCTGCCACCACTATTACCCACCTTAGCCCTCCTGTACCAGGGTGCTAAGTACACTTAACTCTTTTTGCAATCAGTTAGAGTGACCCTTGTTGTGGGATGCAGCAAGAGGTGGCTCCTTTCTGCTTGTGAAACAGCCCTGGAAAGAAACAGCCATCAGTTCTCTCACCCCTTCACTGCTGCAGCCACAGCTCGGCATCCATCGGTGCTTAAAGCTGAAGAGGACTGAAGCCAAGAGCCGAAAGAAAGGGTATGTTAATGCATTTCAAATGCTAGATTTAAGTGGGTTGATTTTCTGGCATCTATGTGTTTCTACAGCTCTGAGTTTCCTCTGTGAGTCAGGTTTGCGAGTACAAAGGACTCTGCTTGGAATCAGTGGTCTTGCACTGCGCTTGCAAGTCCTGTCGGGATGCCTCCAGGCTGCTGTGGCCTTGAATCGGAGCAAATGATCATGGCTGTCCCTCCTTGAGTGGAACAGCCAAGCAATAATTCAAAACTGAAGGTTTTTCTTTCTTCTTTCCTCCAGCTGGAGTTGCCTCTTCCCACAGACATGCCGGAGATGCTATGTGGTTTGTTTTGATTGAGTAGAGTCAAGGTAGCAAAGACCTTGAATTTAAACCACATGGTCCCTTCTGGCTGCAGTGTGAGTGTGGCTGGCAGCTTGGCTTGGGGTGATATCCCTGAGAGCAATCAGGACAGGCCAGGAGCCACCACACAGCTGCAGCCCTCATCTCATCCTGGGGAGCTGGTCCGAGGATCCTGAGTCGACTGTCCAGTTGCAGTAGTTTCATCCTGTTTTCATCCCAGGATGAAAACTACACCAACCTGTGTATTGTTTTCACCTTGAAGTTTTTTTCTGCTAAATGTTTTGCATCTCATGGAGCCTTTCTCACTCTTAAACTAAATAGCGTTTATCCTCAGATTTTTCTTCCCAAACTTTATCATTTTTTCAGCCTTTTTGCATGTTTCCTGTCCATTGTCCTGCTGCAGTGATGCTTGGCTGCTCCCCTACAACCATCTAAGTGCTGTTTATTCCAATGTATTTTCCAGCCCACTAATGCCTCCTCCAGGCTCAGGGGCTCTCTGCATCGTACTCTGACAGGTAGTGCTTGGGGCGGCATAAGGAGTGTTTTGGGCTTTCCATCGCTGCTGGCACTGATGCCGCTGGAGGGGCATCGTGGCACTGGGACAGCTGCTGGGTTTTCTGCTTCCCACTGTGGGGGTAACATCGTGGCTGCGGCTTGGAAAGGTCCCCCACCTCTGGTGCCCACCCCAGCACCCCATACACTCATGGCCTCAGGTTGGTGGGAGGGTACCTCACTCTAAACAGCCTGGGAAGTTTGGCTCTTTGTGTTTCTTTGTGATTGGTGCCCTGGTAATTATGCACCTTATGAAGATATGCGATGTAATCATACCCTTCTAAAAATGCCTTGGATTAAAAGCTTTTCCTGGGTCTTTAGGTGATGGGCCTGCAATTACAGAAAATGAACTGCATTTTAGCTTTCCATTCAAATTAATAACAGTGGTTCTCCAGTTGACTCTCTGAGTAGTTAATGGAACAAACTGGATGCTCCACTACAATAAGGGTTTTAAAGGTATTTGAGAGAGATTCTGTGTTTCAAATGGGAAAATAATTCACACAATGCAAAATCATTTTGTATTCACATCTTTGTGAAATAATGGTTCCGTGTAGCTTCGAGTTGTAATTCTTTATCAATGTTTATTTCAATGTGTTCTTCCATCCCTTGATGCGCTGGGAAGGAATGACCTGCAGAGAACTCTGGAAAAAGAAAAGCTAGTCAAGGAATTAATAATGCAGAAAGGAGCATCAGCCTGGCCTGAGCTGCTGGTTGGTTTACGGGGGGGTTACCATAAATCTTGAAAAATAGATTTGTGTGAGTTCATGCAGGGCAGAACATGAAATATTCTGAGATTTGTTGAGTTTTAGTTACTTCAGCTCGGCTCAGTTAAGCTCTGATAGCCAATTTCGGAGTGCTGCTGATGTGTTGCAACTGATCTCGGCGAGAGAGGAGCCAGCCCCACACCTAGTTAACCTGCCCCAATAGGCAGGGGCAAAATAGCTCACACGTCTTCTGCTGCATCAGCTTCCTTTCATAGCTCCTTGCCTGCAGAGCAGAGGTGCACCTAGTGTATCACTTTCCACGTGGGTGAAAAAACAAGTGGTCCCTTTTTCCCAGGTGCCTTTTTCATATGAACTGCACAGAAGATGGGCCAGGATCCAACTCTGCTCTTCTTCCAGTGAAGCCAGTCCCTGAAGGTCCAGAGCAGGTTCAGACCATTTTTCCCATGGAGCAGATGTACTATAAGACCACCCCGTCTCTCTCTGCTATCATCACCCACATGCCACCAGCCCTGCCCACTCCTTCAGTGCCACGGTTCACCCAAGAAACATTTCAACATCTTTTGCCCCAGTCAGCAAGTCACTGGCCATTGCAGGGCTGGGTGCCGAAGGGGTGATCGCCATAGCTCGTAGTGCAGCCACTGCTTTCTGGCACTGGCCATGGTGGTTTTTGAAACATGTGACCCTGCCCCTTACTCCTCTGCAGACACCATTTCAGTGTCTCCATTTTTGTCTCACATCCATTTATCTCCCGTCACCTTGGTGCTGTGATGCTGTGGCAGAAAGGGTGTTAAGTGTCACAAGCAATTCCCTGCGACTGACAGTGGGGTTGGCTCCCTGATCTTGGCTCCTTTAGCTCCTTTAGCAAAGCAAGAAGAGCCCTGAGCATTCCCACCTCCTGCTCAAGATGTCCTTCCTTCGGGCTTGTCCCCACAGGGCGTGGGGTTGGTCCTCACTCCCACACCGTGTCCTGCCGAGGGCAGCTCATCTGTCAGTACTGCCAGTTTTACTGCCTTTCCCCTGGATTATAGCATCATCTATGTGAGTTTATTACCTTCCCTGACATCAAAAATAGTTGCATTTTGAGGGCATATCTCTCAGCTGTCCAGAGCAACCTGAACTGCAGTCTAAAGAAACCGTATTTTGCAAGGAGCTTCTTGAATGAAACATTTGCTCTTTTTTTTCTCTCTCTCTCTCTGCAAAAGTATTTGCCAGAAATCCACTGAGACATCAATCACAGAGAAAAATTTTTCATCAGCTGAGTCTCCTGGGACTCACACAAGCACAGGAAAATATTCCCTCAGTCAGTGGCCTTGTACACAAACCTGTACTGAGCTGCCTCCTCAGGTACCCTCTGGGAGGATGAGAGCCACCGATTTCCAACAACAACCCAAAACCTGTGGCCTGGGCCCAGAGCTACTTCTAACAGCAGTGCTTGCGCAAAGACAAGTTTTGGCAACATCCTGCTTCCCTGCCAGGTTGGATGTGGTCAGGAATGAGGGTGTGTAATCAATCAACCTCAGGACATTAAACTGTAGGTAGTTTTCTAGCATTTTTTATAGATATATAATTTTATGACCTATATATTATGTATTACCCCTATATTATAATTGCACATATAACTAACTAAAACTACCTATATGTTATAGGTAACAAATTACATACAGTTACCTAAAACTTTGCAGCTTTTGGGTGGCCCAATGGGCAAGACTGAATTTCGGTTGTTTGTTCTCCTTCCAGACTTACTGCTCCTCAAGAAAGCTCTGCTTCCTTACACAGCTGTAAATCAGCCTTAGCTAGGTTAAAAAAAAACCACCCACACTCACCCTGTTCTCCTTTCTCTCCTGATTCACCTCCCCCTCACTATTTGTATAGTCTGCCTTTCCCAGAACACCAAGATTCAGGAAGGAAGGTCTGACCCCACCACCCTGAACCGAACTGCTGCTGCAAGTACAGCCAGGACAGGTGCTTATCCAGCAGTGATGCTTCTGTATACACCGACTTGATTTTATGTCTGTGTTGCACTCTTTCTGTTGGCATGGAAGGCAGAAGGAAGGATATTTCATCAGGAGTGGAGTCAATCGAGAGGCACTGCAGAAGCATCTTTTGGCAGCTGGCTGCTGCTGCAATCCTGCCTTCCACGAGGCACAAGAAAACTTGCCCCAACCTAGTGAAGTCTGACACATTTGTCTGCTTTTAGAAAATCCTTCTTTTATGGCTGTGATTGGTTAATTCAATTACCAAATAGATCAACTACATCCAATTCTTCGTGTGTGTGTTATAGTCTCATGGGCCACAGGATTATGCCGCACGTGGATCATCAACAAGAGGTCACTGTAATGGCTCTGCCTTAATTTGTGCTCTGCTGGCACAAGAAGCCACAGCTTCTCAGCTATTGCTGATGATCGTGGGTGGAGCACTCAAATGCCTGTTCTTTGAGATACAATTAACAAAAAAAGACACTCCCTAAAAAAACTCCTCTGTGCAGAACTACAAAGCAAATCAACTTTTATATACATGTGCTAGAAAGAGGAGGTTTAGTGCCAGTGCTGCCAGTCCCCCGCTCAGAGCCACTCTGACAACTGGCCTCATCGTCATGACACTGCCCAATGTTGGTGGCTTTGTGGAGGCCACTGTCTGCCCCCAGCTTGGCAGGCTCTTCTCAGGCACTGAACACAGCTTCCTCTCAGGGATTCCAGGTAAAGTCAACCAGACTGTATAAGGTTTGATGTTCACAGCTCATCTCTCAGTTGTTATTTTACACATGAACAACCAGCTGGATATCTTCCCTGGTTTAGGGTAAATGTCCTGTGAGCTGTACCCTTCAGAAGCTCTGTTGCTCTCCCACTGTCTCCCATTCACAGCGCAGAGTAAGGAGGTGCTCACCTGTGCTTGACAGTGTTTGTTTACCAATCGAAATGGAAAACCTACCAACTTTATCTCGAGGGTGGAAGGCTGAGCACAGAGATGCATGTTTGTGATGCAAATTTTCCTTTGTTTAGCGTGATTCTTCATTGTCAAACAGATAAAAGCTAAGCAGGGAGCAAGGAGGAAACCTGGCATGTTGTGACAGGCACTTTCAAACAATAGATAAAATGTGCCGATTCCAGCTTCAGCCAGGTGTGTCTGACTGTCACTCCGTGAGTCTTTGGAAGATTTGAGTATCAGGTATTTTAATTAAAAATGCTCAGTCAAGTCAATACATTTTCTCAGTACAGAAGCAGTAGACAAAAGGGATTTTCTTAAAATTCTGCATGCACAGCAACATCCCCAAAACTTAAAAACATCTTTAAAAAAAAAAAAAAAAAGAACTCAGATATACAAAACAGGAAGAGCAAAATAGACCTCTGGGGAGACTGCAGGTAAGCTTCAGCCCAAACTTGGAAAGAAACATAAGCTTTGGAAGTCTGGAAAGACTCGTTATTGTGTAATTACATTGCACTTTCATACCTTGAAGTAAAACATGGCTGCAGCTGTGCAATCTTTAGGATACACAGGACCTTCACGATGCAGAAGAATTTCACCAGACAGGTGTCTCTCCCACCAATGGTCTGGGAGTGAGGCATGAGGAGAGAGATACTCTGCCTAGGCACAGGTATCTGTCACGTTGATACCTAATGTTTATATCATGGAGCTTCAGCTTCCTTTCTCCTTAATGGAGAGAAATGGGCGCTGTTCATCTCACCCTAATGTAGTTGTCTAAAATAAATCAGATGACTCACACTGTGGGCATAGCTTTTCTCTTCCCCTGTCTTGAGAGGGAGTCGGGATGAGCAGCTGCTGTACCGACTTTTGCTCAATCGTGTCTAAAAGTCGGTGAGATAAATCTTACCATAGACAGGAGGAGGAGTTTTCCAAATCAGTCAGATGTAAAGCCCCTGAGAGAGGCTGCTTTGAGAGCAGTCAACAAAATTTAAGCCACAAAGAGCATTTAATTTCCCCTCGTGGAATGCAGGCAACATCAGACGTAAGCACACATGGTAAAATGAAAATGGGTTGCCCGAGGGGTAGGGTACTCAGAGAGGTCCACGCTGGGGAGAGTGATTACCTTAAGCCACTTCCTGTGTGGTGTTCCTGGGCTGGAAATCGCGCATCTCAAACAAAACCCAGGTCAAAGCTTGTGGTTTGGGTGCTGTCAGGGAGACATGAACTCTTTCAGGGTAACATCAGGTATCTCAAGAATCAGCCACCCCTTACAAATGCCTGCACCCTTGCTGGCTGCTGCTGTCAGCTGCAGGGAGCCAGGCAATGATGCCAGCTGGTGTTTGGGCACCCTTCTTTGGGATCCTCAGTTTCATGGAGGGAAAATGCACAGCCAGCTCATTGGCAGTTGTGGGGAGGGCCCATCTCAGCCAACTTCACCCATCCAGGGGCTGATCATCCCCTCTAATCATGCCTCCACGCACATCAGGGAAGCTGGGAAGGTGATTCCTCCACATACTTAGGTGTTTGCCCAAACAAAATCTTGTCTGGAGCTCAACAGTAGCTCCAGGCGAAAGCCGGGAGGCTTTCATGGCCTCTGACTGATGGGGTGATTACCTGAGCTCCAAACCTGGCTGAGGGAGTCCCATCATCACACCATCACAACCAAGCAGCAGTACTGTGATGTAGACTTAAAGAGCAGACAGTTATATCAGCCATAAGCAGTGGCTGATTTTAAAGTTTAAAATAATGCATTGGTTTGACCATCATGGTAATTCACTGTTTCTCAGAGCCACTTTCCCTGAAGGACAACTGAGATTTTAAAAAATAATTTCATCACTCAGGAGCCCTTTGTGTGTGAATTTTCATCCAAACAATATGCTTTTGTGGAAGCCTGCCAAGATCTACAGCTAACCAAGTGCTTTCCAGCAGAAGGAGTCATCCTCTTCCCACCTAGCTGGACAGAGGATCATCACCACCATTCAGCAGCAAGGCAGCACCAGGGCACCATCCTCTCCCAGAGTGAAGACTCCTGGCCTGCCCCTGCTCCTCAGCCACATGATGGGGATGTGGCCGTGGTGCCAGGCATCTCTCCATTGTCACCCCATGGCAGCCAGCCTCATGTCTTACTCCTTCTGTTTGGATTATACAATGTGTAGACACTGGTGAGATATGAACAGTGAAACCTCATCCCTTTCCTCCCCTTCCATGGTTCTGCACCTGGGGAGGAAGAGCATACTGATGTTGTTTAGATACAAAGGTAAAAAGAAAGAAAAGGAGCAGAGGCAAAATAATTCTTACATGATAGAAAGCTCTCCTGTTTGTTCAGATCATTACCATATCAGCAAACCCACATAAAAGTACCGTTAATACTTTTGCAAGACTAATTAGGTTTAAATTGGGGAGAAAATATTGTGCAAATAACTAGCCATGCATAAAATCCTCGGTGAAGTTTAATCAGGAGTGGTAGAAAACAGGGGAAATAGTTTTTATTAATGCATTTACACCATCTTAGAAATTCCCTGAATTGTGTTTTACCTTGTCTATAAAAATGAAAACATTTAAATTTCTTTAAAATTACATTTGACTTAATTACAGCCAATCCCTAATACCAGCAAACAACCCATTTTGCCTACTTTGCAGCATAAATAGCCACCAGCCTCATCATTTCATAAAGAGTTGTTTTTCTACATGATGTTCTCTATGTGCAGAATGTTAATAGCTACCATAGCTGAATATGAATAGGCTTTGTAGCTCCACTTGAAATATAGAAAAATGGCCCAGACATTAAAAAAGATAAAAGGGAAAAGGGCAGTAATGAATTTAGAGGAAAATGAACATTAATGGTACTAGCATTACCTCATGTTCCACATAACAAATTATTGGAAATCTGTCAAGCACACCAAATTATCTACTCATCTGCTGTTGTGGGGCCCTTTGGAGCCATCCAAAACCAGCAAAAGCAAGACAATTTAAGCTAATTTTACTATTTATAACAATAGAACAGACCATTAAGATAAATTAATGTCATTATCAAGTTTCTATGAAAATGACAAATACCGCTATTTCAAGCAGCTTTAGAAGCTGTTGACTATAATGAAATGTGCTGTACAGGTACTAAAAAGAAACACTCCAAGTAATTATTTTCTAGTAGCTTGTTTGTTTCCTTCACATTCATTTACTTTCACCACAATTAGTTCTGTACACAATATATGGTAACTAAACAGTCAACACTACGCAGCATTAGGACTAATTGGACAATTATGATGCAGTTTTCAGCCTTTTAGGTCCTAAAGAGAGCCAGGAGTAAACATTTTAGAGGCAACAATAGCGGCACCGCACCGATTTGCGGGGTTGGAGTTTGAAGGAATACAAAGCAATGCGAGAAATAAAGCCAGGTAAAATGCTTTACACAAAACAGCCCGAACTGAGATGGTTATTAAATGATCTAATTGCTGAGGCTCCAAGCATGAGGCTGGATGTGGCCAACAGAAGCCAGCTGGGGTTAGGTTGTTGGAGCAGGCAGCTCCCAGGTTGGCTGAGGAGCTCGGGGAAGAGCAATGCCAGGTCAGTGCCGGCAGCCTCCGGGCTTGGATGGGCACATCCAGCTAACCAAAAGCCAGTGTGACACCAGGCACAGCTGGAAAAAATGCACGTCTTGGGAAGATTTATGTGTATTCTTTCAAAATTTCCTCGATGTTGTATCTCTGGGTGTCTCACATGTACTGTCCCATTCCTCTAGACCTCCAGCACCACCGTGCTAGACAAAAAATTATGCAAAAAGAATATATTTTCTTACTGCTAGTCTTGCCTTTTGGTTTTGGAGGTTAAAGAAAACAGAAACTCACTGTGCCTCCTTCTCTCTACAACTCACAGTTTACTGGAAGAGGCTGGGAAGAATACACATGTACTGCAAACACAGCACAGATGCGGCTTGATAGGTGAATACATTCCAGCCAAAGCACCAACGTTCAGCTGCATTAACCAAGCACAGTGGAGGTAGTTGTGGAAAGCCAGGTGGAGGTGTCATACTTTTCCTGGCCAGCCTTGAGGCTTTTTCACCCCCACAGCTTGCTCACACAGAGGGAAAGAAGCATATGAGGGAACTTAGCATCCCTCTTTGAACTCCTTTTCACTTTCCCCATTTCTGTAGCTGCCAAGCTTTTATCTGCTCTGTGTGTACCATTTCATGCCAGCAACATAATGAAATAATTTGCATATTTGCACATAATTTCCAGGGAATCATCTCCAACCCCGTATGGCTGGGGTGTGAGGCCGATGTGAGATGCAGGGAGAGCTCATTTGTGTGATGCTGGGGGGAACAGCAAAGCAAAGCTCTGTCTGCATACCTGCTTGGGGACATGCAGGTTGGCCCAGCAGCCTCCTCCATGCTTCAATCTCAGCAAGGGGTTGAGCTGGAGTCTCCCCAAATTGCTGTGTTGGAAGCCACGATCCTTGTGCTCAGCTCCCTACTGCAAAGGAACGCTCTGCAGGGCAGACTGTGCGTGGGGACAAGCTGTGCCAGTGAACTCCCAAGAGTGTGAGAACAGGGTTCCCTGTTCCCAGGGCCACAAGGTCATCCCCAGCCCAGAAACAGGCGAGGGAGGCACCAAACTCAGCTGCTGCCCCAGCTCCTCTTCCTCCTGGCCATTCTCCATCCTGTATCCGGCAACACCACCATGTAACAGCGATATCTCAGTTTGGCTGCTTATCAGTTCTGTACTGATGATAATGAACGTCAATTAATCTATAAAAGCATTATCACAACATTCATTGCATTTATGACATTATATTAGTACTATCCATCAGGGATTTTTTTGAAGCAGAGGTTTTCTTTTTCATTAATTAGACATTTATGAGTGAATATCAAATTGACAATCCATTTTGGAATTTATTACAGAATAAAGAGACTCCAGCTGAAATCCAGCTTTGGTTTATATGACCAGTTTTGCAATGAATTTAACAGGAGCTGCATCTATCTGCATCAGTGCAAATTTGACTCAACGTCCCTGTGATGGACTATGCATCCACCCATTTAGCGAAGGCTAAACCATCCACCCTGCTCACAGCTGCTTCTGAAGGCTGAAGATGCTCAGATTATGTGAGCACACAATGGCAAAGGTTCTATGAGCTCTCACACTACGATTTTTTAAATAATTTTTTTACAGTAACTTCCTAAGTGAGTGTTTAAAAAAAGTGCTTAAAAACTGCCTAAACCTCTCCCAGAAGCAGCCAGCACACAGCAGGGGATCAGTGAGCTCAGTCACTCAGAGGGATGCCTGAACCCTCAGGACCTTCACTTTGATTTCTGTCTTGTTACAGACTTTGGCCCTTGTGCTTTGCCCTTGATTTTATATTACCTGGGCAGATACTTGCACTGTTCCACCTCAAAAAGATCCTAAAAGGAATTAAAATTTGACATCTGAAAAGGGTGATGATCCAACTGCTGTCAGCAGCACTGGGGCTCTCAGTTAGGCTGTGGAGGATGGGGTGGCTTCACTGGGGGACATCAGAGTCTGGCAGGCTCCTTGGTGACCAGCAGAGCAGCACCTTTCCAGGTGGACCAGGGACAGGTAAAAGGCACAGGACAGCCATGCCTAGTAAGCTGGTCTTCTCAGTCTGCTGAGCCCTACAAAGAAAAGACTTTGAAGCCCGGAGCCAGATGCACGGCAGTAGGGAAGGGAGCAGGACAGTGGAACTGTGTCCAAGGAGGGATGAGGAATTCAGGGAAAAAGCAGAAAAACATGTCTCTTGTGTGCCTAAGGGGCTCTTGTGGTTCTTGCATGCCCAAGTGGGGCTGAAAGGAGTATTTTAACTGTGCAGATTAGTCACCCTAACACTGTATCCACTCCTGGCCTCCACAATTTTGGAAGCTGTTCTATATTTAAGCTGTTACAGAAAAAAAGCCCGACTAAATATTTCACGACTTGGAAAAAACACTGCTGTGAAAAACCTGAAGAGCTTGTAAAGGATAGTGATTGCTGACCTTGCTACAATTTGTATGAACTTTTGTTCAGAGAGAAAACAGGGGTTGCAAAGGAGCTGTGAGATATAGGGTCATAGCAAAAACTGAGGAATGAAGCTGCAGCCACACAAATTCAGCCTGAAAGTGGAGCGCAGACCCCCACCAGGCAGGGTGCTTAACCATTAACTCCAGTGCCAAAGGCAATAGCTCTTGCCAGTTCAAGGCCGGATGCCTGTATTCCCACACAGGTAATTGGGCTCCAGACAGAGGCAAGCAAATGAAATGTAATAGCCTGTGATAGACAGGCAGTCTGCCCAGGTGATTTGAGGTTCTGTCCCACCCTTAAATACTGCAAATTTATGAGAAGGATCTGCAGGCTGCAGAGCTATGTTGACAGGGAACTCACCTGGGCATGCACCTAAGATGCATACCAAAAAGGGTCGTGATGGAAAAAATGCTTAAATGCCACAACTGTAGCACATTTGCTGATTTTTCCAGACTTTAACTCTGTAAATGAAATACACCACAGGAAATTTCAAGAAAACAGGATTTTTTTGTGTGGTCCTCTGCACGCACAGGACTGTGGTGGAGGCAGGAAGGAGAGATTTATCACAGGAGCCAGTAACACCCTTAAATACCGGCTCTCCTTTCTCCACTATAAGCCGATGAAACCCCACAGATACCCACACCCGTCTTTGTCTGTGACAGAGCCAGCTGGAGGTCAGGTCCAGCTTTGGCAGCCACGGACACTGTGCCCGCCCTCGGTGCAGAACAGCAGAACCAGCCAGAAAGCGTCAGATGCCCGACAGGCGACCAGCCCCATGTCTAGCACCTCAGCTGTGCTGCCAGGCGCCTGGTTTCTGCTCTTCCCTCCATGGATGCTGTTTAGCATTTTCTTTATGCAATAGTAATGAAAATTAACACTTTGTCTGCAAGTAGAGGCCAAAGTAGGGAAATTAATGTGCATTTTAGATCCTTCAACCTGGCTCTTGCCAAAGCTGCTTTTTAATCTCTGTATGTGTGTTAAGGAAAGAGACACAGACAGACAGTGGAAAAGCTGCAGGTGCCCTGATGAGGATACAGAAAAAGATAGAACAGAGCTTTTCCCCATTTCTTCATGCTTTAGCAGGAGACACAGGGCAGCAGCATCACCATGGCTGCCACTTCCCTCCTGCCTTTGCTTATGCAATACCAAAGAAGTCCCAGCTCACCTGGAGAGTCCCTCTGCCATGGCATACAGCACAGAAAATTATCAAATTTCCTGTCCATCAGGCTGATGCTTTGCAACAGATCCAGCCTGAATAACCCAGAAAATCACGTGATCACTGTTCTATGTTTTTCAGGACTTTTCAGAGTTTAAGTTTTCCCTTCCCACACCAGAAGTACAGTCGGGGTAGTGGTGAAGAAATCTCCTCCTCGCACTCCCACAAGAATTTTTCCTTTCCCCCTGATTACAGCAAAGTCATGAAGCCCTGATGTAAGCATGCTAAGATCAAGGCAATGAGACAGTGTTCCAAGTCTGCAGGCAGCCTGGCACGAGCCACTCCAAGGTGTGGGCTAGCACGGTAATTTAAGCAGCAGCAAACTAAAATCCAAAGCCATCAATGTACAGCTTTGAAAATGGAAGTTTGTGAGCACAGAGACAAATACATTAATGTACCAGCAAAAAAAAGAGCACCAAACTGATCCTGTTACATAGTTAGTCAGGTGAATTTCATCAGAGCTCTCCATTTTAAGAAACAGACAGATTTTCAAGGACTTTTCCACTCAAAGAGCACAGGTGGCAGGAACCTGGTGCAGAGCTGACAACCAGCTCACTGCAGTGCTCAGAGACCTGCAGACATGATGCTAATAGCTGCTTACTACATCTTTCTCTGGGTTGGCTGCAGGGACTCAGCCTCTTTTGCAGGAGAATGATCCACAGTACAGGGTGTGTCAGGCTGCACTAAAGGAAAAACTGCAGTCTCTTTAATTGCCTTTAAGCATCTCTCCTTCCCCCAGGAGAAATCCACCACCATTCCATTTTGAAGATGGAGAAAAGTGTGTTCCCTTCCACAGCAGCAACTGAAAATTTCACCTAGGGAACACAGTTGCTCCCTAGAACAGATTACCTGCCAGTAACTACTGTCCCTGCATTGATGGAGCTTTTTAATCCCAGCAATGCTTCCTGCTCTCTCCAGTGAAGCCTCCTGAGAAGGCTGCAGAGATGGGTCCAGTGGCCGCAGCTCACCTTTGCTGCCCCTGTGATCTTGGAGAGGCCTTGCCATGGAGAGTATTTCCTGCCAGGTGGATGACAGTGAGTTGCCTTTTCCTTAACACCCTGTGCACACAGGCAGCGATGGGCTGTCTAAGCCTCCCACCGGTGCCTTGTTACAATGAGGAGCTTCTGTGCCTTTGATGGCCAAGCCGTGCCCAGGATGTCCCAGCACTTCACCCACATTAGATGCCACTGGGGCTCTGATGCCCTGAGGGATGGGGATGCTCTCAGAAGAATTATGTCTTCACCTGGGTGTTCTTGGCCTGAGAGAGGTCTAGGGGACGAGACGCACAACCTGTGGTGTTATTTGGGGGTTATATGACTTGCTTCAGCAAGTTAAGGAGAGGAACTGGCACAAAAGTCATCTAGAGATCCAGATTTCTGATTAACCTGCATGTGGTGAGACAAGGAGCTCCAGCCGTGCCAGAGGAGATCTTGACCTGCCTGCTTCAGGGATGCAGGGGGATCTGCTGGTCCCTACTCCTGCAGAGCCCTGATGGCACGCACGCAGGGTGCAGACACTTTACCAAGACAGAGGACTCAGAGGCACCCACTCAGAGGCTGTCAACCTCCGTAACTTATCTGTCATACATGCGTGAGCTCATGGGGAGGGCTGGAGCATTGACTTATTTTGGCCACAGTGAGGGAGAGGAAGGGCAGGCACGCACAGAAAGCTGACAGGGAAACCTGCTGAGCAACGTAGTCTTGTGTCTCATATGCTGGAAATGGCTTTTAGCTGGAGACCAGAAGGAAAGGCATTAACATGAACACATCAGTGTGCCACTGTGGTATTTGAACTAAGCATTTTATTGCACAACAGCTGCGGAGTCTCTATGAGGGACACAATTACATGTGCATGAAGACTCCCAGGTATCAGGAGCAGCCCCTGGTGCTCTGCCTGTGTGCTTGGGCTCCCAAGTAGTGACAGGGGCACACTGATAGCCTGGCAGTATCAGAATCCAAACATTCCTGATACCAAACAAATCAGGCCCTCAGGCTACAGCAGCCTCAGGAACATGTGTTCCTCTCAGGACACCGGCTCTGCTCTGTGGAACCACCTCCACCATTAGGTGCTAGGTTAGTCAGGACACAAAGCAAGCTGTCCGTTTGCACCCACAGCCACCAGTGACACTTCTGCAACACCTTGGTGACACTGCATGGTACTGGGTTATGTTGCTGGGGCCTGACAGTGTCATCTGTCCCACCACTGCAATGTCGATGCCACTGCTGATCATGAACGTCTGCCCTTGCATGGGCATTATCAGAGTGACAGTGGGGCAGTGCTGCATGGGGGATCCTGGTGTCTGCATGAGAGACATGCGGTAGGACCTTGGGGACATGGAAAGCACAGCACCTGATTCCATTTCAAATGTATTTGTATTGTGCACATTTCCATATTGCCAACTAACAAGACAGTCAATCCATATTTCCTCGCAAATCCATCTTCAGCATTTGCTTCTGCTTCTAGTCTGCCAACAAATTGTGCCACAAAGGGTGTGCAACACAGGGTGACCAGGGCCATTGTACTTACTTTGATGACAAATTTTTGCAAAGTCATTTTTCAGCTGTTTGCCTCAACAGTCATGAAACTGATTGTGCCAGTACAGCACAGGTGGTAGCATGGTGGGTGGGAATGAAAGGGCAGGGGGAGGAGGTGAGAGCAGTGGCTGATGAATAACTGTCTCCACATGAGGCTGCAGCTTTGTGGTGAGCAGAAATGCATCTCTGCCCCCTCACTCGTGCAGCACGTTCCTTTGCCCACCTGGTACTGTTTTACATTGTGGTTCTGGAGCAAACATTTTGCAGCCACACTGTGAATTAAGTTAGGGCTTTTGGCCTCACCCCTAAAAAGCCCCTGCAAAGTATTTATCTTTAAACCAGATCAGTCTTTCAGTCATGACTCCCAACACAGATGTAAGTTCCCACATAATTCAATGGGTGGTATGACATAGCATGGGGCTGGAACAAGAGATGCAATTTACAGCAGCTGCTGAGATTGCTCCATAGAGTAACACCACTGAGCACTGTAAGTCAGGACCAAAGTGGGATGTGTGGGTCTACAAAAGACTTCACAACAATAACCACATTTTTCAGCACCACCACCACTCCCCCCCCCGCCCACACACACACCCTTTTAAGCCTAGCTAGTGAATCTCCTGAATGGTTAATGACGCAAGGCTCTTTAAAGGAGTTTGGGTTTCTTTTAAGATTGCTATAATAAAAACAAAGGAAGTATGTGATGTACATTGTCACACTTTATGATGAGGACTGAAGAGGTAAACATGGAATATAAATTGTTTTTGTGATATTGTGGTCCATGACTTTTATCCCCAAAATCAGGTCCTATAAATAATAGTGCTTAATAAATAATATAATAAATAAGGATTAATAAATAAATAAATCTTGCCAGCTCCAAGATGGACCTGCTGCTGGCTAAGGCTGAGCCCATCAGACATGATTAGTAATGCCTCTGTGATAACATAGTTAAAAAAGAAAATAAGTTATTGTGCAGAGATAATTGTGGCCAGAGAAGAGAAGAGTGAGAATACGCAGGAGAAACAATTCTGCAGACATCACGGTCAGTGAAGAAGGAGGGGCAAGAGGTGCTCCAGGTGCCAGAGCTGAGATTCCCTGCAGCCCGTGGTGCAGACCATGCTGAGACAGCTATGCCCCTGCAGCCCATGGAGAATCAGAGAAGAGATGCTCTTTCTTCAATGGGCCTATCTGCTCACCCTGCTGTGTCCTTTCACTTGAGAAATAAGTCCCTTAATAATAATCCCGCCATTACCAGGTGTACCAGGGTGATGAACTGCACCCCAGAGCCCCAGTTCCACCTGGGGAGCTCACTGCGTTCTACAGACAGAGCAGTTTGCACATCACCTTTGCCACTAGCCTGAAGGACACAAGCAAGTCATGACTAAATCATGAAATGGCAGCTTGAATTAAGCAGTGATTCACTTTTTTACAGCCCATTAATAGCAAACCATCTCTAATTGCAATGATTTGTGGTAATAAATGGCAATTAATATCAGATTTGTCTGGGAGAAAGATAATTTGCTATCTAAAATGAGGGACATGAAATTAATTTGTATGCAGGTGCTGCTCAAAGATATGGTTGGGGTTGCATGTGCGGACCACCACAGAAGGTTAGACCAATGTTGTATTTGTGCAGGACAATTACAGGAGAACTTGACAAATAAAACACTCAGAGTTGTAATTGCTGTGGATGGAGGCTATGGACTTCGCACTGACTACTGAAAAGTATGATTTCAAACATAAATCTTAGTGCCTTCTCCAACCAGGGTCTGAAGCTCTGCCAGGACTGAGATTTTCTGGCCACCTGGGAGAATATCCGGCCTTTTCATCCAAAGAGTTGCCTTAGATATTTCATTTCCCACTTGCTTGCATCTTACCTGCAGGTACAACGAGGTCAGTAGGAGCTTTGCTTCAGCCACCTTCACAAGTACTTTTTGCACAAGGAACTTTGTACTGTTACTTTTTTGTTGCTTTTTATTTTCTTTTTCCAAAAACCTCCCACTCATGTCCCTCATGAAGACTCTTACAGAAATGGGACTGTCATGAAAGTTCCTCCTGTGAAGATTAATGACTAATCTAAAGTGGTTAAAAGACATGAAAGAAAAGGTGAAAAAGATGAGACAGTTTTTCACAATGAAGGAGATAACCAATGGGAGGTGTGCTGGCCAACATTTTTATAAGTGATTTGGACAAGGGGTGAATAGTGAGGTGACAAAGTTTGCTGATGTTGCAAAATTGTCAGGGAGCAACAATGACAATTGGGTACGAAGAGCTGCAGGTGGATTTTATGCTGTGCAGTGACTTTGAGGATAAAACAGAAGCTGAAGTGCAGCATTGAAAAAATGCTAAGTAATGTGCATGAGGGAAAACAATCCTAACTATGGATGCTCAGTGATGGGCTCTAAATTAGGTATTATCACCAGGGAAGAGATCTTTGAATAGCTTTTTGAAATAACAGGTCATTACTCAGTGGTGGTCAAGCAGGTAAATATGATGTCAGGAGTTATTAGGAAACAAACAGAGAAAATTAGAAAACACCATTATGCCATAGCATGGATGTACTCATGTACTCACTCACCTTGAATACTGTATTAGTTCTGGTCCCACTATCTTAAAAGCATGTGCTAGAACTGACAGTCAATGAGATAAGGATATTAAAGGTATGGAATTACTTCTATGGGAAGTGACTACAGATATGAGGACACTGAAGTTTACAAAAAGAATGAAGACTGATATGTTAACTTATTAATAACACTGAGAAAACAAAAGAGAATGGCTATTTGCTGTTTCTCAAAGAACAGGTTTTAAAGGGGACAGAAAAGTGCTTAGATTTGGCAACACATAAAGGCACAGATGAGTCTCTGCTGCTGCTTTCCTCTCAGGGGGAGAACTCTTCACACTCTTCTCTTGCTCCCGTGTGGGGTCTCTCCCTCAGGAGACAGTCCTCTATGAACTTCTCTGACATAAATATTTCCACAGGCTGCAGCTCTTCATGAACTGCTCCAGTGTGAGTCCTTCCACAAGGTTCAGTCCTTCAGAAACAGAAACTGCTCTAACATAGTTCCCCTGCAGAGTCACTGGTCCCACCAGGAACTTACTACAGCACAAGCTCCCCACAGGGTCACAGGTTTCTTTTGGGCATCCACCTGCTCCAGTGTGGGATCCTCCGTGGGCTGCAGGTGGGTATCTGCTCCACCATGGTCTTCACCACAGGCTGCAGGGGAATCTTTGCTGTGGCACCTGGAGCACCTTCTACTGCTCCTTCTTCACTGGCCTTGGTGTCTCCAGAGCTGCTCCTCTCACATATTCTCACCACCCTCTTCTCTGGCTGCAATTCACTTCTGCCCAATAACTTTTTCCTCTTTCTTGGTCTGTTATCCCAGAGGTGATACCACCATCGCTGATGGGCCCAGCCTTGGTCAGCGGCAGGTTTGTCTTGGAGATGGCCGGCACTGGCTCTGTCAGACATAGGGGAAGCTTCTAGCAGCTTCTCACAGAGCACTCCTGTAGCCCCCAGCTACCAAAACCTTGCCACGCAAACCCAACACAGTGTTATGAGGCATAGAACAAATTAACCACTTTCCCCAGACACTTATTTTAATACGTGTCTCTAGGCTGAGCTCCTGTCAGGGTGGACCATGCCATCTGCATTTAGAAAATTGCCTATACACTTACTGAAGTGAAATTTACCCATTAATTAATCCTGTCAGCATTTTCCCTGGAAACTGTCATTAGCACATTGAGCTAATTACTACAACTAACAGCACTAGGGGTGTATGTCTGTGCAGGGTGGGGAGGAGGAAAGGTTATCCTAATTAAATAATGTAAAGGACACCTCATTCTTACATATATATTAAAATGTAAAGTCAGAATAACATTGAAACAAGATAAACCTGCCATTTTATTTTCCTTCCATATTGAAATCTTTGCTGCGGGGGGAAGAGTATATTCAAAACATGACAGAAATCTTCTGAAGTTGACAAACCAAAAGGAACAAGACATTCTCCTAGTTACTTGTTTCAACATAACTCAGTGATGTGCAGTGTATTTAGACCTAAGAAAAGGAAAATGAATTTGTGTAATAATATTCAGTTCAGAGCTACAGCAATACTACTCAGTTCCTTCAGCACTCCTCGCTCAGGGTATTTTCCTACTTGCTTGTGTGACAGCAGCACCTTTAGACCCTGGCTGGACAGGCACCACAGACTTAACTTCAGCAGCCCAGTTTCTTCAATGAGGTGAGTCAGGGTGAATGTGGTAAGCTCTTGGTGTGCCAGAACCAATGAACTACATTAACTTGAACCTTTTCATTGAGGTTTATGTTAAAAGATTTTCCTTCTGAGTCCCACAGGTTAGGAGTTGGTGTGCAGTCAGGGAACCAGGGCTCAGTTAGTCTTGTTTTATGTCATAGCAGCTGTATCCTCGTGATGAATGTCACTGTATGAACATCAAGTGAAACACAGTGAAAACTCCTCAAGCAGCCTGCTAGCTAACCTGACAGGGAAAATGGCACTGTAAGTAAATGAAATTACATTTAAAGGTCTTGGAGTAGAAGGAGGAAAACACAGGAACCTTAACTCCTCATTGAGACACTGTCCTGGTTTTGTCTGGGATAGAGTTAATTTTCTTCTTAGTAGCTAGTACAGTGCTGTGTTTTGGATTCAGTGTGAGAATCATGTTGATAACAGTGATGTTTTGGTTGTTGCTAAGTAGTGCTTACCCTCAGTCAAGTACTTTTCAGTGCCTCACGCTCTGCCAGTGAGGAGCTGCACAAGCAGCCAGGAGAGAGCATGGCCAGGACAACTGACCCAAACTGGCCAAAGGGATATTCCATACCATGGAACATCATGCCATCATGTAAATTGGGGGGTGTTGATCAGGAGGGAGGCTGACTGCAGCCTGGGGACAGGCTGGGAATTTTTCAGTGGGTGGTGAGCAATTGTGTTGTGCATCACTTGTCTTTATTGGGTTTTGTGTCCCTCTCTCCCCCTCTTTCATATTATTATTAGAATTAGTATTATCATTATATTTTATTTCTGTTTCAGTTATTAAGCTGTTCTCATCTCAACCCCCGAGTTCTATTTTCTTTTCTTTCGTGATTCTTCTCCCCATCACACTGGGGAAGAGCATGGGGGGGCAGGGAGGAGGGAGTGTGTGACGTGAGCAAGCAGACACATGGTATTTAATTGGCAGCTGGGGTTAAATCACAACAAGTCACCTTGCCAGCATACACAATTGGCCACCCTAAGCATCTCACAAATTTTTCCTTCTTTTAGAAATGCACTGTATATTGCACATGGCTACAGAGTTAAAAATACTATTTTAACAACTCTCCTCCTTCTTCACACACTCGTAGTGCTAATACAGGTGTAACTGCCAGTATTGGCTGCAAGTTTTCGACGTGGACAGCCCCCCACTTTCAAAGTGGGAGCAGTCAGGGAGGGGAATGGCATAGTCAGATCCTTCACAGCAAAATACAGCTGGCAGATGAGCACATTATCCAGCTGACAGCTCCAGGACACGCGTGGCGTGAGCACCACACAACACCCACACATGTGGGCTTTCCAGAGTCACATAGCAAAGAGGGTGGGATCTGAAGGCGTGTGATGAAAGTGAATATTGGGGGTATCTTAGAGACCCAAATGTCCAAACTGGTGTATGTGCTGAAAACTAGGCCAAGCTCCATAGGCCTGCATCCTCGAGGGGGAAGAATCAGCTGCTGGTCATACTACTCCATACATGACACAAGGATGAAGACTGAGGGTCCTCTCTTCTCGAGATACTGCACAGCACAGCACATATTTGTATAGGGCCACTGTAAAAAACCAGTCCACCCCCAATTAAACATCATTTGCTTTTAATTTCACTGTAGTACAACCCTTGTGACTATAACTATCCAAATCTCTAAGCAAAGATACGTGCAGGTATGTACCGATGAGCCCATGAGCAGTCCAAATTCTTCAGCACTCTCTTGCATACATAGTTTCTCTTAAGCCTTTCATCCCTTCAAAGTCAGTAGGAGAGTCCCTATGTGTAAAGCAGTTCTTACACACAGAATCAGACCTTAAGTAATGCTTTGTAAACCCGAAAGCATTTTACGTTTAACAAAGAATAACAAAAAGTGTTTCTTTTTCAGCAAGACAAAAATACTTTTAATGAAATCAGGTCTCTGACCTCAAATAGAGAACAGGATTACTTCAGCTTGCTAGGAATTTCACTCGGCCTTTTTCTGATATTCTTCCTTGCCTCCTAATACTGACAGATTTCAGCCATATTCCTCTAGAAACCAATGGATTCTCCTGTGGCTAAAATAATAGTATAAATCGGAATGATAATGTACTCCTTTCAGCTGATTAATATCAAGTTGTAGAGAAGTGAATTCAGCTTGTACTTATATTATAATTTCTATTAACTTCTGCCCCCAATCTCTGTGTAAAGATACTCTAGCAGAGAAGTAACGTGAAATAAGCACAAGGTGCAAAACAGTTCTAGTGTTGAAAAATGAAAAGAAAGAAAATTTAAGGAAGAACTTCATCTGTGTCATTCTTGCCAGATGGCTGCTTATTTAAGTAATCAAGTTAAGCAAGACGTATTTAGGACTATCTTGTTTAATTTGATTATTTAAATGAATAAACTGCCTGTAAGGCAGTCGGGTTTTGCACATATAATCAGGTCACATTCAACCCTGGTTCATATTTGCTGTTTCTGATACAGTTAGTTCATCACTTCTTTATGTAGCTAAAGTGTTTTGCTTACATGAGGAATGTTTTGGATCAGATGAGAATTACCCTGATGCACCAACTGATATTATGTTAATGCCTAGCAGATTAATGCTGTAGAAAATTTGCATATAATGAACACAGATCATAACCCTTTGCTGAAGTGCACATCCCAGTGTGCCTGCCCCAGATAATGGGCCCTTTTCCTATCAACAGGGAACCGAGAAGGGAGGAGAAGCAGGTTCTTTAATTCCTCTTTTATGCATTCCACAAAACTACCCTGGCAGAGGGATCGAGTAGTTACTGCTACGGGAGTGATTATGCAAATGACATTATGCAATTCCAGCAACTGAACGAACACCACCCTAAGACTCCACATTTGTTCAGTCCACAGCAGGTATTTCCAACCCACATAGACTTCCACAAAGACAAGTGCTTATATGGTCAATAAACAAAGATGTTCTGACCTTTTTCCTGGCAAACTTTGTAAGTGGTTATTATTTAGGGCTCGTCCAAAAATTTTCCACTGAAACTGTTTTCATGGAAAACTTCGAGTTAAAACTGAACGGCTTTTCTTTTTTTACTGAAAGGATGTCTCCTATCTGTGGAATATCCTACCCCTTCTGTCCCACAACACATCTGTGTCCCAAACAAAGCACGTTTCCATGGCGAAATACCATTTTGAATACTCAGAGGACCTCAAGAGTTGGGATCCTTTGGGCTGGGTGGGTTGATGAACCACAGGCTGGTCCAACACAGGAACAGGTTTCCTAGAGAAGCGGTTCATGCCCCAAGCTTGTCAGTGTTTAAGAGGCATTTGGACAATGCCCCCAATTACATGCTTTTATTTCTGGTCAGCCCTGAAGTGATCAGGCAGTTGGATTAGATGATTCCTGTAGGTCCCTTCCAACTGGAATTATTCTGTTCTGTTCTGTCCTATTTTACTGTAATCAATTCTATTCTTTTTAGGGCTCAGCTTAACTACTGATGCACAATTCACCAAAATTAGTACTTGTACTTCGTGAAATTTAGTCCAGCTAGAAAACCCAGCCTGGGAGAGGGCAGTGGAGGTATGAAGCACCTCAGGGAATTTCCATATCAAAGCATTCAGGTCTGTAGTTTGACCAAATCTGTTTGAAAGGAAAAGATCAGTAGCTTTGTTCACTGTGCAAAAAGATACTGATTGCCAACCAAAAATTAATTACTGAATTTCACTGAATATATTCAAAATTGGAAATTTTGTGTATTTCTTCTGCCTGTCTTCCAGACAGTTTGTGAACAGCTGGGGAAGGCTGCTTGGGAGCATGGAAAACTAGGTTCACATATCTAGCCTGGAGCAATGTGAGGTAAGAAATTTTGGTATGAACTGATAGAGTGAAAACTCTAATCTGCCTTTCACTCCGCTTGAGCAAAGCCTTTGGCTTCGATGAAATGTGACATTTTTCACAATATGTAACTTTACTGGAAATATTCCAAAGGATCTAGGATTAACACTATTAAAAATAAAGAGATAAACAGTGGGATAGCCTCTATATATTTATTTATTCATACATTTGTTACAGTTATTTTACATAAATCACGTTACTTGGCTCATGACTGGTTTGTTTGTTAGGGTGTTTTTTTACATAATTAGAAGAAACTGTTTACCTTTAAGGGCATCAGTTAATTATATTTCAAGCTCACAAATTACAGTTGTTTTTCATTATGCGCATATGGAACTGTAAAAAACAAAGCAAATGCTACTGTTATAACATGGCATTCCTCTCCAAAGTTTACAAAAGCAGGGTGAGCTAATGGAAAACGAACCACTAAATAAAGCACCAACTGGCCTGGTTTCTACGCTTGCTTTTAACTTTTTCCCTTTTTTGGCCATTTCAGAAAAGATACTGTGATTTCTCCCACTTTATTTTTAACCAGACATGAAATAGCTAACAATAACTCTTATCTTTGTCAGAGACATGTTGAAACACGTTGGTTCAAATTAATAAGTATGACATTTGCGTGTTTAAAAAATAATTCCAGCTCCGTTGCTCTAGTTACTTGTAAACAAGCAGACGAACAAGAAATTTCAGTTTCCCTATGTATGCTCATGCCCCTACTTGTTAGGACCAGGCACAAATTTTATACCACCTTGAAGACAGGGAAATGCTATAAAACTGTGGATTAGTAAATTCAGATTTTTTAAGATACTGTTGTGATCAATAATACTTACGGAACTTCTCACTAGTACATTTTGCAGAATGATTTTCCTTTGACAAATTTAAATAGAATAAATGCATGTGAGCCTTTACAGCATTAATGAATTCTGCTCAGTCCTTCTAACACCATCTATGTTTGACAGTTACTTGTTCTTAGCTGAATATGGGAATAATTTGTTTAATTTCTGAGTTCTAATGCAAAGCTGGTTTCTGAATTTCTTATCAAAATAATTACCTCCTGCTATTCTGTAAAAAAAAAATTATGACTCATTTCTGTGGCTCCATCATCCATGTTTAATTTACGTAAATAACTTATGGTCTGATACCATGTAAGCATCACTGGCATTTGAATCCAAAAAAATACATAAACTGCTTGGAATGCAAAGATGTCTCAGCACAATTAAAGTGCTTTACAATTATTAACAAATAAATTTTGAGCCTTCTACTCAAATAAAGATTATTTCCTTATATTTCAAGTGGACTGAGCTTGTAGGACTGTAATTGCTTCTAAGGAAATGCATACATAAGGGTCTCCATCGTAGAATCACTCAGGTCCTGCTGATTCCTGAATTGTTTCACAGATAAGTGAGGTGTTTTTTTCACCCAAGTTGAGGTCATAGCCCAAAATTCTTGGTATACCATTGGATTAGATGACCCCTCTGAGGTCCCTTCCAACCTGAATTATTCTCCAATTCTGCACTTCTGTCACAAAGTACTATATTGTCCTTGACAGATGTTTGTCCTGAAGCCAAAAACTTGCTCCTGTAACCCTACAGCATGTGGACAGAGGGCAGAAGGGAAAGGGGAAGGAGACTATTGAAATTAAACATGCACTGTGGGATCTGGAAGCCACAAATGTATGAAGTCTGGGATCAGGCAATTTACCCAGGAGACTGAAAGTTGACACAGCTGTGAGAGGTTTGTTGTAGATTCTGTCTGAGAGCACATCTGATATAAAGACAAAAGACTGAACATTGTAGGAAAAGGTGATATGCAAAACATCGGATGATGAGTTTTCCTTATATATCTCCTGGAAAAATCAAATCTGAATTCTGTTTGGAACAGAAGGAGCTGCAAGGGCAGGTCCAGATTGGTGTGTATACTTTGTTGATGAAGGATGTAATTTTTTCCCAAGGGTATAATAGGTTTTTTTGATAGGATGTTGACATCTTGGACCAGGTAGAGAAGCACATACAGGGAAAGCTGATCTTAGAGAACATACCCAGTTTTGCCAAGATCGTGCTGCAGAGCCAGTGATCCTGGCAGTGGACCCCATTCTTCTGGGAGTAAAGCAGAGTAGATTTCAGAGTTGCTGTGTAATTAATTCTGGAGGAGGCTTTGTCCCTTGTCTCAGGCATGTGGACTGCACCTACCCAAAGAAGCAAAGTTATGGAAAACCTATCAGAATGAGTAAGATACAGAGAAGCATGTTGGTTTATAATTCACTTTGAAAAAAATGAGGCACAGTGAAGTACTGAAGCTACTACTGAGATTTCAGGAATAAAAATTATGTTACCAATAATCAGGAAGTACGAAATACCACAAATCATTATTTTCTGACAACCCAGGGATCATAATTGATGTTTTTTCTTGTTCAAGGTGCTACACAAAAAGCAAGCAGTTGGGCAGTAGCCAGGAACACTCAGTCTTCTGAACAACTTTTATTTTATTAAGGTTGTCTTTGAAGCCTTAAGATAACAGGAGAGTCCTAGTTTAGTGCTCGGTGCAGTATTTCTTTATGGTTTATGCAGACTATATCAGTGCCTAACCCAAGAGCAAAGTTGCATTGTGATAGGCATGGTACAGGTGTATAATTAGGGAAAGGCACTGCAAGGAAAAAGGGAGATAGGTCCTAAGTGGTCAAAAAGATGAGAGGTGAAGTGCAGAGATGACGAGACTTCTCCAAGGTCACCGGGCATGTCAGTAACAGCACTGCAGTCAAAATTCACATCTCCTGACTCCCAGTCTAAGAATCACCCAGACAACAGCAGTATGAGAGAAAAGATGTAGCTGAACTTTAGGCTGTGTGAGTCCAGGGCCCTTTGGGCTGCTCTTACTTTCCTTCTCTGCTGCTCCATCACTGAAAGTAAGCTATGATTGCTGACATGTAACCTTGCTTTGGTATGTCTGCAGCCATCACCCTCGCAACTTACTTGGCAATTCTTCTCTCCAAGCTTCCACTCGGCCTGGACCGTTTGATGCCTGCTGCCTTTGTGAAGCTTTTGAAATTAATGCTTTAAAGCCTGTAAGAGCAGCTCAGAAGGAAAAAAAATGACAGTTTTACATTTTTAAAAAGATGCTCTTCTTTTCCTCACAGCTGAGTTTTGATGGCAGCTTGTGAGCAGAATAGTAAGTGGAAGTTTCTGGTGTGTTTTTCCAGGCCAGTCTGTTTGGGCTGTGAAGATCCATAGATTTTCTCATTTGTTTTTCAGTGTAGTTATGCCATAGCAAGTCACCTCCTCAGCAGAGGCTGCCCCTCTGTGTGTGTGGACCAAAGAAAGGGGATAAACAGCACTCAACTATTAGAGATGGGTTGTGCCATTTTCCTCGTCCCTGGGGACACGGAAGGCCCTGTGTTTCTCCAGCTCTCTCCTCCTCTCCTTTAGTCCCCTTAGCCAGTCAAGAATCTACATGCTTGTCCATATACCAAACCAGTGCAAATACTTCTATCTATGATCTACACAGCCTTTCTCTAGATCTGTCAGCCTTAGGGAAGACTTTATCCCATACCAACAAAAGAGTGCATTCTAACTGATTTCAAACAGAACCCTCACAGAAATGTTGAAGTGATGACTTGCATCGAAAAGGACTAATCCAACTCTCCAGAGAGAAAAACCAGGTCTCAGTCATACAGCCCAACCCAACACTAGCCTGAGCTAACACAAGAGCAAGCGAATTTGAAGTTTCAAGCTTTGGTCCTGCTGACTGCAATGACACCACAAAGGAGGTAAAATTTCTCCTCATAAGCAAATGAGCACTGAAATAACTTATACTTGAATTGTCAGGGCTTGTGTTGTCAGTTCCCACTGTAGATTCTCACTTATCTTCTTACCTTCTACAAGAGACCTACACTATCAAGTATCAAAATTATAGATCAAAATCCCCCCAGCACATCCCCTACACCTCTCCATTGCCATCAATGTGTTCTAGCTCCTTCTCCCATCTCTAAGTTCCCCTCAACCTTACACATCACCCATGCAGCCCCTGATCAGCTGGCAAGGCAAAATACGCCATGGACTATAGCTGGTCACGGCATTATAGAATCATAGAGTGATTTGGGTTGGAAAGGACCTTAAAGACTGCTTAGTTCCAACCCCTTGCCATGGGCCAGGATGCCACACACTAGATTATGTTGCTCAGTGCCCCATTCAACCTGGTCTTGAACGCTTCCAGGGATGGGGCACCCACAACTACTCTGGGCAACCTGTTCCAGTGCCCCACTACTCTCTTGAATAAAGAAATTCTTCCTAACATCAAATCTAAATCTCTCCTCTTTTAGTTTAAAACCACTTCCTACCTCCTATCTCTATCTGCCTGTGTAAAAAGTCACTCTCCCCCTTCTTTATAAGCTGCCTTTAAGTACTGAAAGGCTGCGATGAGGTCTGATAACACCTATGTGTTTACCAGGCAGCCCACACACATAAACTGTCTGGTCAGCTGGATGAACTCTTCTGCTAGAGCAGGACATGCATTTGAATGTTTCTCCACTGTTTAAGCACTGGTTTTCACAAAACTTGTTAAAAATACATATAGTTATTATAAATGTACGGTACCTTTGAGGCTGCTATCTCTTTGCCAAACTGGACTGAAGTGTCCAAGCAATTAAAACTGCTGAGACAACTTGCAGAGGCACAGATGGATAGGAAGACAGGATGATCACATTAGCTTTTTTTTTTTTTGCCTTTAGGAAAACATGTTAAAAAGAAAAATGCAGTTTGTACTTATGAAATATTATCAGACTTGATTAAATTCTGATTTCAGTTCTTTATTTTGAACCAGGATAAAATAACAAAAAAATACTGACTAATTTATTCTAATGAAAAAATGATTGGCCGAAGACGATCTGTTGTGCATAAACAGGTGAAAAATGCTACTGTATTTCTTAAAAATTATTTTTCTGTAATAATTTTTAGAAATATTAAAACTTTTGTCATTTTTGCTTTCCAAGAACCTGACTGAGAACTTCATGGTGCAGCTACACTGAGTGTGTTTTGTTGGTTTTGCTTCTTCACTAGATTGGGAGGAAAAAACCCCTCAGAAAACCTAGCATTGTGCATTATATACTAAAATATCTTGAAGGGAGCTATTGTTAAGGGCATTTGACTATCATCTCGAGAGGGAGATAAAAAAGAAAATAAGATCACCTTGTGAAAAAATACATACAAAGTCAGATTGTAAAGCTTCTGATAAAACACTACTCTTGGCAAGCTACACTGGGGGTAGGGGGAGAGGGGGAGATTGCAGAAAAGCAGTTCCTCTGTCCATAATGTGTATTTTTTTTAACATTTACAAATTATTTTTGACTTCGCCACGCAGGGAGCCTACTTTCAACCCTCAATTTGAAAATCATGGAGGCTTTAAAAAGTCTTCCACCTGCATCTCTTTTTTGCATCACAGTTCTTTATCCTCTAAAGGATGAAAACCCTGGCATATAAAAACTTTGTTAAGCTGTCACTATCAATAGAGCAAAAAAAAAAATAATGGTTGACAAAGAAGAAACAAATTGCATCTTCGAATAAGCTTCCTTCATGCTCTTGTTAAAAGCTATAACCTCTGATGTTAACTAAATTTAACCCATTCTGACCCTTGCGGTGGCCCTTAACCTTTTCTTTATTCTGCTTCCTGTGGTTGCTGAAGAAAACTGGCCCAGTCATTGGAAAAGCGCTCTCTGTTGCACACAAAGCCCCAGCCTGGCTGCTAGTCTGTCAGGAGGGATAGAATAGACGGGGAGGTCAGCACCTGTGCTGAGAAGCAGGTGACAGGGAACTGCTTGGACCATTCTAGGGCAAGTTGTAATAGTTTCTACCCTTTAAATATCGCACTGTAGTTTCGGGTATTCAAGGCAGCGAAGTTCGCGTTTTCTTTGTGAATGCAGACTTTAAACAAATTAATCTATTGCTGTTCAACTGACTGTAAAATTAGTAGATTTACTGTTGCAAAAAAAAAAAAAAAAAAGAAAGGAAAAAAAAAGAAGAGAGCTTTCACTTCCACTTTAATAAGGTCACGGATGTGTCCTAGGCTGCCAACAAAAGCAGCTTTTAAAATCTTCACAGCTGAACCCAACAACTTGCAAAGGCTGCAGAACAATGTCTTCAATGTACAGTGGAAACTCCTCTCCCTACAGTCAAGATGTAAAACTAGACAGTTAAAAAACTTTCTATACTGCTAAGTTTCAACTCTGATTGCATCTCGCCCCAGGAACTCACAGGCTTACTCTATGATTAACATTTTAATAAATTCAGTCAGCCTTGCCTTTCAGGGAGCAAAATCGGTTCTTTGCCTGGATTCAGTAAATCAGCCCAAGCAATTTAACGGCAGAACATGCATCTTCAAAAGATTTGTTTTAATTCCTACGACAGGGGGAGATCTCAGAAATCAAACAAAACTTTATCTGCTTTAACGATATTTGTATATTTTGTGCAGGGAATCAGTTGGCAGTGACCATTTATCACTCACTACAACAGAATTTTTGGGTTTCCTTTAATATTTTGCTGTCTCTTGCTAGAGTAAAAATAGACAAGTTTGTGTAGGAAGCAACTTTCAAAAGCTGTGGATGGAAAAGGAATAAATGAGCTACTGCAGATCCAGAAATATGGACCTACTACACACCCAGAATTTCTCTGTCCTTTAAATACGTGTTTACTCTGACGTGTTCTCTGCCATATGGCAATGCTCAGCTCAGCACAGGGGAGTGTTTCATGTGAGTTATGTGCAAAAGTCTTTAATAAACCCTAACGGGAAAAGCAATACTAAGGAGTGTAAAGGGGAGGCTACAGAGCCTCGCTGAACCAGGGGACTGCAGAAGCACACGGCCATGTGTGGCATTATAACCAGCAGGAAGGTGGAAGGGGGGGGGCCATGCCAGCTGCTGCTGAAGAGCAGGAGCGGGGAGGAGTAAGAGACGCTCTCCAAGTCTTTCCCCAAGCCTCCCGCTGAAACGCCCTGTGAAGGAGGGAATTACACAGAAAAAAACAGGAAAACAGAGGTGCACAGGGTAAGCAGCCCTCCAGATGCTCAGAACCTTTGTAAGCACAAGTGTGCAGGAGACTAGTCACAGATTTAGTAATAAGACTGAAAAAAACCTGCTGTCCCACCCGCTGCTACTGGTCCATGTCCAAGGTCCCAAGGCACTGCATAAATCCAACAATAACAGTAATAATTCCTGATGATCTTGTTTGGCACTTCAGATTATTTTACCAGATATTGAGAATTACAGCTCCAGCTTAGGAAGCCGAAAGATATTCACTGTGGACCAAAGACCAGTCCTCCACCCAGTGCCAGCAGGTAAGAGCTCCCTGCAGGTGTAGGGCACTTCAGCAGCTTGCTGCCTGCTCCCACAAAATGAATTATGAAGTTTGAACGAAAGTAGACTATAGCATTGGGTCTCCAGGTGAACACCTTGTCATCCAGCTAGGGACATTCTCACTCTCTGCTGGGAATTACAAACTGCTTACTGTACCCAGAATGAACAACTGTGGGGGTAGATTTTAGGGCTGCCTGTGGTGGTGCTAGGTTGATGGCTGGACTAGAGGATCTTGAATGTCTCCTCCAACTTTGATGATTCTGTGGTTCTTTGATTTTGAGATTGACCCCAAAACACAGAAGGACTGGAACCAGTTTCTAACATTATCAGGGGACATTGAAATTATCCCCCACAGATCGGTTGTTAATATGGAAGAAGACTCCCAGTAGTTTCTTGAGTCTTGCATTAATTAATAACATTAATATTATCCACACTGGCAGATCACTGAACTGTTCTCATGTGAGGGCAAGAAGTCTCTCCATCCACCATTACTTCCCCTTCTCAAATATTTGCATTTAAAATTATTTGGGGAATGAAATATCCACGGTTTGGCACAAGGTCTAGCAGAACAAACAGGCCTTGATATGGCACCAAAAAAAAAAAAAAAAGTGAAAGCAACAACTTTTCTAACCAGCTTGGGAAAGTAAATAACAAATAAAAATAAATAATTAAAAAAAAAAAAAAAAGAAAAAAGAAGAAGAAGAAAAGACAGATGAAGATTTAGGAATTAAAAAGCAAATAAATTACTGAGAGTATTGTCAGGGGTAGGCAGAGGATGATATGCATCAAGCAAAATAGAAGGTAGAAAGTTATTATGAACTGCATTTATTATGATAGTGTCTTTCAAATAATTAAGACTGCAGTCCCACTGTAGCAAGTACATATAAAAACATGGCCCCAGGACTATTGCAGTGTAAACAGACATGAGACAAAGAACAAGGAGAAAGACTACAACGAACCCCCAGAAAGATCAAGTTAATTGAGGACAAACAGCATGAGAAGGCTGCGCTATTTCTTGGCACACTAAATTTAATTAGAAAGGCATAAAGTAAAACAAGCATCAGGTTAAAACTTAACAGAATTAAATAAAGGGAGGAGAGAAGGAATGCAAGTTGTATGCTCTGAAGTACCTCGCTTTCATGCAGGTAGTTTTATCACAGTGAAGAGGATTATTAGCTTTATTGCTGCTACTAACATTGCTGAAAATTATCTGTCTTATGGGGATGGTTCTCAGAGCGGCAATAGTAGCTAACTGCAAGCAGGGCTGCTGACAAGCTCTCCTCTAATGCATATTGCAGAACAGATGATGAAAAAAAAAATCTCTCCAGGCTTCAGCTCTGCCAAATTTTCCCTTCATGCTTATTCAAATTCCACGCTTGTTTTCCAGACCATGAAAAGAGCAACGAAAACCTTTTTTGTCTTGCCTTTTCTTATTGTGGAATGTTTCACTCTCCACAACTGGATACTGTAGAATTTCAGTAATTTATATTTCAAGAGATCAAACTAAGATCCGGTTTTCTTAGGCATTCTACTGATGTAAGTGATGGCAATCCCTGTTCCCAAAGAGCTTACAACTCTAAAGGCGTAAAGCCTGAGTGAAATAAAAGAAATGCACAAAAGAGCAGGATGGAAAAAACAGGCTTTATTTGCATATAATAGGAGAAGCTACAGTTGTCATTCAGGCTCCTAACGCAGCTCACCATCTACTTCGCTAATTCTGTTATTGGCATTTTTCCAAACTCATTACTGCAGGTGAGGAGATTTAATGAGGATAAGGTGATATGAATGAACTTCAGATTGTGAACTAATTTAGTAAAGTTTTCTGGTTTTGCACACAATTACCATACAACGTCTTCTGCGAGGATGGAGAGCACAAAGAAACGACAGACCTTTTTTTACATGTGTGTACCACAATGACAGTACAAAAACAACAAACCCATGAAATGAAACCATTTGAGGACCAGCGTTAAGAACAAAAAGCTTTCAACCCAAAAAGATAAAGCTCACATTTTCATTGCATTTCTTCTTCCTGGGCAGAAAACGGGGAGAGGAGAGAGGGGTCACTTAGATTGCCTAAACTATATAAGCTAAAAAATTCTGATTTTTTTTATTCAGGAAGAACAGGAGACAAGGCCTCCCTCCCAGCTGCTTCACGTAGCTTCATTTTGTACTTAATTATGGACACAAGCACACTTTCAGTCCGAGCGTTGTTCCAGCTCACGCCCAGCTGGCCAAACAGCATCCCTCGACAGCCACGGACACCTGGGCTTCTGAAAAGACCTCAGCACACGCTGCCCCTCCAGAGCAACAGGAGAACACCAAACTCCCACGCTGTTCAGCGTCTGGCTCTCTTAGTATGTTACTGACAGCTGGGGGACCCAACGTTTGCACACGGATTTCAGCTTCTTTTTCAAAGGTCTCCGTCCCCAAACTGGGTGGAGGAGCTCACAAACCCAAGGCAGAGCTGCCTACCAAAGATGGTAACAAATCCAAACATCCAGCACGCTTTCGGTGTGACTCACGCAGCTCCGCAATCGCGCACGCTGCTGACCCCTGCAGACACAGCTCGGCCGTGCGCTGCCCGCGCCCCGCACACACACACGCACGCACGGCCCCGCAGCAGAGGTCCCATCCAAGTAAACATTCAAAGCCAGGATGGACAGGGCTCTGCGCAACCTTATCTAACTGAAGATGTCCCTGCTCCTCCTGCTTATTGCAGGGGAGTTGGACCTTTAAACATCCTTTCAATCCAAACCATTCTATGATTCTATGACTCAAGTGTGCCCCTCAACACACACAGAAAGCACTCAGCACCCACACGGTCCCTGCTCTCAGCCACAAACTACCCTCCTGGGATGGCCCCTGAGCACAATGAGGACCACCTCCCAGCCGTGGTCCTTACGCCCACAACAGCTCCCACAGCACAGCAAAGACACCGAGAATCAACACAACAATGCAGCCCAGTGGGTACACCCAGGAAAACATCACTTCCCAACCACTGCACTCACAGAACCAGGCACACCACACGTGCATCGGCATGGAAATGTGGGAACGCAAGATGAATGCACAGATCCGCATACAAGCACGCGCATCCATCCAGAGACAGAAACTCTCTGTAAGAAACACAAACTGCCAAGTGCAGAAACACGTTTGCGTGTACCCAAATGTGCACAGCGCACAGGTACCAGCAGGAAGAGGTGTGTGGACAGACCAGTGCACAGGCACACAGAGACACACAGCCCAGGGCACAGGCACACACAGACAAACACAGACCTGGCACACAGACACACAAGGGACCAGGACACAGGCGCACACACAGGGACATACAGGCACAAATGGACACAGAGGCACACACGGACACACAGAGACATACAGGCACAAATGGACACACAGGCGCACACACACACACAAGGACACACGGACACACAAAGGGACACAGAGGGACACACACAGGGACCGCGGCACAGGCACACGCACCGCGCCGGCACACACGCGCGCCCACGCCCGCGGGCACGCGCGGGCGCGAGGGGCGGGGCCAGGAGGCGGAGTCGCGGGAGGAGGAAAAGGAAGAGGAGGAGGAGGAGGAAGAGGAAAGGGGAGAGGCGGGACATTCCGCAACTTCCCGGAGGCCCAGGCAGGTCTCTCGGCTGCTGCGGCGGCGGGCCGGGGCCGGCGGAGGGAGGGGGCCGGCGCGGGGTGTCTCCGAGCCAGTTCTCGCGGTGCTGGCCAGGCTCAGCCTCCTTCCCCTCCCCGGCGAGCGGTGACTGTGCACGGCGGAGCGGGGAGCGCCGAGCCGGGCGCGGGGGGAGTCCGCGCCGCCCCGCCGAGCCAGGAGGAAAGGCCGCCGAGCAGCGCGCCCGCCCGGCCCGTCCCCGCCGCCCTGCCCCATGCCCCAGCGGCGCTGAGCCTCCCGCAGCCCGAACATGGCCACCACGGCAACGTGCACCCGCTTCACCGACGAGTACCAGCTCTACGAGGAGCTTGGCAAGTACGGAGCCCGCTGCGCTCCCCGCGCCGCGCCCCGCCGCCCGCCCCGGGCCCGGGACCCGCCGGCGTTGCCGGGAGTCCTGTGCTGGCCACCCGGCTCTCTCGGGAACCGGAGGAGGATTAGCTGTCGCGCTTGTAATCCTGCTCTCCAACCCCCCGTCCACCCCAGCGGCACCGCCGCCGGAGGGAAAGCTGTTCCTGCCCCCCGGGTCGCCCCGCCGCAGCGGGTGTCCCCCGTAGCCTGCCTCGTGCTGCGCGCTCCTGTTGCACCCCGAGATTTCCTCTCTTCCCTCCTTGCCTTCCTTAGGACCTGGCTGCCCCGAACCGTCTCCCAGCTACACACTGCTGTTCCTTGCAACTGTTTCTGCGCTGGGACGCGACACTGTTACAGCCACTCTGCGATGCTTCAGTCCCCACTTCCTTGTCCCTGTGAAAGGACCAGGTGCTGCTGCACCGCGCTTCTCCCTCCCTCCCTCGCTGCTTCCTTCCCTCTCTCCGCACTTGTCTCCGCATTGGCAGACCTGCAGCTGCACCCTAGGACAGGGCTTCGCAGGGGACCCCATTGGACAGGGGAGCAGCGTAGCAAGGGCCAGGGTAGGATTATGGGGACAGTGCTTTCGTGGGTGCTGCTGCTCTCTCCCTCCCTTCCTGCACCAACTGCCTGGCTCTGCTGCATCTCTCCTCTCCAGCCCGGTGTCCCCGTCCCTCCCAACACTGCTGCAGCTGTGTGTCACCAAGCCCGGGCCCCGGTGCTAGTGCTCACCTTCATTCTTATTGGTTTGTATGTAGAGGTTGAGGAAGGGGATAAAAAGGGAGGACTCTGCAGTACTGGGAGGATTCAAGCTATTTTAGGTTCCCTGTTGTGCTAACTATATTTGGGGCCCTTGAGCAGCTTCTGCCCCCCTTTCTTATGCTTTAAATTTGTACATTTGTCCCTAGACATGGGTTTGCAGTCCTAATCTGAAGCACTTGGAATTTTCTGCTAGTTTTCTCACGTTTTTCCTTTTCCCTTTTTCAGGTCTTTTCTGTAGAGCAAGTTGTTATTCTTTTTGCACCATTTTTGTTGTTGTTTTTTAAAAATAAGGTGCTGCTTTCAAGTGCTCATTGTGTAGTCCTGTAGACTTTGAGTCCCTATCTTTTTGCCTTGGTCTCTGTTGTATTCTCTCTTTTTTCCTCACAGAAATCCTTCTTCCCTCTTTCTCAGGCCCCTTCTCCCAGAGGAATTCTCTTTGGAATAGTTGTAATAATATCAATAGTTTCAGCTTCAGAGGATGTACAAAGCCTCATAGCTTCCTACTCACTTCATTAATAGGTACATGCTTATCCCCATTTTGCAGGTGGATTGAGGGATATAAAAGAATTAATAACTTCTGCAAAGTGTTGCAGCGATTTTGTGACTGAGCTGGCGCTTGAACATGGGAGACACAAGTCCACTGTGATGTAACTGCTGAGGATACTGTCTTTCGGGGATGAACTTATCGGCCAGTGTTCACAGCACTGTTCTGGGCTGTTCATCCCCCGTTTATCAATCCCTTCATGTCCTGTTTCTGTGCCTGTATGATCTCTTGCTCCCTGTACAGTGTGCTCTTACTGCGCTGTCTCTGAGGGGACTTGTCAGGAGGCTTGAGTACCATCTAGACCAAGTTTATTTACTGATCAGATAGCAGGCACTGTTCATCAGATTCTCACGTGTTGTTTCTTTCTTCTGTATGTCTTCTGCCCTATCCTTAATCTGGTCCACTCTAGGGACAGGAGTTGTTGCTACTATATTCACATTTTCAGTTTCATAGCACCTACCTTCTTTATTTTTCTTCCAGGGGAGCCTTCTCTGTGGTCCGTAGATGTGTAAAGAAAAATTCTTCACAGGAATATGCTGCAAAAATCATCAACACCAAAAAACTGTCAGCAAGAGGTTAGTGTCTTGGTCTACTTTTCTCCCCTATATTAACAGAAAATACTTCTGTGGAGTTGAGGCTGTAATAAGTTTAAGTGATCTGTAGTTGCTTTTGCTGGTCATTTTTTGAGCATTGCAAAATAAGTGAGTAGCGTGGCAAAGAGGAGACTGAAAGAAGGTAGTGTAGGATGATAGAAAAATTCCCATGTCTAGAAATGGATACTCTGTAAAGTGAGGTTGTCTTTTTTCTTCTTGAGATCTTCTTCAAGTTGAGCTA
Organism: Pseudotriccus pelzelni; assembly: GCA_035584735.1. Taxonomy (NCBI): domain Eukaryota; kingdom Metazoa; phylum Chordata; class Aves; order Passeriformes; family Tyrannidae; genus Pseudotriccus; species Pseudotriccus pelzelni. The sequence goes on from JAWMRA010000162.1 coordinate 14,848,361, forward strand.
GAGGTAGATTTACCTATGTGTGTGTGTTGTACCAATCACTCATAATAAAAAAAATGTTGCAGCCTGATTTTGCTGGATGTCTTTTTTACTGAGGAGATCTGTCTTACCAGAACAAATGTGATTATGTTTTTTTGAAGGATAAGTGCTGTCTATTGGCCTTTCTCCTTTCATGCTGTAGTTAAAGGTGGTGTGTTTGAAAACTAGCAAGCCTGCCTTCAAAGGCAGAAAGAGGTTGGGTGGAGAAATCTTATGAATTAGACTTCTCAGCATATTAGAACAAGTTTTGGCGCTTTTTTTTGTTATTTCGTTAATCCTGGAGACTTGTGAAAACAGAAAAAAATCTTAACTCTTCCCCCAAGCGGTTAGTGTTCTGTTTTCTAGGGATGTATGTATGCACAAAGAACTTGCAGTGTGAAAAGAATGTGTATCTTATAGTGTGTAAGGAATCACTACAGGTATTAAAGTTGCTTTGCAGGTGGGTGGATGAGGGGGAGAGTGAGAGAAACTGAACTGCAATAAAAGATGCTGAAATCAGGGAGTGCAACAAGTTGAGATGCCAGAGGCAACTGTTTCTAGAAGAGGTGAACAAAAAAAGCTGTAAGTTTTTAGAGGTCTTTCGTATTTGACAAAATTAATGTATTAAGCTCTTGACTATCTTCTAGTTGAGTAGAGGGCTTAGTAGGGGTTGTTCACAGAGAAATGAGAAACAAAAAGCAAGAGGAGAGAGCAAATGATCTTGATAAATGATTTAGAAGTGAATAATGTTTTGTCTAATCCTTATAAAAAAGAAAAATAGAATATGTATTCTCCTTTTTGCCGGAATATGAAATGTGATGATAAGAGCAGAAGACAGCTTGAAGAATAGTGAAAAATTTCCATTTGCTATAGCTTGCATGGAGAAGTAGTGTCAGTGGTAGAGTGCTGTAAAGAGTGATTTTTTTGTTTGTTTGTTAACTTTTGGAAGTAAGCATATGTGCTAATGTTTTGGTATTTGGCTGAATTAGGTCTTGTTAGAGACCAACCAGTAGAGCCTTAGGTTGTTAAGGAGGTGGCTGCAGATCTTGTGAGAATCAGTGTCCACTCCATGGTCACGTGACAATGCCTGCTGATGTAGGTGGGATATCCAATCTCTTGAGTTCAAAATTAGTTCAACTTAATATGGAAGAGGTTTGAAGAGTGAATTTGCTTTGCTGACGGCCATTAATGCCATATTTGCTTCGCAGACTTCCCTGTGGTGAGGACTAAAGCTCAGGAGAGCCTTGTTCTCAGATGATAGTGGACACCGGCTTCCTCAGAGAAGGGAGGGGGCAGGTTGAAAAACTGATTGCAAAGGATAAACCATTTTCATGTGAAGGAAATGATATTGACATTAATGCTGGAGATAAGAAAAATGGGGAAAATTGCAGGGTGAATATAGTGAAACAAAATTCAGAAACATATTAGCTGAAGTCCAAAACTCACAGAAAAGCTGACTGAGTCAGTTTTTAAGTGTTTGGTCATCTAATGAGTTACAGAGAAATATATAGATTGTAATTGCTTTTCATATTAAGGTGATGACAGTTTAATGGCCCAACAATTAGGAAAAGTAAGTGTGGGTGAATACGGCCATGTTTAGATCTACACTTACTATTTAGATTTCATACCTTCTTATATATAAAATACATTGAGGCTGCTAGCCTGGTCCTCAGACTACTTGACTTGAGGCAGCTGACAATGATATACCTAAAAAGGTATTGGTTAGATAGAGGATAAGTATGAGGAGAACCAAGAAAGAAAACTGATGTTTCTACTGGTACTGAAGAGTGTCAGAACCAAGGGACTGATCAGGTTGCACTGAAATCTTTACTGAAGGCTAAAGAACCTGTGAAAAGTGGATGGTGACTTAAACTGAATATATAGGTTCCTCAGTTATTCCAGCTGTGTTTGCTGATAGCTGATAGTATAAAAAGGGACTAAATATTTTGATAGGAAGCTAGTGAATTCACCTTGGAATAGGTCTTTAAAGCACTGAAGGAAAAATGTGTGCTATTTAGACATTGGAGCTGTAAATCAGTGATTAGGGAGAATTTGATTCAGCAACCTGAAAATTGAAGTCTTGGGCAAAGGCATATTAGAAAGCTGTCTTCCTCAGGAGGAGCTCTATGGTGTTAATTCTGCAGTATCCTGCATATGTGTTGCCTGATGTGTCCTTTCCTCAAGCTGGCACTTCTCAGGTCGTCCACGGCTCTGGTGGTCAATACGCACACACGGGGCTTTCCTATGCACCAGCTGCTCTCTGTTGGGCAGGTTAACCCGCCCTCCTGACCTGCTGCCTGTGTTTTTGGTTTTCTTCTAGGCATAGTCACAGAGCCAGAATATTCCCTCATGTGGGGACAGCCTGCCCCCCTCCAACTTATGTGTAGCCACATTTAAGATTTTGTACCGCCTCTAGCAGAATTTGAGCCTGTGTGGATACCTGATGTAGCAACTGCTACTTCAAGGGGCAGGATCTTGCTTCTGGTGCAATGTATGTATAGCCCACGGCTGCTTCACAGAAGTTTTGCCTGCTGTAGTGCTTTCCTTGATTATGTACAAGGGAATGGCAACAGGCCACTGCTCTCCTTCTGCAGTACTTCTTGTTAGCTTTGTGGTTTTAGACTCTTGATGAAAAAATACTGGATAGTTCACTGGGGAGTGCTGAAAAGCTTACTGTACGTATCTGAAAAGGAGGGAGAGGAATGTTTCAGGGTGAATTGTTTGCAGTTAAAGGATGAAGACTTGAAGTATCGTGTTTTACAGGGCTTCTGTGTGAAAGCTTGGAGGATGGATGTGGTGCTGGTCTTCGCGAAGGGCGGTGCTAACAACTTCAGTCTAGTAAACTTCACCCTTCATAAAATACTAAATCAGATGTTGAGAGGAGAGTCTGTTTCTGTATTGTCTATGATTTTTGGATGCCTGCTTGCTCTCTTTTTTAATAAGTTTTGTCAGTAAGGGCTGGTCTAGATTAAAATTCATATTTTGGCTTTAATGAGGTATTTGCTATTATTCATATTGTGTTGATGCTTAAGACTGCCCAGTGAGGAGCATGCCAAGAAACTTAATGTTAAATAGGGGCCAAATGCTTGTGGAAAGGGAGAGGAAACAGACTTCACCTTAGTCAGCATTCAGCTGACATATAAGAGCAGTGGTTATTACACATGGGGGAAATACAATGCTTCAGTCATCTGAAATTCCTATGGGATTGAATGCACAGGCTTTTACCAGAGCTACGGGTAGCGGAAAGTAATAACTGTAGTTTTTTGAAAGTTGCCGTATGGGTTTCAGCACAATACTTTTTGATCATGAAAATTCATAGCAGGTAGTGCTACAGTTCCTAGGCAGCAATGAAGTTCGAATAAAGTAAAATTACTTGCAGTGATCAAAACGATCAAGAGAAAAGCAGTAGCTTTAGTAGCAGTAGGGAAATATTCCTGATTTGACTCTCCAACATATACTTCAAGAGAGAGTCTGGCATGGGAAAGAGGTAGGCAGAGCTTTACCATTTGATAATTTTTAGGATATTGCTTATACCAAATATCATTTAGCGGTCCTCCCACTATGTGTAGTATTTTTGGCCCCTTTTTTTTTAGGTGCAGAAGACAAATCTCTGTGCTTTACATCTATTGTTAAATTTAATTTGCTGATGAAAATCTGTATCTTTCAACTCTTGCAAGTGACATCTCTTGCTGAAAAAAATAAAAACAGCTGCCTTGAAAGTTAGTCCACTTCACTGTTTTCTCCCTACAGTGTCTTTGCTCTTGCCTGCAAAATAGAAGTGGCTTCTCTTACTGTTTTTCACCTTTCCAAATTTGTAAACCAGATGAAAATTTGCAGTCTACCCAGTTATTTTGTTCTTGTTTCTGGAGGAGATTATGTGGATTGTGGGAGGAGCAGGGAATTACTTCTATGTATCAAACCCTGAAAAAAACCACTCTTCAAACTCTGCTTTTTTTTTCACACGCCTCTTATTGTCCTGGATTTTGTAGTGGTTGCTGATTTGGGCTTTACAGTATGTTTTGTTGGAAGTGTGAGCAGTAGTTTCCCTGAACGTTTGAAATGTTGAGCTTGAATGCTGCAGAGAACATTTAGCAGCGTCAGTCCCTAACATCTGCCTTGGTCTGCTCTGTACTCATTTTTAGCTGCTACTTGAGTTAGGACTCTCTCGGACTGCTCTGGTGCCTGCCAGGTTCCGAGTCCCCCTGGGCTACCTCACCCCCTCTGGAACTGGCTGTATGCAGCGGTGGAGCACTGCAGCGGGGCGGTCATCTCTGTGCAGGAGCGGGGAAACCCAGCAGCCCCGTCACAGATGGCTGAAGAGCAAATCCAAACTTGTGTAAAAATGTCCTGTAATAGCTGTCCTCTCGTGTGTGCCTGTGTTTGCAGGTTGAGGACAAATGTCCTTTCTTGCAAAGGATGGGAAATCAAACCATATCTGCTCAGCTGTACTTGCTGAGCAACTAAATCATGTCTGGTCATTTGTTGTGTGAGAGGAGTTGCCCTTCCTGCAGGGTCTTAGATTGAGAGGAGAGCTACCCTGTACCCCACTGCCATCCCCCTGCCTCCCTGTTTGCCATCTGCACGAGTCTGAGAGCTGCTGTGATTAGGAAGCATATATAGGAGGCCAGCTACAGTTGGCTGGATATTTTCTGAAGATGTCTGCACATGTTGGAGGGATGTAGGGAACAGGGCAAAGAGTGCTGCACCCCCCGCCAGAGCAGTGTGTGAGGGTGGGGACTGACTGGTGCGGGAACCATAAGGAGCTGGGTGGGACAGGGGCTGCAGGGGAGGAATCAGTTGGTGAGGTGGGTGTGTGGGTAGCGAGTGGCTGAACTCTTTGCTCTGCACCACAGCACACTTGTGTGGCAGGGGCTGGTGGCAGAGCTGATGTCAGAAACAGCAGCCATCTACCTCACACCAGCAGCCTGCCTCCCCCTCTTCTTCCTATCTGCCTCTGCCTGTAGCCACCAGGGGAAGAGTGTGTGTGTGTGTATATTTATATCACTAGGGGAAATTCCACTGAAAGAGGTGTTAGGAGAAGAGGAGAGCTCCTTGGAGGAGAGTTTGGATCTGGGATCTTAGTGGGGGACTGCTGAGGATCAGCCTGGCTTTTTGCCTGCCCCAACACATCAGTACAGACAGAAGGGCACCCTGGTATGAGAGCTAGCAGAGATTGGCGGCGCAGTGAGTGGTGGAAGCCTTGCTTTATTGTGGCTTGTTGTGGCCAGAAGCTGGCTCCTTCCCACTGTGGATGGCTGGGGTTACCCCAGGTTGCCTCTCATTTTACGCTGTATATTTTATAAAGGAGCTGGAACCGAGCAGACAGGATTTCAGCTTGTGTCTGTCTTTTCAGTGGTCACATTGAGTATTAAATTTCCGGCATTAACAATGGGGAGGGGGGGAAGTGGGCACACAGATTGGGCAGGAGTTCCTACTGCCTCTGCATGAGGTTGGAGAAAGGGGCTTGGTGAGAGAGGCGGGTTTCTTGTTTTCCCAATATAACCTGGATTTGTGTACGGCAGAAATGTGATTAGACTAACTCCTGCATGTGTCTCAAAGCCCTTGGCTCCAGAGCATTTACTCTGGTTAGCAAGCCACGGTTGGAATATTTGCAGATGTCCCTCCGGTGAAGAGAAGTATGTTGAGAACCCTGTAGATAGTTGGGAAGCAACTTGAATTTCTCGTAAAAAGGATTTGAGTGCAAAAACTATTTAGCTTTTTTTCTTGGTTTTGGTGTGCGGTGTGGAGATTTCACGTCTCCAAATTTAATCCCTCTCTAGAACTATACCAAAAACATCACTAGCAGAGGAGTCGTCATCCATGGATCAGAAAGAAATTTCTAAAGAGTGCTCCCCTCCCCAACAGTGGGTTAGCACCACCGTTTCACTGTTTTAATGGAGGTCTATGATAATATTTTTGTTTCCTTCCATGTCCTGGAATTATTCTAGCTTTTTTGACCTGCAAATTGGGTGAAGAAAGGTTTTAAAAGGGACGCACGCTAATAAACAAATTTCTCTCCACTGTGCCGTCTATGAGCAGTATTGATTTGCCTCTAAACCCTGACAACCAGGGCGTGACCCCCTTTTCATTAATTCTGACCTGTCACCTGTTTTGGTATTTCAGGGGTTGCTTTTTGTTTCCTCTGTTCTTGAAATCTCCTGATTTTCACCAAGATACCAGACTTTACAAAAAAAAACCAAGTTCATTTGCCAGTGTTTGACTATAGAGTGAGCTATTGCTGTTGGCTTGGTTGGGGAAAGAGGGCAATATTGGCTGGCACCAGCATCACCAATGCAGGAAAGAGCCTTCGAATTTTGGAAAAAAAAACCCCAAACAAAAAACTGGAGTATCTAACATCACTGTGTGTTTGCCTGCAACAGAAGTAATGTCAACGTTCAGAGTAGTCATCCTGGGGAAAGCAGAGGTGCATTGGTTTCTGATGGGCAAATGCGTCCTTGAAATTTTGAGGTACTCACTAGATTTTTAATTGTTTTTAGTCTGTGAAGGGAATGATACCCTGTAACTTCACATACTGTAGTTCCTGCTGGTCCTTATGACAATAAGCTTAATGCTTCAAAAATTAAGGTCCTATGAGTTAAGCTGTCATCATGTTCCTTCTTAAATTTGCTGTCTATTTAAATATAACTTCATGTCTGTAACGACTTTCCAAGCATTCTGCTATTGCTGCCTGCATGATTTTTGGAGAACAGCAGCAGACTACTTCTGAAGAAATGGGCTGGCAGAATCTTAGAAATAAGCTTTCTGAACACTAAGTGTAGCCAAAGATAAGTGGAGCATGGGTTTAGCTTTTTGGGGAAACTGAGTCTATAGTTGTTAGATTGTGATTCCTCCTAGCTTTTTTCACCTTTTACTATCCATCTCCCTTTCTTTCCATTTTAATTTTGAGTTTGTTTTGATTGTTCATTTGACTATCATGGATTGGTTACTTTAACCCATAATTATATTGATCTATAATTCTTCGATTGAAAATAGCCCTTTAGTAATGCTGCTTTACCCTCTTCTTTCCTCCCAGAGAATATTGCAGAATTCCATTGCTCCCACAAGTTAGATAAGCAGACTCAGAAGTATGGTGGTTGGTGCAAGTGGCTTATTACCGATGTCTGAGACTAATTGACAGATGTAAGGAGAGCTGGTTAATGTTGTATCTTGCCTTTTTATGATGGGGTCAGGAAAGAAGGAGATAACTGTTGCTTTACTAGTGGTGTTGGGATCTGTTTCGCTCTGCTGCTGGCAGAGTCAGAGGGAGAATTCCCCGTCTCTGAGATGTGAGTTGAGTAAATGTGATGACCTTTCAGAGAATGTGTGTGTGCGTATAACTTTCGTGTTAAGTTTCTGAGAGCATGAGTTACATATCTCTCCAAAGCAGTGACCTGCTGTCCTGCTGCTTCAATCCAAAGTTCCCATCTTGAGATAGCTGTTGTCCAAGCATCCGCAGCCTTGAGCTGTCCTGTCTTCCCTGTGGCTGGAGTGTGCTTAGCATTGACACTGGGACAGGTTCCAGTTAGTGTTGTGCTTTGGAGAAGGTTGCTAGCTAATGTATTCCTCTTTGCTAAGATGCATGGGTGATTTTGCTGTTAAACACAAGACCCTTCTTCTCCAGGGCAGCAAAGGTAGCAACTCTTTTTACAGTGCTATTATTAGCGTGATTCTGTCGGAGTCCCAAAAACTGAGCTGAGAGCTGTCGCGGAGAAAAGAGTAGGCATTGTGGGAATGAAGACGCAGTTAATTTTAAAGAAAAACAAACCCTATGTAAGCGTATCTCTAAGGAAGGAAGGTCCTTGCAAAGATGAACCTGGCAGTGGGCATAGCTCGTTTTAGGCCTATGAGCCAAAGGCTAAATGGCCAACCAGGCAGGGAGCAGCAGCCTGCCTGCTGTGGCAGAGCTGCTGGGTTATCTCTGGGGGCTGTTGCCATGATGACAGTGGCAAACAGGGACTGAAAAATTTACCAGATGCGTGTGAGCCAAAGGATTAAACTTTCTCATAGGAGAGAAGGGAGGGGAGGAGGGTGGGTGATGATGTATTAACGAAGGACAGCATCCTAGTGAGAAATACCAGGCTTGCTCTCGTATAGCCACTGGGATGGCGGGGGGGGAATGTGGACTGGCATTCCTCCTCCAGTCTAATCTCAGGGCAACACTGCTCTGAGAGATTTCCTCTTTGAAGAGAGCGTGAACGCACCCTGCTTTCACAAGGGTAAATCATGGGGATTTGCATTGCTTTGGCAGGTGGAATATAAGAAGGGGGTCTCAATTTTTTGGTCTTTTGTTCTATTCCCTACACCCACAAATAATTCTAGTTGTCTATCTTGTGCTTTGAGCTTTTTCACACTAGAGTTTGTGCAAATAATCAGGTTTCAGTGTCGCCTGCAGGTTGCAGACTATCGAACATGATGTTAACCAGCCTGCATGAGTGTCATTGGTAACGCAGGGCTGTCGTCATTGAAAACGTCTGATATAAAACCATGGCAGCAGTATTAGGACTAATAGTGATCTTGACCCTGTATATACTGCCTTTGTCCCTGCTGAGTGGAGCAATGTCCCCACATATGAGAGCTGATAGCGTGGTGGGCAGGCAGTGCATAGAGAGGCTAAAGCTGGGCAGTTTTCCATCCACTGGGGTCTGAGGGAAGTCCTATTACTACCCTGTGCTGCAGCCTCCTTTGTGGAAGTTGACAATTTTAAGGACTGGTCCTAAAAGAATTAGTGATTTGCAGTTGCCTGTGGAGCAAGGAGCTAGTGAAGGAGTGTCTGCACTTAGTGCCCAGAATCTCAGAGCTTCATAGCAAAAGGTGATATCTCTTGGTTTGTTTGCAGCACTGCAAATTACCACGGTACCTTTTTGCAGGCAGCTTCAGGAAAGGCTTACCTGCTTGTGCCCAGGAAACCTCTGAACAGCAGTATACTGGCATAAAATGTTTGTCTGCAGGATTAGTAAGACAGAATTGTGGTAATAAAAAGTAGTTTCGTTCTAGAAGTGCTTCTTCAACTTAAGGCATTTATTTATTAAATGAGACATTAATATCTATGGAAATTAATGGTATAGGCCTTTCCCACTAGCCGAAATCCCAGTGGACTTTTTAAGCCCCTGTGAATACAGGCCATGAGTGAGAACAAGGATGTTAAGCCTCCAAAGCCAGATTGTGAAAGCCTGCGCAAAGGATTCTTTCCTTTCCTTTTCCTCACTTCTACTCCTCTTCCAGGCACCTGAGTTAGGTAGTGTAGGCTACAGCTTGTCTATTGGAGTAACTCAGTATTTGGATGTGCTTTATCCTTCTGCAGTTACCGTGTTATCTCTGATAAGTCAGTTGGTATAGACTGTGGTAAGTGATAGCTGTGAAGACAGAGATGTCGTTTCTTGATGTTGAATACAACTCTTTTTTGAAAGAGGAGGTTTTTTCAATCCCAAGGGGAGCAGTGAGAAAAGGAGAAGCAGTCTGACATAGCCTGAAGTCTGAGGTGAAAAAAGGAGAGAAAAGTGCTAGAAATGTTTAAACTTAAGTGCACCATTTTTTTTCCTTCCGCTGATCCCGGTTCTTTTATAGGTATGTCTCTTTTACAAGGGGTCTCCTTATCTGTGCAGCAGAATATAGTCAGTGTGTAAAGTTTGCTGCAGCTCTGGAGATGTGTGAGATGTGTGTGTTGATCCTGCTGCTGTGTTTGCTGCTAGAGACCCGATGTTATACACCTGACTTGGAATGTGACTTCATAGGGAATAGTCCAGTGCTTTCTCTGAGATGCACTTTCTAGATGCACATTTGAAATACCATGGGTGCCCTTGAAGCTTTTGCGGGGAAAACAGCTTGTTAAAACTCATCCTGTATTGTTCTCTGGTGCCTGCCAGAAAAACTTAGTGTTTCTACTGTATTAGAGCAGCTGCCATTCTGAAAATGTCCATGTGTATCTTGGGGTTTTTTTATTTATTTATTTCCTCATACTCCCTTATGTCAAAGCATACAACATTTCATGGGTAGCTGGCCAAGAAATCACCCATTGGTGGAAAAATAGATGTAGAAGGAGGAGGTTGTCTTTAGTTCCCCCTGTAACCCACAGGGACTTGCTGGAAAATTTTTCTTGGAGGCTACTACAGAATATAGTCTGGTGATGCTAAGCAGGAGTTTTCTGTTGTTTGCCAAAAGAGTTGGTGTGCTGTTAAGTTTAATTTTGCCTGCCTCTGGGCCACTCCATCTAAGCTTTGGGTATCAAATGTCCTCTGAGATTGTGTGAGAGAGATTAGGATGGTTAAGTTGCGCAGCTTTATTTTATAACTGGTGCCAGTGCAGAGGCAAAGCTTGATTGTGATGATGTACTTCTTCAGTGCAAGTTACAGTAGTGATTCATAGCTCCTGTGTTACTTTAAATATTCCTGATTTTTGGACTGCAGATTGAAAAGTGGCTTTCTGCTCTGCCCATTTTTGTTTGACTTGTGTGTCATCTGGCCTAGAATCTGCTAGCTCTGCAGATTAGGATATTGTGTTGTGTCTGCTGCTTGTTATGAAGTTGTCTGGATTAAAATTTTCAGTGCAGAGCAATGATCCACAGCCTTCTCTGTATGTGTGAATTGCTCTTGCACTTAGTAAGCATGATGTAGAGGAGTGAAGTGTTGGTCAGCTTGTCTTTTGTGTGGAAGCACTTCTACAGCAGCAGATTGTAAGTCAAGATTTCATAATGCATTTGTTTTCTCCAGACATCAGAGATGTGAAAAAAGAGGAACAAGGTAGTTTGCTTTTTTGATAACCATTATCAAATGTTGCTGACAAGTTCAGGTGACTCTGGTTGCTGCTAGCAGTTTATGATGGTGGATAGCTGGGCACCCAGCTTTAAGGAAGCACATTATACCTTGTTAATTCTTTGTGGCTGTGTACATTTAGTTTCTTCAGTGGTCCTGAAGCTGGAGTTAAAAACCTTTCTCTCCCATCACCTCACATATGGTCAAAAAGTTTCTCATCTCCCTGATGGATTATGAAATGTTAATTGCTGAAGTTTTTTGCTCATTTGAAAACAAAGCTAAAACTCTCTCCCCATCTTAGAAACAAAACCTGAATCTCACTGATGCAGTTACCTAATCTGAAGGGGTGGTGGGAGTTGGCTTGGGAACAAGTTAACATGCACCTTGACTGAGCCAGAGGAACTTACATTCTTCCTTCTGCATCTTTGAATTCCTGGATCCTGCATTGCAGTGACTTGACACTGCTGAGGCCTGCCTCTGTGCTGTGTTGTTACTCTGTCTGCTAACAAGCTGTAGTCTGATACTTACTTAACTGGTTCATCCAAAACCACGGACACCTGATGTGATCAGCTGATGGGGAGAAGAAAGGAACTCATGTCCAGAAATAAGCTCAGTTGGTGGTGTTTCTCTGTGTTAAGTAGTGGACTCTCTGTGCCTAGTGGGATTAAGACAGAGTTGCTGGAGTTCTTGCAGAGGTTGCAGTCACCGTGTATGCGGAGAGAGGGTGCCAGTATGGCTGCATCGCTTTTGGAGCAGCTCTGTGCCCTACTGTCTCACTTACTGCATGTCCACTTTAAGAGAGTTCATCTGCAATGCAGCTGTTAGCAGGAAAGTTCTGTAAATCAAAAGGGAGTGAGTGCAAGCGAGCCGGTGTCTGTGGTTGTGGCTGGGTCCTCCTCACACCACAGGGAAACTTGTTCAGAAAGACCTTTTGCAGGAGGAGGAGGAGAAAGGGATGGCAATGCTAGGAGCCCCTCCCTTCCGTGTCTATGTGTGCATCAGCTGTTCAGGAACTGGAAAACATGGAAAAGCACAACAGGCAGCAGTCCTGGAACTGGAAAATCCTGTAATGCTTTTCTCCTCATCACTATGCCACAGAGTCTAACCAGGTGTTAGGGCCAATCCTGTAAGGATGTCTTTATTGCACACTACCTTCTTACACAGTTTGGAGCTCCCGAGCTTCTGCCCATCACTCAGAAGTGCACAGAAGCCCCATGAGTTCCAAGCTTGCTACTGCCTTGTCTTCCATGGAGCTTATGGCTTTAAGCACAAAGCTGAGGAGTGGGTGGCTTGCTGTTCTGCTCTTCCCCTGTCACTCTGCTTCTCCAGCAAGCAGAAGCCCCTGGAAAGATTGCCTGGGCATCAGCCATGACTGGGAGCACTTGTAGGATTGCTTGCTGGTTTGCCATCCACAGTCTTCTGAGGATATTCTGGTGCAGAAATTCCTCTGTGGTTTCTACAGTTAAGTAGCTGGGAAGTGTGACACCTTCTCACAGGGACCTGCAGGGATACCTAGAGCTCCATGGGCCATTGTTGGAGAGAGTTCCACAGGACCTTCCATAAAAGTAGCTGCAGCCGGTGGGGAGTGCACACTCTTTTCATTCTGGTGCTTAGCAAGCAAGGCTTCTTCCTTTACTGTGTTTAGAAATATTCTGGGCAGACTTGCTTCCAGATTTCTACTTCTATTTTTTTATTTCCACTTGGGAAAGCATTTCTTATTGACAGTCATTGATGATGCAGAAGAAAATGACGTATAATTTGCCACCTGCTTTTCTTCCTCTGTTTCCTCTCTGCCTCTCCTGTTTGCCTGGGCACTTGTTGTTCCTCTCATAATAACCAAATTGTGTTAACTGTGTGCAAGCAATATTCCCTCCCCTTTTGCTGAAGGACTGTCTGACTTGTTGTAAGAAGTTATTTTTAGGGTTTGCTTCCTGGGATATTCTACCCGTGGCCAGTTATGGTGATGAAAATGTCACTGAGATGCAGAAAGGACTCCCAACTCATTGATAGCGTGCCTGATCTCTCTCTGGTAAGGGTGTTCATGGTACATGAGTCCCTTACCACTATGTCACTGGTGGTCAGGACACAGGCTCAGTGACTGTGCAGCCAGACTTCCTGTGAGAAACACAGTGGGCTTCTGAATTGGCCCAGGGGAAAAAAAGAAAAAAAGGTGAAAAAGGAAAGAAGAGTAATAAAAGCCTTTCTTTGGTTGCAGTGCAGTTTGTTTCTGTCCCTTTTCTTTTTTGTATGTAGGGATGCCAGTGCTGCAGAGCTGTGTGGCAGTGTGTAGGGCTGTCCTCACAGGTAATTTTTTCCTTGTACTGGATATATTAGGTTGCACTGGGTTGCTGCCAAATGGCTGGTTTAGACTAGAGGAGAAGGTGTGTGCTTATTCTTTTCAAACACCACTCCCACCCCAGGTCTGCAGCTTGAAACACCTGAAAAAGTTGATTTTTGTGACAGCTACAGCTAACAAAGCATGAATGTAGTACAGGCAAATTACAGAGCCCAGCTGGACAAGGCCATGGGCTGACAAAACACAGTCTCTGGTGTCAGTGTTGGCTTAAGGAGCACCTGCATCTTTCTCTGGAGATGTCTATTCCCTCTGTATCACAGCAGATCTCTTTTCCTTTTCTGTTTCATCCCTTGAATCAAGAAATCAAATTCAGGAGAACCATTCAATAAGAAATTACTGAAGTGGTGGGAATAAGAAGATATTTGTCTTCCAGATAGATTGGAGATCCACCCAGATCTTCAGATTTCTTGGAGCAGCCAAGGAAAGGATTGCTGGAGTGTCGCTCTGGAAATCAGGATCTTCCTCAGTGGGGTCTGAGAAAAGCTCATGTGAAGTGGAATGTTAGTGCACCAGACTGGTGTTGTGGAGATAGCTTTTGTGTGCCTGTATGGTACTCCTGGAAGAGGGTATGGGAAGTAGAGGTCCTTGAGTGGCTTTGGATCCAGGTAATGAAGAAATTTAACATGGTTTTATGGCCTGATGCTGTTGGGCTCAGGGAGTCCAGTGCTGCGGTGCCGAGATGGTGAGAGCAGGCTCAAGGGAGTAGGCGCTGTGCCTGTGCAACACAGAGCCTTGCCCACTGCCTGCAGGGGAACCTGGTAACGTAAAGGTGGGGAGACAGTCCTACCTGACTAGAGAGCATCTTCAGAGGTATCAGTGCTTAGAAACTTTGTGTCTGTTTTTACAACCGAAGAGTTTCTGTGTGTGTAGCACATACACGTAACTATCTACGCTTTTAAGTAATCTTGACATTTAAAGTTGCTTTAGTGAGTGGTGACTCTTAATATCTCTTTTTTCTGTCCTGCATCTGTACAATACCTCAGTGCCTCAGCACTTTGCATACATAGGATCAAGATTTTGGACTCTTCAGGAGCTGGAGGCAGTCACACTATCTCTTTCCCTGCTGCTTCATGTTCCTAAATGTTGTGTGGACTTACTGATACATGATGCACTTTGCTCTTTGATGCACAAGTGTTTTTGTGGCTCTGCTACTGGTAAAATCTGATGTGGCATATGTGTGCATTTTAAGTCTTCTCTCATTGAAATTTCTTGGTAGCTGCTCTGTATTTACAGCTTGCTCTGTTTAATTTAAAGTTACCCCGGCATCGCTAGGGGAACTTTGCCTTAAAATAGATCGTTTGACCTTTTTTTTTTTTTTAATTATTCTAATCCTCTCAGGCTTGATATTTCTTGTCAGAAGAATGTATTTCAACAGGGGTATTATCTCTTGGAGAGAAATCATTCAGCATTTGGGTGCAGTACCATTCATCTGTGCCTTTAAGAAGATTTTCTGTTTAGTTTACTTCTCTCATTCATGACCCTCAAATATCAAATCAAGATAGCATTTCCAGCATCATTCCTTCTACCATTTGGCTGAAATAGCTAAAAAGTGCTGTGTCCATGCAACTTGCTGTTGCATGGACACAGGCCCCCAAAGTGTCTCGTGCAGTGAAAAATGCCCTTCTGTGGAATACCAGCATTAGGAGCATGCAGAAATTCAGAGGTTTTGTTTCCCTTCTTTGTGGACAAACATAAATCTCCTTGATTTGTTCAAAAGAAATGCATCTGTTTGTTGACCAATAACTGCCTTATCATACAGCATTTTATTCAAGAGCCATGTTTTGCAGATGTGTTGCTGGCAAATGGGGGCTGGATGCAGTTGGTCTGCAGGCTTGGACAGCCCTGAAAGTAATGGCTGAACTGAAGTGTCGGGTTTGTGTGAGAAGGAGCCTGCATAGCTCCTCACGCACAGGGGCGGCTTATGGTTTCTGTCCATATGTTGGTAAAGGTGAAGTCAATGCCAGGAGCTTCCTCTTCCAAGTGGGGCTTTTCCCAAGGTTTTGTTAGGGATTTGTTCCTACCTATGGAAAGGGATGGGCATTTAGTCTTGTTTTCCAGCAGCTTGATTCCCCTGTTCCCCTTCCTTTTGTCCTTCCAAAATTTGTTTTCCCCTGCCTGAAAGAATGTCATCATTCCACTGCAATGTGCTCCTCTGCACCACCAGAAAAGTGTTCCTGCAGCTGTTTTTTTTAAGCATGTACCCTCAATCTTGCTTTGTTGTTCTCCCTATCAACTATGTAATGCATCAATAGGTTTCACATTAAGCATCCTTTATCCTCCCAGTACGACCACTGGGCAGGGAAGTATTAGCCCTGTTTTGCACTTGGAAATACTGAGAAAGATGCAAATTTTCAACTGCTTTCCAGAATGCTTGGCAATAAGCCATGATGAGTTAGGAAAAGAGTCCAAGTCATATTCTTTGCTATAACCGTGATAAGAAGAGTGTAGGTAGGAAAAAGACTGTGGGCATTTGGCAGGAAAAGAATGTGGGCTAAAGTGTGTAGTATTACGAGGAGTTGTGGTCTAGTTTGCTGGTTGTAGGAATAATGTTTTGATGTGTTTCCTGTACTGCTTTTCACTCTGATTTTGCTTGTTTATGGAATAGAGCTCTCAAATACGTTATACTGGGCATGCCTTTGGACGTTCTACCTTTCTGTGATTTTTTTTTTCCTGCGGATAAGATGAGGTTTGAAAACTAGAGGTAACTGCTGTTGATACAGAAGGCTCTTAGATAGATGACAATAAACAGCACATGGGTTTGGGTTTTTTTGTGTGTGTGTTTTAAGACTAAGCAGAAAAAGTGAAGGAGGTCACTTAGATATAAAATTGCTTCCTTGTATCAGTCATAAGTGTAGGAACAGGGACAGTAACATCTGCAACAGTTTGTTTTCTGAAGTGGGTAAGGGTAAGGTGGCAAAAATGAAAACTTCAATCTCTAAGATACCTGCGACTGTACCTAAGAGTGTAAATAAAAACAATCTCATGACAAGAATTTAGGTGAATTCTAAAACTGGCTGCATTTTGGGGTCCAAGTAATTGAGTTAATTGGGAAAGTTTAGATTATGGAGTGGTGTCAGAAACCACTCCTGCTCTCTTCTTGCTGTGTCTTTTTGGCTAACTAATCACTGTGCAACGGTTTCCTACCTCCTGGAGAATTTGGAAACATTCACTTATTGCCTGGTTAAGGCATTTGAAGTCTTTCCAAAGGAAACAGCTGTAGGTGCACAAGGTATACTGCTGCAAACCCTCTTGACCATATGATAATGTCAAACTAATATGAAGTCTTCAAGAGGAGAACATCCTTTGCCACCCAGGGAGGAATAAAATCTTGTGTGTATTTAAGAAGATTACTGTTAGCTCATCAGAAGGAATAATGAGAAGTTATGGGACAGAGCTGAAGACCTGTCATTAACTGTTGAAAGCTGGTTCAGAGGAAGGAATAAAAAATGTGTAGGAATGACCAGAAAGCTGTTCTACACTTTGAAGTATGTATGCTGGGGATACTGCTTTGTTTTCAAATAGTATGACTCAGGTTTGGTTTAGAAGACAGTTAGAAACCACTGTGCTGGAAGGAGTAGCCATATAAGAGGGAGAGTGGAGGGAGAAGGAAAATACTAGGGAGAGGTGGAATGTGATTAAGGTTAATTAAAGTGTACTGTGAAAACTAGTTAGATGCTCTGCTGTGCTCTTTCTGTAATAGGAGGCAAATGCGTTATGCAACAAATTGAAAATTTATCTTTTCAATAATTCATTTCAAACTTGCTGCCTTGAGACAAATATCGTAGATTAGAATAAAGGATGAAAGACTTGTGTGTAATTAAAGTTGGCATATTTGGAGAGGAATTATTTTAAAAAGTAAAGGTCTTACAGACTTACTTCTTCAGGTTATTTGTGTTTGGTATTGTGAGATGAATCCCTTCTCTGCTTTGTACAGGGTGACTGGGATAGTCCTAACACATAGATTCCTGAATGTTTTTTCTTTTAATTGACAGTTGTTTTCTTTAGAGAAGATTACGAGCTTCCTTTTAGAGTTACTTTACAGATACATTCTCTCCTAGTGCCAGAGCAGGAAGATGGAGTAAAGGGTGAAGGTTTGAGTCCAGCACTGAGAATGATTAAAAAACCAACAAAAAAAAAACCAAAACACAAACAAAACAAACAGCAACAAAAAACCCCCAATCACAAATAACAACAACAAAAAAACTCTAAACAAGCAAAAAAAGCTAGAAAGGATATCCAGCCACTGTCTTCTTTCAGTCTGGCTTTTCTGCCATCTGGCTGTCCTAATATTCCAGTATGTTGCAAGTTGAATTGTTGCTGTTCTACCTGAATTAGCAGGTTTCAGACACCACTGGTTACAGAATGAGAGACAAAATGAATTAGTGGTCTGGCAATGAGTGGATATTAAATTTAGGAGCTGACAGTCACAGTCACACTGCCCATTGCAACTTGACTTTCTCCACTTTTGGAAATTGTGTTTGTCTTTGTTTGCACTTGAGCTTTTATTTTCTTAATCTTTGACATTTTTGAATAGTGTGTAATGCTGCTGAGGACTAATGCTAGTGCAAGAACCTATTGCATATAACTCTTGGGCCTCCAGGTTTATAAGAATTTTTCTGCTACTTTGTTGGGGTTCTTTGAGGGGGGCAGAGGAGAGATGGCAAAAGGAGAGCCTCAAAGAAGTCTAGCATCCCGTGATGTTGTTTTTAGAAATTCTATGTGGTGCAGGTTTACATAAAAGACACTTAAGAAGCATTCCCCCCCACACCCAGTTTTCCACCTCTTATGAAAAGCAACGTTAATACCGTGAAAGAAGGATGTGAAGCACCATTCTTCCAGGCTTAGTCCTGTGAAGTGCCTGAATGTGGTGCATGGCTGAAATTAACTTTTTACATTGAAGCTGTAAACATTGTTCTCCTTCTCTCTGCAGATGATACTCTGGTCATCTCCAGACAAATAGGGTGTCTGTTCATGACTAGAAATTCACATTGATTTAAGCAATATTTGAATTGAAAGCATGAAGGGTATGATGTCAAGCCTTCTCCATGGAAAATAATATTTTAAGTTATTAGATGCTTCAATGCACAAGTTGTAGAGGCATTAACTATATTACTAACTGAAAGCTCTGGTCATTCTGCAGGTTTTGTGAAGCACTGAAACACCACAACAAATTGGGAAGGTACTTCCCTGACTCTTGACAGTGGATTTCAACTATCACAGATGCTCACTTTCTTTTAGGCTCCCTTGAGGTACTGGAAGGCTATGATTAGGTCACCATGAAGCCTTCCGTTTTCCAGGCTGAACAATCCTAACTCTCTGAGCCTTTCCTCATAGGAGAGGTGCTCCATCCCTCTAATCATCTTGGTGGTCTCCTCTGGCCTTACTCCAAGGTCAGTGTCCTTCCTGTGCTGGGGACCCCAGAGCTGAACGCAGCACTGCAGGTGCACATTGCTGGGCCATATCCAGCCTCTTTCACCGGCGCCCCCAAGCCTTTCTCGGCAGGGCTGCTCTCAGTCTGGACTGATACAGGAGTTGCCTGGGCCCACTTCTCCACGTTGTCTAGATCCCTTTTAACTATTGCCTGGGCTGACTCTTCTAGGAAGAAGCGTGCCAGCCTCCCCTGTGCCCAGTGGTTCTGTAGCTTTATGGAAGTGAAATTCTTGTTCAGACTTCTCTTTAGGCTTCCAACAACACACATTGTTTCAAGTTTTCAGTAGTTCACTGTTCAGAGTCTGTTTGTATGAGGGGAGCTGGGAGAGGGTGGGAAATATGTATTTGTTCCTTTTAGTTGTTTATATGCCTGAAATTTAAGGATGTGGTTGCATATCTGTGTAAGTCCATGATGTGATCACTAACCCCAAAAAGGACTGAAAGTTTTGCTTGAGTAAAAAGGAAAAAGTGATGGTGTTTTTTTGGTTTTTAGATTTTTTTCTTTTTCTAATTGCTTCTGTTTTAAAATTAAGTGTTGATCATTTTTAAATCATGAGGTATAGCTTAATTGCAAACTGGAGATCTTTAAAGCCATCTTTCTCATAACTGTCTACTCATTTGGAATAACTGTGAACCCGAATGAAGGGCAAATAGTACTTGGTTTTGAATTATCAGGGTTTATGGAAAGGCAAACTGTTTCCTTCCCTCCTGCCCTTTCCACAATAAGGGCATTGCGTTTGTGCAATGTAAACTGTATTTAGTAATGGTCTTGTGCTTAAGAGCTTATAGTTAATGAGACCTATTAACAATAATGAAAAATGGCATCCTTAAAGTGCAGACCTATTCAGAAAAATAATTCTCCAAGAATGACTGGATGGCCGCGTACTCTTTCTTGGCTTATTTAATTTAGGGGGTGGGGGAGGAGCACAGTCTTGGCTCTGAAACTAATTATTCTCCTACAAATGTGCCCGTGATCTGCACTTCCCGCTGGGGATTTGTAGAGCTGGGGCTTCTAGTGCTAAAGAGCTTCCCAGACTGAGCCTAGCTGAGACTGGGGCATAGGCTTGGCTTTGCTTTCCCAAGCCTCATCAGGAGCGGCAGTAGTAAACCCCATTTTTTTTTCTGCTCAAATGAACACATCTGAGTCAACATAGAGCAGTTGCATGGAGTAGGAAAGTAATTTTTTACATAATTGTAATTGTGTTTTAGTGTGTTGCCACCTCCGCATCATGTGTTGCTTTAGTTAGGAAGGATATGCATTGCTTTTCAATATGTGAATAATCCTGCTTAAGGAAAGGGGAGGATTGGCAACAGCTACATTGGATTGGAAATACAAAAAACCCCTACATTCCTGCTTAGACTGATACAAGGAAACTGCATGGATGATGCCTATGCGTATGAATAAATAGTAAGGCATTACAGAGAAAGAAGATATCTCTGCCTTAGTGTCCTGCCACTCAGTACTGCTCTCACATGTACATTTTAATAATTTTCTTCTGAGCTAGAACAGCCTGTCATGCCAGTCTGCAGACTTGGAATAGCTTCCCTTAGTATGGGTCCATCTTCATTGAAAAGGATTTCTCTGGTTGTTCTCTTACTGCTCTGTTTGTGCTCAGTTCTTAAGAATTACAGTTTTCTGTGGTTATAGATGTTCTGTATATTGGGAGAACCTCCATGCCGTGGGACAAAGTGGGCACATTTTAGTACAGAGGAGAGATTTTCACACAAAGGGAATGTTTCTTCTCCCATTTTGGAGGCAGCATTGGTTGGTGAAGACAGACTTAATTTTTTGGTTCTGTACTCTGGTTGCCAACTCAAGCTAATGATACCACACCCTTTAGGAATTTAATGTAACTCCATCTTCTAAGGCAGCATCATCCTATTAACTGCCATCTGTGGCAGGATCACATGCTTGAAGCTTAGAGGTCCTGGATGGAGAGCAAGTGTCCAGCTCAGTGGCTGGATTCTTCTCCTCCTTTGCTGCAAAGCAGAAAGGTGTCAGTGTCTGCTCACAAAGGAGCTATTTCAGTGCTATCATGAAAGCATTTCAAATCACTTTGCCCTTGCCTCTAGTAGGTTTTGGGAGGTTCATGTAATTTTTCAGCATATGTTACATATTTGCACATGTGTCCTTTGTGAAAGAGAAGAGTTGGATTGTTTGCCACTGAGCACTCAAACCCTACTGTAAGGACTGTCAAGCCATCTGTGGGAGACACCTGCTTCCAAAGAAAGCAGACTTCTGAAGCTGTTTATGTGTGGAAATTGGAAACCAATGGATGCCTAGGGTGTGCAGGAGAATTGGCTAGCAGCTTCCATTAAAATGGAGCCCGGAAAGATGCTGCATGGGGAGCTGCTGCATCCCCAGAGGAGCCATGAGCGTGTTGAACAGGAGGCAGGCCAGTGCTTGGAGGAGGAGGTGGCTGGCAGTGCGACAGGGAGCAGACCACTAATGGGACTATCCAGAGCACTGCTGTGTAGGTGAGAGGAGAAATTAGTTCTTGGTGCAAAGTGTTTTGTGGCCTGACATCCAAAGCCACTCAGCTTGTGTGTGTGTGGTTTGGCCAGATTTTCTTTTCCAGGCCTTTCGTTCTCCGGCTTTACAATGCCACAAGTCCAGGATTTGTGAATTTGACTCCTCATTGCAAGGAAATGCCTCTCTTCTGTTTTCTTAGCCTGATGTGTTTGAAAAGATGCAGATTTCGTTACTGAAAAATTGAAATGGAGAGGATGCCCCTTGAGCTTCATATGTTCTAAGAAGGTGTTAACAAAAGGAGGGGAAAAAGTAATTGCAAACCTGAACAATACCACATGAGCTTGTGGTAAAAGCTCATTGCCACTTGATTTCCTTAGCTTGTCTGGTTTTTAGATGGAAGCACTGAGCACCCATGTTTCTGCTGGGCATAATTTATCTTGACATAACCAGTGTTGCTGAAAATCTTATTTTTGGTCCTTCCTTGGAATCAAGAATCAAACATTTAATCATGTGTTCTGTAACCGATGTTGTGGCATCACTACCAATTTGCATAGTGTTAATTCTGCTATTTTTTTTAACTTCCAGGCATTTTGGAACACAACTTAGGTATTACATTTTGTAAAATGTGCTATACGTACTGGGTCTAGATAAATGTTCTTCCTCTGTCTCTTCATTGGCTCGGTCATTCAGTGTTTTATTACTCACACTCCTGGGCTAACTGTTGGCTGGTAGAGAAGGAAACCTTTTACATTATAAATTCTTTGGTAAGAGAAAATGACTTTTGCAGTTGCTGCCACTTCACCTTCTTCTATCTCCCTTTCTACGGCTTGTGAGAAGTGTGCAAAAGAACATGGGGAACAAAGTTTGTCTCAACCTGCCATCTCTTTCAAGATGTTTGGCATGTCTTTGGATGAGAGTGGATCAGGATAAATGGCTGGTTGCCACTTTGAGATGCATTTAACACTTGTGTATTACAGCGTAGTTTGTACACAGATGATATTGAAGAGGAGATGCCATTTATAGGACAAAGAAGTGCCTTTTATTAGAAGTACCTATAACAAATTGGTATCTCTGTGTCAATGTTGCCCTTTTACTTAAAAACAGGGTAAAAGATGGTGAGCCTATCAGTTGTCTGATCATGCCTTACTCATAGCTTGTGTGAGGATAAACAATTCATTGCATTCAGTTGTTTTTTGAGTTTTGATATTAAATTCAGACAGAAAGCCCAATACCCCCCGTTTTTTTTTTTTCCCTTTCTTTTTATTTTCTTTTTTGTATGTCTCAGTCTTTCAGAAGTACCTGATGTCTGGTCAAAGCAAATCAGATGGCTGGACAGGCATCCTCTGTGGAAAAACAGAGAATCATATTGGGCCTCAACTTTCTATAATGCACACAACTTCATGTCTTGTACTGTGTTTCTGCAAAATGGTGTGTTCTGTTATAGCTAGGGCTATTAAGCTAAATTAATTGCTATTTAAAGCACCTGAAAATTTAGTGTTAGAAGATATCATAGGAAATGCTGGATGTTCTTTTTGCAGCCAGTATGTACAATCTGGATCTGTATTGTTATTGAGGGGCATTTCGAATTGTTTTTATTGATGCTTAGTCATGACCTGTCTATATGTTAACATGTATTTTCTGTGTGATAAATGGAGACTTTAACAATTTATGTGCTGAGCAGAAGGATCTTTCCTATATCATTAAATATTTCCTAATAAGCGTTCATGATTTGGGTCACTGCAGTCTACTGAGGTAGATGATTAGAGATAGTCTAGTGATGCCCTCAGAGCTTTACTAGTCAGAATCTTATGAACTAAACCAGGGGAAAATATTTTATCTTTGTAATAAAATTTCATAAGCTGAAGGATCTCAAAGTACATCTCAAGCTGACAGTGCTAATGGGGCCACTGAATTGCAGTCATAGGCTGGAGAATCACAGAACATGGCTGTCTTAAACAGGAGCTGAATCCAAATGATCCTATTGAGTAACTCAAACATCATGAAGAGAGTTAACCTGCTGGGAATGTGATGCTTCAGCATAAAATCAGAAGAAATAATAAAACTGGTTTTTTTGTTTGTTTTGGGTGGGTATTTTGGAGTGTGTGTATTGCTCTTTTAAAACTGTGAGGAGCAGAGGGAAGCAGCCAAATCTAACTTGTACTGATGAATACAGGAAGATGCAAAATAAAGATCTGTGGTGTATTTTTGCCAAAATATGACTCATTGTTTCTCTTGTCCAAATTATATTTCTGGGAGCATCTGATCACCACAGAGCTGCAAACTGATTTTGCCCAGTGGTTAAGACTCAAGGATGCATCTTTTTATCATGAAGGCAACCAGAAGTTCCCAAAGACAATCCCTTGTCAGAACTGCTGCCTTGGACAGGGCAAAATATGTTTCAGCTCAGCTGGAGGCAGAGGAGACTGGAAAAGCACCTTAGAGATGCAGACATTAGGTTTTCTGAGGTGTGTTGCCCTCTTCGTCCTCTGATTTCAAACAGTGAAATGTCCAAGGTCCTCCTATGTGGGAACCTGCTTATTTGATAAACAAAGTAAACTCTTCAAAATCCCCTCTTTTCCTCGTAATCTGGGTGTTTTCCCTCTCTGGACTGACTGCTTATCTTGTCTTCCCTGTGCTGCAGTTCAGAGAGACCAAGACGGCTTTATCTTAGCAGACAGCAGTGCAGGCTGCCATCAGCATGAGTCTGGTGCAGCTCTTCCTGCCAGCCCCAGCTCTTGCCTGGCTCTTGCTTGTGAAACCCCTTCGTTCCAGACCTGCCAGGGCAATTTGGTAACTGCTTTCTCCAGACCTGTCTTCACTTTCTTTGTTCCTGTGGTGCCATCTTCTTGATTTTTCTCTTACAGGGAAGGGTTTTGTACAGGCTGTCGTAAGAAAAAACTTCTCCCATAAGCAGTTGCTGAAATGCTTTTCTAGATGAGTTGCTGACCCCTTGAGGCTTCTATTTCTCTTAGTCAGGGAGTCAAGTGTCCTATTATTCTAATATTTGAATAATTCTCATGTGTGGTCCATTCTGTTCCTGCAGGGAAAACTGGGAGCTTTAACCATTTCCAGTTTTAACGTCAGGCACTGTAAATGCTTCAGTGCTCTGTCATGGTGGTTTCCTGACTACCTAGAGCAAGAGGGAGAATTGCTCTGTATGCTCATAGACACAGGTGGAGATGCTGCTCCTTGCAAGTTCTCCAGTATAGTGAACGAATGGGAGGAACCTTAGTGAGATTTAGGAGTCGGTACACTCTAGTTTTGGCAGTTCTTGTTAAAGAACAGTAGGCGACCTGAGGGGTATCAGGCACTGTCTGTTCTCATGGGAGAGGTCCTTCATTCTGACTGTAAGCAGCCAACTGCATAATTGCTTCTTGGGAAATCAATGTGTTTAGTGAAACACATTGAAACTGCTGAACAACCCATCTTTAGAGCACTGCTGTCTCAATAGCAATGTCATATTTGCCTTGCCGTAATCCAGATCGCGTGTGATATGCTCCTACTGGGTTTTTCCTCTTTCTTTTAGGTGCAGAATCTAGGGCTGCACTGCTGATTGCTTGCAATTTTCAAATAAATTGCTGTATTTTCACTCTAGTTTTTGGTCTCCAAAACTATTTTGCTTCACTATGTGATGAGTGGATGGTAAAAATTCATCTTCATTATGTACTTAGAAAGATGATGGCCTGTTACACGAGTGCCAGGAGTTAAGAAGGAAGAATATTAGGGGAGCTCAGATGAAAATAGAAAACATAAGTTTTCTCTTATAATGGATTGGAAACTAGCGGTAATTCAGTCAGAAGACTAGAACATCATATTATCTGACATAAACTGCATGTGATCTGTATCTTAGAGGATCACAGCAAAGGGTAGTTGAATTGTACCTCATAGCTTCATGAGCAGCTTTAGCTGGCACGAGCTGTGTGCTGCTGCTGAGAGGCAGCTTTTCTTCTGCCTGTTCCCTCTTTGCAGTAGCACAAATTCTTTATATAGATGCGTGGTGAACCAGGTTAATGATGGATCAGTTCAGCTATCCAGTTCAGTGCAGTGCTGCACGAATGCTTGTGCCAGCATCAGAAGCAAAGAAGATGCAGGGCCATGAGGAAAGAGGCAGGGGAAGGATGGAACTGCAGTGACTGCCAGCATTGCAACAGAGGGATCTCCTGTACCTGCTGTTGGACAAATCTGCACCACAGACAGTGCCAGGAGAGTAATCTCTTTTTTTCCTAGAGATATTCCAAAAAATCTGGCTTCATCTTAGCTGTAGCCTTTCGGGGGAGAAAGTCAGGGGAATCCATGCTGTAGTGGAATGTTTAACTCATACAGCTGTAACGCTGGAATCCTCAATTCCAGTAGCTTACCTGAGGAATCACAGATGCTACTGCACCTCTATGCAGCTGAATTACTATGATACCATCTGAAGAGTATATGGGATTTTTGGATGAAGTGTGAGGTTCTTCAGGCTTTTAAACAATGGCTTCTTGCTGTGGTGCTGGTCTGTTGATGTGTGCTACTCTTCTGAAGGAACTCTTCTAATGCAACATCCTGGAATTGCTATACCTGTTTACTGGCAGACATAATCTGGACAGAAAGGAAGACCAGCAGTGGTTAGCATCACCTCCAGCAGGGAATTTTTATGTTCTGAAACTGTGGTCTTGATGATGTTATCTATCCTCTCAAGCTTTTGTTTCAGGTGTTGAACCCAAAATTTGGATCTGAGATTGGTATGATTATCTATTTAAAACCGCTGCATGGTTGAACAGAATGCCATACAGTCTTAAAATCAGTTGAATGAAGAGACGTCTATGCAGTGTCTCCTTTGCCTCTGTGGAAAGTCATTTTGTACAATTCAGGAGCCAGGCTCCAGGAGTGGGAATGGTTTTCTCCGTGATCCCGCACAGTGTCATTGCCTACACGGTGAGTCACTGGTAATGCCCGAGTTCTTATTTTTAGTCCTGTTGCTGCCATCAGGCTGAAACCACTGGCTGGTAAGAGACTTAAGCGAGGAGATAAACATGTTAATCTCCCTAGACCTTCCCCCTCAGCTGCTGCTCTCTGCCTTTGTGCATCTCAAGATGCAGCTTTTCCCAGACCATTGCACAGAACCATGTCCCCTCCGTAGCCTGGTGGGACGTCATCCAAACCTTTTCACTCTTAAGCACTGGAGCAGGGAGGAATGCCTTCCGTGCACATGGGTTTGCATGCACAGGCAGGGCAGTGTGCTTTGTCTGTGATCAGAGCAATCTGGACAGGCTGTTACCGTTCACTCCAGCACCTTTACCATCAAGGTTTTACAAGGAACATATATTCTTTCCTCTAGTCCTGTCAACAAACTCTTTCCTTCCATTCCCCTGGGAAGAGTTCTGAAACAAACTAATAGTATTCTTTTGTATAAGCTTTCTGTAACAAGTAAGCAAGTCTGTCCCCCTCCTGAGCTTTTAAAGTGTCAGGTTGAATTCTTGAGAAGGCCACTGTTTTCTCTGATATGTTCTATTACTCTAATAACAGTTTGTGCATTTATTCTTAGCCTTCCTTTTTGTACTTGCTTTCCTGACATGGCAGGGCAGTGTATATGGGAGTACTGGTGAGTACTTCTTTGCCCAATAGTGAGCTGGTAGTGGTGGAGATGGAATAGGGTGTTTTCTTGTTCCCTGTCCTTCTCGTGCGCTCTTTCCCAGTTACTTCTGGTCCTGCAAAATGGACTAGTTTGTAGATCCCAGGGTTCCAGATCTTTATTTTCTTTGGGTTTTTTGTTAGCATGTGTGCCTCCAGCTTCAGGGACTCTTAAAAAGATTTACCTCATGTGAATTTTAGAGGGAGAAAGGAGTGTGGTCAGCTGTTCTTCACTTTTGTTAGCAGTGTTGTTTATCTTCTTAAATTCTGTATTCTGAGGGGTTTGCTTTGGGAATAGAAATGAAGAATAGACAATCAACTGGTGGGACTTGCTCTTGTTGCAGCAATAGTACATCTGGGCCCTCGTGGACCTCATTGTTGCAGAAGTCCTAAAACACACATCAGGTGCTAGTAGCACTGTGGGTTATGGGTGATCTGCTTCTCACTTTCCTTGGCTCATTGACCTTGGGTAGATACACCCTCATTTTTGTGCCCATATACCCATACCTGAGTCTTTGAAGGTAGCTTAATTTTTACAAATTCAGAAAGATGCTTTTGAAAACCTCTTTTCTTTCTGATGCCTACCACTTGGAAAGGAAAGGATGAAGTGTTGGGTGTTTGAGGCTTTTTTTTTTTTTAACAATCTTTTCTCTGATACAATTTCAAAGCACTTCTGACTGTCAGATCTGGGAGAACATTAGCTCAACCTAGGCATGGCCTGCTCCAATATATAGTTAAGATGTAAGTTGAACAAAATAACTACCAGCGTTGTCCCATCTGTGATTGTAAAAAGGCAGGTGGAGGGGGTGACCACAGTTTTGAATGAGAAGGCTGTGCTGCTAGCATGAGTAATTAGTAATCTCTCACTGTGTCTGTATTTCTTCTTTTTTTTTTTGTCTCTCTCCATTCGTCTTACTTTGCTACTCCTAGTCTGTGCTCAAGGACAGACCATCTGAAGCTGATGAAGAGAGAGCTTGTTCTCTGCTGGCAGTGTAGCAGAAGGTGTGATTGCAGCATGCAATAGTTCATTAACTTTATTCACAGTGGTGTAGAGATAATAGCATTGAAGTGGCAGTGATGTGGGTTTCAGTGGAGGCTCACAACTTAGGCACATATGTAAGTCCCCAGCAGGCATGTACAATTTGCATTAAAGTCTATGAATGCCACTATTACTACTCCTGCTAGTGAGTGTTGTGCTAACATGGATATATCTATTCATGCTGTGATTAAACCTTTGATTGCAGAGTAAACATCTCCATAAAGCTTTGAGTTCTTGTGCAAGGACAGAAGGTGCCCAGCAGGAGCAGTATCAGAAGCTGGGTGTCTGTCTCTTGCTTATGAATGCCAGTTCCAGACGAAATTGTTATGCAGTTTGCTTATCACTTCAGTTTTACTCCAGCTCTCACTCTGCTGCTGCACTTTTAAATGAAGGTCTTGGCTTCCCAGAGAACAGCTGTTTATGATATCCCCTTGCACAGAGTCTTTTTCACTACAGCCCAGCCTCCTGGAGCTTTTCCAGTCCCTAACCCTATGGAGAAAAACCTGTGTGATCACTGGAGTCCTTACAGGCAACAGCTTGTCTACGGTGCTGGATTCATCGTCATCAGATCCAAGGGAAGGCTGATTTCTTGTCTCCTTAGTTGAGGTGAGGAGGCAGATGGATGGAAGATGCTGGTGAGAGCCACCCATCTGTCCATTCACAGTAGAGCAGCAAAGAGAGAGGGCTATGGAAAGGCTGGGATTTTGATAGTCTGTGTCTGTGCTAGCTGTGGTGTGTTAGGGATGCTGGTATTTTTACTGTCCTGGAGGTAAGAAAGATAGTACTGTGGCTGTGGTGTGCTTGAGGTATTACCATGACTCTAGTGGCTTCTGAAGTATAAAAAAGGGATCTAAAAACTAAGAAAGTTACCAAAAAGCCCAGTAATCCATATGCTGCAGTATGCTTTGCTTTGCTCCTCTACACACCTTTCCCACCAAAGGAATGAAAATGGAACTGTGGCAGATCTATTCCTCACCACAGTTATGCACCCTGGAAAGCTCTGGTTGCTATTAGCTATGTTGGTGCATAAGTTTCAAAAGTTAGGATGTGTTTTGTCTGTGGGACTTTGGTTTGAAGAGGCCTTGATTTTTTTATTTTTTTTTTTAATTTCCTTTCCCCCTGCTCCAAAGCTCCAGGGAAAATTGTTCTTGGGAAGGTGACTCTGCTTTGCCCTCTGGATATGTCAGCCCTACAGCTCCCCAAGGCGGATGCTGAGTACTGCAGAAAATAGGGGAGAACTGTGGGGGTAGCAATGCTGTGAAACCAAGACCACCTTTGGTCTGATTCTTCAAGTCAAATTGACAGGTAACTCCTGCTTCCCTGCATGCTTTGGGTGATTGTGGACAGGCTCTGACAGTTGCATTTTTCTGGTGTTTAGCTCTCCACACAAGGCTCACCAATGGTAGTGTCAGTGATCGTTGCAGTCATGGCCATGCAGAAGTTATCCTCTTGTCCCTGACAGAAACCTTCCCCTGCTGCCTGGCCCTGTGTGTGCTGTGTGCTATATGCTTTCTCCAGTTTGTCAAGCAATTTTTGGAGTCATTCCTCCTGTTCACCTGGAATCTCCCCACCTATAGATCTATCGAGATGTTGTTCTGAACCGAGGGTGTTTGTTCCCTCTCTCCAGACATCACCACAGTTTTATTCTAGGCTGCCTGTAGCATCTATTCTCAGGCCCTATGAAGCTGGGAATCGGTCAGCGAAGGTAGTTTATCCTTGCTGGATCAAATGCAACTTTCCTGTGTCAGTAGTGTGGTCAAGTAATGACTCTGAAGATCTTTGCTGACCTGTTCTGCAGGACTTGTGCAGGCTCTTTCTGGATCAGACAGAGGCTCACCCAGGTGTAGAAAACAGCTGATATACAAACTGATGGCTCAGCCACCTTCTGTGATTCCTTTGCAGTTGTCTCAGCTCCATTTGAACTGCTGGTTCTGCAGGGCACTAGAATGAAATCCTGTCCCTTCTGGTGCAGTTCCTTCTACCCCTTGCTCTTCCCTAGGACACATCCACAGATGCTCTATGCTGTCCCTGCTGTGGATCTCTGCTCTGAGCATTCAGTTTTTGAGAGTTCCTGCTGCCCCTCAGTCAGATACAGCTCTAGGTACACTGCCTATGTTGTCCTTTTCAGGTATGGTTTACAATCAGGGTTTTGCTTTGAACCTCACTTCCCAATGATGCAGGGAGTTCCTGTCTCTGTTGCTGCAAAGCTACGTGGCAGGAGATAAGAATTATCATCCAGCTTCTGAATGAGGGTACAGCCAGAAGGGAATTAGCCTCTGACGTATGGTTGATGGGATGGTGAACGCGCAACACCGGTGATGGCATGTGGGCATAGGTTAAGAAGGTCAGGATAGCAAAGCAACATCTGCGTAATCCCTTTGCTATTTTGTGTGAAGATGAATGAGTGGCTGGGCGGGGGGAGGAGGCAGCAAAATCACTGTTAGCAGGGCAGACTTGAGTGTGGTTACAGGTTTGATTTTGGTTTATTTTTTTAGCAGGACAGAACAGAATTGTAGAACAGTAGCAGTAAAACATGCACTAAGCTTTGCAGTCCTCTTCTTGGGAATTTGTTAAGTTCCCGGAATTGCTCATGTGAATGGGAGACAGATTCCTCACATCAGAAACTCTTGAAGAGTTGATAACAGCTCAGCATTTGAAGGGACGGCATACTTACTCTGTGACAACTTTTGCATTCCCCAGCCTGCCTGACCCTCCAGCTGTCTAGCATGTGAACCTCTCTGCAGATGCTGGCAGCAACACGGCCACAGCATATCCTTGGTGCTCCCTCCATGCTGAGGGAGGGGCAGTGCAGGTCCTTCTTGCTGCAGCCTTTCCTGCCAGCCATAGCCAGCACAGCTGGGAGGTGTTGAGGAAGAGATGATTCCTGTCTGACTGCAGGGGATGAGGTGTGCTCAGAGAGCTGGGACATGCACAGAAGCTATGCAGAAGTACATTGTAGTCCAGACACTTCATACTGCCCTGGCTAGGGTAGAGTCTCTGTGTATTTTAGGCTTTCTGCAGCATGCTGCAACTTGAGGGAGGAAAAGAGGAGCGGCTGTCTTTGCAAAACCTCTGAATTGCTTGCCTTGCACTCTTCCTTTCCTTTCCTTTCCTTTCATGTGAGCAGTGACAGCTACTAGAGAAGCTGCAGCCTCAGGATTTTCCTGCGTCTTCCTCCCACCAGAGCTGGCAATGCTGTTTTGATGTGTGTTTAATAGACTGAGCCCTGAGACACAGTGTGGGCCAATGCTAATGGGAAGGATCCGTTTTCCACCAGCATCTTCCTAGTCAGTGTCTGTCAGAGAGCAGAAGGCAGCGGCTGGGTGGAGGGATGTGGAGACCTTGTGCCATCAGGAGTGCTTCCTGGGATGAAGTGCGCAGTGGCTGCGCTTCAGGGCATGAAGGCCTTGTCTCCCATGGAAGCTATGAAAAGCCCTTCTCAGCTTACTCTGGGGAAAAAAAAACAACCAATAGTGGATGACTAACGCACTCTTTGTAAATACAACTTATCCTATCAGTCCTATCAGTGACTAATGAAAGCTTTTTTTCTCCCTTCCCCTCCTGTCTCATAAAATAAAAGCAGTTGCTCACAGATCTTTCCTCCTGTTTTATTTTACTCTTATCAGTGGTGTAGCAGGGCGTGTAGGTCTTCTACAGAAGGCACCTTATTGCCTCTTTTTCTTATGTGAAACTTAATTCTAAATGATAATCTGTGTATTCATTTTTTATGAGGGTCATGGTGCACTCCTGAAGTGATTTTCTGTCCTGTATGCTGGTCTTGGCTTCTCATATTGGAACCTGCATCCTGCCCACAATGCAGGGGAATCAAACCTTGCTTTAACTTTTTTTATGAAACCTTTGTCAGCATGCCATTAGTTCTGCACATTTGGACCGTGCTCAGACGCTTGCTCCTGATTGTGTGTCTGGTTCTTATGAGGGGGCATCCTATTTTTTCTTGGCATTCTACCAACAGACAGCTGCCAGCCTGCAGGTTAGAAAGCTTATGGGCTTGCTAAAAGCTTTTGGAGAAAGCTTACTGTGCTAGTACCATGCTGCCTGGCCCTCACACGATACACACGGTATGCTAACAAGCTACCAAAAGAACCAAAGGCAGTATTCACCAAGATATCTAGGGAGATACTACTTATGTGTTTGGTAAGTGCAGTATTGATAAGAAGGACTTGTAATTCAATAGAAAGCTTAGTTTTAGGTGGAAATTACATATCAAATAGAAAAATTGCACACAGAAGTCCTCTGAACCCTACTCTGAATTACTTCCGTGGTCCCAAAGGTTATTCATCATCTGAGACAGAACTGTAAGGGACTTGGAACAAGAATGCTCTTGAGTGCTGTCTTGGATTTGGCAAGTAGATTCCATAAAAGCCTGTCTGACCTTGTCACATTGACCTTTTCTGAAAAGAAATCTAGAAAACTGCTTGTAAGTTGGGTCAGGTTATTTTGCATGTCAAATATATTTCTATTTTTGAGGCAGCAAGGACAGGAAAGGGTGTCTTAATGCTGTCAAATGCTGTCCTTCCAACTCTGTCATGTGAACTCCTAGAGGGAGCAGAGGAGAGCAGTACTTGGTAAGACCATGTGTCTTCTTTTGAGGAGGCCATCAAGTGCATCTTCCTCCTTCCCTCTGTGCAAACCAGCCAGTGTCACATTCATCTGGCATTTCTGTGTCTGCTGGACTAGTAGCTTACATGTCACTGTTACAAAGAGAATTTTAAAACTTTGTTCCTTTCTCAAGAAGGATAGTGCCTTGTTTTCTCTCTCGTTGCTTCTGCAGCTCCCATCCAGCCCTTCCCCCAGTCAGATCATGACCTGTTCTTGTTGTTTGCTCTCCCTTCCTGTCCTGGTGTGACACCAAGTCTTCACTACAGCCTTTTGCCACCCCCTCTTTATATCCAGCTTACAGCTGACCTTAGTTGCTACTCCTGTGGCAGGGGAGCTGCGTGCTCGTGCCTACACTTGCACTTGCAGGTCTCCTGGGTGCTTGTAGAAATGAATCATGGAATCACAGAATATCCTGAGTTGGAAGGAGTCCACAAGGATCATTGAAGTTCAGCTCCAGGCCCTGCACAGGACAGCCCCAAGAATCCTACTGTGGGCCTGACAGTTGTCCAAACACTTCTTGAACTCTGTCAAAGTTTTGTGCTGTGACCACTTCCCTGGGGAGCCTGTTCCAGTGCCCAACCACCTGCTAAGTGAGGAACCTTTTCTTGTCCAACAAAAACATCCCCTGACACAACTTCAGGCCGTTCCCTCATGTCCTGCCACGGGTCACCACAGAGAAGAGATCAGTGCCTGTCCCTCCTCTTCCCCTTGTGAGTAAGTTGTAACTGCAGTGATGTCTCCCCTCAGTTTCTTCTTCTCCAGCTGAACAGACCAAGTGCCCTCAGCCGCTCCTCACACGGCTTCCCCTTGAGGCCCTTCACCATCTTCGTTGCCCTCCTTTGGACAGCCTCTAATGGTTTAATGTCTTTCTCATGTTGTGGTGCCCAAAACTGCCACAATATTCAAGGTGAGGCCACCCCAGTGCAGAGCAGAGAGGGACAATCCCCTCCCTTGACCGGCTGGCGATGCTTTGCCTGATGCCCCCAGGACACGGTTGGCCCTCCTGGCTGCCAGGGCACTGCTGACTCATATTCAACTTGCCCTCAACCAGGACCTAAGATCTTTCTGCAGGGCTGATCTGCAGCCTCTCATTCCCCAGTCTGGACATACAAGTAGAGATAGGCAAGTGTCATTGTCCTGCCTGATTTCCACAGGTCACCAGCAGTGACTCACAGCCGTCTTATGGGTACCTTCTGAATTAAGATATATATGAAGTTTCTTGCTCTTTACCATAAACAGCCAAAGTAGGCATTTTCTTCTATAGACCTTTTTAGTTAGTTGTTTATTTTTCAAAATAAAAATATGTTTTGTTTAAAAGCACAAATATATTAGTTAAAAATGTGAAGTAAGGAAGGGGTTTACAAGTATGATGAGATGGGAGGAGTATAAGAGGGGAAAGAGCGAGAAATCTATGCTGGAATCATGTATTAAATCAAACTCTCATGACTAAATGGAAACATATTTGCTGTTCAAAATGTAGCATAATTGCTGATAGCAGCAAGCTGTTCCTCCTAAAGATGTTTCTTTCTCGGAAGAACATAAACCCCTGCTCTGTCCCACTCAGGCTCAACAATCCTGGTGACTTTCTCCTCCCACAGACTTTTTATTTCTGAGTTCTCAATCTCCTTGACAGCTCGGTGAACAGTCCCTTGCCCTAGGTTTCAGAGTTTGGCTAAAGAAATGCTTTCTTTAAATATGACAAAAGGTGATCAATTGCACAAGCAGGGCCTGAGCCAGTTGATATAAATCTGCCTCTATCACAGACGTATAAGCACTGGGACATGTGACGTATGTTCTGTGCACAGGAACCAGATGCTTAGGGAAGTTAAGCAGAGATTACACTAGAGTGGTATTGGATGGACCAAGTTGACTGATAGAATAAAATAAAGAAGTCTTCTCAGGTCTCTAAGCCCACTGGTTGATTTGTCCATTGCTGTATTTTTATGTGAGGTCAGTGTAATGGGAAGATGCTTTCCTCTGACTCCCCATAGTTTGTTTAGTCCCTGAACCATTTTTTTCTAAAGCAGGGATTTTCTGTGTTTTTAGAGTACTTTTGCCAGAGCTGGGTGGAAGACAGACCTTTTTAAGGCAGGACATCTTTGCACTTTCAGAGCACTCATGAATTGTCTTGGGTGGGCCTGTTGGGGTTTTTTGGCACATGGGCATTGCTACTCAAACAGTTTCTTGGAATGGAGAGCAGCATTGGGTGCTTCAGGAGAATCAGTGGGCTGGAGTACCTACCTGGAGACTGGACAGAGTATTCTCCTGACTAGTGTAAGTCAATTGCTTTGCCAATCTTAGGGTAGGGTAGTCAGCACTTCATGTACTGACCATTCATTCTCTTCCTCTGTTTCTCAGTGTGAGCTGTGTTGGTCTGAAGGCTGCATAAGTTATCATCTCTTTCCTCTTCTCTTGTTAGTAAAGCAGTTAAGGAGTTCAGATATGCTTGTTTTGGCTGCAGTTTCGTTAGAGAAACCTGGCATCAAAGCTTTCAAGCAATCCTGTCTGTCTGGGGAGCTGTAGAGAGACTGCACAAGTAGTTTAATCCGTTGACCTTTCCTCAATATTTAGTTATATCAGCAACCCTTTATGAAGCTATTGCTTGTACATGTACTTGGTAGGATTTGCTGTTAACATGCTCTGGGTTGAGGCAGGTGCAAAATTTTACTTGCTGCCTTATGTTGCTCTCTCTTCTGTGCATATTCCTTGCTTTTAACCACGTGTGGCAACACTGTGATCCTCTCATCATGTGTTGGTTGGCAGTTTTTTATGGTAAAGAGTGGGAAAACCACCCTAAGATATGTCTTCAGGCCAGAGGGAGAAATGGATTAGATGAAGATGCTCTTTCATTTCTTTGCATTCCTTGGAATACTTATGATAATATTTTGGAGGAGAAGCTGGTGCAGTCTCAAGTAGTTTATAACTGTGAAAGCAATCATGTTTTGCCCAAGGTTCTGAGTGCTTTGTAATTTTACAACCAAGAGTCATGGGGGAAATTTTCAGAACTGTGTGGCACAGAAGGTGGAGTTTAGAAAAACCGCAAAATTTAGCATCATTAGCCTGAGAATTAGAGTTTGTGGCCTGACCCTGTCTTCTTGATGTGAATATCAGCTAGCCAGCTTCTGTTCCTGAAAACCTCAGCATCCAGCATGTACATCAGAGTTTCAGATGCAGCAAACTGAGACTGTCTATTCCTTCAAGATACTTTTCCTTTTCTCACCCCATTCCTTCTGGTGTGTTTGTCCACTTACGAAACAGGGTAGAAGAAATCTGTCACATTGTCAATCGGTGCAGACAGTTAAAGCTTTAATAGCTCTCCCATAGGGATTGCATTGGGCACTATGGGACTTAATTAAACCCCTTCATTCTTAAAACAATGAATGACTTTACTGCAGAATTTGCAGATGTGGTGCCTCAGTATTACAGTACTTGAGGCTTTCTTTTGTCCTATAGAGATCTAACTAGCTGGAGTGTCTGTTTTAGATCAGTTCCCTGTCCTTGGTGCATCTATAGTGGAGATGTTACACATGCAGTATAGACTTGATATGATTTGCTCTTAATTCCAATGCATTTTATGCTTGGGGTAATTCTGCTTTCATCCTAAACTTCTGCATTGAGGTAAGGCAGTTCTGATGTGATCCATCAGAACTCGTTGCTCAGATGGTAGAAATGAGCAGCCAGCACTGTGAACAAACAGGGACTCGGAGCAACTTCCTACACAGCGTCTTCGTTACTATTTTTATTTTATTATCTATTTCTTTCACGTTTTTCTTGTCTAAAAGAGAGAGGTTTATAATGCATCCTCACCTGCCTGAGATCCCAGCCCTTGCGGGAGAACACGTGAAAGAAGGAGCAAGGACAAGAGACATAAAAGTTGACTGGAGCCATACAGAAACCTCTGAGACCTCATGTGACTACCTCTCCTGCTTACCCACTTGCACAGAGATGGTGTTGTTCAGTGCAGGCTTTGTGCCCACCAGGAGATGAGTAGCAGGGATGCTGTGGGCTTAAGAGCTGGTTTGCAGCACCCATCATCGACTGGCAGCAGAATTTATCTAGGCCAGCAGGGATGCAGGGAGTGAGTGACTCACTCGAGGATTCATGCGCGCTCTCCCCCTCTCCTCCCCCCGTTGCAGCTGTGGCTTGGTCATCAGCCATTTGGGAACTAGCAGCTTTATTTGGTTGCTGTTTGCAGTGGGCAGTTTCTGTTAAGGTTGTTAATTTTATTAACTGCCTTGGAAGCTAACTGACTTCACAGAAGACTTGAAAAATTGAAATAACTTTTCACTCTCTTCTCCTTCCCTGCTCATAGGGCTGCCCACCCAAACAGCTGTTCTGGCACAAACTTGGCTGTGGAGGTGAGAACAAGCAAATGGGCTGCAGGCAGAAACTTCCTTAGCTGATTCACCAACAGAATGGTCACTGTTTTGGATGGTGGCTGATGTGGTTAGACTAAATGCCCTCTCTGGGTGCCACCTTGGCTGTGATGATTGGAGGGTCTTGAGTCTTTGCTCCAGCTGAACAGAGAAACACACGGTGTGGTGGAAGAATGAATAAATGAAGAACAGGAAATTGTTTTAATAATTGTAAAATAGAAAACTTATTACTTTGTGGTCATAATAGTTGCTAAACCCATCAGAAGTTGCCAGACTTACTCTCTGTTGAACTGTGAACAGTTCACTCCCACTCTGAGTGAACTGTAAGGCTGCAGGCTGCTTCTGAGGGTTATGGCCTGCATAGGAGAACAGCCTGCCACGTGCTGTCCTTTGCTCCCTTTAACCAAGGCCAACATGTCTCATCTCTGAGCTGGGCATTCTCATCTCACATGATCCCAGTTTCCTTGCACTGCTCTTTTTGGTGGGTGCTCTGTTCTTCCCACGCTCCATGCTTGTGGCTTTGGCTTCCCTCTGGACACTTCTTTAGCCATCTTTGTCTCCTGTACGTGTTCGTGTCTACAAGTGCCAAAGCACATTCCACGCTTGCATTTACCGGGGCCTGGAGGACACGTTTTCTAGGCCTTCCTGCCCGCTGGCTGCTGTCACTTCAAATGCTGGCTGTGTTAGATATAAGCAACTTGGGAGACTTGCTGTCCCTAAATCCTGAAAGGGGCTGCCTGCCCTGCCACTGCTCCCCTCCCCTGCTGGGTCACAGGACCTGGGAACCTCTTCTTGCTGCAGAGGCTGGTCCTACAGCACAGATGAATATTTAGCTAGTTCTTTATTTTAGGTAATGAACTGTACTTCTCTCATGTTCCCTAGCTTTCCAGTGAGCTGTATGAGCTGTGTATTTCTGTGCTGGGGCTGCAGCAGTATCTTCACAGTATACACCTGTAGTTGTCCTCTGCCTGCTGTGCTGAAGGACTGCAGTATTTCTGTACGCTGCTTGACAGAAGGAATGAAGAAGAGGAGAGAGGCTTAGGAAGGAGCAGGGATCTCCTTTGCTAGCATTCACCTTGAAATGGAGATAGCAGTTTTAGTGATAGGATGAACAGGGTCCCAAGTCTCATCTGGCTGGACCAGCTGTTCAGGCAGAGATAGCAAAATGAGGAAGTTTAAGGAGACATTTTTTTACTATGCCATCTGTTGAGAATGGTGCCTGTTGGGGAGCTTCTTTTAACAGGGGTGCTGCAGTCTGGAGTTCGTATTTGTGCTCCCTGGAGCTCATATTGGACTGTGGAGGTTTCTCAGGCTCTGACGATAGCAGACCATGGTCCACTCTCTTTTTTTTGGTTTGTGATTCAACCTGTTTGTCAAAGTAACATTTGTAGGACAGAAATGTACCTTTTAGGTCAGAGCTGAGGCTATCTGGTGTGTAGTGTGGAAAAGCTTTTTCTGCCACTATTCCCGTTTGTGTGTTCAGTAGAAAAGGAGGGTTTAGTCTTCAGACATGTTGGCTCTACATCTTAGCCATCACCTTATTAAAACTGAATCTCAACAGAGGAAGTTCCTTTGTAGCCATCAGTGTTAGTGCTTTAATAACTGTTTCACTGCATTTCCTTTCTCCTTCTGGCACACCTCCTTTTGTCCTCTCATTTTTTTTTCTTTCCTGGGATAGGCAGCGATTTACAGAACTGAGTGCTCTGAGAGCTACACTGTCAACCCTTCGTCTTCAGTCTTTGTGGCTCAGTACATGAAGTGGACCTAATCAGTGAGGATTGCTGTTCTGGGTGTGTTGTCTGTTAATCAGCAAATCTGGCCAACTCTGAAGATTCGATAAGTGTCTGTTAACTTGATATGGTGCTGTGGAATTCAATGCCAAAATGCACCACATAATCTAGATCCAAACAATAGCGAAAAACTGGGTAGGGGGAGCTGTAGATGACCTTAAAATTAGTATTGCAGTAATG
The DNA here is from genome assembly GCA_035584735.1 of Pseudotriccus pelzelni. Lineage (NCBI taxonomy): Eukaryota > Metazoa > Chordata > Aves > Passeriformes > Tyrannidae > Pseudotriccus > Pseudotriccus pelzelni. The sequence continues at coordinate 14,886,998 of JAWMRA010000162.1, forward strand.
TAGCAGCATTAAATGCCTGCAGGCAAACAAGATCTAAACTGATCTAGCCAGGAGCATTAAACATTCATCAAAACAAGAAGTTAACTTGGCCAGAAAATAAATCAAAACTGTAGCATAACAGCTGGTTTTTTTGGAAAAAGATGCAAGTCAGGTATCTCTTTCCCTGAAAATCTGAAATCAAGAATGGTGATGAGACAGGGAGACCACTTTAAAGCTGTTTTGCTCACCAGATAGTCCAGATCTGGAGCTTTCATGTGAAGGAAGCTATTTTCAGACTGTGCTCTTGTCAAGTGCAGTGCAGGCTTTGTTGAGTGGCAGTTCCACCCAAACAGGATAAATGTTAGGTTAAAAAAAAAATAAAATTTTTTTTTTTCAAATTCTGAACACCAGACCTTATAATAAAAATTCCTTAGGTCCTAGTATGACACTGAGGTAGGATTTCATTCTTCCCAGAGTGAGACATGATGAGGTATCTCAGCAGTGCTAATGCTGCCTCTATCAGTTTTTGCTTTGAGAGAGTGCTCAAAATCCATTAGGTATGAACTGCATTGTTTCTATCTTCATTTCTCTTCCTGCAGAAGAATGAAAATCAGGGTAGTGAGAACCTCAGATTCCAAATATCTGAATTTGTTCACAGACTTGTCACTGGCATGTTCTCTGGTTTCAGTACCTCTGCTTTTCTTCTTCAGCTCCTTAAAGGTAGGGGAAGAAACCTTGTGCTTCAAACGTTTTCTGTCTGCATAGTAAATGTTTGTTACACACCTAGAGATTCTCCAACAAAAGATGCTACAGAAGTAGTTGTTCTTTTATGCAGATGTTTTCTTTGTTTTCTGACATAGTTTCCCCCTATTTAAGTATCCGTCTTATAGAAATTTGCCAGAATTTTTATTTTTCCCAAATTTCTACTTGTGCTGTGCAGGTCAAGGGGCAATTCAAGAAAGCTCTACAAAGGGCACCTAAGGAAAAACATTATTGTACAGCTCTATATGATCTAAGGCATGCTGTCATGTGTACTGTCCTGTCCATCTAATTGCAGAAAGCATGTGGAATCCCTCTAAAATTTCAGCTGCTTATTTATTTAACAAATCACTTGTCTTCTCTTAATTTCTGTGAAAGTTTGTTGGGATGCTGTTTAGTTAAACGTGCATCCTATAGCCAGCCTCTTGGATCTGAAACATTCCCCCCCAACTTTCTACCAAAAAAAATGTTGTGTGGGATGTGTGTGTAAGTTAGCATTGTGACTGCAGCCTCCTGCCTCATGATTTCCTAACCCACAACTTCTACCTGTCTCTGCGTCGCAGCCCATAGCCTTTCTAGGAAAGATCAGCTTCCTGAATGTAGGCCCTCAGCTGATCGGCTGGGGTGCAAAGCTGGTGTGTTACCTCTTTTCCGCCTGGAAGATTGGCTGTAGGCATGTGAGATGCCAGACTCTCCTGTTGTGCGTTTGCTCTGCATCTCTGCTGTGAGAGTGTCTGGGGGAAGGGCTTGGTGGTGAAGGAGGGGTGTGGGTGGAGAGTCTGCTCTGGGTCTCAGTGAAGTTTCTGGTAAACTGGTCACATGAAACAAAAGATACATTAGCTCCCTTCCCCCATGCACCAGAGTGTTTCTTGGCTCTGCACCCAAACTAGCAGCTGAGCACTTGATTTACTTGTAAAATGCAGTTTAAAAAGAAATGGTGCCATTGCAGATGGGAAACTAGGGATAGGAGAGCTGGACTGGGGATGCCGTGTGTGCAGCGGGGGCTGCTGTCCGTGTGTCCATGCTGAGTTGCAGGAAACTGGGGGTATGTGGTGCTGCAGGACAGAGGCTTGGGGGAATGCCTACTGCAGGATATGGGGCTGCAGAGGGAAGTTCAAGCTGCAGGAGGCAAAATGGAGGAGAACGTGTTGAACCACAGCCTTACCAGGGGAAGGAGGTGGGGGTGCCGCATAAGGGGCAGGGGGAAGGAAGGGGAGAGCTCTGTTGCAGGTGGTATGGGGGGCTGTGCCTTGAGAGTTGGTTACACAAGGACTCTGAACTGAAGGTCTTCTTACAAGATACAAGGTCTGAAATGACCGTGACAGAGAGTTGTACTCACTTTTGTTCTGTTTTGTTGCAAGAAAGGGGAAGTTGTTTGACCATTCAACGCTGGGGAGCTCAGCATCTTCTGGTTTGAAAGCTTCATTTTGCTAGTTGTGTTTGTACCCCACAGTTCTTCCTTTCTCTGGGATGTAGGCTTTTTTTTTTTAAATGGCACTAGCTCAGTATGCGCAAGAAGAGCAAAAACAAGCCGTTACACTCACCACAAACTGAGTGGAGACCTTCCAGCACATGCCTCCCAGATGCCAGGCTGGCCAGCAGAGCAGTTACACCATTCTTGGGGGGAGTGCAATTGCACCACATTTCTTCTTGTGTCAGGACTACAATGGGTACACTAATGCCTCCTGGCCACAGCAGATAAAATGAGATAAAAGAATTCCTGCCCTTTGATGTGCGTCTGTCTGCCTGTCAGCATTTGTGGTTGGCATCTCCACTGCTTCACATTAGGAGGAAGGTGGCTGCATTTTTGTTGTTGTCAGCTGGAGAATGCATTGCTTTAGGGGTGAGCTACAATGCGCTGCTTCAGGAACAGTTCCCAATACTTCCCACTGCAGCACTGGTTTTCCTTGTGTTTCATCCCACCCTGAGCAAGAAAGAACTTTGTAAAGCAAGAAATGGGATATTTTGCAGTAGCCAATGGAACATGTGGAGTTGGTGGTTTGGTGGGTAGTTTTAATGTTCAGCTGGTAGAATTCTTAATTATTGGGGCAGACTGTAGGTGCCAACTTCTGTGGCTGTAGGTGTTTGGAAGGTAACCTCAGTGGTGAAACATTTCCTTCTCACCTGTTCACCATCGAACCTGGAAGGGTCGTTGCCTCTGTGACTTGCCTCCATCACAGTGGCAGGAAATAAACTGATGGTTAGCAGGAAAAGAGGGGAAATGAAATTCAGGTTAGAGGCTCTTGGAAATTCTTCTTTGGTTTTTGTAACTAAAGTAACTTGTTAATGGGAAACGCTAACACAGAATAAAGCAGAGTTGATACAGGCCTTGTATATCCCACTGGCAACATGGGAAGGATGACTGGGGAGGTGAAGAGACATTTATCTTGCTAGCAGGAGGAAGCGGTATGCCCTGAGAGATGTGAATCAGGGTTTGTACATGAGAGATGGCACCTGTGTCATGTCAGAGCTTGCTGAAGACCTGGACTGGGCCTGCTTTGGCCTATGTCAGGTGTCCTCCACTCTCCTAACGCAGTCACGGTGCTGGCTCATTTGTCACTGCTGCGCTGACACCAAGGCTTCAGACTGAATCCACTGGGCTTTACTTGGTTCATGGCATATGACTGAGTAAGACTGGGAACAGTAAGGCTTTTTAAACAGTCTGAAGAGCAAGGGATGTGGGAGCCTTGCACGACTTGTGGGGAGGGCGACAGTTTGTGCTGTGCAGGGACGTTTCATGAAGGGGTTTACAAAATCTTGCTTTGAGTGCTGTGGTAGAAAGCAGAGAAAGGAGGTCCTTTGCCCAGATTCTGAGTTTATCTCAGATGTGAAGCCAAGGGCTATACCTACAGTGGATGGCTGGGGTGCTTGCTCCTTCGTTTTCCTGAATGCACATGTATTCAGATTCCGTGTTGCTTTGCAGTGCTGGCTTTGGTCAAACTGTGGTGTCTGCTGTAGGCAAGGACCTAAGCAGAATGGTGGCCATTCACCCACTACAGCTTTATCTGTGCCGTTGTAGGCAACAAATGGCATGTTAGGCTGGAGTACACTTAACCCCTCTGTTCACATAGTTAATTGTGAGTGCCCTGATTCACTAATTTGACCTCCTTTGACTCTTGAAGTTCCTGGAAAGTTGCTGGTGTCTGTGAAAGCCCAAGTTCCCCACTTCCTCTTAATGTGCACATCAGTGTGCTATTGTTTCGCTTTATAATGTGTACAATAGGTAATACTCAGGATACACATATCCTGAGTATTTCCCATAAAGCAAGAGGACAGGAATTCTCCTTCCCTTACCAGGTCCACCTGCTGGATAATTGAAAGAAAAATTGGACAAGTTGTTCGCTGTTAAACTGTGAAAAATATACATGTGAAAAGAAAAGGCAGCTTTGAATGACACTGAGTGTAGAAACTGCAATGTCAAAGGTGCACACTATGACTTTTTTTAAAAGATGCTTCTCTTTAAGGTATTTTTGATACTTTTTTTCCTTTTGCCGCTGTTGTACACATATTAATGTCTGTCTTTAGTTAGATTATCTTTGCAAAGCAAGTATAAGGCAATGAATTACTGGAAAAGAGAATAAATTTCTCTGGCCCACTCTTCAGGGTGCTTATTGGAGATACAAATAGAATTACTTAAATCATCTTGACTTTTACTCTGTGGTATTGATAGTCTAATTTCTTCATTACTTGAACAGAAAAGTGGAAACTCTTCTAAGTTTAGGTAGTTTGTTCCTTTTAATTTGTTTGTTTTGATTTTCCAGTATAGTAATACCAAGGGTTTCACAGGTCCTAGTGTGTGTAAACACAGCTTGTGACCAACTCTGTGAACTTCAGGCTGTCTTTAGGATCCGTATTAGTATGTGCTCTTAGGGGTAGTATTACACTTTTACTTGTGGAGTTGTTTGTTTCTGGGAAGTGGTGAGAGTGTGGGGAAAGGTTGTTACAAGGTAATAATATTAGTGGTTTTGCTGGAGGAAAGGCTTTGTCAGAAAGTATGTTTGCCAGCATTTCTTCAAAGAAATCTTGTATTTGTTTATTGTGTCATGTTGGCACTTGAATCTCCTCCTTCTTCAGTAGCTGAAGGCAAGTGATGAGGATTTCGCCACTGTCTTGTAGCTTTCACAGGCTGAGAAAAGTGGAGCTTTGCTGTTTCATGTTCACTTGCTGGCTCCAGACGTGTCTTCCCCTCGGTGACTTTTTGCACAGTTGCTGCAGCAGAGATGCTGGAGGTGGTGGTTGGGTGTGGCAGCCCCTCTGCCCTCGCACTTGGGACATCGTGCCACAGGGGTCGCTCTGCACGGAGGGGCTGGAAAACAGACTTTGGCTTTGAGAAATGTCACCTGCAATGGCAGTAGTATGCTGCTACAGATTGATTAATTTTAGCTGGTCTTTGAAATGACAGCGTAGAAACACTGAAATGGAAATGTCAAAATGAAATTGCTGGAGGAAGGGAGGGGAGGGAGAGAGGGAGGAAAGGAAGTGTCATTATATGCTCATTTTCTTTACATTTTTCCTTAGGCACCTGCTCTTAGCTCTTGTCAGAAAGGATATACTCAATCTGTGGGGGCCTCTGGACATTCCTAAGGCCTAGAATGATTTCTTTATGTTTGTTTCTACTGACTTCTGCAGAAGGGGAAATGGTGGTGGTCTGAGACTTGCTGATATTCCTGTTTAAAGTGGTGGTGTGGCATGTCATACTGTCCTCTGCTACCCTACTGAAAATGCTGAGAGATCAGTTGTTCTGTAGCACGGCCTTGTTGGAAATATAAGAGAATATGGGGGAAAGTCTGTGGCTTGAAGTGCAGATGAGGGGGCTAGCTCTCTTTTGCTGGGATTGTCTCAGAGAGGAAGATTAAATTTAAACTGGCAAAGAAAAGCATGAAGGAACCTGAAGGCTCAGACGAGTCTCACACTACAAAATGTATTTGATGTAAATTCGATTTCTGTCTTGAAGCAACTCAAATGATATCTTAGCAGCTGGCACCAATTGACTATCTCCCGGAATTGGCACAGTGACAGCAATCAAACTGAGTTTATTGCTTTGGGTTTGATTCTTCTTCCAGACTCTTCCCATTCTCAGAAATGTAATCTAGAATGTGTTCCCACAGGAATGATAGCTGCAAGCCTCCTTTAACAGCAAGGACAAAGCATGATCTTAGTACAGGATGAAGACAGTTATACTGTAGTATTGAGCAGCCAGATTGTATATTCCAGTTGAGAGCAAGAAGGTTATATATTGGTAAAGGGAGAAACATGGGGTTTTTTTCTTCATGACACAGATTCTCATCACAGAGATGGTTGACATCTAAGTGTTAGTTTTCCTGCACCTTCTTTTTACTGCATTTAGGAAAGAATCTCCCTTTCCATTGAGGTGGCTAAATTTTAGGCTCTAAAAGTTGCCCCTCGCTAAATGAAGAATGAACTTATCCGCTGGACCTCAGTACAGCTGCAGTCTGATAAAGTAAGCCAGTAAATGCTGCAGTGATCCACTGCACATGTAGTCCTTTGCACATGAACTGTTTGAAATGGTGCTGTGTTTCTAATGCTTGTTGAAGAAAGGATATTAGAATTAATTTTTTATACCTTGTTTTCTAGGAGGTGTGAAGGTAATAATTTTCACTGATAAATCTTTGTTTGATTTATGTCAGTAACTATTTTGTCCAGCCTTTCAATTAGTTTTTAATGCTGACTTCTGCTTGCCAAAAGATGGGACAACCTGAAATAGGTGTTCACATTTGTTTCTAGAGAAATAAATTTCAGTGTTCCTTGGGCAGATGGAGGGGATGGAACACAAAGGGCACATCTCTTTCAACCTCCCTGTTCACTGATCCTTTGAGGAGCTTGTGACAAAGCTCTGTCTGGAGAGCGTGTCCGCATGGCAGCTGCCCATGGCTGAAACAGATCCCTCTTTGCATCTCTGAGGAGCCAGAGCCAGTCAGGGCATCACAGCTATGTCTGAAGCCGGGAGGATTTCATGCTGTGCTGCCTGTGCAGGGTGGCAGTGTCAGCACCTGACATCTAAACCATCTCCTTCTATTCCCTGGCTCAGGTTTGGCCCTCACCTCGCTTGCTTGGGACTCATCCCCTTTCTGCATTTGTGGTAGGTGTCCTTCTAGACTCTGGCTTTTGCAAGTGTACTGCAGCTCCATGCAAACAGGTCTCCCTATCCCTCCCTGACAGCCCCTTCTCCTCAGCACAGCTCCATAATGGGCTGATTAGGCACTGTGACCTTTTTTTTTAATCTTCTTTTTCTTTTTTTTTTCCCCCTGTTATTGTTACTTAAATGTTCTCTATTGACAGCTCTAGACTACTGGTATTTGTTGATATTCTTTATCTGGTCTGTGTCTGAAATCTTCTCCAAGTCTTGTGTACCCCTGGAGGAGAAAAACCTGGTGAGGAAAAGCTTCCTGCAAAGCAGCCATGCATGTATTGGCTAGAGTAGAAAACTATGAACTGTCCCTGGAGAAGAATGGAGCCCAGAAGTTTGGTCTCACATCATTCATGCATCTCTGCCACCAGATCTTTGGGACAGCAGGCTGAAATGGTCAGACAACGAAATTATTTTTTTTTAAAAGAGTAAGAAATTGTGCATCAGTATAAAACTAGTCATATTCCACACCCTGCTGAAAATTGCCAGGTTTTCGTGAAGTAAAGCTGTCTGCATTTTGGTTTTCATTTGTGTTGGGTACACTTCTTTTTACATCAAGTTATGCTGTGTATCTGCTGAAGTTTGATGCATTTAGGACAAATAGGCCAAACTGTCATGGCTTTGGTCTGCTGTATTCAGGCAAGGTCGTTGTTCTTTTAACCTGCTCTGTTAGAGATTCTTACAGCTGTGACTTTACTAATTATGCACAATGATTTCTGTCTGTCCACTGTACATGAACAGTCCTGTCCCAGTTAATAGACTGCATGTTTGTATAAAATGGAGCAGTTTTGTTTTTGCAGGTCCTTAACTCTCACGGATGATGCTAACACAATTATTCTTGTTTTCTATTAAAATAAATCCCTAGCCAAATCAAAACCTAACCCAAACAAATCCCAATTCTCTGAACAGGCATTTTTTCATCAGGTATATTCTAAAGAAACCCAGTATTAACGTTACTAGAACAACAGTGTGACATTTGCAGAGCAGTAATGTTAAAGGTACTTGTGTTAAATGTAGATTCACATTTAACATGCTGAACCAAGATGGAAAAATCATATCGTATCATATATCATATAAAGGACTAGTAAGGAGAAACAGATATTCGCACCCTAGTTTGGGTATCAAACATAAGTAAGTTCTGTCCTGTTTTTAAGCACCATCTCCTTAAGCATTCACATTTTAAATTTTACTACAAAAAAGCTACATAGACTGTACTTTCCTGTCTATGTAGATACTCATTGCTTCAGACTGTAGATAGAATAATTTTCCAAATAGCAAGATTCTTTTTTTTTGGCTGGAAAACAATAAATGAATATTAGATGAGTGTTTGTAATATCCTGTACTTAAGTTTTAAGCATCAGCTATTGTTCAGAGCTAGACAGCTCTGTAACATAGCAGGAAAAGAGCTTAATGAAATCCAATATTTGGAAGCAGGATGTAGATGAATTCAGACTTGGAACAGCAGTGCTGAATTTTAACAGGGAGGATAACTAACATTTGGAGTAATTTCTATGAGTGTATGGCTTTATTTATCACTTGAAGTCTTGAATGTGAACCTTTTACGTTTCCTAAATGATATACTGTGTTTTAGGCAAGGTTTGGAAATTATTTGTTGAATTTCATAGTTGTGTGGAAGTTGTGTGGAAGTTGTGTGGAAAATAAATGCCATGTCCCAGGCCTGTGATACTGTAAGGTAGGTCGGATGTGTTGCCGTGTTTTTATTAGCTATGAGATATATTTCCATTGTGCATTAAGAATAAGCAGCTCCACTCCAGAAATGGCTTGCAGAAATAAGTTTCATTTTTGGGACAGAGGGAGGAGAAATGATTTTCTTTTCAAGCTCTTGGTAAGGCAGGGATCTTTTCATCGTTATTTTAATATCATTAAGGCTTTTGCATTTTAAGGTTCAGCAAGAGCCTGGGTAGGAGAAATGTTAAAGCCCACCCAGTCACTGACTGCTCTGCTGGACTGAAAAAAACTTGGGCATTTTGTCTCCTACTGGGAATAACCTTTGCCAAACCAGAGTAAGGTAGAAAATAGTGTCTCTGTGTTTATTCCTTATGTATTTAGGTGCCAGGTTGTTCCCCGCAAGTACCAAATAGACTCTGCTGCTGATTTGATGAGAGTCAAGTGCCTACACTGTGCCAAAGGCCACCAAGTGATGAAGATCTTTGGGCATGGGGTGGGGGAGCTACTTTCAAGTCACTGCTTGGGCTGTGTTCTGGTGCTGCCGGGAATAGGACAGCGATCCAGCAGGAGGTTCAATCCTCTAGGACCCGCGGCAGGAAACCCTCCCAGCCTGACCTTTCACTGCTCTCAGTTGTGGTGGCTGACTGCTGCGGGCTGGTGCTCCCAGGGCTGGAGTGTGCTTTTTCTCTGTGAGTTGTGCTTGAGTTGGCCTGTTTTGTTGCCCTGGAGACAGAAGAGTGTGGTATGCTTTCCCCCCGACCAGAAATAGTTTCCTGTACCTTGTGACCGGAGTGCTGTACTCCTCCTCTGGTCTCCAGCCAGGCTGTGTGGTGCTGGAGGGATGGGGTGTGGGGTGATGACCTCTTGTCACAAGTTCTGGTGTGGCTGCTGCCCATGAACACTAGCTGCCCTGCCAGCTCCCCTCCCTCTGCATGATGGTGTAGAATTTCAGGGGAGCAATTGCTCTTGATTTACATCTCCCATGGCATTTTGATGGTTATGTCATTTTGTTTGAGCCTTGCTCCTGTCAGCTGTCTGTCCTGGCTGTCAGGACTGGATGGCTGAGTAGCACGTGGTGAGCTCTTGCCTCTTCTTCCCTCTTTGCTCAGCTGTTTTTGCTGTCTGCTTCTCTGTGTCCTTGTACTTGGGAACAGATTCTCAGCAACTGTAGCTGCGCACGAGGGCAATGTGATCTGGGTGGATGAAGGATCCCCTCCTGTAGAAGTTCCAAGTAGAGCTGGGAGGGAAAGTAGAGAATTTGCAAGACCCAAATGTGTGAGCAGGCTGTGGATAGTTTGTCTTAAACTGCTGTCCTGCTGTGAGAATCTCCCAAGTGCAGAGTGTGCAGCAATGGTTGTTACCTTGCAAGGGTGTCTTGCAAATCTTCATTGGTGAGAGATGCTGCTAAAAGGGAAGCCAAGGCACCCGCACCCCTCCCTGACAATGCAGGTGAGAAAGTGCTTGCATTGCACCAAGGCCTCAGGAGCATGGAAGCTCTCCAGGCTTTCTTGCTGTCTGCTACTTTATTGGAGAGTGGTTCTGGCATAGCACTGTAAAATATGTGCAACAACAACAATAATTTCCAGGACTGAGAAGGAAGAAGAGATGAAAGCAGTAATTTACCTTCCCCCATCCCTGAACAGTAGCAGATGAGGATGTAAGCACATCTCAGCCCTATAAAGTATTAATTGGGACATTTTCTGCATTCAGCAGTGGAAAAGAAGACAGAAATTCTGCAATGCCCTGAGCTGCTAATCCCAGCCTGGGAGAGAAAAGTGTTCTGTGCTAAGGTTTGGCTCAGTCTCTGTCGTCTGCTCTTGGGGCAGAGTACAGTTGCCCAGAGCTTCCTATACAAAGAGAAGGGAAGACCATGCGGAGACCAAGGAGCTGAACAGGCAGCTTTCAGGCAGAGCAGTGCAGTGCAGTGCAGTGCAGCCTTATTGAAATTGGTCTCTAGTGTGGTTCCTATTAATGGGAGGATGCTGCATTGCTACCAGTGATCTACTGATTAGTCCAACCAGCCAAGAGAAGGAGTGTTTTCAAGCCCATGTGCTGAAGATCTGCACGAAAGGAAATGTCAAGAGTGTGCAGGGACTGCTGCTTCCCCTTGCTATGTTCTTTTGATGGCTGGAACAGGGAGTCCAAGGACTGGAAGTTCTTGCTTGACTCATTTTAGGCATCTGCATCCCCAAGGTCTAGAGCTTAGCATCTGCCAGGGCTGCCTAAAACATTTTGTCTGCCTCAGATCCTTTCACTCAATCTGTGCTTGTCCAATGTAAGCATTTCACATGAGAAGATGAGGCTTTTGTGGTGTGAATTTAGGATTCAGCCATTGCTGTAAAAGTCTCAGTGGCTAAAAAGACCCCCTGCATCTTAGCTGAGAAACACAGGGTTGCTCTGGCTCCCTCTCCTTTCCTTGGACTTGCACATGGGGGGAGAAACCATTTTTCACTCTCCTTGATATTTTTCTTTAATTCAGATGAATGTTGTGCTTGAAGTGATGTTGCCTTTGGGCTGGAATAAGCATACTTAGCATTTGGGCAGAACTTCTTGCCTGGAGTTTTCTAAGTGCGTGATCAGCATTTCACCAGCGAGTCTGTCCATGGGTACTGAAGTATGGTTACCTTTACAGTTCGCTGAAGCTGGCAAAGTTCCCTACTTCATGTGATGGCTGTGCACTAGAAGGAGCTGTGTATTTCCTTTTTTCATTTCATGTGAGTTATCTCTTTTTGTCCAAGTCTCCAGCCTTGGAGAAGGGGTACGTCTCGAAAGGGATGTCACTGCAAGTGGCTTTGCGTATTTGAGAAGCTGATGGCAGAGCTATGTCTTTTATTCTGCAGCTACTCCCTTTGAATCAAAGGATGCAATACCAGTTTAGTGGTAGCTCTGCAGTGGGAGTGGCATTCTCGTTGCCTGAAATGGCTGTAAGGTTTTGGGAGACAGTCGTGTTCCAGCAGTTCCCAGCCCTCTGGACGTCTGCTGGGTCACTGTGTTCCTCTCTCTGTTGAATATGAGCAAGAGCTTAGTTCAGAGTTGTGGTGTTTAACACCTTGTTTCTTATTCTCTTTCAGATCACCAGAAACTGGAACGTGAAGCTCGAATTTGCCGACTTCTAAAGCATCCAAATATTGGTAAACTTCCTTGGGCTCAGAGGGATGGGGGTGAGACAGGAGTAGTAATGTGTGTCAACTACCATGCTGTGAGAGAACAGATGTATTCTGAATATTCACAACAACTCATCAAAGTTTCCTGTTGAAATCACCTCAGTTTCTCTGTGACAAATTCTGCATATAACCCTGCGTATAACCTCAGTGTCCTGATCCAGATATTCACCAGAGTGCCATGTTCCCATCTGCTCACCCGTACACAGCTGTCCCTTCTTCTTGGGTGATGCATGACTCTTGTCTGCTCATCTGACAGTCTGCAGTGCGAGTGAGGTGTTGTGTTTGTTTTTCCCATGCTCATCTTCCGTTTCTTCTTCTTGGCCCTTTGTGGCATGTTGGTTTTAATACTGTATTCAATAACATGCCCAAAGTTAAAGGAAGGTGGGGCAGTACTTCAGCTCTTCTCACTACAGTGGCAACTTTCTCTGAAAATGAGACCAAAACCAAATTGCCCATTTTGATGGAAATGAGTAGAGACCCTTAATAATTCCTTTTTTAGGTTTTTTAAAATAAATGAAACCTCTTAGGATACTAGCTAAGATCTGATTTAATTTATTTAAGGAAACGCTAAGGAATACCACAGTGCCACCTTCAACCAAACCACAGTTAAATACCCATGCCTGGCAAACCTGCCTTTCTTTTGCATACATATCAATGTAGATAATACTTTAGGGGCATCTGTCTGGTCTCCTGACTTTCAGCTTCTCGGTCAATTTGCTCCTATCCTCTCACGACCTGGGAGGGGAAAGGTGACTTAGAGCATGGACTAGCATCTGTAGCCTATTACATACGTGATGAAGAAGGAATTTCCACAAGTTCAGGACCTCACATAATGCAAAGCTCCTTAGTAGCAGCTTTTCAGCAGAAAGAGCTTTCTTGCATCTGAATGTACTTGTGGAGATGCGGCATGAGGAAAGGAGCAGTGGTCACTTTCTGCAGTAATTTACGCTGATTAATATATTAGCCAGAATATTTATTTCTTGGCAATATTCAGAATCACTAAAACTCTATTTACTTAGCTTCATTTGCCCTGTAAGACTTGTTGCACTTAGTTTAGTAGGTGATGTCACTTTTTATTTTGACCTTAACTTCACTTTAATCATCTCTCCTTTTTATAATTTCTTACATCTTTTCTTGCCAGACCTCTCACAAAGTAAATCTGATAGACAAGAGGAAAACCACTTTTATAGGTAAACTGCATGAGAAACAAACATGTCACATTCCTGGTTCAATTCTACAGCGTGTTCCTCATCTGTAACGAGTGGTAACGCTTGTCTCCTGTTCTGTTGTAGTTTGGAAAAGACATTTTAGGGGAATGTCCATGGTTCTTGCATTTTCTACAAAGAACTTCTTGTCTTCCTAGAAGGAACGATTTTAATTTTAAGAAATCGAGCTAGTCATTGTAAACTCAGTCAGTGCTCACAAATAGAAATAGAGGAATTAAGTTTTAGGCCTACAACAGGGTTGAAGTTTAAGACCTCAGAAAGTCATATGGTCCATTCAGCAGTCCTGTGAAAACCTTTTATACCTGGCTGGTTCCAGGCATGTTTGTTCTTAAAAACCTTTATTGCTTTCACAGCCCCTGGTGGCAGTCTTTAAAATTTTAATTTTTCTGTCGGATAACCATTAAAAACATAATTTGCTGCTCTCTTAGCTTACTGTTTCTAGTTCTATCTGCAGTATCTGGGGAAAATAGTTTTTCCTTCTTGTAACAATCTTTTACATATTTGAAGACTGTTATCATGTCTCTTTTTAGTCTTTTTCTTCAGACTAAACAAACCCAGTTCTTTCAATCTTTTCTTATACGTCATGTTTTCTAGACCTTTTCTTTTTTTAATTTTTTTTTTCTTTCACGCCCTCCCCCATCCTTTCCTGGACTCTCTCCAGTTGCTTCATATCTTTCTAGAAATGTGATGCCCAAAACTGGACGTAGGATTCTAACTCAGGTCATGTCAGTGCTGTGTAGAGGGGGAAGCAGAACTTCACCAGTCCTACCAAAGATACTCGTTTTGTACACCAACCTTTGAAACTTGTTATGTAAATACACTGTTGATGCACATTTGTTTTCTGATACGTCATTGCTGCAGACTACTTTCTGCACAACTTCTGGCAACCAAATAATTTTTCCATCTTGTGTAGATGAGGATTCCTATTGAAGTGTACAGTTGTCTTTATTAAAACAAACAGGAAGAAATCCAGTCTGTGGGTTCCCCCCTCCCCAGATTTGTCAAGACCATTTTGATTTATGTGTTGATAGTATAATAGGGCTGCAGCTCCTACAGTAACATGGTCTTTAATAACAATGCCATATATTACATCATGTAGATAATTATTAATGCTGTTGGAGTCGGGACAAACTCTTGAAGATATCCCTTGACGCATTGTTCCAGTTTGACAGTGATCAATTTTGAGTATTTTTAGAATGAGTTGTATACACTATTGTAAGCTACTTCTGAATACATGTTTTTTCTTGATTGCTTGTGGAAAGAGCACGTTTGATGCTGTCAGAAGCTTTGGTGAAGTCCAGATGCTACATGCACTGCTGCTTCCATGTTCCTTGGACTTGTTAGGTTGTCATAGAAGGGAAACATGTTGTTCTGACATAGCGGTATTTTTTTCCCTTGAAATGTGTGTTAGCAGTTAGTAATCACCTAGTTACTGGCATTCCATGTTGTAAACTCTTCTGGATGAATACTTGGTGTGTTGCCTTGGTGTGAGCTACGTGCATAACACTGCACAAACCGTGAAGAATTCTGCAGATTTTGAACTTCCTTTCCATTTCAAGTTTTGTTGTTACTGTTTTTCTTGCAAAATGTGTTGCAGCAAATCGTGTTTTTCTACAGTGACCTAAGCCTGCAGTGAGTCTCAGGCAGAAGGTTGAAAGTTAGGACTCTGTGAGATGGGCAGAGTACACAGGATAAAAAGCAAGCCTGTTGAATCTGTGGTTCTTATGCATTTACTGCAGGACACCTGACTCTAGACAGCAACACACAGACCATAACACTGCTACTTTGATAAAATAAAGATTACTTTAGATACAGAGTAATGGTGATATTTCCATTTACTGTTGCTTTTGGTGAAATGACTGATTTCTGAGTTATCCTAACATGCCTTCATAAAATCTCAGCCCCAATTATAGGCTACTGCTCTGTAGTTGGGTGTTTTGCTTGTCTTTAGATGCACATTTTGGCCAAGGTAATCACAGTGGAGTAATCCTTCCAAGAGCTTAGTGTTGCAATAGGATTTTTTTGTCTGGACAAAAGAAAAAAGTTAATTTGAGACAATTTTATCTTGACTTCCAATTCATGGTATGTACCATGTTCAATGTGTCATTATAGCTGGTCAGATTTCAGTAGAGGAAGGATTTCTTTCCCTAAATTTCAACTTGTTCTTTTTCCTCCTGACAACTTCTAGAAAACTTTGAATTCTGGCCCAGAGAAGCCATTTCCAAGCTGTGCTCACCAAATACAGCAGAATTGGACAGAGATTAGCCAGTGATCTGTTCACTTCAAAAAATGCACCCATTTCTGAGGTTATGGGTATGCTAAAGAGGCAGAAGGCAACATCATTAAAATGCCATTGTCCATAAGCAGATAAAGTGCCTGTGGAAGTTGGCAAGAGTCATGGCTCTATGGGGAATTCCACTTCTTGAACAACTCACTGTTCCAGTGATTCACTTATGTATGAATGTTGTGGACATTAGACATGGATGTATTTGGGAACACGTAGAAGGGAATGATATTGACTCCCTTCTCCCTTGATCTCTGCTTTGGCGGAAAGAGGCAGATTTCTGTAAGCACACTGATAGCCCTGACTCTTCATTTGCAGATGCTTTCCTAATTGTGCCAGTGAAACTTGTGCAATGGCTAAGATAAGATGAACTTCTGTTTGTTATAGAGCTAAACTTACAATGTGTTGCATATTAACTCTTGCTTACTGGAACAGCTCTTTGGCTTTCTGCTTAGTCAGTCTGTGTATTTAATTTTTAAATCTTATAATTCATTCACTACAGGAATTCTCTTGTCAAAAATTCATCTTTCCTTTTCATGCTTCCTGCTATCCATTAAATGTTAGAACAGTGACAGAGCTGGGAACCCTAGTGTTATCCTGCAGGCTTGTTCAGTGCAGATGTGAAGTTCAGAACAGTGCTGAATGTGACCTTCCCTGTCCTAGGACTCCCAAAGTAATAATGATGCAAAATTTTATCAAAATCATCATTCATAGTTTTGAAAACTCTTTTCTAGAATTCCTGTGTTCTCCTACAAGGGTAGGATTGTTCAGTGTGACTTGTTCAGTGTACAAAGCAGGAGTCTGCTCTGTGCATGGATTTTGTCCACTGTGTTTTAGGGGTTGCCTTTCTCCTAAATTTTCTTTGTTATGCCAGTCTAAATATGTGGCTCATCTTTAGATCTGTGACTAGTTGATCTGTACTCTTAGATGTTTATAACCCAGCTGTACAGAAGTAGCTCTTTAATATCTTTTGTTCATTGTTGAAACTGAGCACTTGTGGTTGGTCGTTGTGCCCCAGCTCATGGCAGTCTTTGCTCTGAAGAACTGGATGCACTTAGGTCTAGAATAATAAAAATACATCTTTTAAGAGAGGTTGGTAGTAGCCCAAGAGCCGCAGCCAAATTCTGTTTCTGATTTCTGCCTTCATATACTCTGCTGAACTGCTTCAGAGTTAATTTCTTTGAGGAAATTTATAGCAGTAGCGAAATGCTGTCCTCAGCATCTATCAGAATTATTGCTTTTTCAGGTTTTTCCTACTTCAGACTTCTTTTCCAAAATATACTTGCATCTGAATTCTTTCTACTTTATCTTCTATCTGTTGGCTTTTCTCAGCATAAACCACAATTTTGGACATGTCCTTATGTAAAATGGGAAGAAAATGGTATAGAAATCTCCAGTGAATTAGAAGATTTTCTTTTGATCTGGATGAGTCTTATTTCCCTTGACAAGTGGTCTGTTCTCCTAGTACCTCTGAGTTGTGAGAGTGATTTTGATGGATGTGTCTAAGAAAAGGCCTACATTTTGTATGCCCTTAAATGATGGTTATGATGAAGGTGCAAAGACTAAGAAGAACGGTATCTTTCTGTGTACTGCCCAGATGGAGAATCCCAAAATGCTCATAAGTAACCTGTACGGGAAACTGTGCATTGGCCGTGTCTACAGACCTAATACTGGATTTGTTGTCTTCGTGGTATCAGCTACAACTTCAGGTTCACTCATTCCTCATTCTAAGATACTAGTCTTGATAACAAGGCCCTCAGATTTTCCCCCCTGCTGCCACTTGGAATGTTTTCCTATCACCTTTTCCTTAACAAGAGATTTGAATTGCTTCCTTAGTGAACAAGAAAAAAACGTAGGCTGTGTTTTGCTGTAAACAGCAGATTTCCTTGTTTTCATTTGGCTGCAGGCATCCAGTCTGCCTTTGCAATCGGGACAGAAAGGATGTGATGTGCAAAGAATAGTTAAAATGCTGGGGATTCTCCAGTGGTTTGGCCAGGATTACTGCCCTATGGATACTCAGGGGTTTCCGGGTGGGATGTTCCCATGCATGGCTGACTTTTTAAAGCTGCTGTCCTGTGATTTCTGTTGCTGGAGTACTGCTTCTGGTGCAGAGAGGGGATGGTGCAGAGACTATTGGATGGAGAAGAGACCTTGTAGCAAGATTTATGCTTTGTGACTTTCTCAGTTTCTGAGCATCTTTTCCTTGGAAGTGTCATGGGTCTGTCTGAGAGGACAGCAAGTTGCTGAGCCTTCTAAGAGGTCAAAAAATATTATTTGTGGACTTACGCCCTTAACCTGCTCTCCTCCTACCTTGCCAAAAAAAAAAAAAGAAAAAAGGAAAAACCCAGCAACAAACATTCAAAAAACCCTTAAAGAGACTATCAGCTAGAGTGCACTCCTGCTGGAAAGTTTGAGCCTTTGAGCTGCAAATTACTGTTTATTGTTTGCAGTCCCTTCACTGCTAGAGATTTAGGCAGGTGCCCATGCATGTCTGCCTGACAGTATGTTCCCCAAAACCCCAGACAGTCCACCTTTTTATTTATCATTCTGATTTTAAGAGTTAATTCTTTCACTAATTTTTACCTCTTCATGTTTTCTCCTTTTACTGCCACCTCTTCCTATAGCTTTTCCTGTAGTTTTAGGAAAAACATTTCTCCATAAGCCCCCTCAATTAGGAAATGCAGAAATAATTGCACTTTTTTCCTTGCCAGGGGTTATATTTATTCAGTGTGTCTCTCTGGTCTGTACTAGAGATATATTTGGATTACATTATTCATCTCTTTAGCTGTGAGATTTATCTGTATGCAAGCAATCCCTTAAAAAATAAATAGTGGGATGAGGGCCAGACTCAGTGCACTCAAAGGTACTGCAAAAATCAGAGGAGAGTTCCTCTACTTCTCCCCTCCCTCCTCTATTTAGGATAGCACTGAGGAATGGAGGGAGCCACCTTTGGGGTTCCGTCTGCCTGAGCCCTCACACAGCAGGAGGGGCGGCCGCACTCGGGTGAAATCGTGCGAGCGACAACTTGCCTTTTGAACAGAGCTCATGTCTGTGGGAAGGTGTCAGGGCTGTCCTGGCAATGAGAAACAGGAGGTGTGAACATCAGGGTTCTTCGGCAAGGTTTGGGGGATGTCAGGCAGAACACCTGCCTGCATGGGCAGGAGCACTGCAGTGCCACACCGAAGGCCGGCTCATCCCTAATGGCAGAAATACGTGTAGCCAAGCTGCAGAGCACTGTATGAGAGAGCTAAAATTTGTTACAGCCACTATCTTTATTCTATTAATTCTAATAAAGTAGGTGTTCTCTGTGTATTTTCTTTGAGACATCAATGAATTTGGCTTGCTATTATTTTGGGGGTTTTTAGAAAAAGCTCTCATATAATACCAATGATTATCAGAAGTACTTTGCTTATCTGCTATGTGGCTAATAGCAATTATTAATAACAATTCTGGATGGTCATGATTGCACTGTTATCAGGAGAGCAAGAAATATTTCTGTTAATGCACTCTTTTGGCTCATGTAATGTTTAAGTAGGGCATACTAAATGTTATGTATCGTGCTGAACTTCAACTTTTCAATACAGACATTGTAAAATCAAAGGAAAAGTAACATTTAGTTGGAACCGAAATGTATTTTAAAAATACTCTGTGTGTGTGTGTATTTATTTATTTAACTTTTTTTTCCATTGCGGAAGGATGAGTTTCATAATAAGAAAGGTACTGATCTCTCTGCAGCTCCTTTCTAGGCTGTGAATTTCTGTGCATAAAGGAATTTCCTGACTGGGCAGTGCTTTAGCCTCATTTTTTAGCACTGGAGTGTTACAAAGGTTACAGTGAGAACACTGATGAGGGGGGAACCCACCTCTGTGTGTGTCTGCCTTTTCATACTTCCTTAGGACTGTTCCTTGTGTTTCTTTGCAGAGCTAGCAGCAACTACATTCTGCCTGAACTGGAGAGAGTGTTAACAAATCCTTCTCTTCCATTTTCCAAAGCTTTAGAACTGCAGTTGGTGTGAAATGCTGTGGAGTTGGGGAGTCTACAGCAAGCTGGTGTATATCCATCATACTGTGACCTCTCTGTGTCAAATTTGGGAGAGAAGGGAAAGAGTCCATGTTTCTAAGGGACTGGTTAACAGCAGCCTGCTGTGTCCTGTTAGCTAACTGTCCTGCTACCATCAGTTACTGTTCTGACAAAGCTGGTCATTAGCTGCTGGAACAGATGATTTCTAGAGGATTATTTGCATTACACAATTTAATGCTTTTTAATAGTGAATTTTTAATTAAAAGGAGAGCCTTTTGGAAGCTTTCTGAGCAGCTGCAACTGAATTTTGCGTGTTTAATGTAATTAGAGAAACAGCTGGGGTGGGAGCTGAGCACCCAGCTCCCAGGCAGTCACAGGTTGGTGGTGGCTCCTGGCGGGACAGACATCCTGAGTGATGCGAACCGTGCAGGAAGCATCCTGGCACTCAGCCAGGCTTGGAGGTGGTGGGACAGTTCCCATCTTGGCTGCCCAGGCTGGTGAGCAGCTGGGAAAGCAGAGAGTGGGTGGTAGCCATCTGTGGCAGTTCACTTGTCACTTGTGCTGCCATGGATGGTAGTGCTCAGTTTGCAGTCTGTCGGGCTATGTGTATTTGTATCTATAGTTTCAGCACTTCTTGGCATGTTAGAGTATATCATTGGAAGAGGGCATCAGGTGGGTTTTAGCCTTCAGTTTTATTCTGCTTCTTCTGACATGCAGAGTCTCTTGAAATACACCCCTTGCAGTTGCTCTTACCTCCTCCTCCATTTCTCCATGATACAGGCAAAAGTCTGATGTCTGGTTGGAAATATCTGAGAAGTGAAGCTGTGGCTGTTTCTAATATGTGGCTGACCTTTAAATAACATGGTTCAGTCCAGAAGATCCCAGTGTACTTTTGAGTTTGTACTACTAAGGCTGCATGAAAGAGTTCCTATGTTACAATTACCGTGACCCAGGAAACAACCATAAATCTCTGTTGCCTTGTATTGGCTCTGCTGCAGGTACTGCAACACAAGCAACTTACTTTAAGAGCCCCAAATATTACATAATCACAGCACACAATCTGTTGGTGCAGACAGTTGGCTAATACCATCCTTAACGTTCGCATAGTATCAAAATGCTTTACATTTAAGAATACCAGTGAACCTAGATTTAGCAGACAAGATTACCTGTAGGTTGAACCCTGTCCATAAGGACAGGCAAAGACAACTGGTGTGTAAGAGCAAGCATATTTCAATCCACATTACCTTTTCCTAAGCAGAGATGAGTGATTGCCAGGTGAAGATACTGGGACTTGTCCTGTGGAATTATTCTTCTGTAGTTGCCTTTCGTTGTGTCTTCAGAAACCTCTTTGCTGGCAGATACTTGCTTGCAGCACGTTGCCAGAAACCACCCTATGTTAACAATAGCCTGCCTGCTCCAACCATGGGCTGAGCCCTTGTGCTTGATGTAAGAGTAAAAAGATAATAATATTCAGCACACTGGACAGAGTGAAAGGGAGATGTGGGTCAAAGCTAGGCTATGGACAATCTGTGTTTCTTTCCCCAATATCATTTGGCCTTTTAGATGTGACCTTTTAAAAATGAGATGCCTGTTGGTTTTGAATGTTTTCTTATGTTCCTGTAGTTCAGGTGGGGTTTTGTGAAAATTGAAAGCTCTTTGCTGATCTCTTCATGATTCACTTCAACTTTTACATTCACAGAGCCTTGCTGTGCATGACTCAGCAGCAATTTGCATTGGTTGTTAGGCTGGTGCAGTTTGATACGAAGGAGATTTTCCTCTCATGCTCACTCGGTTCATATCACAGTCAGCAGAGAGCAGTGACTGTCTGTACAGGGTCACTTTATTCAAGCAGGGAATGTAAACCATGTTGCATGACTGTTACTGCACTGCTGTTTCTCACTAAAATACTTAATTTTCTGTAGTTATTATAATAGCCTATTAATATTATTTCTTTCAAAAATAAAAACTGTATGTGCACGAGGATTTTGAAACACTTCGAAGCAGCAGCTTAAAGTTCTGCTCTTGAGGCAAGATTTCCAGCGAGCCTCTGAAGACAGCAGGCAGAGAAAAGTAATATTCACAGCAGATGTTCTTAGAAAGTGCTTGAATTCCTGGTACACAGCTGCTGTTAGGTTCAGTAGCTGCAGCACATCCCCTTGAGCCGCTCACTGTGGTATCAGGCTCTGGATTGCATTAGGGCCTCAGACCTGACATGTGCACCCACAGAAGACAGAGAATAACTTGCATCAAGCTGTGTTGAAGATTTGGGGTTTTGGGGAACAGGAGTGATTTGGTATGGCTGTTTTTCTGTTGTTATTTTTTACAAAAGGTCAGCTTTATGGGGCGTGCTTCCGGTACAGGAAAGACCAGTTTACATAGGATGAACCTGGAAAGGAGAGTGAGGGTAGAAAAGGATACTTAAACCAGTTAGCTAGGTTGTGCCTTGTGTGTTATGCTGCATCACAGATCTTTAACTCTGCAGAATTACATGTGTGCATTTAAAATTGGAGGAACAGCTTTGGGTAGGAGACTCTCATCACCCTTGGTGAAGTACCACTGCAGTACCAGATTCAGGACTAAGTATGATTAAAGTTAGAATTTTACAACTTGCTGAAAACATTTTCATCAAGATGCTGTACTGATACAACTCCTTATTTCTCCCAGAAGCTATGTGCTTCTTGGAGATATCCAAGTGGTGATGCATACTTTCTGATGATGGAGCAGCTGGTATTGTAGGAGAAGATGTTTCTACCTAACAGTCTGTAACTGATACTGCTCCTTTAGATAGCATTTCTTCTGGCAGTGCTTATTAGTGCTCTAAGGTTTTTTTATTTATTATTTCTAAAGTTATTGGTAAGCCTTGCCTGTCCTACAAAATTAGATGTGCATGTCAACTCTACAAACCCTCTGGTTTTTGTGTGGATGGGACTTTTTTCTGTGCTCTGAAAGGATCTTGGGTAAAGTCTTTCATCATATCCTGTAACTGATTTAGTCCCTCAATGTCTGACTTGTTTCTGTTTTCTTTCTTTCTCTCCTCTCTTTGTGTTTTCTTGTGGACCTAACCATTGTGGTACATGCTCTTTCTTCCATCAGAGATCTTTGAGGGGACTCCAGCTGTGTGTGGTGTTGGCAGGGTCTAATTTCCTACATCTGTACGACCCCTTGTGTTAAGAGTGTTTGGCTGGGAAGGAAATACAGTTTGAATTGCTGCTTCTGGGCAACAGAATGAGCTAATAGAAATAATCTACCTCATCTTCTGGTGAATAGAGTGAGATGAGGTTCCTTGGCAAGTACTGGTCTCTTTCGTAGTTTGGTTGTGTTTTGGAACATGCTGTGTTGCTGTTGTGCAACTTCCCTCTTGCTGCAACTTGAGACTTTTTGTGATGTGTGCATTTGTCTAGCCTGCTGTGCTAGATATAGACATCACTGTTCCCCTGATGAGAGGAAAAAAAAAAAGGAGTGCTGTAATATTTTTCAAGAAAAGGTTAACTGGATGAGTACTTTTATTTTTATTTCTCCATATTTCTTACGATGTATAATCAGGTTTTGGGCATACTTTGCCCTCCAGTATTTTATATATACTATTATATAAATATACATATTATAGTATTATATTTTTCACCCTCTTGTGTCAAAAGGTTACACAGATATGAGCAGCCTCTGTGAGCTCTACTCAGCTGCATGGTTGAAGCTGAACTTCTGGTAGGCAGTAATAGAGTTGTCAGTGTGTCAGGTCTAGCAGCCTGTGAACAAATGGGATGCTCTTTTCATGGGAAAGTGTCTGAAACAGCAGACAGCCCAGCACTTGGGCTTCATGCTTGGAACTGGCCATTTAGGAAACTATGTCCTGCCTTCAGATGAAGGAAACTTGCACAGGATATCTTTAAACAGAGAGAGTTCATTACAATCTAGACAGTGGCAGTATCAGATGGTTTCTGATGTTTATGTATCTTCATGATGAATACTCACACAATGTGGATCATATTTGTGAACCAAAATGAAGAGGAGGCACAAAATCTTTTAAATGTTTTTTATCCTTCAGTTACTTCTAAATATTTCCCATTTCATGGATTGGCTGAATAGTTTTGGAAAAGGCAGATCATGTGTTTAAGCTGATTGTCCCTAGTAGTTAACACTGTATTAGAAAGCAGGGCATTTTGACTTCATATGTCAGCAGGGTGGACCATGGCATCAGAGCTGTCCATTGCAGTCTGTTTCCTGGTCAGAAAAGCTCTTGTGGCTCTGCGGGAGGGTAGGGAAGCAAAACATTACAGTGAAAGGGCACTACTGTTCCTTCTATTCTGCTGCTGGGTATTGTTTTTGTTTCTTCACATCGGCATCACTATGAAGTAGGTGAGGGCTGGAATTGAAAGTCATAAATTTTGGTATATTCAGACTTTTCCTAATTCTTTCTGGCTCCCCTCATTGCTGTGTCCCCCTGCACACTTAAAGTCTTAATATTGTGAGCTATCACTAGTTACTCCTGTGCAGGGCGGTGGGGCCTAGTGTCATTTTTCCTGGAGCTTTTCTAGCTTTTGCTGTTCTACCATTACTCTCTGAGCTTTGTTACCTCAGCAGCTTAAATCCTGGGCAGATTTTGTTCCAGCATGGCTCTTGGCTGTTGTGAGGAGGCAGCTCCCTTGTTAAGTTAATGACCTGTGTCCTGCCTTCAAGGCCTTCTTTTGCTGTGCAGCCCTAGGGTGATGTTCAGCGTCAGTATTTATGAATTGTCTCTGTCCTCCTGTCATGGTTCCTCACCTAACGATGCAAGTAGTGTTTTACTGTCCTTGAAGGCTCTTTTTGCTGCTTCTGCCAGTCTCTGCCAGCTGAATTGCTACTTCCTTCCCTTTTCATAATGTAGCTGACAAAATTGCTTTCCTCAGGACAAAGAAATAGCACCAATCAGCTCATTTGTGTTTCATTTTCTGATGTAATTTGCTGCCCGCATCTTTGCGTCAGAGTTTTATCATTCACTGTTTCTCACTTCTACCTGCAGCCGCGTTTGCTGTTCCTTTTTCAAGGCCACTGTTCTCAACCTGCTGGTGGTTGTGTTCCTCCTCTGTCATGTTTTCATTTATGCCACTCTCTACTCTGCTCAGTATTTCTTGCAGTGCTTTGGTGACCCTTCAGGTGCCAGAGGAAGGAGAATGCTTTTTCATGCCCACGGAGCATCACCAGACGTGACCTTATTAGCACATTCAGCTTTCCTTGAAGTTTCTCCATCTGTTCGTAAGGTTTCTTCACAGACTTTTGCCTGTGTTCTGGGTCTCTGCTCTTGTTGATGTGCTTGCCTCCTACTTTCACCTCAAATAGTCTTGTTCACTGCAGTGAAAACTGCCCTGCACTGGGAATCCAAATGTTTGTTTCAGCCACTTTCCATCTTGTTTCCAGACTTGAATGAAAACTTTTTCTCCTTCTCTTCTCGCTTGCATTTTTGTAATGCTGCCTCTGCTGCTTTCTGCCAAGTGCTCAGGAGGCAAGTTTTCTTGTAAGCACAAAATTGTATTGCAATAAAGTTATTACATAGCAAACGAAAACTGCTTACTTGGAAGATTTTTTTGTTTGTGGCAAAAGATTTAAGGAACTTCTTTAAGGTGATGTGTCTCTGGTTTACTGCAGTAGGAACAGCATGTTGCACCTGAAACACCTGCTGTACTGGTACTCTAAATATACTTGCTTGTTTATGGCATTATGCTGGGTGGAGTGCTCCTCCCAAACACCTGCAGTTAGATATGCAGTAGAAATGCTAAGGAAAAGAAACTGATCAAGGGACCAGGTCAGAGAGCTTGTAGATAAAGGGAGGAAAAATATAGGAATCAACAGGCAAAAAGAATAAGGAAAGAATGATATCGTTTTAGATAAGGTACTGGCAGTGGTTTCTGCACGTCTGTGCTACTCTCTGTTCTGAGTTTGTGCGTGTTTGCGTGCATGTGGGAGGCTGCCTTAGCAAAGGGGAGTTGCAGGAGGAGGAGAGACGAGCATTGACAACATGTATAAAAGCTGTCCCCTATGAGGCAGGATCATATGCCAAGTGCTAGTTTGAAACATTCCCAAGACAGCGGTGGTATCTGATATCATGTGCCAGTAAGATGCAAACTGACCTGTTGATACTGGCAGAGAGAAAACCATGATGCTGGGAAAATCAAGGCAAGTCACCTGTATTGTATGTGGAAGAGAATGGCAGACAGGGAGGAGAGGCGAAGGTACTGTTAAAGTGACAGAGCAGGATAATGAGACTTTTCTTGTAAGAGTGAGATCAGTAATGTTACTTTGGTCAATACTCGATTACACGGTGTGACAGTGACTGAGGCCCAGTCTTGTCTCAACTAGTTGCTTTAGTTAGGTGAGATGGTCATTTGAAGAAGACACCTTGTTCTAGTCAGGATGTGAAGGTTTAGAAACTGAGTCAAAGAAGATTGCTGACTTGTGACTGATGGGCAGGGAAAAGTGTGAAGTTTTACAGAAGAGGAGAAGAGCAAAAAGTAAGGGTTAGGTAGCAATATGAAATTAAGTTTCTTCTCATGGGTTAGAATTACTTCGAAAAAACATCAAGGGCATTAAGATATTAATTCAGACAGGAGAAAACAGCACTGTACTGGATGCATAGATGCAATAATTATTGCCTGTGTGTAAAATGAGGAAAGGAGGACAAAAGCCCCAGAATATCAGGGAATAGTGGGCCATCGTGGGCGTGCACATTAAAGGGGACAAGGAAAGGTAAAAGGTGAAGATTAATTTAGGCAATAGAGCAGAATTAGGGGGAGATAAGTAAGGAAGCTGAAGGTGGATGAAATTTTGAGAAAGGGAAATGTGATCAGATATGTCCTGTAACAAGCAGGTCAGAAAAATGAGACAAGAAACTGGTTCTGAATTTTGGATAAAGATTTGGGCTGTAAGTCAGGATGAAATGAGGAAAAAGAAGTAAGAGAAGGGAATGTCATGTAGCCTTACAGATGAAAGGCAGAAGGAAGACCGATGGTACTGATAGGCAGGTAGGGTCAGAACTCAACTGATGGATTGGGGGCTTGCTTTGAGACTCCAAAAAGTTTGTTTTGGGTAATAAGGATGGATAGGGAGAGATGGCAAAACATGAGCATGGATGAAAACATTGGCAGATGTGAAAGGAAGGTACTGAAGTGTTAGAGAAGGAGAATGAACAGGAGGCCAAAGATACTTAGAGTTTGTTTTGACACTGGGGAGGGGCGAGTGTCTGTGAAGGACACCCATCTGGTCCTTTGAGATAACGGAAGGAAATAGGTCACTAAGGGAGCACACAAAGTGAAGGGCATGGGGAATTAACAGACTGATTGAGTTGAAGGAAAACTTGGCTGTATGCATGGGTTTGATTTGTGAAGTGTAATATTTGCTACATGCTCTGTAAATCTCTATTTCTTATGTTTTTGCAGTGCGACTCCATGACAGCATTTCAGAAGAAGGTTTCCATTACCTTGTCTTTGATCTGTAAGTGTCTGTCTTTGATGCTTCACCAGTGATGCAGGCACATTGATAGTTGACTAAGAGTGGAATAAAAAACACTGCATTACTGTAATTCTCTCCTTCTCTTTTGAGACCTGTAGATACCTCTGGCCTATTTGACAAAAATCCATTGACTGTGTGGTGGGGACAGACCAGGAAGTCTCCTGGCACCAGGTGTACACACAGGATAGCAAACTGTTTGTGGAGACTGTTTGACTTTTGCCCCCGGGGCAGCCTAGTAGAGGTCAGAGGAGGGGTGTTGTTCCCAAGCTTAACATATACTAATCTCTGTAGAGGTGTATGGACGATCCGTGCACAGTGTCAGCAGTGTCCTGTACACTGCTGGTGAAATGGCAGTCCACAGATTCAGTCACATGGATATGCCAGTGCTGGTACCGTGGTGGTGGAGCTCTGCTCTGGTTCCCCTGTGATGCAGTTTCCCACACAGGCTACGGCAAAGGGTCCACATGAGGGGGGCCACATACATCCTGTGCATCCTTGAGCTACGCATGCATGGGCTCCGTAACCTCCTTTGTTCTTTTGCACTGCAGGGTTACTGGTGGGGAGCTCTTTGAGGATATTGTTGCTAGAGAATACTACAGTGAAGCAGATGCCAGGTAAGACTCCTTCCAGACCCTTTTGTGTATGTGCCATGTACACACATTATACATACATGTACAATGTACGAGAGTTTCCTGACTCCTGATCTGTGCATGGCTTTGTTCTAACACTCTCGCTCCTTGTCTGGATGAAAAAATTCCTCTTTCTGCTATTAGCATAAACTTAATTGTCACCAGTCAACCTGACTTGCTGCAGCTCTAGCCCTTTCCACTTGGAGACATTGCTGGCTCTGCCACTTGCAGATGCTGTGCTCTTTGCTGGGAGAACCATTGCTAGCAGCTTTGTCTGCCTGACCTTTTTGGTGGGTAATGATAGTGTGTCCTTACTGAGCAAACATAGGGGAGAGTTGTCCTGTGGTTATGAGGGTGTGCCTGCTTGGCCTCTGCCTTGTCCTAGCAGGGTTTCCAGTGATGTGCCCTTGCTTTTGGGCAGACCTATTCAATTTGCCTGTGTCTAGGTAGTGGTTTACAGGGCAGTGGGAAGACGAAGCTTTCAAGATTGTGTTGAAGCCCTCTCTGAGTGTGAGCTGTTTGGCACAGTAAGAAAAGGCACAACATGTGAGAGCAACCTTCATATTTTAATGTTAAAGATATTTAGAGTTATGCCCTTATTTTCCTCAGTGTGTCCCCTCTCTCCCACGTGTGAGCTTCCTGAAGTGGTATGTGCTTGTCCCTGTTTATGCAGTGTGAGTATTCTCTGCAGCAGTAGCTGAGGGTGTTCTCTGACGCGTCCATCTGCTGGACACACAGCATCTGGAATCAAAGCTGGGATTAGGCCACTCCTGTTCTGCTTTAGCATGGCCTGGAAGTGACCCAATGGTGACATTTTACTCTGCTTATTCTGCGTTTGTGTTCTTATCCCACACTAACCCTTGCTGAAGCAGGAGTTAGGGGAGCCATGAGAAGAGAGGGTTCAGATGGTAGTAGTGGGCACTGTGGCAGGTTGAGCTTGGTAGGCAGTACTGTGAGGAAGATGATACTGAGTGCAAGGAAGAAGAGATTATGTTAGTGTAGGTACTGTTGATGGAATCTGCAGGCGCTTATTTGCTTTTGTTGTGGTACACTTACAGCCTGTCTCCTGGGCATTGCAGGGTTTCAAATGAGGCATTGCACAGCATGCTCTGCCGTGAGCTATCTGGTGACTGGGAAGGCCAGTGAACTCATCAACTCTGGTGGGGCTCCTGGCAAAGAGGTCTGAGAGCCCCACAGATGTTTTCAGTGGGGTGTACAGATCTTGTAGGCGCATTATCTCAGATGGATAAACAGCCAGTTGTGCCGCTCTGCCTTGATGTTGGGAAGTTTTGAGGTTATCAATCACAATCCTTCCACTGTCCCTCTTGCCAGTGCCTGTTCCCTGAAGTGCTCAAGAGCTGTCAGTGACTGTCACTGCTCGGGAAAATTATGGCAGAGTTAGGGGAAAAGAAGAACTGTCTGTTACTTTGTGAGCCCTCCTCAGGGTGCTCAACCTTCTGACTGTCAGCTGGCCAGGTCTCCAAGTGCCCACAAGATGACAGAGTGAAACTCCTCCCTTTCTCTCCCCATGCCGTGCTAAATTCCAGAGCAGGCTGGGAGAGCAAGGAAGCGAGGTCTGTGCCAATCTGCCGTGTTTGGCTTGCCTGGGACACCTCACACTTTTGCCATTTTTGGCCAGAAAATCTCTCTCGCTCAGACTCTGCTCTGTTCTAATTATACATTTTTGTTTTGGGAGCAGGGAGATTTTCATGGATTCTGACCCTAAGGATCATACTGCCAGCTCCAGAAGGATGGGGATAGCAAACACACAGTGCTGCACCTCGTCTTCTCTTCCTCCCCCTCACCCTCTTCCCATCTTTTGCAGAAGCCTTTTTCCCTTCCCTCAAATATTTCACTCATTTCAAATTTATTCCTCTGAGATTTGTAGAAGTCAGTGAGGGGACTGAGAGATCTTGCAGTGAGGACATAGACCTCTCTCAGTTGCCCACATCTGCATGCTTACTGCCCAGCCATAGCTGTCAAAATCCCTATTCCATTACACATTCACCCTTGGCAGCTGAGTAAATGTTTAGTGGAAGAGATGGTTTCAACCAGGAATCTCCCCCATGGGCGTGTTGTGCTGTCCTTATGCGACAGGTGTAAATAACATCTTGCTTTTGCCTTGTGGTTTACAGCAGTGAGAATGGCAGACAGGGTTTTCTGTGAGCTGGGGGAGTGCAGCACACTGCACTTAACGGAATGAGCCTGCTTTTCAGATTACTAACCCCTCAAGTGGGATCTGTACTTAAAAGGCACCCAGCAAGCGGGTGTGTGTGCGCGTTGTGTATATAAAGTGCTTGAGATGCTGCTCTGAAAGCTTTGTGAACTGGCAGACGCCCAGGCGTCGTCATCCTGAATTTGCGGGGGGAGGCTGCTGCTCTCTCAGAGTTTATGCTTCGCTCGGGACTAGCCCAGCGGAATGTTTCCTGGAGTGATTTGGTCTTGCTTGCACAATTTCGGCTGCCGTTTGCAGATACTCAGATGCCTTGGTTGTTCTGTGTGGGGTGGGCACTGTTGTCTGAAGGAACAAGTGAGAGGCTTAATGTGATGGGAAGGAAAGGAAGGAAATGATGGGAGATAGGAGAGAGGCTTTGTGGTCATGCTATAGAAAGGATGTCTGGCATCCTGTTGCTGGGGGGCTGGGGATGTTCAGCTGTGACAGTACTGAGCTGTGACATCCAGTGGTCATGATGAAGGGATTCAGCCCGGGGTCTTGGAACTCCCCCCTAGTACAAGTATAAAAGTTAGGGAGATAGTTCTGGGATGAGATGAGATGTCAAATTTGTGTGCGTAACTCTGTGTGTCTCTCCCTTTTATCTTGCAGCCACTGTATTCATCAGATACTGGAGAGTGTCAATCACATTCACCAGCATGATATCGTGCACAGGGACTTGAAGGTAATGTTTCCACTGGACTGCAGTCTGAGGAGAGCAGCCAGGGGATCATTGGAAGAGGCAAGACAGGAATACTGTGTTGCCAGCTGGCAGGAGGTTTTTTTTGTTGGTGGTGTTTGTTTTGTTTTGTTTTTTACTTGAACTGGGTTCAGGGGTTCCTGAAGCACGAATTTGCTTCTTCAGAGTTTTCTAGAGGGTGTGCTGAACTCCTGAGGAAGTTTTCAGTCTTTGTGAACCTTGCCAGCTCTCAGCTTCTCTGAGGCAGCTCCAGGATGGAGTAGTTGTGAATCTTGGAGTACAGTAGGCTACTAGAGAAACTTGGGTAGGATTCATTATAATAAAGGATGCTCTCTAGTTTGTGATTGAAGAGATCTCTAGAGACCTGGAGCAATCTCTGTTCAATCTGCCAGGATGAATTTGTCTGCACAGAGCATGTGTATTTTTATTCTGCAGTGTTGCCAAGCACATGCCATTGTGCTGGGGCAGAGATGCTCAACAAGAATTTTTTGTG
Organism: Pseudotriccus pelzelni; assembly: GCA_035584735.1. NCBI lineage: Eukaryota > Metazoa > Chordata > Aves > Passeriformes > Tyrannidae > Pseudotriccus > Pseudotriccus pelzelni. Next base: position 14,917,780 of record JAWMRA010000162.1, read on the forward strand.
TCATTTCTTTCTTCTTTCATCAGCAGAAGCACTTTAAATCTAAAACCAAAACTGCTGGCTAGTTAAACACTGGGTGAATTAACCATTTGCCACATTTTAACACATTTATAGACCCAGAACCTGCGCAGTGTAGTTACCTAAACTCCCTTCCCACACTGTGCCTGCTGTACTGGGAGCTGGGCAGGCTCCATAATGAAGAGGGTTGTGCAGGAAGGTCTGCCTGCCCTGGAGCCCTCTCTGTCTAATGTGGAAATGGTGATGGTCACCAGCACTCCAGTAAAATTAATGCAGGGTGACACAGGCTGCTAGTGTTGGTTTTGGCTTGTTAAACAATGCATAAGGGGGAATGCAGAAAAATATTTTGCAAAGAGTAAGGCGAAAGCACACTGTAAACTTGGTGGCAATGTTCCTCTGGTGTTTTGATCTAGTGGACAACCCTTAGAGTTTCTGGCAAACTCCCATGCAACACTTTTGATCTGCTGATTCATAGCACTGTGAAAAGATGCAAAATGCCTACTATGGAATGGCTGTTCTCAATTAGACCTGACACTTGCTCTTAAGAAAGCAATATTCAAGAGGCACTACTGCCCAAAATTAGGACATTTGTGAAAATCAGTACTGTTTTCCAGTTCAGGATAAGTTTTCCTTCACATCTTGTGTTCAGATGTATAATCTGTTTTCCTTCCAAAAGTTTTGTTTGTATGAAAGTTAGAAACTTGCTTAGAACTTATCAGCTGCTAGACACTTCTGCTGTAGTTAATGTGTTTCTTCTGTTTCTTGCTCTGATTGACTGAAACTATCCAGGCCTGAGGATTAATCATTTCTTTTAGCAATGAAAGATTCTGTGTTTTTTATGTAATATTTAGCTCCTTGCTAAAAGCTTGTCCTTCAGGATCACTGTGTAATAACTGCAGAGCTTGCTTCAAGTAAAGTTTTGTCTTTTGCACCTCCCTCACATAAGCCTGTCTTTTGGCTGACATGCTATTCAAGAATGTCAAACATTGAGCTGCCCATAGGGACCATAAGAAATTACAGAGTGCATTCACATCCTCACCAAAAAGCATTTGAAACCTGAGACAACCCATATGTTGGCAAACATGCACATGGATAAGCACCATTAGCCTTAAGGTGTTCGCTTCTAAAACAGAGCTACAAATAGTGCTTAGTTAGCATAAGTCTGGCTTAAATGTCACTGTTTCTTAGTCAAGCTAAGCCAGCTGTGATACGGAGTTGGGAGGGATTTTTAGAACATTTCCTTTGTCTTCTGCTTTAGGGTCTTGTTTATAGCGGTGAATTTTCATTAGTGTAGCTTGATTAACACAATCTTTTCCACTCCCCATATAGAGAAGAGCCAATGGCGTCCAAATGTGTTGAGACCCAGTTTCCCCTCCTTCCATGCTGCTTATGGCAAGGGCTGTGATAGGGACGGCTGTTCTCCCATCACTCGAGGCAGAAGGAGGCACATGCCCCATGTTTCAAGACAGATGAATAAGCAAAGCATCTTATGCCTGTCAGGCAGAACAGGGGTAAAGTGTTGCCATGGGATGAAACTGGTGAGCAGGCTGCAAAAAAAGACCTTTGTCAGATTTGTGAAGCTGAGACAAGCTCCTTTTTCTGGATTTCCAGACTTCGATCTTGCTCAATTAAGAAATCATCTTGATATGAGTTCCACAAATGATCAAAAGGGATAGGATGAGAGATCGCATTTGTCCTGCCTATCTACGAGCTGGTTTTCCTGCAGAGCCATAATAGCCACCACCTTAAAAGCTTTGGGGTTTCAAGGGGTCCCATTAACTAGCTGCTCTGGTGCTTCAGAGGAAGCTACCAGCTCTCACTCCAGTTTTTGGAGTTGTGTTAAGCCTTCTGCTGAAGTCTTCTGCTGACCACAACAGATTTATGATCTGAGTGAGATTCATGGAAATGTGAGTGGCAAAAGTCTGTCTCCCTTTTCTTGGCCCATGGGGGAAGTGACATGGCTGATTGTTGTATAGGTGATGGCAGCAGTAGCAAGACAGAATATTTTATGCTGATGTAAATGTGTGGCATGAAAAAACTGCTTACAAGAATACTCAGTGCTGTGCTACTTATGGCTATTTGAGGCTGAGGCTTTTTCTGTAAGGGATGGAAACTACTGCCTATCCAGATGATCCCTTCCCACATTACGGCATTGAATTTGGCAGCCCTTATTAGCATCATATTTACTTTTCAGTGCCTTGGGGACTGTCTAATGTTCATGGGGAGAAACATCACTGCAGATTGTATCTACTGCATCATCCCTCCCTTCTTGCCAGCCCCCCCACTCCAGTTATTCTCTTTGGGGAGGGCAGAAACAAATTTTGGCTTATGTGCTGCAGGAACTGTACTGCCAGTGCCCTCTGGTGTCAGCATGTAATGTATGGACTGGGTTGGGAGAGGCTCTGGCTCCCACAGAGGAGCCAGAGGATTTGTGTTAGATGTGAGAATTGTCTACCACTCTAGGTCAATGCCATTCATTGCTGTTTCTGTGTTTTCACCTGAACAGATTTAGTACTGCATGCTCAATTCAGTCAGCAGGTGGAATTTGGTGATGTGAATACTAGCTAAGAGGTTTTAACGAGGATGTGAGTCTTTCTTTCTTACCCCCTTTTTTCTTTCTTCTCCCCAGCCTGAGAATTTACTACTGGCAAGTAAATGTAAGGGTGCTGCTGTCAAACTGGCTGACTTTGGACTGGCTATAGAAGTCCAGGGAGAACAGCAGGCCTGGTTTGGTAAGATTGTTTGAGCTTTCCCACTTTTGCTCCCCCATTTCCTGCTGGCTCATTGAGTTGCACCCTCCCTGGGTACTTTCTCTTGGCTCTTCCAGCACATCTGTGTATTTGGCATTGCTGCTTCTTTTTCAAGCGTCTCAGCCTCTGGGTCTTGGGCACAAGCCTAAGTGCAGTAGAGGAAAGCATATGATAAATGAAGACAGAAAAAAATGGCTATGTGTTTCTCTGTTTTTCTTCTCAGTTTACAGTAGATGCTAGTGTCAGAGATGAAGGCAGCTACTAAGATTAGACCCTGATCTGAACTTTCCTACTGCTCAGAAGTGTAGACATCTGGAATTTTGTTTGGTCATTTTACAGAAATGTGTTTGACATGGCCTTCCTCAGGACACTTTGGACCTGGCCTTGTCTTTGTTTAGCTAAAACATAATTAGACATGAGACCTTCTCAGGTTAAACAATAGCTCTGAGACTGAGTGCTGCCGAGATTCTGGAGAGATGACTGCTTCTCCTGGACTGCCCCCACCATTTGGCAATTCGACGTGTCCCATCTGTGTCTTGTGTTTTCAAACTCCAAGCCATTATATGTAACGATGCTGTAAGGCCTGGCATATGAGTTTGTCCCCAGCTGGTTGACATGGTCCCTCTTCTGTTTTTCCTGCAATACATAGACACTCAATCCCATCTGATTTTCTGTTTCAGTTTTTTCCCCTCTTTCTGTTGGTATACCAAGAGGCAACTCTAGCAAATATGAGATGAAGGGTGGAAATTGGGTTTTAGAATTTGTTGGTTACTATTAGTGGATTTTGTGATATGGCAAGATCTCTTCTGTTTGGGTACTGTGAGTACTTCATGTCATCCATTTCCTGGCAGGGTTTGCTGGTACTCCAGGCTACCTCTCCCCTGAAGTCTTAAGAAAAGATCCTTATGGAAAACCAGTGGATATATGGGCATGTGGTAAGATTCTGTCCAAATGTTTTACACTTAAACAACATGATTTCAAGTAAAAGAGCAATTCCTTATAGCCTTTTACTGGGAGGGTGTGCAGTGCTGCTTCTTCTGGGGTGGAGACATAAAGGCACACTTGAGAATAAGCACCTTGTGTAGATGGTGTCAATACTGGAGCCTTAACTCATTTGATTCTGGCTCCTAATCCTTTCCTCGGGCCATCTATCAGATGTTTGAGACTCAAAAGATAGGACCTATGCTTTGCAGAGTCAGTTGTTTAGATAACCGTAGCAATTTCCTATTACACTAACTATATAGAATATGACATACTGAAGAGGGATGATTTTTTTAAAAAGTAAGTGTAAATGTATCTGTGATGGATAAGTTTAAAGATCTGTGATATCAGGGTTGCCTGTCTTGGATTCAATGATTCTCTGAAGGCCAGGAGTGTTAGCTTGGTCAGTGTCATTTTTGTCCCAAGACCATGCAAAATAAGCGTCTAAAAACATAGTTCTTCCTAAAGAGCCTCTTGCTGCCCAGCAACCCCAGGACATGTGGCTTCATTTTACTGTGAGAGCAGCTGGGAGCTGTGGCTTACCAGCCATGGTAGCCAGAGTAGGGTAGAAGTATATCATGTGCTTTTTTCTAGCTCATGGCAGCTGGTGTTAAGGGTTGAACTTGAAGTCCCGGGGTGAGGTTCAGCAGATGAGAGGTTTATACTGTCTTTTGCTACCTCAGAAGGCAAATGAAGACATGGAACAAGCATTGCCTTGGGGACTGTCAAGAGGGAAGGAAGAGGGGCTGAAGGAATAATTGGCGTATTAGCCTAACCATAGTGTATCTGTGTCTCTCCCTCCCAGGAGTGATTCTGTACATATTACTAGTGGGGTACCCTCCCTTTTGGGATGAAGATCAGCACAAACTCTATCAGCAGATCAAAGCCGGAGCCTATGACGTAAGGGCACTTTCTTGCTGAGTACCTGCATGGGTGCAGAAGCCAACCAAAACAAGGCACTATCTTACTTGGTGTCCAGCAGCAGGCCCCAAGCTTCTCTGCAAAGTGATGTTTGGCATGTTCATATACCTCGCTGTCTTCACTGCCTGGGATACAGTCCTGTTTGGGGCTACTGAAAGATATGTGGAAAGCATCACAGTGGGCACCAGGATGTTGCTGGTCACTAGGCAAATGCAGAGCTGGAAATGCAGATGGTGGGAAATGGTGTCTTCTAGTGATTTACCACAAAGTGTTGCAGATGTAGCCAATGCTAACTTATTCAGGGGAGCAGACGCAAGGTAGAATGAAGGGGCTTATCTTTATCAAGGCCTAATAAAAAGTATGGGGATGTATTCTGTACAACAACAGCTTAAGTTATGGCCTTTGGTCTCTGTGCCATAGTGGTATCTCTTCCAGCCATGGAAAACATGGAGCCCAGTGAGAAGACTGAATGTTGGTGGCCATTGGAGGGTGGCTTTGTGGTGGGGATCAGCATGTCGGGTTGGAGGTTCTGGTAAAAAGCCAAGCAGTTCATGGAACAGTTCTTAGAGCATGGCAGAACCGAGGTGTGAAAAGTGCCTGAAAGAGGAATAGCAAGTAGGTTAGTACTGGGGAGCAAAGGTGGTGTAAAATGTGGCTTGGGTACCACAGCTTGAATGTTTGACATAAATTCTTCCATGTGAGGAGAGGCTTGATGTGGAAGAAGGAACTCTTGGAAATCCTAGCTCAAAGCCTATGGACCTGAATGTCAAGAGGAAGTTGGGGGATTCATTTTGTAGGCTGTCTTGTGGTTTGCATTTTTTAAAAAAACGGAAATAGGTGAGGGTTCTGTTGGACTCCAGTTACCTCCCAGCTTCTGTGCTGAGACCATGAGACCGACTTGTACTGGTGAGATCAAAGGTTTGCCTAACCCTGAGTCCTGGCTCAGTGGCTTCCTGAGAGAAAGGGAAGTGATGTTTTTGTACTTGATAGCCTTAAACGGACTTGTGTTCTTGTCTTGCCTTCCTGCCACTCTAGTTTTTGTGTTGCTTATTATTTTAAGTGGCTTTGCACTCATTATATTGGTGGGGATTTTCAAAGCACTTAGGGAGTTAAATATGTAACTCTTTCTGTAAGTCGTGAGGAGTGAAGTGCATGATCCCTCCTTATCTGTCTGCTGGTTTTGAATTCTGCCCTGTAGTGAACAAATTTAGTAGATTCTTCCCCCGTTTTGCCTGGTAGAAAACTGCTCAAGTTTTATTGATATACCTGCCCCTGGTGTCCTTACCCCATCACCAAAGGGCCTGTATGCTACAGGACCAATCTGTTTTTTCTTCCTTGACCATGATGGAACTGTCAACAGTGAATTGGACTTCATGCTATTGGTAGGGGTTTTGCAAGATATTACCATGAATACTTCAGAGTTTAGGTGTGGAGAAGGTGTCCTGGCTTGAAAGCTCAGTGTCATAATTTTTGAGTAGTCTCTTGTAAATTCTGTAGAACAAATTGTATAATACCTTGGGGATGCCTGCGAATGCAGAAATAAGATTATGTGCAAATCAGATATGGCAGGTGTATTTTTATGACCCAACTAAGTAAAGCACAAAATGCAGGAGAAAAGAGATGGGATAAACTTCTTAAATAACGTAGTGCTGTAAGGAAATGAGCTCAAGATCGGTCAATCTTCCCCCCATCTAAGGACAGTGAGCTTTACCCCAACAGCATATTTGTCTTTGTGTTCTCAAGTTCACCTGTATTTGTACAGTAGATTCATCGGATTTAATCGCAGCATGCTGTCATTCATACCACATGCAAGCATCTGGGGGATGGTGTAAATATCTCCTCTTTACCATAAATGGAATTATAGGAGAGAGCAGTTACCCCTCATAGATGATCAGCAGCTGAAATACTTTAAATTCTTTACTGTGTTTTCATGCTTCTGTGTTTCCATCCACTGTTACATCTCTCTTGCTCCCCAGGTAATGATATGGGTATGGTAGATGGTTGCTAACAACCAGTAGTGTTGTTACCTAAGTGACTATTATTGTTCCAGGATATTGTTCTTGATGGTGGGAAAAATGTACCTGATGGGATGTTCCTTGTTAGTGGCTTTTGCTTTCATGTGGTTTTGCTGTAGTCTAGTGTTTCTGGTTTTGCATATGCTGTTACAGTTTTTAGCATGCTCGAGAAAGAGCCAGGTGGGGTAAAAAAAAGATAGTGCTTGTGTTTTTTATGTAAGAACTCAGTCAAAAAGATGTGTGACTTGACATTTTTGACTGTTGAGTGTGAATGAAATTGAAAGGTCTGAGTGATTCCTAAAAGACTTTTAATTCTTAATCTTCCTGCCTATGTCTGGTGAATGGTACAGGTATGTCCTGCTGTCGGGTACCATTCATTTGCTGGATTCTGTATGGTTTTTGTTCAGCATGGGTTTTCACAAAAATTGGTGGGTTTTGCAAATGTTTTAGCCCTGGTATCCAAAGGGCAAAAGCTGGAATTCAGCTGTGTAGGGGGGAGAATCTCATTTGCTAGTAGAAGGTATTTTCTGTTTATCATCTGTTCCTTCTTCCTCTCTTAGTTCCCATCACCTGAGTGGGACACTGTGACTCCTGAAGCCAAGAATTTGATCAACCAGATGCTGACGATAAACCCAGCAAAGCGCATCACAGCTGACCAGGCTCTCAAACATCCATGGGTCTGCGTAAGTGTTTTCCTTATTACAGTTTGTTTGTGGCATACCCTGAATGGACATGTCAGGAAGGCTTGAAGGACCTAGATTATTTTAAATATTTCAAATTATGATTTTTTGGATAATGACCTTCAATAAGCTAACTTTGTCATGCAGTGGTGCATTTATTGCCACAGAAGAAAAAAAAAACCCTTATTCTTTTAGAAGTTTTGTCAATATCTGTAGTTTCTGTTTTATCCCACATCTCCTCTTCCAGTCCATATCATCCTAAAATGTCAAATGGAGTTTGGCATCAGGCAAAAATTTTAGGAGCATTTTGTTCTTCATCTCTACTTCAGTTTATGGCATAGCATCTTTGCAGCATTAGATTTCTGCTGTGCTTCAACTTAACTGGCTGTAAACTTGAAATCAGCAAAAAATCTTTTGCTGTTATACGTATGTAGTTTCTCCCTTGCCAGACCTCACACATAAATATTTTTTAGTTTTTGCAAAACTGGCAAGGAAATTGCAGAACAAAGCTGGGAGTGGGTGTGGGGGAGGACAGCAATGATGCAACTTTTATCTTTGAAAGATGAAATAGTTTCACCTAAGTCTAACTGGATGTTCTTGTAGTACCAGAGCGTACTTCTGGGATGGGTCTAGTGTGTTGCTTTACTTGTTTTTTCTTGTAAAACTGTGGTGTTTTTGTCTTTCCACCACAAGTCAGCAGATTAGCAATTTAAACTTACTTACATGAACATCTATTAACAGGAGTGTAGTGTCTGCTGTCAAGTGATGCAAGTTCCTTGGAAGTCAAAACTTCATGCTAGCTGAGGCCGCGCATATCTTTTTTTTTTCTCCTTGCATGTTTGTAATCAGTGGCAGTTCCTGTGTATTTACCTTTCTTCTTGAAGCCTGTAGCAAAAGCTGTATTATGATAGGCCGCTCCCTGTGGCAACATAATGTAGAGCAGTCCAAGAGAGCCTTTCCTTCTCTCAGTTATGGGGAGTTTGATTTCACCCGACAGACATGTCAGCTTCTCACCAAAACTGCCTCGTGTTGAGTCTGTTGTTTCCATTTGCTCTGCAGTCCCTGTGTGTGCAACATACATGTATGATTCCTTGAAAGTAAATGTTGTAGGAAATCTTAAGTTTATCTAAGACATTGACTTTCTTAGCATCAGTGAACTTTTGAAGTGCCTATCCTTATTCTTATAAGCTAAGGAGACTGGACAAACAGTGACCACCAACAGTTGTTAGAGGACAGTTTGGCTACATTCTCCCCACACGCTGCTGAGTTTACTGCCGGGGGTGACTAACTTTGACAATAGGATCAAAGCAGAGACTTCCCATGAAACTAACTGAATATGAGCATGGTTTAGAGTTCTTTGGGGCATTGCAGATTTTTTTCCAAGCAGCAGAAAGTTAGTGGAGACTTTGTACACAGTGGTCTGCCAGGTTAGTAATTCATCCACTGTCCCTGTAAAGGGAATTCAGGCTTGTGACTCTGTGCAAGTGTAGCAGCTATTTTGGCATTAGTCACTGCTTTCCTTGTGTGCTTGGCAGCATCAGTCTCTGATTTCTTCATGTGGTCTCAATGCCTGCAATTCTGCTGGGAAGTTGTCTTTCTGAAGCTGAGGGGATCTCAGTCTGCTGTGGATGACAGATGTGCATCACTGGCTAGAGGTTATGCTCAGGTTTTTGCATTGGTACAATAGAACTGTATGATCTTTCCTCTTACACACTGAAAACCTATTTCTGCAAAATTGATACAAAAAGCAAAGATGCCAAGGACTCTTCTGGTCAGGCGCTCGCATTCAGGCGGTTGCCATGTCCAGGAAAGCTATTGCTCATTAGTAGTCACTTACTGCTCAGAATTTCCCTTTCAAGCTGTACCTAATGCAACATGGATCTTTTCTGTAGTGCCTCTAACTCAGTCCCTCATGAGTATGCTTGTTCATTTGGCTTTGTCTACTTACTATCTCAAGTCATGTGTCTGCCTGAAAGGCAGTGAGCATTCTCACCTGTATCTCAGTCACAGATTTTCTTAGGCACAGTCCTGTAATAGCCTACCTTGATTTAACATGTCTTGATGGAAATTCTTAAGTTGTGAACCCACTGTGGTGTTTTGCAGCCGTGCAGAGCTGAGAGGCTTGGCCATGTCGTCTTTCATGCCATGGTTGTGTGCAAGTGGAACGAACTTTCCTGCCTAATTTGGTAGTGTATGTTCTTGATCTGTTCTTGATCTTCTGCTGTTCTTGTTTTTCAGCAACGATCCACTGTCGCATCGATGATGCATAGGCAGGAGACTGTGGAATGCTTGAGGAAGTTCAATGCTAGAAGGAAGCTAAAGGTAAGTAGATCTTAATTTGCCTTACGTTTGTTTTCAATTCTTTGAATTTGAGGTTAGTGCCTTCCTACCAACAGTATCTTTTTTCATGACTAGTGGACTTTTAGAGAAGTACCTTATGTGACCCCCAGTAGGGAATACTGAAGTAGCGTATTGAGGCGCTAGGTAATTTCCTTCTCCAGAGCTCTAAGCTTCCCATGCCTCTTCTGCTACATATTCACCCCTTCTACTTTCTGCCAGAGAGTTGAAATAGAGTTGCTAATCCTGGGCTTTTTAGTTCTAAACACTTTCTGCCTTCTAGTACTGGTGTTACCGGTTGCCTGTAGCTGGGGCAGAGCCTCTGCTATCTGCCATTTGAAAGCAAGGAAGCAGCTATATGCCTAAACATATCACTTAATGCCATTTTAGATTTCCTAGGCTATCCTGTCTGGCATTTAGCTGCCACTGCAGAAAGGCAGGACTAGGCACATGTGGGAATCCTGGATACACTCGGACTTTTCAGGGTAGCATTGGTATATCTCTGCATTGGCACCTGATGCATTGTGTTCTGCATGGGTCACCCCCACCCCTTTCTCAAGTGACACACTGTTATCCCTGCTTTCTCTTCCCCACAGGGTGCAATCCTCACAACGATGCTTGTGTCTCGAAATTTTTCAGGTAAGTTCTCGATGTTCCCATCCCTTCCTTGGTTTTGTTTCATGTGAGCAAGTTGAAGTATATTTTAACCATTTGGGGGTTGAATAGGAGTGGAGAAAACATGCTTTGAGTTCATCATGGTATAAAGGTGGTCACTTGGCCTTGGCTGGTGACCAGTGTAAAATAGGAAGTTATTTGTTTGGGGAGAAGCATATGGTGCTGTAGAATGTTACAAAACAGAAATGAAGTCAGCTGCCATAATCCTCTCATGATATTTTGTTAGCAGATTACTTTTGGGACATTCTAGCTGGCATTGTTAGCTTTCCCATCATAAACCAGGAGTCAAGAACTCTTACCAGGTGTGTCCTTTAGACCTGAAGCAGGGACAGGAAAGTAATATTGGTGAGAATAGGGACAGGAGCTATTTAGATATTGTATTACTTTGACTCATCAAAAACGAGCCTGAAGCATCTAGCTATTAGAGTTTTCCTTCTTGGAGTCTCAGAAGTGGTTTTCATCCTTTTAAATTTAATAGCTGAAAGTCTGGCTCCCACCCAGCTGCATTACGTAGTGCATTTACTGAAAGTGCAAATCTCAACATGCAAATCTATGGCTTTTGGAAGATGACTGTCTTGGCTCAGCACATCTAGGTGACATAGTCTTATCTGTGTTCATTTCCATTTGGGTGGAAAACCTCTATTTGCAAGTGCTTTTGGTTTACAGGATTGTTTGCTTTCTTCACCCGCCTTGCAAATTTTTTTCCTCTTTTTAAAGGACAATCATGAATGCATCAGTCAGATTTTTTTGCACCTGACTACAGTTACTTTCAAGTGAAAGTCTGTTATGTGGATTCTAGGTGATGATGAATGAAATGGAAGTGTATTAATTTCACCTAGCCATTTAGTAATGGTAGATACCAATACTTATATTCTGAGTGGTGTTACAATAATCTTGTAATTGGAATGAAAACCCCTGTGAAATGATCATTCCAGCATTCAAAGTGCACATTCATGTATACATTCTTTGTGGTTTTAAACTCCTGTATGGTGATTTAAAAAACAAACAAAAAAAATCGTGTGAAACCATGCTTCATTTAAGGGACAACCCTCAGGAACTTCAGAATTTTTTTTCCTTGGTTCTTGCTTTGAGGTGAACCTGTGCCAATATGTCGGCATTACTTGCAGCTACAGCGATTTCTCTTTACTCCATTTCTTCTAGTTTGGCCTTAAAGGGACAGAATGATTTTATCCATTCATCTGTCTCAAGATTGTGCTGTTACAGGACTTAAAAATTGTATATACTTTCCTGAGATTGATTCTATTGAGGAGCTATGGCACAATGACAGGGCTTCCACAGGACTGTACAAAACTAAACATTTTCTTGGGCTTTATGCTGGTAAGAACCATTTTTGGTCTATTTACACAGCTAGGTTTTATTTCATGTAATTGATGATTCTGAAACAGAAAGAGGTTTAATTTTTTTTTCTTTTAACGGAAATTTTAGGTTAATTTCCAGTCTGCAAATGCTGTCATTTCTAATGAAGCTGCAGAAGTGCTTGGGTATGAAAATCTCCTGTGGCCCAGATTTTGAGTACATGAAATGCCTGAGAGAGAAGGGTTCTCCTTAGTGGTGTGTGACCCTGTACATCCATTTAATCCCTGAGCTGGTATCGAGGAGGTAAAGGCTTGCTCTACTCAAGCTTCTCTGTCTAAAGGGCTGAAGCTGCTGGACCTGCTTCAGTTAACAACTGAAGCAAAGGAAATCCTCAGTGGCCCATAGCGAGCACAGCGTTTTTAAAAGGGGATATCATCTATTCCTGTTTTCTTTGCAGGACTGTGTGTAATACAAGCTTGACTTTTTTTTAAAAATGTAATCATTTTTTAATTAATTTAGTTTTTTTTAAAAGTTTCTGCAGTTCAAATACATACATCAGCTAGAACTGAAGAACTAAAAGTAAAAAGTTAGAAAGTTCATGCAGGAACTTTGGGTAGAGCTCAGACTTTCCCTGTCGTGACAGGTCATCTAACTGCCCTTGAAAAGTTCTGAAATAGCACTTGTTTCTTTCCCTAAAGCCCTGAAGGGATTTTTATTTTCTCTAATTGGGTGACACTATTTTGTGGGCCTTTAAAAGCCCCATTTCCAGCAGACAGGAAAGCAGATTTATGAAGAGAGAAGCTTCTTCCTGTCTGGGGATGAGATCTCCTAAAAGCTGCTTTCACAGATGTTTTGAACCGAGAGGAAAACGAAGGCTCATGTGACCCCACTAGCAATTAATTAGGCGCGATAGTACTGTCTGCAGGAAATATGAGAAGACTCCTGTAATCCTGTTGGTCTTGCTATCTCCTGTGTTGCAGTTGTAATATGGAGTTCCTTCACTGGACAGTGTGGTTTTAGCCTGTGACAAATTGTATGCTTAAAGCGTCTGTAGCAGTACTTTTTTTCTTTTTAGCCCATCAAAAAAATCTTACTTTTTCAAAGGAAAAAAAAGATTTTAATTCTGTTATGAGTAATTTGCTGCTTGCTAGGTGCCTTTTGTCCCAGGTCAGTTAACCTAAAGATAAAGGAATGTTATCTGGCTCCTTTCCCAAGTTGTTACATATTCAACAATTTAATATTGTCTGGTTTTGGTTCTTATTAAAGATTGCGTCTCAGGGCATCTGTAGGCTATTTGTTAACAGCAGGTACAGTTGCACTCCTTTCAGTATAAGTCAGGAAGTTGAAGTCTGGTTATAATAAGAGATTTGTAGCTTCTCTCCACACTTTGGTTGGTATTCGCTCATCTGTGAGACAGAACTTTGTGACCTGAATTTCACTGAGGGATTGTTAGGGTCACACCAGGGGATACACAGGATTATTTGGGTGCTTGCTTGTGGCTTCTGATGTTCAGATGACCCAAGCAAACACTTATCTGAATTCACTTACAGAATACAGAAGTACAGTCGGGTAAATCAACAGATTAGATCCTATGCATGAAACTCCTAAACCATTTTCTGAGAAGTAAATGTGAATTTATTACTAGGAGAAAGTTGACAGAATTCTCAGTCTCCTGTAATATTTAAGGATCTGGGCTCATTTAGGTAAAACTCTGTAAGTAAGTCTGCTATAAGTTGAGTGAAAGGATGGAAAATACTGTTTTTCATCTTAGGAGCAGCCATCTTCACAAAGTGCTGAGAATGGCCTTTCTCCATAAGTTCATTTTTATGCACAACTGACAAGTGGACTACGTGAAATTCTTAGCACGGTTTTCCGAACTGGATTGCAAGTCTTAATTTGGAGAGGTGTTCAACAAGCTTTCATACTCAGTGAAATTCACTTCTCTCAAGAGGTTCAGCACAAGTCCTGTGTTCAAAATAGATCCTAAGGCAGATATTGCAGGTAATTAAGTCTTGGCCATGAAACCTTTATTTTTAACAGATGCAGAGCTTTTTTCTTGGTAATTGTCACTGATGGTTGAAGTCAGTTTTGTGAGGGAGTTGTTATGGCAGCTTGTGACGATAGCTGGAATTCGTTATGTCTCTACAGATAGATCCTCATTAGCTCTTCAGTGTGCAGTTCTGAGGTTTTTAGCTATATAGTTGAGGTTGAGAGAGGCTGGAGGCAGATCCAAGAAGCAGAGTGCTTTCTAACTAACTAAAGAAGCCCCAAATACGTCTGTGCATGTTTGGTGTAACCTGTACAGAGACATTTCTGAGCTGACTAAAGAGCAAGAAGGAGGAAATAATACAAATACTGAAATCTTTTGCTTTCTTGTTATACCTCCCTTGTAGAAGTGCATGTGAAACTGAATTTTTGGGGTTTTGTGTGGGTGTGTATACATATATACATATACACACGTACATACATGCAAATATATATATATATATACACTCAGATTAGAATTTGGATTCTTTCCTTTAATCTAAGTGACTGATTTATTTGAAGTTGCTGCTGTGTTGTTATGTAGATCTCCATTCGGGACAGAAATTTGAATCACCTGGCTCATGTGAACACAAACCTCCTGGTATGAATTCAAAAGATGAAAATATGGAGGGGAAAAATTATCAAGATATTTCCAGAGCTTTAACTAAATAAGTGTGAGATCACTGGGAACCACATTTCCCAAACAAGATGAAGTCACATTTAATGAAAAATTAAATTGGTTTTAAGTGTTTTCTCTGTATCTACTAGATTTCTTAAGAAACAGTAAAGGGTTTTAGTGAATGGTGTTTAACTACTACAGTGTGGACCTGCTGAAGTTGTGGACTTCAGTACGTAGCTTCCATTTGCAGCTTCCCAGAGTGACATGGATTTAATTACTGTGTTTAAATGTTTATCACTGTGGCCAGATTTATTATCAAAAATGGATGTAAATTATTATAAGAATTCATTCTACTTTTATCTTCCTCTCCCTAAAGTGCAGGAGAGTTCTGGGGTGTGTGCACAGGAGGCCCTTTGTGTTTCTCCTCAGAGATTAACTGGAGGGTGTCTTGTTATGCAGGGAACAGAACTGTGTTTTTAAGTTGCTGGGTTAGCAAACATGTGCTTTTGTATTGCTTAATTCTAGAGGAACTCTTAACTCACTGAGAAGAGGGAATTTAATCCCTTTAACATGTAGAAGAAGTGGGAAGGATGAAGAAAATATTACTGGTATCTCATGCCTGGAAAACCGCACAGCATGGGTACAAGATCATTTCCTGAACAGTAAAGAACCTGCCTTCACGCATCCTTGAATTTTTCTCCTCCTGTTGTCTCATAGCTAATCTGCCTGTCTTCTAAAATTATGATTGCTAAAGGACGTGTTGTCTGTTGCTTGTGTAGAAATTCCACTAGCATCCCCTTTAATTTCTGCCTTATAACATGTACAGGTTGATCTGTGGGGAAACCTGAATGCTTCCCTTTTGTTTGAGGTGTCTACAGTCATCTTTGTATGTGAATGCATTTCATGGGCTCTCTAGGTCCATCTAAACCACAGTACGATACACGAACTAAATACAGCACAGACCAAGTTTCTTTCTATAGCAGTGGGATGCTGACAGCTTGTGGGAGAGCAGTGTGTGCTGTGCAGAGGTACAGTCAGGGAAGGAGGCTGGATGGGCAGGCTACACCAGGAGGCACCGGACCAGCATTACATAATGCTGCGCAGAAGGACTCTCAGCTCAAGTTGCTTTCATGTCGTAGAACGTGATTTTAGCTGTCTTCTGTCCACAAGGACAAACGTGAAGTTTTGGGAAAACTGCAGAAAGTGTGAAAAATGTTGCTTCCCTGCTTGTCTGGGTCGTTCCCAGAACATATGGTGGTACTGTTTCACTTCTCTGATGTTTGGGTGGTTTTTTTTCACTCTGAGGTTGTCCCATTTGCCATATTTGTTAAGTTGTTGAATCCTTTACTCCTTCTGAAGTGTTGTAAGGATGTAGTAACAGTTTCTTGTTTTCAGCAATTGTTGTGAGAGATGCCTTGATGTATGTGTGGTATAAACACTGGACCCCTTTGACCCCATAGTCATGTTCTTCTCCTTCTCACTTTCACGTGCAGTCAACCTGGTCTTCATTGTGCCTTGAAGGTGGCAAGAACTTATTTATTAGATGCAGGCTTACTATACTTCAGTATGTGTACACTTAGCAAAGAGACTGTTGCAGGGTAAATCAGTTGCTTGAATCACTTTGCCCATCTTCATGGAAGCACTTTAGAACACTGTGTTTTGACACATCACATTCAGAAAACCTCTGCATGCATTTTTTCCAGTGTTCTTGCTTTCTGAGCACTGTAATGAAAACAAAATCGTAATCTAGTTTTATACTTGCATTAGAGAGTAGAATTAGGAAAATAAATCAAATATTCTAATAAGCTTTTATGGGATACCACTTCTTTGTTGTGAGGAGATGTTGTAGTCATTTGCACCAGCTCAGCTAATATTATCCAGTTAATCCACATCTGTAGGGTCTTATGGTAGGGAGGGCAGGGTGGAAAATGCTGACACAAAATTTGCCAGTTGCTTAGGTATTGCAAAAACCTTTTTTGCTTGGTGTTGCTGCTTCTAGACTAAGCACTCCATGCATGGGTTGGTCAGCATGTCTTTGGGAGTGAAACATTTCAACAGGCACGCGAGCATTGTCTTAGGATTTGCCTGTTCTCCAAGTCTCATCATTGCTGGACCTCAAAACCAGATCAAGTACCCAGACCCATATGCTTCCCAGCAGCTGCTTAGGAGAGCTCTATCAGTGTGTTGGTCCAGTAGTTGTCTAGGATGCTGTTTACAAAAGGTGAAACAACAGAATGTGTTCTTCATAAGTAGGCAAGTTATGTTTTATATCTGTTGAGATTGTAGATGGGATCTTATTGTCGACGGTGGTTGACAACGTACCACTTTGCTGTAATAGATGGAGCAGCTCCTTCATCACTCCCAAGTGTGCCTTCTGCCAGGGATTTGTTGTGGGCTCTCTGTGTGTGTTTATCATGCTCTCAGTTTCATTAGTAGTGCCTGTTGTTCAAGTTGAGCGCAGCAGAGCATCTTTATATTTCAGTGAAGAAATTCAGCTTAGTTCTGGTCTTTTTTGTCATTCTCTCTTTTTATTTAACAGTTATCAGATGCTGACTTTTGCACTTTTTCTGTCTTCCTTTTAGCTATCCAGCTATCCTCAGGGTAACTGTGAATAGCAGTAATTAGGAAGCCTCTGCAATAGCAGTGTCTCCTTTATAAGCCATGTCTGTTATGAGAATGGCTGCACCTTTAACCTTTATCCTGTTGCAAAGATCTGACAGATTTCTTTAGCTTTTTCCCGTGTAACTGCTGACACTTCTGGATGGAGTTACAGTGTATGAATGGAGGATTGAAGCAGAGGAGCTCTAAATTACCATTTCAGACTTGGTTTTCCTGAGATAGTGGAACTGGGAGCATTTTTGCCTAAATAAGTGAACAGGAGATAGGCTGGATGACCCTCTGCTATCAGAATAGATTTGATGAGTGACTTGGCCTGTTTTCCAGGTCTCTTGCTGTTAGAGAGGAATTAGCAGGATGGTTGTCCCTCTGAAGTTTTGTGCATTTTTGAGGGAAGTGGGGAGAGAAAAAGAAATCTTAAAACCAAAATCTGACCTATTTCTTGTTCTCTTCACAGCTGCCAAAAGCCTGCTGAACAAGAAGTCAGATGGAGTGAAGGTAAGTTCTTGCTTTACCATTTCACTGTCTTTCCCACCACCTGAACAAAAGGCAGCCACTTTCTCTGTTGCCCATCCTCTTCCAGGGTAAAACCGCAGCCCTGTCTGGGGTTGCTATTATCAGTATATTGCTATGGAGCCCCATGTAGGATCTTATTGTTCCTTGCATGCACCTTATATATCATACGACTAGCTAAGTGCACTATTGTAACAGCAGGAATTCTTTTTTCCATTTCTATATGCAGAACTGGTCAGTGCTGTAGATTAGAAAGATCAAGGACTTGCTCAGTAGAGACACATGCCTCTGACTAGTCTGTTCTGTTCAGTGCAGAATGCTTCTGAATATGGATATTGCACAGAGCAACTGTCAGTAACTGATGATACCCAGCAGACCCCATGGAAGTTTCTTTATCTACCCCTTGGACAGATGCTGAAGGTTGAGCTGGGAAGAGGGGTGGGGAAGGAGGAGCCCTCCCAGTGTTCGTGTTTGGGCAGAACGGAAACTGAGTATTGTGTTAAGAGTTCAGTTCATGTGCCTGAAGCTGAGGCACTCTCCTGTTCACTTCAGAGGGGAATTATTTTTCCCTACTTCGATGTCACTCTTTGTATTGCATGGTCATTGTTTAATTCTGAAGGTCAAATAGACCATTGCCAAGGCAGGATGCTGTTGTGGGCAGTAGCCCTTTACCATCTGGTACTGACATAGAGACAGTTACAGGCTGTAGCACTGTCCTCCCCTAACTGTTCCAAAGGATAATTGTCCTCCATGTGGAAAAGAAGGGTTGGGTTTATTAGCTTGCATTTTCATTTGAAGTCCAAACCTTTCCCTACAGCTCTTATGGGAACCGTTCATCTCCCGGTTTAACACTATGGACAATCTCCATTCTCCCCATGCTGGGGGACTGACATGCACACTGCATGACCAGCGCAGTTCTTCTCTCCTGCTCTTTTAGCCCTTTTCCACTTTAATGAGGCTTTGTTTCCAGAGGGCTCACAGTACAAGCAGGCTGCTGGAAAAAGGGGTGTTTTCAGAGGACTAGTGTTTTTTTTTGGGACTGCTCTAGTAAAGCACGCATTCTTTCAGTCCTGCAGTGTTCTACCCTATTTACACCCAGGGTCTGGGCTTTTTACTTTGACCAAAATGCTCTGTGGAACTGCTGTTCTTGACCTAGGATGCTTGTCTTTGAAATGTGAGTGCAAGAGTGAGCTTTTGTGCCATTGCACAAGCCTGCCTCTGGTACAGACATGCATTGAACACATGTACAGTAACACAGCAAGTGTGTTAAGAGTTGTTGCATCTGTTGATATTGAAAACATTACAGTAAAATCCCAGTGGAATAAGAATGGACTATCCCAAATGTTGTGAACTGAGAACCAGCAGGTGCTTGCTTCAAAATCCCACTGAGGCAGTGAACAAGCAACAGAAAAAGCAGCAAGTATTAACACATCTACATAGGTTTGTTACTTATCTAGAAAAAATAAACTTTCTTCTCAGTATTCTTGATTTCCAACAGGCTTTCAGGGAGTGCCACATCTTGGGTTAAAATCTTCCAAAAATGAACAAAAGATGTGCCCACAGATTTTGAGGCACAATTTCCTGATCATGTAGTTACAAGGAGACCCTGTATGGTAGAGGCTTCCAGCTCCATAGAAAGCTTGTGGTGTTTGGTTCATGGAATACATGGTGCCTTCCTCCATGGAAAGGGCAAATCTGCATTTACTTCTCTTCAGCTCTTCACAGTTTACATTGTTCCTCATATTTATAATTGAATACTTGTGATAAAGTGTAAGTAAAGGTAGATTAGAGAGCATAGCATTCTCTGTATGTGATGAATGAGGCTGCCCTCTGGAAACCTACTTCTCTACTGCTGCATGACACTGGAGACTTAAAGTCAAGAGTCTGCATGCAACTTCCTTGCTTCAAAGTGTTAGAGCAGTCTGGCTTTGCACTATGAACCCCAGTGTTGTCCATGAGGGGCATTGCTCACATTCAGTCTGGGCTGAGGGCTCTCAGGAGAGATGTTTAATGTTTCCCATTTTCCCCAAACGGTGTCTATCTTTGGATGAGGCTTTTGAGTCTTCATTTCTCTAAGTGTTAAAACTCAGAAATAGATCAGATATTTCTTATTAAAGCTCCTGTTTTGCGTTACTCTTTTGCTCAATAATACACACTTTCACAAGTACAGATTGCTTTTCCCCAGTGCTCAGCTCGGACAAGACAGAGAACAGGTCTGTGTGTGTTTGTAGTACATCCTTAACACTTCTGTTGTGGGATTTCTGTGGCTACATGCTTATCTCTTTCCTTGCCCCCACTGTCTAAATGTATGGTGCTGCATCCCGTTAGTCATCCCATGGAAGTGTAGCTTTTATCATGTCCATTCGCCTGTTGGAGCAGCACTGGCACACTTGGCTGCTGTGCAGCAGTATGTGTTGGTCACTGTCTGGTTGTTGGCCTCACCACTGTGACCAGTATGGTTGCCATGTGTTGCTCCTTTCTGCGGGAAACTTGTAATTTTAGCTCCATTCATCTTCTCGCCCTGTGCAGTTCTGACAAACAACTTGTGCCAGTGTCTGGTTGAGTTAAGAGCATCTGGTCCTACCTTAGTTGTGGCAAACAATGATATTCTGCCCATTGCAGTAGGGCAGAGCACAAATGCTGTGATTTGAACACCGACCAGATTTTCAGCTTTGTGGTATACTTCTCATTTCCACTTCCTATATAAATAATTCTACATCAGATGTAGCTTTAGAACAATCATTGCATGCTGTATTTTTACCTGTAGTCTGCTGCTTACCACATACTATGTGGTTAGGCTGTTTCTCATGTTTCTTCCAGATAAGACGACTGGTTTGTTTGGTGGCTGAGTTCTTGTTTGTTTGTCTTTTACAGCCTTCTCGAAAATTAACTCCTTATGGACATTTGAGAGAAAATGCTTCAGTTTCTTCATTGTTTTTATCTGATCCAGGGTGACTATGCTCCATGAGACTGTTGTCACAGATATCCACACAGTAGATAAGAATGGAAAGGGTATTTCTTGCACAAATTGATTATTATACTAGTGTAAAATTAATTACTTTAAAGACGCTGAGGGGAAAAAACACTACCAGTTTGTCTTAACTGAGCTTTCTGCTCAAGGTATCTTTCCCATCCTTTCGGCTGGTGTTCAGAGCTGTCTGTGCTAGAATCTGCATTATTTGACAAATACAGTTGAAATTTCTATTACATAATAGTATGCAGGCTTAAGTGAGACCTATATATCTTTCTCATGCTTTATTCCCAAGAACTCCTTGAAAACGTTATTAGTAAATACCTGATGGAAGGTGCAGCATGTAGTTGCTGATTTAGCATAAATGAGAGAGCAATGATTTATTACTCATATGCGGTGGTGGTACGAGCATCTAATATGAGTTGTGTTGAGCTGATATGTAAAAAAAAAAAAAAGGCAGGCACTATTTTTGTTTCTGTAGGAATTGGCTTTAATCCTTTGCTGAAGGAAGTTTAACACTAAATAATTAGGAGGCATGCATTTTACTTGCATCAGACCATTTTGGAAGGGAGTAGAGGAAGCTTAAATCAGGAGGGGAGGATGGGAAAGAAACACTTTTTAATTCCAATATAGGTGTGTCCACACAGATGTTATTTTGATAAATTTCCATGTATATGACTCTCTCCTCCAGCAAATTCCTTTCCAAAATCTATTTGAAGCATTCCTGGTTTTCGTTTTGCACTGTTGCTTCTATTTCAAGTACTAATTCTGCTAATTGGTAGATATTTCATCAGCTTGGCACTTGAGAACTTTTCCATTATCTTAAATAATGAATGATTTTAACTGCCTTGAATCTTAAATTCTGCCTGCTCACCAAACCTTTGTAGTGCTGCACTAACTTTCTTCAAGCAGAATTTGGATCCAAGCTGATGGAGTAGCAACAGGAAGGCCCAGGTTTTATCTCCAAAGAACATGCTTTTCAGCTTTCAGATCCAGAAAGTAAGGCTAGAAGATAATGGTTGGCGAGTTGCAGAGCCATGTAACATACCACGTATCTTGTGGTCACCGCTGTAGGTCCCAGGTATTTTTTTAAGATTCTAAATTTATGAGCAACATTGTGCAGTTACCATTTTAAAGTTTATTTTAGATAGCTTGAAGTCACATTTACTTGCTTTCTTGTTCCCCTTTCTGCCTGTAATCTGGACTTGCCATCTACTGCAAGGTGAGAGAGGGGTTAAGGAGGGGCTGGGGCAAACACCTGGATGAAGATTAAGGACACTTTATGCTGAATGTCCTTTCTCTGACCTTGTCAGGGTTTGGGCTCCCTGTAGTTAGTGTTAAAGTTGTACTGTTGATTTTTTTTCTGTCGCAGGGCAGCACTTCAAACGGTTCTGTTCCCTTTTTTTCCAAACGGGTATTTCACTTCCTACTAGTATGAGAGGCTATGTGTGCTTCTAGTTCTAGCAGGACCTGTCAGGTCCATCTCTATAATCAGAATTTGTTAATGCTTAAAGTGGTATTTTTAGTTAAGTATATAATTGTGTTTTTAAATTGGTCTAAGCTCTTTGTTAGTTTCTTCTTTTTTTTTTTCCTTCCTATTTACTTCTGACCGCTTCAGTTTGTGATTAAGATATATATAACAATAATATATTTGAGGCCCACTGTGACACTATGTAAATAGTAAATTGTGGAGAATGCTGTGGAATGCAGAAGATTTTAAGTGTTCACTTGCAATGCTCTGCAAAATTTTGTCTTTTTCTACCTTTTTCTATCTTGTCTTTCTGCCACATGCACTTTGTTTTCTTTCCCAGTAAAAGCTGAATAGCAGCTAAAATGAGAACTCAGCTGAAAGAGTAAAAATACTTTTTTGTTTGTTTGTTTGTTTGTTTAACCAGGTTAATGTTGTAAAATCTGCCCTTCATATTACATAACTGCAAAGAGGCATCAAATACCGTTTGTTCTGCTGTTTGTAAAGAATATTGCAGTAAGTGTACATTTTATGCCTGGTGGGTACCAGCTTTCCCTGCCCTTTGCCCAGTAAACAGAATGTGGGGAAGGAAGGATGCTCTGTAAGCTGGCATGGCTGCTGAGAAAGCAGCTGGTGAAAGTGTACCTTAAACAGAGAAAGCACAGTAGCAAGGTGAACTAACCTATGAAATCTGTAAGGGTCGAGTAACATCCACACAGCGACCAACAGGAGCTTATGCTCCTATCTCTGTATCTGGACTGATTGTGGTCTTAAAGCCATACTGTTTAAAGATTATTATAGTGAAGCTAAATGAGGAGAACCCAAGTTCATCTGAACAGCAGAGTTTTGTGCTGAACTGTTTTATGCAAGACACCCGGGGAGTGCTCCAGATCTGTTGAAGTGCTGACTTCCAGTAGCACTTTATACCCACCTTTGATGCATTCGGTTTCTTCACTGCATTGTTGTAATGCCTAGAAACACCAAATGAGATCAAGGGTCCGGTGTTCTTAGCAGTGTAGCAATGGCTAAGCAGGAAATCCCTGCCTCTTAGCTTACAAGTTAAATAGACAAGCTGACCAAAGGCCAAGAGAGAAGATAGATTGACAGAGATGAAATTATTTGCTCAACATCACACAAAAGGGCTGAACCAGAAATAGAAATAGGACCTCAAATTTGCTAGTTCAAGATGCCTCTTACTGATCTGCTTTGAGTTCAACATTTTTTTCCTACCTCAAGTTCTGAAATTACTATACTCTTCATAGGAACATGAGTTGCAGTGAGTGTGACACTTTAACATAAATATATTGTCAGTATAAAGCTGGGGGGAGAACTGCATGTAGAAGATAGAAATGCAAACAGCTGTCATAAAAAAATAACCGTTTTAAGTGCCTAGAACTGTGAACGGGACCTTGCTTGGAATCACTCTACTTCCTATAGCGTCTTCCAGTATGTATTGTGGAAAGATTTACAGTGGCCATTTCTAGTATTGCTATGCTGAAGAGACAGTCATTCTTCAGGTTGTCTTCTGTCATCTGCTGACTTCTCTTTATTGTTACCTGAAGCAAGAGTCTTCCTTAAGTTTCACTGCAGAGAATATGCTCCATTTTTGAGATGAACAACTAAATTTCACACACATAATAAAAAATAGAACTTTAACAAAGACTCATCCCTAGATTTGTTGTCTGTACTGCTTTGGGAGAATGTTTTGTCTCTTGGGTGTAGGGAAAAAGTGATCAGTGAGGTACTTTACCATAGATTATGTGTTTGCCTTTAACAGTTTTTTGCATTCCCTGGGACATCTCTGCGCTGCCTGGTAATTCTGAGATGTAGCTGTGTTATGGAAGGGAAAGAGAACTCTATAACTAAACTTCTGTTATCTTATTTACTTTGCTAAGTTGCAGTCACATTACAAGAAGAACATAAAGTTTTGCTCACTCAGCTAGTCACCTTGGGAAGGTAACACAGATGGTTCTGATGCAGCTGTTAAGATGGTATTGGGAGATTGATCTGGTTTTAGTAACTTCCTTGTATATGTTTTGACTTAATAATTTTTGATGCTTTAGCACTTACTGCCAGTGCCTCATTTGGCATTATCTAACTTGTCTTGTGTTTTAGTAGTACTTCCCTGCTCTGGGTGTAACACAGACCTCACTCCCCACCCTTTTCATACTGTCTAGCTAGCTTTCCTTGCCCCTGTTATTATAGTAGCCAGTAATAATGTGCCTTCTGGGATTTCCACACTACATCATGCCATGTTAATAAACCAATGCTGTTTTAAATTTGGCTTGTACTCTAATTAAATTCTGATCTGCGGAGGGCTCTGTTTCCTCCTGTGTCATTGTTACTTGTGCATCTGTGTAGGAGTGTGTTTGTTTTTTGCATGGCTTGGTTGACTCTTTTCATATTGACCCTTCTGCTTGTATCTTAACGTGTTCTGTCCCTTTTTTTGGTAAATCACTGGAAACCTGTATGAACTTGAGATGAGACTGTCCTTCTCAGAGACAAGTTTCCCTGCAGTATCCATATAGTCTTTGTTTGCCTGCTGCAACTTATAGGATACGTTAAAAGTCAAACTGAAGTTTTGGAGCAGCCTGTTGTGACTGGGTACAAGGATTTGTCTGGGTTGTTGGTGGCCTAAGCCTTGTATTCATTCAGTGATAGTACATCATATTTTAGCTCTAGCTTGAGGAAAAGCCTGTGGAGAAGCTAAATTGTCCTGAAAAAAAAAGAGAGAAATCACAACTTTGAAAACCACGTAAAGCCAAGCCCTGTGTTGTGCCTTCATGAACTGAAAGCTTCATGAGCCAAATGCAGAACAGATCAGAGTCTGTCTGTTCCAGAATTAAAGATCAGATGAGGCAGAAGCTTTGCTGCTTTGAGTCTATTCATGCAGTGGCTGTATGATTCTGGACTGTAAAGTGTGATTAGGAATGTGGTTCTGTGTACGAGGTGAACGTTGGCACTTCTGCTTTCAAAGGCCTGCCAGTCTGTACATGTGCTTGAGCTCTGATGTGAGGATAGCAGGGATGAAGGCAACATGAAAGCTGAAAGCTGTGAAGGCTCAGTAAATGTATGCAATGGGGAGGTACACGTCTGTTGCCTGTACGTGTTAACAGGCTGCTCCAGGTGTGGGCTGTGGTAGTGAGCAGGAGTCCAGAGGTATGTAGCTGAGCCCACATCATCATATTTTTTGACTGGGATGTGCTGTCCTACACTGCTGTGTGAGCTAGACTCAGTAGTGAGCAGGAGAGAAATAGCCTAGATAGTACTGAAGAAGGGCAGATGGAAAATCTGTGTGGAGACAGCAGGGGTAAGGAGTAGCATTGTAATGCTGGAAGATCTTCCAGGCTCAGCTTAGGCAGGATGACACGAAGAGTTTAGTGAAAGAGCAGAGAATTGCATGCTGAATCTCATTTACTGGAGAGTGCAGTTGGCTGTGAAGGTGTCTTTGAAGATGACTGAAGATGCTGTTGAACAAGAGTAGAGTCCAAGAAGCTTAAGTAATGTTTGAACCTGTTTGTTCTCCTCACGTTATCTGAAAGCACGAAGTGTTCTGGCTGTTCAGTGCCTCTGTCTTACTTGTTTGAGTGTGTTAGTGCACCTTGCCTCTCCAATCAGCCCCAAATTCTGTGTGAGGGAGCCTGTCTCCTCCCCATGCTATGCACCGAAGTTCCCTCTTCTTTCTTTGGCCCCTGGGGGTGCCTCTGTGTTGTGCCCTCCTCCCTACCCTCCCACTTGAGTTGCAAACATATCTCTGCTTCCTCCAAATGTGAACACGTGTAGACTTTCTGCCTACCTCATCAGTGTGGCTGGGAAAGCTGAGGTGAGAGAGCACAGAGAGGCACCCCCTTGCATCCCACATCTTGTGGATATATATTCCTTATTTTTCTTCACTCCTTATATCAGTGTGTGGGGCACCTGTGTTCTGACTTCAACGTTTGAGGGGATGGGGATCTTCAGCCCTGCCCTTTCCCCCAGTGTGTAGTCATGTGCTTTATTGGTGACTTCTCTCTGCTCCTTCTCGCGTGTCTGTGCATTTCTGCTGCTGCTTATACCTGCCTCAGGGGAGCGTTATTGGCAGGGGGGCCCTTGCTGGCACACTAATGTGTGAATAGTTTCTGTGCTTTTCTTCTCATCTCCTCTCTTCCCTTCTCTTTCCCTCTCTCAATGATGTGTCCAGAAAAGGAAGTCGAGCTCCAGTGTGCATTTGATGGTGAGCACCTCCCGTAAGCTGCCTGCGATTCGTGCGTCCGCCATTTCTCATGCCATGCACGCTCGGCTTGTGCTCATCACCCTACATAGCATGTCCGTGCAGGGGGCGGGGGGATCCGTGTGCACTCAAAGGTCCATGTCCTCTCCACAAGGGCTCTGTGATCCTCTGGCCCCCGGCCACATACAGCTCCCATTTTGTGCAGAAAATCAACTGCTGGCAATGCAGTTTGACTTTGCCTGCTCTGACTGTGAAACAAAATAAAAAAGGCAGTGATTCCCCTGGGCAGAGCAGGTCCATACCTTGCCTGGACATAAGGCTTTGTCATTCTGTTGCAAAGATGCCAAAAAGGGGAGCGGATGCTTTGCCTGGTGTTGGTGCTGTCATCCTTGATAGGAGCCTTGCAGTGTAGAACAAACTGGGAGTCACTGCAGATGTGGCAGAGACTGACGGGGCTCCACTGTTCAGATGAAATGTGTGGTCACAGCACCACCAGGCAGCTCAGAGCTGCTGGTCACTTCTTTTTTTAGTATACTTACTGGAAAGGTTTGTCAGAGCCTTTATAATCCAAAATCTCCTTTTGTCCTGAACTTGTTTCTGTATCCCAGCATGACCAAATACCCAGTAACTGCCTCCCCTGTCCTGTTCATTTCCTTTTTTCATTCATCCAGATGTTTGACATCGGTAGAATTTGTCAGAAAAGTAGTCAAATCCACTCTCAAGGGAGCAAAGAGGAAATTGGCCAGTGTCATATTGTCAGGAGTCATACACAGCCCATTGACACACCTTGACACTGAGATACGAACAGTAACTGAAGTACAAAAATCAGTTATTGTATTATCTGCTTTGCACAGAAAAGTAACAGAAAAGATTTCTCGCCTGTTTCAGATAAAGACAGGAATGTTATAGTACTGAGAAAGCAGAATAATTATTCCTGCATTACTACCTGGAAGATATTTCTACTATTCCTCCTTCAATGACAGCTTAAAACTGTAAAAAACCACACAGCAAAAGAAATCCTAAAATACTGCTTTCAAAGTCTCATATGAGGGACTGACTTTTCGCCAGCCCTGCGTTTATCCAGGGCAGAAGTTCACTGTGCCTTTCTTGCTCTTCTTTTCTGCCCACTGCCAGAAATACTTAAATTCCCTTTGCACATTGTATTAAAGCAGCTGGGATATGTAAACCGTATAAGTGTCAGAGTCAGAAAACATGGAAGCAGTGAAGGTCGCTAAATAACCAGAGACAACCCGTGTGTTGGTACTTATTTGCTTTTAGTTGGCTAGATGTGTGTGTCCCTAGTGATATGAGCACTGGTCTGTTTTCTTTCTCTTGCACCTTCTGTATTGTTTGTGCCTGTCTGTCTGTCTCTTGTCTAGCTCAGGAAGTGCTGCCAACTGCTGTGCCAAAGCTAATCGTTTTACATAGATTTTAAGAAGGGCCTGGCACCTTTTTATGTGAATTGGGCTCTTTTAACTTGAGCTGTACCAAATTACCAAGAAACACAGCCTGCCCAGTGGCTGTGATGTTGGCTGGCAGTAGGAAGATAAGGAGGGGTAAAAGTTGGCTGTGCCATCTGGGGCTCTGGGAAGGCAAGGCTAGTTTTTTCCAGGAAGAGCAGATGGCCACACGACATGAGTGTGTGCAGGAAGCTCAGTATGTCAGATATCTCCATTTGACAAAGAGCTGTGAAAAACTCTTAGGATAAGTTGCCTTTAATTTCACTGGGACTCTGTCCTGGAGTAGAATGCCATGTGATTCTGGACTAGCAAACGTTACTTAGTCTTCTTTAGCCCACTGGCTGGCGAAGAGTATAATGGATGAACTGGGTGTTCAGTGCAGCCTGGAGGGTAGGCTGTGTGCTTTGGGTGTGTGCGGGTTTGTATTTTATAAGGCAATATACCACATCTAACAAGCTGCTGACAACTTTTTTTCAGAACAGTCTCTTCCTGGATGTTTGTTTGGTTTTTGGTTTTGTTTTTCCCGTTTGGCCGTAGTGATAAAGCCTTCCAAAATTTGGATTTATTTTTGTATATCTTCTTTCATGATAACTTCTTATCCCAGTGGACTAAAAAGAATGTGCTGAATTCCTCTTACTGGAAGAGGTTTGAAAGATAGATCTCTGCATTAGGGTCACTGTTTCTGCAGAAGTACAGGAACCTCAGTGCTGTGTGGAGAGGTAGATCCAGGCATTGCCAGAAGTTTGATTGTGTTTATGCCACAAAATAGCTTGAGATTAATTTTTTCAGGTTGATCTGCTCCTCTTTGACATCCACAGTGACTCATCTCTTCTGCCATCAGGTTGGAAATACATGCATAAAGCAAAGTTCTTGGAAAGCCAGAGTCTTAAGACAATGCAGGGATGTATAGGAAGAGGCAGCAAACAGTAATTTCTGTAGTATTTCTCCTTACTTAGTTTTGAATTTGAGTGTATCATATGCTCCTTTTTTTTTCCATGGACTTCTGAGGAATTCATTCATGCCTTTCTCTTCTACTTTTTCCCTTCTACAACTGCTCCATCTTCCTCTTCTTCTCTCTCCCTGACCCATCTTCCTCTCTTACTTCTCTCTCCCTCTCCAAAAGGGATAGTTAAGCCAAGACATGTTGCTTGTGAAGAAAAACTGAAGTATGAGTAGGTGTGTGTAAAGTCTCAGCCTTATAAGATCTGTCACTTGTTGACATAATTATACCTTTGGCAGATGTTTTCCAGCTCAGCATCTCACTTCTACATTCTTTGTGGTGTTTGTGGTGTGGTGATGAGGGCCTGATGTTTTGCAGTATGAGTTTGCACTCCCTGAGAACAGTGGCATAGAGAGCCACTGCAGTGAGGGCACACTGCTGAGAGCTCCCATCTGATACCCTGACCTGTAAGCCAACGAGTTTGAGTGGGGCTCCTGCGATGCCGATTTTGACACTGTTGCTGGTCTCTAGCAGCATGAGAGCCATATACCTGGTGTGTGGGTTACATTTGGGCTAGGAACTATATACTAGTGGACACAGGTTTGGCTTCCTACAGACATAGACTTTGCTCATTCCTGACGTTACTGACGTACATGACTCAGTGGGATGCTTCTTTTCAGCGAGCTGGTGACGGCCTCACTGTTATGCTGTTTGGATGCAGGAATGCAGAAAATGGAGATTTTATTCTTCTGCCACAGCTACAAGAGAGACTGAAGAGGGGAAAAGATTAAAAACTACTGGGCACCATCCAAAGAACTTCCTACTTGCAGAACTATATGGCCTTTTCCTTATGTCCCGACCCCATCCATTTCCATATTTTAGTCCTGAAGTGTCTTTGTTCAGGTCACAGCAGGGATACAACCCACCATACCTCACCTTTTCTCTACCTTTTCTAGGGCTGACCACAGTTTTTCTTCGATCAGTAGATTCCCTGGAACCCTCAGCATTATCACATACCTAGGACTGTTCCTGTACACTTTGGGACTCCTCAGACTTGACTCACATGTGTACCCTGCTTGAGACTCCACCATGACTGTCATGTGTCTCTCACTTCTGTAGTCTTTTTCTCTCAGGACTGCTGCCATTCTCCTTTACCAGATATTTTTGTTAGTGGTCACTGCAGGATTCTCCCCGTCCCATAGGGCTGCTGCCTTTTTCCCTTCTGTTTTCCTTCCGTATAGCTCTAGCAGTCCATGTACATTTGGATTTTGGTACCTCCCTTACAACTTCTGTTGCCTCTGGGGGAAGGATGATGTCCAGCAACTCAGGCAGCACTCCGTCGTCTTCCCTCTTCTTGGTGATTGAGCCTGTGGGGAGGGGAGGGGTCTGAGGAGATGGTTGGGGTTGAAGCAATAACTGTCATTTTCTTGCTGCCTCTGCTGCCCAGCAGTGGAACTAAAACCATGTTTTTCTGTCTCAGCCACAGAGCAACAACAAAACCAGTATAGTAAGCACTGCAAAAGAAACACCCCCAGTGCAGACGTCCATGGTATCTTCCCCAACTGCTATTTTTTTTTTCCTGTTTGGTTTAATTTGGTTCTGTCCTCTCCCCTTCTCCCCCCACCCCCCTTCCCCAGTGCTGCTTATGCTGCCCGGTTTCAGCTTATGTTTTGGCTTCGTTCTGTCTGTGTCCCTGTGCTGCTGTGGGGCCTAATCACAGCCTCACAGGCTTTGGGTTGGGGGTGCTGAGCAGAGCTGTGGTTGGATGTGGGGATCGCAGCTTGCCTGGACTTCCCCATGTGCCATCCCTGTATAGTTCTGTGTGTCCCGTCCAACTGTTCCTGCTGGCTTTGGGAAAGTTTGGAAGAAGAGAGTGTCAAGCTCCATCCACTCTCCAACACTCAGGAAATGGAGGATGGACTTCAGGACACCACAGAAGGAAGGGCAGACCGAAGGTTTTAGAGGAATCCTTTGATGGCCCATTTGGCCTGCTCATTTGAGTTCATCCTCTGCAGCCCTGCTGACTTGCTGGGCTGGGATTTTCTTTGGGCTGTGTGCAGGCTTCGTAGGTGCCCTGTGCCAAGTACATTGAATGGCACAGCTCAGTGTGTGTGACCTGCCTCAGTATGCTTGGAAGAACAGGCAGCAGTGCAATGGGTGGCAGAGGAGGATGGGTGAGTGTACATCACTGCCCAGCACAGTCCCTGATGCCCTCACTGAGCTATCCTGCAAGAGTGACAGCAGTGGGAAGAGATGGTGCAGGATCCTGAAGTCTTTTCCTGGTAATGAAAGGATGAGTGCAGGAGCTGGTTAGCACCCATAGGCCTGGTAGCTGCTCTTTGTTGTCTGTCTCTGGAGAGTTGGATTTGGAATTTTTTGGAGATGGGAGGGGGGGAATTTGATGTGGGTTTTGTTTGTTGTAGGATGAAGGATTCTTGGGACACTTCATAATTTTCTGCTTTGCTTTCAGTGGCCTTTTTCATGATGTTGATACTGAGAGAGCCTTTCTAAATTATTAAATACTGTTATTATTGAAATTGGAGCTCAGTTTAGAGACTTCTAGAAAAATACGCCTTTTTTCACAGTTTCTTAGCAACTCCTCTCTGAGAGGCACTGAGGTGGTCTGGCTTATCCCCTTTTTATTATGGAAATTATGAATGTCCCTTTTTTAGGGTAAAATACCCAGCAACCTTTCCAAAAAACTGCAAGACAAAGCCCCCAGCCCCAGTATTATCCTTTCTTCCCCCTCTCCCTCTTCTGAAATATTTTTCAGTGAGGACAGTGCTGAGGGGTCATTACTTCATGAATGGCTACAGAGAGTGCAGACTAGCTGCTTGATTGCCATCTGGTGTCTGTGCCAGCCTGATTCACTGGAAGCAAATTGGGAATTAGGGGCAATTGCAGGGGAGCTGGGGGCTTTGTCTCCTTGTGACTGTAGCTTTTAGTGCAGCCTCTCTCTAAAGGAAACCTGTGCAGGAAGTGTGCGTGTGTGCGCACGCACGCAGGCACTCGTGTGCTGTTTGGAGTTTGTGGTTTGATTTTATTTTTTTTTAATGTCAGTCACCTTTTTTCCACTTGCTGGGGAGTGAAAAGAAATGAGAGAATGCTTTGAAACTGGAGTTTAATTTTTCTTCCATCCTTTCCTAGGAGCCTCAAACAACTGTTGTCCATAATGCTACAGATGGCATAAAGGTAAGGGATGGGAGTGTTGCCAGAGAAACCTCTGCTTATCTCTTGTTCTTGTCTTCGTGTGTCTTAATTCAGTTTCTACCTTTCCAATGTCTGATCTGTAGCATGCTCCTGAATACTGCTGGCAGTAGACTAGGAGGGTTGTGTTATATGACTGTGGATCTGTGGAAGAGGCTGAGTAAAGACAACTGTTCAGATATTAACATCTCTTTCCTACCGTGGTGTGTAACCACCACTCTCTTTTGTATGTGGGATGAAAGAGAAGATATAGACACTTATGTAGCCTTTTTTTTTCTTCTCAAAATCAAGACTTCCCCTGGGAAAGCCTAGGAGCCCTTCTTTAGCTTCTTGTGGCTATTCTTCTTCCAAACAAGCAACTCTCATCTGATTTCATTTGACAGAGTTTGGTAACTTCCATACCTGTAAAAGTTCTGGGTGAATGGCTTGAACATGCAAAAGCTGAGCAGAGATGCTGTTAAGTTTTGCTTAGTATTTGGCCTGCTTTCATCCAAATCTTCCTTGTATCATCCTCTCCCTGCCATCCCTGCCAATGTTTTTGCGCTTTTCCCCATCTTTCTTCACAAACAAATCAAACTATTTGCTTATGGTCCCAACTGCTGATGCTTGGTAATGCTCTGTTCTGCCATGCAGGGTTCCACAGAGAGCTGTAACACCACGACTGAAGATGAGGATCTGAAAGGTAGGTGTTTTGCCTGTAATTTCTAATACAGTTAAGTGTAGATGAGGGATTCTGGAGATTCAATCATTGTGTTGAACTAGCTTCCCAGATTTCTGTGTCTGACTAAGCTCATAAATTTGCCATGATGCTGTCATTCCTGTTACAGTGAGACTGTGCATTGGGGAACTGGCTGACTTGGCCTCTGTGGTATATAAATACTGTTTGCCCCAAGCTAATTTGTTTTTGTCTGAGTTGGAATTCTCTTCTTGCAAATATCATAATCCGTTCATCTCCAGTCCATTTGTAGGCGTGGAAAATCCCTACCAGTCCCTTAAGGTTTGGAGTCTGCTTGACTGAAACCTCTCTTACTGCTCAGTCTCCCTTTTCGCCCCTTTCTGAGAATCTCTTTAGTGACATGCACACGGTTCCCTTGTTATTTTTGCTATTTTGGTCTATTTTTATTTCTAAGATGAAGATCATTCTCAGCCTGTCATCTCTCAATAGAAATGGTTTTTCATGTCCTTGACTGAGATATCAGTAGAGGGAAAGGCTGAAAAGAGATTTCATGCCTTTCAGTGACCATATCATAAGTATTCTGTACTTGTAAAACTCTTTAAATTAAGGAGCTCTAAGTTCCATATCTGCTCATGTTGTTTGAGCAGCTGTCTTTTGCCTGACCTCCCTAATGAAGGACAAGCAGACATCTTCCTGAATGAGCAGGTTCAGGATGGATTAATGCAGTTTGTGTTCAGAGGCAAATGTGTTAATAGCTTGCATTTTTAGGCAGAAATATTCTCATTCTCGCTGTAGTTCATCTGAGTTACATATCCAGGGAAAAATCAGCGCTGACCCTGTGGTGTAGTAGCAATGTCACTTCCATCTGCTGGGCTAGTTCCTGACGCTTTTCCCGTGGCTTATCACAAGCTCTGGGAAGCTCACAGGGAGCAGAAACATGTGCTAGGGAGTGAATGAGCTCTGCAATACAGATTGTTTCTGATAAGACCTTGCCTCGTTACAAGACAGTATTCTAGCTCCCACCTTTTTGCCAAGGAGTAATCCATGGTTTAAGGACCTCACTTATGGGAACTGGATGGGTTTTGTAGTGTGGTAATGAATTTGATTTGTCTGGTCTCTGCTGGGCAGCCATCCAGAACAGATATCTGTCGAGAACTTTGTTTCCTGTGGCACCTTTTGCTCGGGAGAGGTCCCATGCTTGAGCCAGTTGAGTCAATGAGTCGTGTAAGTCAGGAACACAAATGCTGTGAGGAAAAGAAGGCTGGGACTGGAACAGAAGCTGGGAATGAAGGAGGACAGCTGCTCAGGCTAAATCCATAGAGTTGTATACAGCTACAGATCAAAACTGTGTTTTGTGGGTTTTGGCAGAGGTTGGAAAATTTTGTTACAGTTTTAATAGAAGGGAGTATTTGAATGGTGGGTGGGAGGGAAGGAGTTTGCTCAGTAATGGTTTGTGCTGTAGCCAGCTCTGGTAACTTTAGTGCTTCAGTTTTAAGTGTAGCAGTGTTCACCAGTGTTCCTTTTCCATTCCTGCCCTTCCACGTTTTAAGATAAGCAAGCACTTGAGCAAAACTAAGTAGACCAAAAGATTTGGGAATGTTTGAGTTAGTGTTCTGCATAGCCATGACTCTGGAAAAGGGGAAATGCTTGTGCAGTTCCTCTGCCAACCTCTTATTTTAAATAGACACAAGGTTATGCAGATCAGTCCTGCTGTGCTATAGGAGACATTGTCTTTATCCATCAGTGGCAGTTGCCTCAGGGATATGTTGTTTCCACTGTGGTGAGGCTAAAGGCAGTGCGTGTTGTTCTTCCCCCCCCTCCCTGCCCTTCTGTCATTCTAAATTGCACAGCAGTTTCATGTTGTAGAGCTGTCTACTTGGCTTTGCCCTGGAGGATACTCCTGCATGTTTTGTGCCCAGCGTTGTGGTTTCTTTAATGTTCTCCTATTTCCTTTCTCTTTTTTTATTTACTGAACTTGCGTGTTTTGTTTGTGTTTGTGTTTTAATTCCCTGCCATGCTAGCTCCCCCTCTCTCCACCGGGGACGGCAGCTCAGTGCTTGAAGGACGGAGGCACAGTGAGAGCAAAACACAGACTGAGTCCATGCAGTCCCAGCTTTCTCTCTGTTTCTCAGCCAGTAAGTCCAGGGGTGCAGTGCTTCACAGCATCTTTTTCCCACCCCTCCCTCCACCCTTTCCATTTCTCCTTCCCCAAGATTTTTCCTTTCCTCAACTTTCTTCCAAAATGTTGATTTTGTTCATTTCCAGTACTCCAGAACAAAAAGAAATCATCTCCCTTCCTGCAAAATACCCTTCTTTGCACACTAAAATTTTCCAAATATTTCCTTCCCTTTCTGGGAAAAAACAAAACAAAAGAAAACAAAAAAAAAACCAAAACAAACAAACAAACGAAAGAGAACACCCACAAAAACCCCCCAACCAGAACCTCATCCTAGCTAATTTCATTCCCTTGCTGTCATCTGGGTGAGATATGGAGTTCTCTGCAGAGAACTTGCCTTTCAGGGTTTCCTTGGGCAAGTCACTGTATCTCCTAGTTTTCCTTGCGGTAAATGGGGTCAGTGGTGCCGGTTTGCTTATGGAGGGGGTTGCATTAGGCTGAATTCAGTTTCATTTGTCAAGGACTTCTGAGGACCCCAGACGTGGATGGTGCTCAGAAGTACCAAAGGAACAAAAACCAGTTTTTATAGACTACTCCAAGGATGCTTTGAAAGGGAGGCTGTGGCTGCTGGAAGACCCCGTAGCATTTCTGAATCCATTGTCAGGTGCTCTGAGTGAAAGTTCTTGGGTAATGTTGGTTCTGAAGTGCCAACGTTTGTCTGTCATGAGCTTTACCTTGTGTGTCTGTCTTGCCAGCTCACTGGTACTGTGGTTAGTCTGCGAGTTGTGGCAATGTCTGTCTGATATCTCCTGAATTGGCTACCTCCATAGAAGAGCCCACGGCTGAAAAATTCTGAAAATACATATGAAAAAAAACTAGTAGGTTGGAAGAAATCTAGGTGGGATTCCCAGCCTTTCCCTTACACAAATGTATTGTACTGCCTGGCTATTTAAAGCAGTAATAGAAGGATCCTTATTGTGAGTTGGGAACATTTGGAGTATTTGATTCTGTTCAGGTCAATCTGGGAAGGAAGGAGCAAGCATGCCCTCTTCTGTCTTTTCCTATCATGCTTTCCTGGTTTCCTGCACATAGCACCAGAATCTCATATGATGCAGCAGTTGGAGGATCTCTGTTGCTTATTTTTGAAGTAGCTCTAAGGATGTCAGACTGCTGGTTTGTGAGGTGCAGTAGGAAAGGTGTTTTGCTTAGCCAGAATGGAAGGGAAATGATCTCTTCTGAAGCCCTTTTTGCTGTGAGCTGTCCATCACTGCTCTCTTATTACTTCCTCTTGCTCATAGGAAGGCCCTGCTTGGTATGCTGAGGAGTGCCAAATCACTTCTTTACCAAGCGGGACAGTTTTCTCCCACCCCACTCCCCTGTGAGGTGATATTTGCAGTGATTTGGATGTCCCTACTTTGTCTTTCAATCCCATCTTGTACTTGCCCTCATGCTGCTCTGTCACTATTCCGATCAGTGCTTTAGGTCGCCCTCAAACTACTCCCGGCAGCATTAGTGTAATTCCTGCTGTGCTTTTTGCATCAGTGCCCAGGTGGCCCCAAGCAGCGTCTGGCCCAGGTGTGACAGAGGCAGGAGAGCAGGTAGAAGTTGTTGGGGATGTGGATGTGTCTGTGTGCCGATTGGGGCTGGGGCTGTGTGTGTCTATACTTCTTTGTTGGTTTTAATTTTGCTTTCTAATTTTTTGTTTGTTTATTATTTTAACGCTTACATTTGTTTTGCAGCTACACAGTCTTGTGAAGAGAAGCTTCATGCCTGGGACAGCCCAGGGCAGACATTGGAGTTAGAGCGTGCTCGGTCGGAGCCTTTGCTAACTCCAGTAGTTCCCTTTGTACTTAACCGAGCACCGTGTAAGTTAGCAGCTGGGTAGCAGTAGTGGAGTAGTGCGAGTGGTGCTAGTTACCCTAGATGCACAGCTACTCCCTCTCTCCTCCCCGCCTCGGTGCCCCTCACCCCGTCCGCCCGAGCCGGGCGGAGCCGGCGCTGCCGGAGCGGCTGGAGCCGAGTGCAGGGAGCGGCGGCGGCCGCCGGGGGGCGCGGCGGGCCGGCTGGGGGAGCGGGGCCGCCCCGGGCGGACAGCCCGGCTCGGGCCGGGCACGGCGTGCGGGTGGAACCCGCCAGACGTGCCCGGCTGCGCCCGTGTGCCCGCAGCGCTGCCCTGCGGCGGCACGGCTGGCGCTGCGCTGACTGACCGGCTGACTGAGGGCAGCGCAGCCGAGAGTCGCGCTCGGTGCCCGTGCTGTGCGTGCCGCCTCCGTTGTGCCTCGGCCGTGCCAGGGAGGAGGTCCCGCGGATTCACTGCTGTCCCCCTGACGTGCCGAGCCTCTCTGTCCTAAGGAAAAAGCGGTCACCGCCTGTGTGCCGCTTCTAGCTCGGGACATGGAGTGAAAGCCAGGAGACGAGCACAGTCTGAGGGAATGGACTTGCGTTGAAGGACAGGGCTGATGCCGCTGCATCGAGGCACTGGGGAAGGGGGGTCAAATGTCTTTGAGATGAGTCAGCACACATTGGCTGTGATCTGCAGATTTCCCTCACTCATCCCAAATGGAGCTTTTCCTATGGACTCCATCTTCCGGACATCATTGGTGGTGCATGGGAGGGAGGTCCAACAAGTGGCTCTACTTCATGTGAAAGCAATCCCAGACAACTTGTCGCAATAGACAGACATAGTCCACTGTGTCGTTTTGACCCATTCCCTTTATATATCTTTGGATATGTGAAGTGTGGGGCAAAAAAGACCAGCTCCCTTACTGTTATGAGCCAGATGTCTCGTATCCAAGGGTTTTCTGTGGCTAGTGGGGTAGTATAATTCTCTTAATTGATTCCCAGAGTAGGTGCAGACATCCTTCATAGCCAATGAAATTATCATCTTGTTGCTCTTCCAACTGCGCTTATCAATGCTGAGAGGAGATGCATATGTGGATGAAAGTTTGAGGGGGCGTGCAGTTCAGACTGGCATCTTATGAATGAGAGTGGAATTTGGCTTCACTGACTTGAACGTCTGAAGATAGTAGGTTGGATTTAAACACCATCCCCTAATGATAGGCATCTAAGATGCCTAGGTGAGACTTCCAGAAGTACCAGTTTCTTTCAGGGCCTAAAGGAGGAACAGTCAGGTGACTCACTCCATTTCAGACACCTACATTTTAGATGCTGAAGGGCGCATAAATGACACTTCTGGTGGTAGGAATTGTATATTATCTCTTAATATTGAAGATAATGCTAGGGTACCTCCTAAATGCTAGCTCCTAAATTCACCTAAGTGTGCCGGATAGGCTGTCTGTCTACAGGTGTGGGAAGGCTGAGGAGGTGTGAGGTTGTGCATAGAGGCTCAGGCCTAGGTATCATAGGTATGGTGCACATATAGTTTTAGAACTAGAACTGTGTTATTTAAGAGACCTGATTCTAACTTTAGAAATGTTAAGAATTCTTGAGATCAGCATGGATGATGGAACACCACAGAGGTGATGGGGCCTGTGTAACCTGCTGTGGGTAGCCAAGAGAGGGGAGTGCAGAGATGCTGGCCAGACGGAGACCAAATAACAGTAGACAGTTAACCCTTGTCTCCATTTGTCTTGAAGTTCAGTCTGCTGGGCTGGGTTAATGGCAGTGCTGTCAGAGTGCCAAGAAGAATTGTGCTGTAGGGATTGGCAGAAGCTAACTGCGTGAAGAATGGAGTGTTCACTCTTATATAGCTAGGATCTGTTCATGGAACCCATCCATCCTGCTGCAGTTGTCTTTCTAGCTTTCGGAAGTCATTCCTACATGCCCCAGTTGCTTGTTTGCAGCATTCATAATAGCTGAGGTATTGGCAAGTTGCTGAGAGACTTTTTCCAATTGGCTTTATCTGTGTGGTGGCCATTCGTATATGACTACTGTGGTGAAGATTTCCCACATCTTAAGCTACCAGACAACTGCTTCACACGGGCAGGTTCACTGACGTTCATTGGTCAGACTCCCCAGAAGCACCTCAGGATGTCTTTCAGGAGATTCCTCTGGAGCCTTAGACCTTTCTAGAAGAAAAAAATTTAATATGGCCTCTTTATTTCCTTTCTCCCTGCATTATGGGATCACCATTTCCCTTCCATGCCAATGTCCCCCTACTCTCATGTGGATGGCTGTCATTACTGCATATCGCCACAATGCAGGGAGCAGCATCCTATGAGATCTAGTTTAATGGTGCTCTACAAATTGCTTGTAGGAAGCACCCAGTAGCCCCATATTTCCACTGAAGTCTTAAGCAGTTAAATTGCTCTTTCTTCTTGTTCACAGTGCGTAAGCAAGAGATCATTAAGATAACAGAGCAGCTGATAGAGGCCATCAACAATGGAGATTTTGAGGCTTATACGTAAGTACAGATGACTTCTGACAGGTTGTTTATCAGTTTGTGTGCAAGTGATGCTCTGGCTCCTGAGTGTGAGGAGTTGTCATCCAGTCAGGGATGGTAAAAGATTTTATCCTTTTTGTCCTCTATCAATTAGGAGTAGGGGTTATAGTAGAGCTCTAAATGAATATTAAGTAGAAGTCAGATATCAAACAGCAATAGGAATGACAAAAGGAAAAAGTTGTGGGTTTGTAGGAAAAGTAGGGGGAAGAGCAATGGGATGAGCAGAAGGAGAATAAAAACAAAGCCAGAAACCTAGAGGTTTGTTTTATATGAAATGCCAACTGGTTGGCTCCACGTTGTTGCAATAGGACTGAGTCCTTCAGGATCTTACTCCTTGGAGTAGGATGTAGTTAGGAGGACACAGGGTGTGAGTCAAATGACATACCAGCACTTTACTGTGCAAATAGCGCTTGGGCTCAAATGCAAACTGTAAGCCTGTGGTGCTTTTCTTTGCAGAAAAATCTGTGATCCTGGCTTGACCTCATTTGAACCTGAAGCACTGGGAAACCTGGTTGAAGGAATGGATTTCCATAAGTTTTACTTTGAAAACTGTGAGTGGGTAAATTTGGTAACACCAATGGCTTTCTCTCTGCTCTTCCTTTATACCACATTTTGGGGGGAAAATTGCCCTTGTTTTTGCTGGCTGTCAGAATCAACAAGAATTTGATTGTGCTTGGGTTAAAATGCGTTCATAAAGGCCAGCAACCTTCCTCTCAAAAAGCCTGTTCAGCAACAATTTCAATTCTAACACCCACACCCCTTCACTCTAAATATACAATTTGCCAGCTGCAAATATTTGCTAGCATGGACTGCAGGAGCTTTAAAAGATTGAGGCACTGGACTTCTTACTGATATGAAAATGGAAAAATAAACAGATTTTAATGGAATCAACATGTCTGTTTGAGGTAGACATACTAAATGGTCAGGCAAAAAGATGCCTTCATTCTTACTTTTCTCTGAATGGTTTCAGATCTCTAACACCTAATGAACCCATTACATGGATATAAGGGTCACCTTGTCAGTCTAGGGCAGGAAAGAGAGTTGGGAGAAACACTATAAATTATACCAGTGGATTTGCCTACTTTCCTGGATGTCTGCACAGGATGAGATAACTGAAATTTAAATCCTGAGTTGTTCAGTTATTTTGGGGGTTAGATCAAGGTCCTTAGTAAAGGTAGTTTCTAGTGCTCTAGTATGCAGACAGTGTGCATAACAGCCTGTTATGGAGTGATTTTAACACTTCTCTGAGGCTTGTTCATACTTAATGTTGGCCCAGCTTAAAGATGCCCTGATTATTGACTCTTTTGCACCAATATTCTGTAAGTAAAAGATCTTTTTCTACAACTGAAGACATGGCAGCACTGATGTTGACAGAGTGGCAAGCATGCTTTGCAGAGGGAGGAAAGGGGCCAAGGGGATTCTAGGCAATAAGTGTGCAGTTCCTAAGAAGAACAACAGGTGATTGGGGAAAGAATAGATTGGATTTTGCCTGAAGCAATTTCTATTATATCCCAGAATCCAGTGGAAGGTGAGTAGAATACAAAAGAGGTTGGAGAATGCGGGAGGCTGTTCTTTCTTAGTAGTAAAATGACTCTGATGGTTTTGTATGTTCTGCTAGTACTGTCGAAGAACAGCAAGCCAATACACACGACCATCCTGAACCCCCACGTCCACGTCATCGGCGAGGACGCTGCCTGCATCGCATACATCCGCCTGACACAGTACATCGACGGCCAGGGCCGGCCCCGCACCACACAGTCTGAAGAGACCCGTGTCTGGCACCGCCGAGACGGCAAGTGGCTCAATGTCCACTACCACTGCTCTGGAGCTCCTGCAGCACCTCTCCAGTGAGGATCAGATATGGGTATGGACTGCCAGGGAAGGAGTATATCATACACAGGGCTAAGGCTGCTGTATGTGGGAATTCAGCGTTCAAGGCTGTTTAGCTGGCTGTGAGAGAACCAGATTTAGTAGACTGTAGGCTGAAAACTTCTGCTTGTAGTCGGTGTTCCTTTAAGTCCCGTCCTCTGAACTCGGTAGAATTACCTTCCGCTCCTGACAAATGGGAGTCATGCCAGACAGTTGTTCCCGAGTGTAGGTACCCTTGTAGCAGCAGTGCTTCCAGGTACTCAGTCTGCCCGAGGACAGACTGCAAATCCAGAGCAGAGAGGAAGAGTATCTCATGCTGTGCACAGGTTTGCTATTTCACAGCTATCTACCTTTACATACTGGGGCTGATTTCAGAGAACTTTTTTGATGAGCATGTCATATTCTAGAGAGGATATTGTAGAATCCATAGAGAACAATTTCTATGCTATAAGGGGTAAACATTTATTCATACAAATTTTACTACTGAGTTTCTGATAAGCAAAAGCTATGTAATGTACCATGTTGAAAAAACTTAGAAGGGAAAAAAAATCTAATCAAATAATAACATTAGAGGATTTAAAATATCTTCCTATTAACTTGCCCCAATTCAGCACTGAAAGAAACTTTGATTTAAAAATTTGTCATGAAGAAATTACTGTTGCTTGGTCCTGAAGGACATCAGATCCATTTACTTCTGCAGCATTTAGGCATTCTAGTATATTGCCTTATTGGTTTTTTCTAGTCAGGTGTACAAAATCTTTCTGCCTCCTTTTGTTTTATGCTGAAGTATGTGTCACATTCATTTTAAAGACTTACGTTTCCTAATCTTGGGACCTTTTTACTAAAGATTTTCTATTTAAGGCCAAACACAACAAACTCCTATAACTGGGAGGCAAACTTTTTTTAATGTGGTCGTTTGGGGATGAACCACTCGAAGTATAGTTGCTACTTGAGTCCTAGTTCTGTGAACTACTTGGGACTAAGCCAAGAACAGTTTTTATTCCTATGTGTTGTAAGGTATTCAACCCTACTGAAGGCAATAGAAAGGAATGTGAACTATCACAAACAAACTGTGGAGGTCACAGTTGGAATTTGAAAACCAAAAGCCAGTTGGGGGCACCAGAAGCAGGGAAGCTTTCAAGAGAGCTGGACAATCAGCCGAATTTCCAGTGAGTAAGGCAGTGAGAAGGATAAAACCTTTGCAGCAAAACAAAAAAAACTTGCATTAGATTTCATCA
Organism: Pseudotriccus pelzelni; assembly: GCA_035584735.1. Classification (NCBI taxonomy): domain Eukaryota; kingdom Metazoa; phylum Chordata; class Aves; order Passeriformes; family Tyrannidae; genus Pseudotriccus; species Pseudotriccus pelzelni. The sequence goes on from JAWMRA010000162.1 coordinate 14,959,801, forward strand.
AAGAAATGTTGAGTGAGACTTATGTCCTGGATTTAGTCCGAAAAAAGGTGCAGAAGAAATTATTAAATTACAGATCCCTATGGCTCAGTGGCTATGCCTAGGAGTCCTGAGGAAGTTTAGGAATGGAAAGTCTTAGTTGCTACAGACGAGGTATGTTTCTTGGCTGCTGAAATGCTTAAACCCTCCAAAAGTATGTGCTGGAGGTTTTCTGAAACTGCAGAGCAGAAGCTATTTCCAAACCACAAAATGTTGGTTAAAACAATATTTTAAAAACCCTGTAAACTAAATAGAAGCTGAAGTATTTGCATGCATTTCTGAGTTCTGAAGGAGCTGTACTCACATGCAATTACGAATGGGGTCAGTGTGGGCAGCCCCCATCTGAATGTACTGAATCCTTTTGGAGTAGTGTTGGCCCTTGTGCAGTGAAAACTAGGGATGAAGAATGAATGAAATGAATAAGAATGCTTAAGTAGAAATCAGTGGTTTGTTCTCACCTGGAAGACAGAGTTCAGTTTTTGTGTAAGTCATCTCAAAAGGAAACTGCAACCATAAAAGAAGTGTGATGTTAATTAGAGGACTTCTGCCTAAGGAGAGATTAGGAACTGAGACTAATAAAAGAGATTCTAGAAAGATTTGCAAGAGAAATGTTAGAAAGAAGGTTTTGGCTATACTTTCATGACAGGACAACGTTAAACAAGCATGAAAAAAACCGCACTTAAAACTGATCAAAATAAATACAGTAATTTGGCTTATGAAGCTCAGCTAAGAGGAGCCTTTGCTAAAAGCAATTACGAGGGCTACAACTTCACAAAACTGCAGAAAAGTTCATACATTTCTTTAAATATTAAGAACATTCAGAGTCAAAATTACTGAAGACTTAAAACCCTTAGAAAAATAATATCATCTTTCAGTTCAAGGCAAAAGTAAATGGGAAGTGAGGCAGAAACTGTTCCTTAGGACCACAGCCTTTGAGCACCCCTTAGGAAACTTCTTCAACTTCTAAGTCATTGCTGTTAGATGGTGGGCCCAGGTCTGCTCCAATGAAGCAGGTAAATCATTTTAGCAAGTAGTTAATTTTCATTGGCGCACACAGCCACCTGGAAGGAAAAGGGTGTGCCTCTTCAGAGCTTTCCTCATGAGCCTTAGTCTGTGCTGTGTTAGGAAGGGTTTCTACCTACACCAAATAATTAGCCTGTAGAAAACTTAGTTTTTTAATTGTATACAGCTAATGTTTGGCTTTATTTCCTTCCATCTTCCATCCTGTTCTCCACTCTCCTTTCTGGGTGGACACTACCTCTTCCTGACTGCAGCAACTTGTGGAGATACTCAGCTGGAGGGCAATATCTTCTTAGCAAGCAGCTCTGGAGTGCCTGAGTGACAGCAACGGTCATGTCTGTTTTGACGTTAAAAAAATAAATACAAATTACAAACAGGCAGCAGCCAAATGCACGAAACCCTGCATGCATCTGATGCTCTGGGCGCTGCCTTTCTGTTGTTTTCCATGGATCCATCGTGTCTGTTTCTGCTGTACGAAGGTGTTTTTAAATCTAAAAAAAAAAAAAAAAGACATGTTGTTTGTATAAAATAATAAAAAACAGGAATAATGCTAAATAAATGACAGATTATCCAACATGCCCCTTCCCCCAGGGCTAAGAAAATGGCAGCAACCGGAACATCTTTCAGAAATGAAGTGAGGGGGGAAGCAAAAGTGAAGGAGAGAGGAAGAGAGAGGGAAAGCAAAAAAGGAGGCGGCTTGAGCAGCGGGTGGCTGAACTGTGCTACGCAAAGCCACGGTGCAAGTTAACACCGCATTCGGGCTGTGCTGCAACTCCAACCGGTGAGAGGTGGCGAGGAGACCCCAGAGGAGCCAGTGTGAAGACTGGGGTTCAAGAGAGAGGAGGCGCTTCTCTTCCTGTTGCCCGGCAGTCTGACTTCAGCCTGTTTCTTAGATTTCTGCACAGCAAGAATGCTATGGAAAGCTGGTTGCTCGGCTGCTGGATCCCAAAACAGACTTTTTCTTTTATTTTCTTTTTTGGTTGGTTTTTTTGGTTTTTTTTTAAGAAATAAAACAAAATGGGATGTTCATTTAAAACTGAAGATGGAAGTAGGGATTAAAAAATGGGTTTAAGTGAATATAACTTGAATAGAAGTTTGATCCTTAGTGATACTGGTAAAACAACCACAACCTGGCCAAACATGGTTTTGAAGCAAGCTTGTTTAATTTAACAAAACAAAAAAGCATTGCATTAAGAGCAGAGATTTTAGAGGAAAAGGGTACATGTATGGGATTTTCTATTCTTTTTTTCGTTTCTAGTAGCGTAGTTGGGATCCACAGTGCTGCAGAACACATGTTCCTTAGGAAGCAGACAAAAAACTTAGTGTTATGTTCTTCATGAAAACTTGCACATACACTCCTATATGAGGCATAAATAGCGTGTGTTTTTTATACTGAAATATATGCACCCATAGAATTGAAGGGGTTACCTGGCCTCCTGTTTGATTTGTTTAGTCTCTGAGTAAAATAGCAGTGGGAGCCAGTGGCCCCAGCCAGGTGCTTCTCCCTACCACTAACCCATCTGATGTTTGTAAGTGTCATGTTTCCTAGTGTTTATTTGGGTAATTTTTCTATTTTTTACAGTGATGTTGTAACACAGAAAACTATCAGATCAGAACCTCAAAAGCTGTAGCTGAAGGACTCTAGGCCACCTCCCTGTGTTACCTCTGGGTGTTAGAGGATACCTCATAAAACAGAGGGGAAAGGGAATGAGCACATGTGATCTGATGTTTGTCCTTTGGGCCAATTCATCTTCCTTTCTTTTCTTTGCTGCAAAAGCAGTTCAATTCCTTTATTCATCGGGTGGGGAATGTGTAAGTGTTTTGTGGACCTTACCAAGGAGGGAGCCTAGCCCCAGGAAGAAAATTGCCTTTCTGGCAGACATGATGGGATTTGTCTTGACCAAGGGAAGGCATCACTTGCAGAAGTTGGGATGGGCTTTTACCTGCATTTTTCTACCCCTAATCCCTTTTTTTGATCTTTAGAGGGAGTTAAAATGATTGTCATGACAGCATACTAAGCATGCAGCAACCTTTATGGAGACTGCAGAAAAGAAGACAATTTGGAATTTTAATCCTTACTTGACAAAATGCAGAAAATAAAAGCTGTTGCACAAAGCGGAGCTGTCAATTTGCAACAGATAGCACTTTGCTCCCTTTGTTAGAGAGGCACTATCCCTTACCAAGATTAGAGGAGCCAACCCCTGATGAAGGAAAAGACCATCCACACTCTCCAGGTTTTGTTTAATCAAACACCCTTTTATTCCTCCCTCCACTGTCCCAGGGAGGAGTGTGGAGTCAGAACCTGTGGGGGGCAAACACTAGATTTTATTATTTCAAAATATTTTTAAGACAGCACTAAGCCAGTGAGTGAAGTGGAAAAGTGAAAAGCCTTGATATTTTATTCAGACTTTTTTTAAGCCACAAAGAGAGAGCAAACAGATTACAATTATGCCATTTAAAAAAGATAAATACAAAACATTATGCATGCCTTCTTTCGGTCTGATCTTCCTTGTCTCTACCTGATGATTATTAATAATTAAAAGAAAGAGAACCCTCTGTATTAAGTATATGCATCTTCAGATAAAATTTTAAAAGAACAGAACTGTTGATTTTTTTGGTTTTGCGCAGTATTGGAGACAAATTATTTCAGATTTTTTTCGTTTGTTTTGTTTCCTTTTAAGTTAATGAGAACCTTAGCTTGGTATGGCCATTATCAAACACAGCTGTACACCTTTAGCATTCTTAATGTTCTCTTATGGGGCTAATGTAAGCATCTATATAATATATATTATAAATATCACATTTTAAACAGGAAATGGAAGGCATTTGATGCAGAATTTTTGCATGATATAGAAATAATTAAAGTTAGCTAGTGTTTGTTTGTTTGGTCTGAATGTTGGTAGAACCTTCATAGCTTTGTTACAATGAAACCTTGAACTGAAGATATTTAATAAAATAACATTTAAACAGTGTAAAGTTTGGAGTGTCACATTGTTCTCTTAAACCATGTAACAATGGTACTTCTGTAAATTGATTCTTATCCCAGAGCTTTGTGTGTGTGTATGTGTGAGTTAATTGTGTGATTTAAAAATCTGATTTGAAAAAAGGAGAAAAAGCTAAGTGGTACCATACCTAAAATGAGGGGGGAAAATGCTAGCATTAAAAACAAAGGGACAACAGACCCTGTTAAAATGAACTTAATGGCATGTCCCTGACAGTCCAGGAATAATACGGAAATGTTGCTTTTGTTCCTAATAGCCTGATCCTTGGCAAATCTATGCAGTTGCTTCCTTATTTGTTTTTCTCACCAATATTTCAGACTTCTTATGGGAGAAGCCCTCTTGCCGTTAGGTTTGCCTGATGTAAACGTGCTGATCTCAAGTTGGGTGGCTTACTTGTATCTAACCTAGTGTATTTTGTGTCCTGACTGGGATGCTTCTGCAGAGGCACAGGTCAACCACTGTGCTGTACAGGTTTGTCAGGTCTAGCAGTGTAAACATCATTTCTCAACACGTTAAAAGTTTGTTGCCTTTAGCCTGTTTTGTTTCTATACTGCCCGTTGTTATTGGAATTTTGTTTATGCCCTCCTGGGTAGGCTTTGTTCCACTCAGGCCTTTGCTGCTTCGCCATTTTTCCTTTATTTCCCACCTAGCAGAGCTCACGCTGCTTTCTCAAGGGTAGGTGGCGGAGTGGTGAGCCCGCAGCAGCAGGTGCTGCCCTTGCCCTGTGCTGAGCCCCTGCCAGGCTGTCGGAGCAGGTGGGGAGGGTGCAGAGACACTCAGGTGCTTCTCTGCATCTCCTGCTACCCCTAGCCTTGTGCCTGGCACAGTGACTGCTGGGGTTGCACTGGGGGCACACGTCTTGTTTTGGTACCAACTGCAGCGAAGGCTGAGGGGCTCTAGCCAGCACCCGTGCTCCCCGTTTGGCAGGCCTGGCTGGCCTCCACTCCCCTGAGCTTTTCCCCGGTGCGTCTGGGAAGCGCTGCAGGTGGGAGGAGGTGGCTTTGCCTTATCAGAGAAAGCAACTTCAGTATACCTAATCCCCTTGAACTGCAGCAATTACCTAGTTAAATAGGTGTCAGTTACTGCTGCTTAAGGAGATGATTGCCTCTGCTGCCTGATGAAACAGGAGGAAAATTGTCCTTAGTGTTTAAAGGGAGAAGGCAAGAGTTTTACGGCCCATTTCACTGGGACTGAAGGCAATCTGTTCGTGCTCAGAAGAGATAGCTATTACAGCAGCAGAGAGAGGTTTTGCTATCGTTTCCGACATACAAGACATCATCATTCATCAGGTGAGGTCTCTCCTGAAGCAGTTAATCCTATCTAATGATCTTTGAAGAAACGTTGCAGTACGATCTGATAAGCACTAGGAAGGTACTCATAAAATTAGTGATGATCTCCTATGTTCTTAGTAGCTCTTTTAACCAAGACAAGAGTAATTTAGACACTTATAGAAAGCAGAATAGTCAGACTAATGCTCATGTCAAGAATATTTATGTAGCATATGTATGGAGTCTGTTTTACCTCTTCTTATGTTTTAGCTGACAGCAGGAATTGGGAATGGTGCTTGCCTGCAATGTGATAGCTCCAGTATTGAGCTATAAAACGGATATTCCTAGAAACTTACTTTCCAGTATGCCACAGCTGGTTAAAATCAGCTTATCATATTAGATGGAGTTTTGCCGTTTTCCTACCAAAGAGAAGGATCTGAGCACGGTTTTAGAAGTTCCCTCTCTCCCAATTTATGCACACACATACTTGTATACATAGGTGGGTTACTCTATGGGAGACCTATGACTAATGGTAGCTTTTATTTATGCCCAAATCAGATTTGCTTTTAAACTAGGATTGGTCTGCTCTCACTCGCTGGCCTGGTGTCCCAAAGGTCTGGTAGGATGCTTTTATGCCATAGTATCCATGAGATCCATGGAGAAGCATGAGCAGAACTAGACCCCGAATGTCAATATCTTTTCCATTTTATTACGGAAATTGTTACCTCTTACTTACATGTAATTGATAACGTACACAAATGGACAGAGCATTTGAGTAGTGATCAGATTTGTGATCTGTTTTTGTTTTTGCTATGGCTTTGCAGAGTGACTGCAGGGTAAGCCACTTGTGTGCTCAGTGCTTCAGCCTTGTGTGCTCAGTGCTTCAGCTTTGCCATTTTTCCATGCAGATGATAAGCCTGACCTCTGTAGAAACGGCTGTGAGAGACCGATGAACAGTGCTGCAGAGCAGCTGGGTGGTATTGCTGCTACTCATCGTGGATGATTTTTTTTTCCCTGAGTATTTGAGAGGATTGGGGCTGCAGAATAATGCACCTGGAATGCTTGTTTATTTGGGTTTAATATAAATTTATTTTAGACTTGGGAAAGGTGGTCCTTAGGGGCACTTAAAGTGGCTTGAGTGGAGGGTTATGAATTTTTCCCATGAGAATCTTAGTGCCTGAGAACTCCTCACCTGCAAGAATGTCCTGTCTGCTGGTAAGGAATAGGAATTTACTGGTTGGTGTGTAATGTTCTGAAGAATTTTAAGCCAATTTATTATGTACTTAACAAGTATTAGAAAACAAAAATGCGTACGCTCATGGTTTTTAAGACAGTCTGGCTACAACAAAAGGATACAAATAATTAAGTCAATAAAATCTCAGTCTGAAAGTTCCTTCTGCTACAGGAGGGTCCTCTAAAGCACAGGTGAATGAAGGGAGAGGGAATGGTGGTCATCCCTAGTCAGTGGCAATTTATATAATTTTACTTACCATGATTACCCACAAATGGATGGGCAAGATAATGTTCATTCACAAAAAATGTTTTGTTAATGCATCATATGACTGCATGTTGGCAGAGTTGGGATTTGGCCAGTTCTTGCAATGAAATACTGTCTCATCATAGTTTATTTTTCCTTCCTGTTTCGCTGGGAAAGTGAAATGCTCATACCAACAGAGGACAGTCTGCAAAAATAGCACCAGAGAACATCCTATAGGTTACATCAGTAGTCATAGCAGTGCTACTGCTCTGTGGTTGTTCCTGTTCCAGAAGGCATTTATTTATTTATTATGTGTTCAGAAGTTCAAAATAAACTGAAAAAGTACATACTTACACAAAAAATATATGTTCTACTAATGTGACATTGGAAATTCATGGCTTTAGATTTAGCATTTTTTTTCTTGTATAAAAAAGGCCCCAAGTCGGTATAGATTGTCTTAAATATTTCTAAGAATTGTAAAAAGATTTCAGCTTTGTTCATTCCTAAATAGTATTAATGCTGAGATTACTTTAAATATCATAGATTAGCAAGTTTCAACACCGCCTGATCTTTATCAGTAAAAATCTTCCCTACCTGGTACAAAGACTCTATTGAGCCTCAACAGAAACAGTAACACATTTAATCTTAATACAGTGTTTTACTTTGACTTTCTCTTTTGGAAGAAATAGGCTTCCTGCCCCTTTAAATGGGATATCCAGGGAAAGATTGTTTGTTTATGTAACCTTAAGAAGGAGAAGTTGCTTCAGAGAGAAATGCAATGTTACCAGGGATAGCACCAGCTAAGTGAGATTGGCACGGAGGGATAGGATAGCCTGGAAGATAGGAGTCTTAAAGCTGAGCACTGAGAGTGGTTTGGAGTGAGAGGAGGCTGGTGTGGGGAAGAGAGCAGAGATACAAGATGGAGCTAAGGGTGTCTTGCAAGTGAGTAGAGGAAGCTACATATGAGGTAACTGGAAAGAAAGTGAGGACAGAGTTGTTTTGTGGTGAAATGAGAAGGAAAGAAAGAGAATTCTTGTGGCTTGAGGAGGCATTTGGAGAGATGGAGCATAGTTTGGGGTGTTTGCTCCTACTGCACATTTAAATGGAATTCCAAGTTCATATTGTTGCACCTGTACAGACTACTAAACCATACAACACAAACTCCTTCCTCAGTGTAACTGAGACTTAATGGGACTGGGGGAGAGACAGGAGCTACCAAAAAACACTTTTTTTTTTTTTTTAACTAGAATATCAAGCTGTACTTCAAAATGCTAAATCCAGTTTCACAGAATGTAGTACTGGATCATAAATGCTACAAACACATGACACGAGGTGCTGATCTCCCACATATTCCCGCTGTTGGCTCAGATTTGTTCAGTTGTTTTGGAAAGTGCAAGGTCTGGTAGGCTGGGATCACCTGTTGCTGCCACACTAGTTTTGGGATGGCTGCAGGCAGACAGATGATATTAATCTGATGTGAGCACTGCAGCACGTGTTTGGATTAATTCAACAGAAATACCATCACGTGTTCAAATATGTGCTGCTGGGTATTTTGGCAGCACAGCCCCAGGTGATAGGACTGCAGGTGGTGGGAGCAGCTGCTTCCTCAGCTTCTGCTGAGGTGGGGGTGCTGTCAGCCAGGGGCAGAATAGACTTTTGAAGCACACTAAGATATGACTGCTCCTAGCTTTGTCTGCTTTTCTTGCATTATTAGATTCACTTGCTGACGTGGGCTTAACAGTCATGGTCAGTGCTTCAGGTGCAAACTGATTAGGCTGAAGATGAAAAGCCCTGTCTAAACGTGTCTTAAAGCAAGGACTTTCAAGCTTTTTCAGCTTTGCAATAGAGGAGCAGATTCCTGTGCAGCAAATCCACCTCTTGTGTTGCTTTGTTGAAGGTTTCCTGAGTGACTCACAGGGTGCCAGCAATCCTCTGACAGCGGGATGTGAAGCAGCACTTTGCCAATGTGAGGCCTTATTCCCTAAGGATCTACTTTCCCTTTGCTTGCTCCTCTTCCTGTCGCTTTTGAGTGTTCCAGGTCCCAGTCGTGCTAACCTGTCCCAAATGTTTGCTTTCCAAAATGTGATGTGTGCTTTCTGCACAGCAGATGCTGAAGCACGGCCGTGTAACAACACTCCCAAACTGCCGTCCACCTCTCCATCCTCCGCTGAGAATAAATGATCCTGTGATGTGGCTTCACATCCCATTCTGGCTTCCTGCTACCATTTCCTCCACTTTATCCTAAAGTAGCAAATTGCACCGTGCGTTTGTTTGTGTTTCTCGGGAGGCTGCTGCCGGCGATGTCACAGCGGTGTCAATTCCTTCCTACTGTTTTCCTGGACATCCCCCGCCTTCCGCGCCGCCGGCAGCGCGGCGGCCGCAGCCAGTTCCCGCAGGCCGGGCCGCGGCGGCGGCCGCTCGAAGCGCCCGCCACGCGTGTGTGTGCGGGCCGGAGCGGCG
>JAWMRA010000162.1:14969361-15059836 GCA_035584735.1 Pseudotriccus pelzelni
AGACAGCAGTGAGGACAGCGCGGTGCCGGCGTCGCGGCCCGGCCCGGGCCGGTTCGGAGGGCGGCGGGGCAGGGCAGAGCAGAGCGAGCGGCGCCGGCGGGGCCGGCGGAAGTTGTGCCGGCCGGGGGGCGGCGGTCCCGGGCGGGGGATGTTAGCGAGGGGCGGCCGGGCCGCGGGGGAAGGCGAGGGGCCGAGCCGGCGCAGGAGGCGCGGAGGGCGCTGCCCCCCGCCCCGGAGACGCCGCCCGCCCCGCAGCCACCTGTGCGGCCGGGGGGTCCCGCCGAGAGCCCGCCCGGGGGGCCCGCGCCCCGACACGGTGCCCCGTGTACCGGCGGTGCCCGGGGCGGAGGTTTCGCTGCCCTGCCCGGCTGCTCTCGGCGGGCGCTGAGCCCCCGGAGCACGGCCCAGAGCGGCAGCTCCTGCCCCGTCGCGGCTGCCGCCCCTCGGAGCCCCCCGTGCTCCGACCGCCGGCGGGGAGCGCGGTCCCGCGCCGGGGCAGCGCTCCCGGCCTCGCTCCGGCTTTGTTTACCCCGCGGCGCCGTGTTTCGGGCGGCGAGGGTGCTTGGTACGGCGGGACCGGCGCTAAACAAGTCGCCGTGCACCGGGGCAGGGGATGCTCCTGTCCCCTGGTGCGGCTGCACTGCCCGTGCTGCACAGGCGGCTGTCTCGGGGCTGCGTTCAGTGCAGGCCGGCCGCCGGTACCGTTGCGGTACCACGAAGACACAACAAAAACTGTGTTACGCAGGGAAAGCCGGTGGAGCGTGAGGAATCGTTCCGATAGCGTTTACCATCAGTTAGTCGGTAAAACGTTTCTGCAGTGGTAAAACGATAAATAAAGCACGAGACACCCCTGTTTGCTTATGCAAGAGTGAATAAACTCTGTGTTGCCTGAATTAGAAGTGGGCAAATGTCACATATCTGAATTCAGCCACAAGTTACACTACTCCACACTGGGATTCTTTGTGACTGGTCTTGCCAGAGAAGTATTCAGAATTGTGAATTGTACGTGCATTTCTCATTAGGAAGTGTAACCTTGCCCTTTGTGGCAAAGATGTAAACTAGAAACTTCTGAGTAATTTTTCCGGTTAGGTGCAGTCAATTATCTGTGGTAATTGGGCAGGGAAATTTTGGATGATGATGGAAGAATCTAGGTAGCATCAGTATGCTGGAACACTTTGTGTACAAAAACACACTAAGAGCCAGAAAAGATTAGAAGCTCAGCATCAGCCCCAAGGGTTTATTGGTGTGGGTGCCCACACATGCTCATGTTGCCCATGCGAGCTGGCTCTGCACTTACACCAGTTAGTGATCCCAGAGCCAAGCCCTGTACAGCTGCTGCATGGAGACACCTGAGGGGCTCCATCCACCGTGGGTTTGTGCAGTGTTTCTTTATTGGGCATCTCAGTGCAGCTGTTTTCATGGCACTGAGATCACCGATCCAGCTACTGGAAGATTGGACACAGACACTTTAGTTTGTACTTCGTGCTGCACAAATGTGATTGTGGTGTGTTAAGAGCTAGTCTGGTTCCAAAAGCAGGTTGACTCCACTAAACCAGCTTTGAGCCAGTGGAAAAACTCTGTGCTCAAATATGGCAACCAGCACAAAATGTTCTGAAATATTTCTGCTGTCAGCAGCTGTGAACAAGTATATATCTCTTACAGTTATTGTCTTGTCCACTTGCTGCTTCCTTCTTACATTTTTCTTCCTCATCCCAAGTTTGTTCTTCCCTTTTAATTTTTGCTGCCCCGTAAGTCCATGGTACTGTTTTCCTTGTTGTTGCTCATTGAATATGATTTCCTAATGGGTATTTTCTTCCTCTGTTTACTGTTCTTCAGGCCTTATAAAACTGCTTTTTCACATGTATATATGGTTTTGAACTAAGAAGAAATGGAATTTTCAAAAAAAATGCAGCTCAGAACAAACTAAGAGCAAGGACACAGAGCAAGAGCAGTGGTACATCTGTCCTTGTCAAATTTTTTGTTCCAATTGCAGAAATGACTTTTGCTCATGGGTGTGGATTGTCCCACTGGATTTTAGAATGGGGAGTGGGGCCAATCCTGCCCTCCAGTAGTTCTGCCTATGAGGAGAGGGGTTTTGGGGCATCTGGCAGGAAAATGGGATTGTGATACAGAAAAACTGAGAGTCCCCGTTTTAAGATATTGAATCCTATGTGCGATTGTTTACCAGGACATGAACGTGTGCACGGGCAAGCTCAGGGTTTCCCAGCAGAATCTGGTAGTACAGTGATGGTGGGATCTGCTGCATGGTTTTTGCATAAGGCATGTTTTACTGTTGTGATGCTTAACCTTCAGGCTGATCTGTATCAGAATTCATGAAATTCGTGAATTCGTGAAAAAGCCTAAGCCTAGTTTTGTATTTTATTTTATAATTTCATGATTTCTTAAAAAAAAAATTGGGGGGGAATGTGTGTGTAGGAAATAACTGAATGCAGCTGAGGCCTCGATGTATCCTGAACCACAGCCTATCTCGTCATCGCTGAGCCTTGTTTCAGAGGATTGAATGACTGTGTCAGATCTCTCTGTGGTATATCTGGAATATGCGGTGATTCTCTGAGCGGAGCTGCACAGATAAGATAATCCATTTCATTTTAATTGGCAGAGTTGTTTACACATGATCTCTTGCTCATTTCCCCTCTTTTAAAGGAATGCATATCTATCCCTGATTACAGCTCAGGTCAAAATCCCTTAGCACTTGTAGCAAATCTCCTTTAATTGGTCTCATTTAGCTCTCATAAGGTTGTGTTTTGATTCTCACTCTTCCGAATCCTTTTCCCCAGTCTGTAATGTAATTTATTACAGGATATTTTATAGAGAAGGGAGCAGCCCTCTGGCTGTCAGCAACCTTTGCAGTGTATCAAATTTCCAGCTCAACAGGCAGCTGCAGTGGAGTTTGGGTGTAAGACAGCAATGCTGCAGCAGCAGCACAGACAGATGGTGGTGGTGGCGTTGGGCGCGAGTGCCGGGTCTGTCCTGGATTCTGGAAATAATTGGGGTGACTGCTCCTGTTTGCTCTCTGTGCTTCTCTAGTCTTTTTGTAGCTGTTGCTGATTCAAGGTCTTTGAGTTCAATTTTTCCCTTTCTAGCTGTCTTTCTAGACTCTGAATACAGGTACATCCAAGTTGCTGCTGTTGTGTGGTGACAAGCTTTGAGTATTAGAGGACTGGTAGAAGGCTAGTGCTGGGAGCATATTTTTAGAAGGCCCAGAACAACATTACGTGTCAGTAGAAAATTCAGTGACTTTGCTGAACGCAGTTGCTTTGGTTAATTGAACGTAATGCAAAGAGGTGAAACCCTGAGTTTCATTATGGCTGTGCTGGGGCACTCCACCTCTGGCCTGTAGCAGCACAGCCTGCAGGCACCGTGCACTGGTGCAGCTCTGCCTCAGCTCCGGGTGCTCTGACATCAGCTCTGGAAGTCTCAAAGGCTGGGTTTTGTCTCTCTTTTTTTTGAGCTGTGCCCCCTGCCCTTACACTGGCAATTTTCCCACTCCAGCAAAGTCACAAGGAACTGTGTTCCTCTTCTTCAGCCACTGAGTTTGAGATCCCAGGCTGTGTGGTGCAGCAATGATGATACAGACAGACTTTCTGCTTTATTGATCCTGCTCTGGAGGCAGGAATCTGATCCAGTAGAGCTGCGGAGCACAATGTGTTAAATTGCCACTGAATGATTTACTGGAGTATACAGATCAGAGCCGTACCTTTTCTTTCTGCCTAGCAGTATTTGAAGGTCTTGGGCCTCTGGCAATTGCTGTTTGGGGACTGTTTTTCAATACAGACCCATATCCAGAAAGGAAATGATATAGATCACTAGACTGAATCCATATGTACCCTATTAAAAATGCAGTAGAAATCTCTAGACATGAGTGATGAATTAATCTTCTGCACCAGGAAGATATCTTCCATCACGTTCATGCCTGCTGATATTTTTAGTAAGCTAACTGATTTAGCAGTAAATGTGAGGGGGTTGATAAGATTGTAAATGCAGTTTGGACCTTCTCAAAATATTTGTGGCTTTCACTGGGCAGTGTCACAAGATCTGTTTTCAAAGAAGTGGAAATTGCTGTTTGCTTGTTTTTTAAAGCTGCCAGAACTCTCCAGACAAGGAGAGGGATGGTCATGGTCTCTCTCTCTCTCTCTGGACTCAGCCTGCTTTTGAATTTGTCAAGTAAAATGAATACTACAAAATAAGAAAGGACAGCTCCGTGCAGCACTTGCTTATGTACTAGCAACACCAAGATGTTCAGAAATACCTGTCTCTTCCAAGTGTGTTTGTAGCTGTGTGTAACTGCAGACGTTCTTCCTGCTGGGGTGGCAAACATGGAACATCAGCAGTGTTTGCAGCTTCTCTCAGGCTGAAATGTTAATGCCTTAACTTAGCCTAGAATTGTGTACTCTTTATTTCCATTAAGTGAATGTAATATTTGTCATTAAATACAAATGGTGAGGTTAAGCATTAAAACTAACAGGTATTAGATGCCAGTATTCATATTCATATGCACTAACCTGATCTGTTCTCTCTCAACTCTGCAGTGCATTATTCTGAATTCTTTTTTTTTTTTCCCCTCTAGAAATGTCTGCATTAGTGGAAAAGTTTGTTTAGGGCATTCTCTGTAAAGTAAAAGACAGTGGAGTCTGTCCTCTGCTCTCCAACCTTCCCGTAGCGCATATGAAGAGGCTTGCAGGTGTCTTCCTCAGGGAGGGTTTCCACAACGGGGGAGAGAGTAGGACATAAACCTGTATGTATTAGATGGCATGCCAACAGGTTGTAGCCCTCTCTGGAGTTAGGGATCACTGTTGCTTTCATTTATTCATGTATGTTTTTTCTCTGTTTTCAGTCATTAGGGAGCTGGATTGGTATAACTGATATAAAAAGGAAGGAGGAAAGAGGGACAGCAAAATGACAATTTTATCCCTTCTTAATCTCTTTTTGCAGTTCTGGTCTGCCATCTGGTCACTCTATTTGAAAGCATGCAACCTCAGCATCCTGCCCTTTCTCTTGTCTTTGTTTCTCCAGTCTTTTACATCCTTCAATTCTGCATCAGGAGCCCTGCAAGAATATTACATTCCTCTAAGTGGTTTGATTTGGGAGGCTCCCTTGTCAGGACCATCAGATTATGTGACAGAGCAACTTGTTTTCCTTTGATCATGTTTAGTTTTATGGTTCCAGATGATTCCATTAGCCTAATATTTTATTGGTCTTTAAGCTTGTCTCTAATTAATGCTAATTTGCTTGGCACTACTTCTGAAGTAGAATTAGAGCTTGCATGTGGATTTTTAGAGCTCGTCAACAGATCTTAACTCTTACATTTTCAATCACTTTGGTATTAATTCCTCAAAGGAAACAGTGGGATGATAGGCCTTAGCTGTGATAGGCTCCAAATAGAGTTCCATTTAGAGAAGCAGATAAACTTGAGATTTACTTCAGAAAGGTTAGAAGAAACACGGAACATTTTATAAATGTCTGTTTTTGTCTTGAGAACCTCTTACTGAACAACTTTGCATTAACTGTCTAGCCCTTACCAGTGCTTTAAAGTGCATGGGAAATTTTGTGCCAGAAAGGGCTTTTAGAACAGTCAGTTCAGGTGTCTCTTGGATGATGAGAGTTGGACTCATCTGACTACATGTGAAGATATAAAACTGGACACCAGAGTGTCCACATCTGAGCTAAGCACTGTAAGTTCCCTTTATGTTTAGGGGTATATTAGCAATTCTTTTCACTCTAAAGCAGATGTCCACATTTGTTGAGATGAATCACATTCTGGAAGTTCTTTTTTGGTTTTCCACTGAATATATTAAAAACTGAGAATGTTAGTCAAGATGTAGAAAATGTCAGCAGGATAAGTATCTGAGCAGAAGGTAAATTGAACACCTTGCAGAGTGACATTAACTTGCTCCTAATACTGGTCTGCTTTCAGCATAGCATTTTAATATCTTCACTATTAATTGATTTACATCAATTTTGTCTGTGGTGATCTTAACTGCCTTTGCCATATTTAGAAAACTTTTTAGGTAGATTTTTCTTTTTAAGCTAATGCTGATGTAGTGATTCTGTGCCACTCCTACTTTATTCTGAAAGCTTTTCCAAGCACCAAATATTACTGCTTGCTCCACAGCTGTCGATTGTCTTTGCCCTTGCTTTTATTGTTGGGTTGTCCAATAGCCAGGGTTCTGCTGTATCTGGTAAGCAGGACTTTTCTGTGGCCTTGGCCAGCCATACCTGTCCCAGAAAAGTCAGACCAGACCGTGAGTAAGTCTTTGTTCAATTCAAAATCTTAACCCCAGAGATTGTAGTTGCCTCTAGAAGCAAGGAGAATGTCCAAATGTCAGGTACCGGCCTATGATTTTTTTTTTCTGTTAGAGACAGGTTCTCTTCTGCACAGTCTGGCTTTTGCATGGCTGGAAGTTTAACTTTAAACAAATGGCAAGATTAGGCTTGGAGTGTCCCAACGTAGTGGCACATTGTATGTAGATCCCTGCTTGAGATGAATAACATAATTTCACAACAACTTGAATACCTCTTAATATTTGATGGTCTAAGATGAATGAGGAGCAAGTAAGGCTGGGAACTCTTGTGCAATCTAATTAAAGGTAGACATTTTTAGTGGAGAAAAGGTTAGTATCTTGGCTGACCCCTTAAAATGTCATCCTTTTGCATCTGTCATCACCTGTGTCTTGTGTTTCTCTTCTGGTCGTCACCTGTGTGTGGGTCTGTTTTAAGTATAGAGAAGTCTTTGAAGTGATATCATTTATCTCAGTGATGGAACTACTGAAAAAAAGTCACCTTACTGTTGGTGAACTGCTTGTCCTTCCAGTTATTGAGGGCTGAAGAGCTATTAAAAAGAGCAGATAGAAACTAGTGTAGATATTGCATCAATCAACACGGAGTGTCTGTGGATGAGGACTGCTGCAGCTCTCTGTTTCATCAGCTCTGTGAGTGATGTGAGCTCTTGCAGTGTTAAATCTGCTTTTTCAGTGGGATGCATGGGGATCCTGGCCCAGTCCAGCAGCCGCGAAGAGGCAGATTCATTTCAGTGTTGAAGCCTGTCTTCATGTTCGATCTGTTGTCCAGAACACCCTCTGAAACGTCAGTCTTTCCCCTGCTCCCCATTTCAGTTACAAATAATGTATTTTAATTTGTTACTTGTAATTTTGTTGGGTTTATTAATTTTTAATTTAATGTTTGGATTCACTCAGTGATACTTAAGCTCAAAATGCATGTCCTTTACTTATGGCTGAGTCATAATCATCTTCCTCATAAGCAGAGATCTGCCACTGTCTCCTGATTTAGTTTTGTCTGCAGACTTCCATCCATATCCTTCCTTTATGTTCCTGTTTTAGGTCTGGTTGCTTGTGTCAAAGCACGGTGTGAATAAGTCTACTTTCCTGACTCAAGACTGCCATGAAAATGTGCTTTTATCATGTGTTTGTGTCTACGTTTTAGTATCCTGTAACTGTGCGTAGAACAGAGTATGTTTCCATGGTCCAAGTCCATGTAAACACAGAGCTTTCCGCAGGAAAACTTGCTTTGCCTCAAACAAAATATTGATGTTTGCCTTTCCGAGCATTTCTTTTAAATGCAAATTCCTCACTAACCACACATGATGGTACAGGGCCTGTGGTAGCAGGCAGAGCTCGAAACTCCTTTTTGGCCTTGCTTTGTATGTGTGGGCAGGTTAAGAACAAACTGGTGTTCAGGGATTGTCGTAATTGCAGTTGGTGTTGAACATAATGTTTCTCTGAGCTCTTGTATCTTGTAGAGCTATTGTATAATTATCTTATTTTTGTTAGTCCTGGCATTTTCATATTACTGAATGAAAGCACAGTGAAGATGTCCTCTGAACATACTCTTCTTGATTTGGATTTAAGCTGATACTACCAGAGAGTAAGGCAATCCAGTCCTGTAGTGACCCCTCTCAGTATTGGCACAACCACTCAGCAAGGAGGACCAGGAAACTGATGTGGAAATTAAAATAACAGAACAAAAAAAACCCTTTTTGCTGTGTTGTCCTTCTCCAAAAAAGAAAATATTACCTTTCAGTGGATCAGTAAGAAACCCAATCAGGCTCAATTGCTTTTATATTGGGACACCACAGAGTGTCTTGGGGATAGAATGAGTTGATGGCTTACCAGGGCTGCTGTCTTTGGGGGAGAGGTATGACCACCTGAAGACATGCCAGGTGGTCACCCTAGCAGTATGATTTCACATGGTGTAAACTGAAGAGGAGTCTCATGCTACTTCTTTTTGCATCAGTCCTGCAAACTTTAAATGTTAGATTTATTTAGGTTAGACTCACATAGCAGTGGTCAAGAGAAACTGCTGATTTCTCGTAAGGGGAAAGATTGAAGAAATATCAGCAATACAGTTTGTGAAGAAGATGCCTGTAGGGGAAGAGTGAAGCAGTTCCTTGGTCAAGGTGCAGACCAGCCCTGGGGTCACAGGAAAAATGCAGCTCTCTGATAAGCAGTGCTGTATTATCTTTATGTTCCTGTCCACTTTACCAAAAAGACATGACACATTATGTCAGAAAACTAGTTACGTTTTTATGGAATCATTCGTGGTTTTGTGGTTTTTTTCACTATCTTGTTAAAAAAAACCTAAACCAAACAAAAAATGTTTCTGTATTTTCCTCAACATCTTTTCCTAGCACCCTGGCACCAACAGTCTGACCCATGATACGATTCTGGACAGCTCTTGGGGAACTGAAATTGTTGTGAGTGCTCAGGCCCTTCCTGCAATTACATCTTCCTGAAATGCATCCTGTGCAAGGGTGACGATCAGCTACAGGCAGTGCTGAAAGTCAAGGCAGTGGAAATTGCTACAGTATCTGCACTGGAAGCAGGGCTGTTCTTAAAGGGTATGTCTGCAAACTGTTTGGTTTAAAGTCTATACTGGGTACTTCTGAAAATGAGCCAGCTTAAAAAAAATGACAAACACATCTTCATACAGATGAAGGGTGTAAGCCACAAATGCAAGATGCTGTTTTCCCCTGTGTCATTAGGCTTACTTTGGAGAAAGCATCAGATAGGGTGGTTTTTTGGCCTTGATGGGCTAGTGATTTTGGAACCTTATGCTTGATCTGCCAGATGGGACTGAGGACACCAAGCTTCAAAATGAGTGTTGAGAGCTCTGCTCATTTTGTCCTGTCTTCACAATTCTTTGGCACTGGTGTTATACAGCCTCTGCCACCAGCTCTGTGTTGGCATATTGTAACTTTTCCTGGGGCTGTATGGAGTTCTGTCCTCATTTTCAGTCATGACCTTTTACCACAGGTAAAAGTACCTGTACAATGTACCACAGCATAGCTGTGAAACTGCTGACAAAGCTGTGGAGGTGGTTGCAAGGCTTGTGGGCACAAATGCCAGGGCTTTCATGATAGCCAGAATGAGGGACCTGTGAGCCAAATGAAATGGGAATGACCTTGTATGCACAGACATTAGGATATAACACTCAAGCCTTAAAATTTAAATTTCCTAAAATTAATCACCCTTAGGTAATACTTTTTAGGAAATCTTATCTAGCTTGATTCCATCTGTTTTAAAGGAAAAGGAAGGAGATTCAGGAAGAAATTTCTTTTTTTATGTGAAGTTATGGGAACAAGCTGGCTGCTGCAGTGAAATCCATCCTGTGAATGTGAGGAGACTTATCCCTTTTTTCTGCCCATAAGGCTGGTTCCACTGGGGCTGCAGAAATGGAGATCAGTGGGGAATACAAGAAAATAGTATAAATTTGTTTTGACTAGTACTGATCCGAGTCTAGCTTTGAGTTCATACTGGTGCAGAAGACTCTTTGTCCTGTCACTGTCACCCAAGAGCATCTTATACAGGGATGAGGAAGTGTCACACAAAAATTCTTAGAAATGTTTGCTAATTTTATTGGGTTTGGAAATAGCAAATTCGAGGAAGCAGTACATGAGAGCAGCGAGTGCAACAGCTCTTCCTCTGTCAGAGTTGCTCAGATATGTTGTGTCTCTCCTGGGGTGCAAGTCATGCTGTGCATTTTTTTTTTGGCTTGGCAAGCTTCTTGCACATTACAGCAATAGTGCAGCACAGCACAGTCATGTTTTAAATGTACTAACTGCACATGTTGTAAATGACTACTGATTTTTTTTGAATGCTGCAATATTTAAGTATTCAGCTTGAGGCATTTTATTAAAGGGGCCTTAATGGCAGTGCCAAGTGCTTTAAAAATTCTGTGCCATTTAATGTAGCTTATATTGGGCAAAGCTAATCATTGCTAAGGCTTAAGACCTTTGGTGTATAGTGCATCTGGGAGCAGGCAGCTATGAGACAGGGCAGAGGAATCCCCTTTCTCTTCCCTCTTCAGTAAAAGCTCTTTCTCAACACAAGGGTCTGATTGCTGCTGTTTCTTGTATAGTGTGCAAAGCACAGCAGTATGTGGGCAGCAAACTAATGCAAAGTGCTCTCCTGTCTAGTGTTTCATTGTTCTTTCTGCCTGAGGCTTTGCAACCTTGGTCTTTTTTAGTTAAAATCTTTAAACAATGGATTATCTGTTTTTGCAGGCTTTAGAGGATTTGAAATAGCAGTCACCCTTAGGCATCTGGCTGAAGATTACAGCAATAAATACATTCATCAGAGCCCCCAGCCCTTCCAAGAGCCAGGCAGTCATAAGATTACCTCGACCATATTCTTCTGCTTCTAACCAGTGAAGTGTGTCAACCTCTTAACAATTTGAGGTAAGCCCCATTCCTGCTGCCTGTTTGCACTCAGATGGTTTGTGAGAAAGGAGGGCTGTGTGTGGTGAGGTTCAGAGCACCTACAGTAGGAGACCTTAATTCTTGCTGGGATCTTGGCTGTTACGGCATTACCAGTTTGTGTTTAACAGGAGATCAGAAAACTCTTTGGAAAGCCAGCACTGCTTTCCACCCCCCACCCCTCCAAGCCCAGCAGTATGAAAATTTCATTTGGTTTTAAAATTTTGACAGTGGAATGAAACTTTAATCAATATTGACGTTTCTGATCTTTTTGTGCCAGCTGCAGTTTTTCTGAATGATGGTTCTGGGACTGGAAGGCCCCATGCCAGACATTACAAACCAGTTGCCACCCAGCTGTGATATCTGACGTGGCAATTTCTGTAAGAGTGCTTCCTGATTGCACTGTTTAAACAGTCAGTGTACTGTTTTTCTTCTGTTACTATGAGATCCGAAGTAGTTTACAGATATTGGACATTCTGCTGTGTTTCTTTGGAGAAATATGTCAGCTGTCAGGAGACCCAAAAGCCAGTTCCAGTAAAAAGCTGCATTTTCTAAAGCAGTTTATTTCTACTTAGTTCTGTTCATTATATGACTTTGTACAAGTTGTGCTTTGCACAATGGGACTTATTTCTTGTAAAGAGCAGCTTTATCTCAGGAAAGTTCATTGCATAGGGAGATCTGTGATGTCTGTACATCTGAGGTCCTGTGAAGATTCCACTCCTAGTAGATTCTATTGATTTTCACCAAGAACTATTTCCCAGCCTTCTGAGCTGTTGTTATCACACCACATCAGCGGCTCATCACAATGAAATAGCATGTGCTGGTTGGCCACTGGCTTTATCAAAACACTCTTCGAACACAGGTATGCAAACTGGAAAAGGAGAAAATGAGATTCTATTTGGGTTTTGTGCTTTGCTTAATTTTTTTTCTTTTTTTCCAGCAAGTAAGTAATGATAAATATTTACACTGTATGTTTTCAAAGTATATACACATTACCTTTGCTTTGGAAAACTTCCAACTTTCTTTTCAGCAAAAGATAACAGTATTTAAAGCATTTATAAATTCACTTTGTCACATAATTTTCATCAGAAGATAGTGAAAGCATGGAGTCTTTTTTGGGAGATAGTACATGCAGTGATTGCACGTTTTTCACTGTAGTTTTAGTCTTTACCATCACACCTTAATTCCCATTTCAACAGAAAAGTAGTATCACTTTTCTATTTTTAGTAGGTGGATAAAAATTATAAGAATTGGTAACTTAACTATGCAGTGTAGCAGGTTTGTGTCTGTGCTCCAGAGAATCTGTGTACTGAGGTTGGGATCTTTTTCGCTAATGTCAGTAGTGAAGTGAATATGAACTATAGTGAACGTGAATATCTGTTACTGTGGTTTTGACTATCAAAAAGAATAGAAGTGCATGTACAAAATATTATCAAATATCTGCTTATTGATATTGGCATTACATCTAGAATAATCTTTTATGTTCCCATGAGAATTAACTGAGAGATAATGCTGTCAAGGGAGTAGTTGTAGCTTTAGCGTGCTTAAAACTTTGTAGAGCTGGCTAGCTCTACATTCTGAAGATGCCCCCCCCAGTGACCATGCATGAGCCTGAGGCTGACCCTGATGTCTCCCCTGAATTGCCCATTGAATATGATCAGCACTGGAACTGCACCAGAACCGAGAACCTGTCCTGTAGCCTGGACTCTGCAGTTTCAGTATAGAGGGAAGAGGAGGGAGCTCCTGTCCTGGGACACTCCAGGGTTGTGAGCTGGAGCAGGCCAGTGTACAGGGAATTGACAGATGACCAGCAAGGACGGGCAAATGTTGCATGAGGAACAAGAGACAGGTTTTGGAGGAGAAACGAAGATGAAATAGCTAAGATACAGATGGCAGAAGTAGTTACAAAGCTTTGTAGCGCTTTCTTGTGCCTTGGATGGAATCCAGGTCTCTTAATCTGAAGACCTGGCTGCCAGAGAATATCTGAAACCTTTTGGCAATGCTGGTTTCGTTCTGTGATTCTTCCACATTGAGAATAACCACCTATAGTTGCTGTAACTTACAGATAGCTCAAGATGCCCTTGTGGCGTATCAGGTGATAGCTCTGCCCATGTGATACCAGTGGGATGATTGTGTAGTGGAGTTTGTCGTTTAGGATTTTGCTTTAACATTGGAATTGCAGACAGGAGGAGAGACACAGAGGCATGTGTATGGATATACAACACCACATTGAGAAGGCTGTGTGGACAAACATAAGATAGAACGTATCAAAATTAATTTTGCTTGAACAACTTTAATGTGTCCCCCTTAAATAGAACAATTTTTCACTTGCACAGATCATAAAAATACAGAGGAAAAATTTAATTTTCCAAAATGTATTCTCTTAATTCTACTATCTATATGTGTTTTATTGTAATTGCTGAAAGGAAGAAAGCATACTACCAATTTAGAATTATTTTGTATCAGGTATTAATTGAACTTTTGGAACCCAACAACGTGAGCGAGCATTGTTTTTGTATTACTTCTTGCTGGTGTTAAATAGTGGTATGTGCAGTTTGCAGCCTTGAAATACTAGATCTTGGGAGCTGAGCTTGCTGTGTTTGCTAGGACTTTTTTCATTCTCTGGGGAATAATGAGTTGGAAAAAAAAAAGTCATACCTGTGTTTTGGC
The DNA here is from genome assembly GCA_035584735.1 of Pseudotriccus pelzelni. Lineage (NCBI taxonomy): Eukaryota > Metazoa > Chordata > Aves > Passeriformes > Tyrannidae > Pseudotriccus > Pseudotriccus pelzelni. The sequence continues at coordinate 14,982,764 of JAWMRA010000162.1, forward strand.
CTTTGGTCTTCTCCTCTGTGACAATAGCATTAGTATTGACCTAAATGGTAGTGAGGCTTTGCTAGCATACAGGGAAAAAAATAAATCTAAGCACTTTTAGGGAAAAAGGAAGTGGAGAGGGTGAGGGTGGGAGGTTCTGTGAAACAGCTTAATATAGTGCTTATGAGTCAGCAATTTCCTTTTGCACTCCTCTTGTCCATATGGGGTATTTTCTTTTACCTTATCAAGCCAGCCTTTTTTTCTACCTTGCTTTTTTAGGAAAAATGCCTGCAAGAATAACATGCAGTGGCACAGGTGGTTTTGGGTTTTTTTTGGTTATAAAACATAGAGCAAGGCAACAGTCAAGAATCCGCTGTGAGAGCAGCAGATCCCACAGATGATAGAATGAATGTTGATCAGATCCCTCTCTTAATCTGTCTTCATGTCCTCACAACCCAAATCACTGAGCACCTTGAGTTGGTATTGACTGTGAAGAAGTGTGCAACTACAAAATATATTCTAACATAATAGCTATTGTGCAGAGTCTTTGGACAAAACAAGTTACTGTGAGTGAATGTGAGGAAGGCCTTTTAGACTTGAGACTGAAGCAGTAGTTCAGAGAGGTGTGGCTCCCTGTTCATTCTAGTGGCATGTTACCACAAAGTCATTTCAGTAGTTACACTTCTTGAAGTTTTCTTCAGAGGTGAAAAGAGTACTGCTTTTTATTATTGTTTTCCACATCATGAATTTCATGTTATTTTCCAGGAGAATTGCTCCATTTATAATTCATGGTTGTAGGTATTTAAGTTTTGGGGCTCTTATTGGAGTTGCTGTATTTTCTGTAGATCTGAGGATCTTTTCTTACGTTAGTCCTGTTTGTTTTGCATTTGGCAATGTAACTGAGCAGCCCGGTGGTTTGGTACTTCATTCCTAAGCAGTCCTGGAAAAAATATCTGTGTGATCAGTGGTTCACTAGGCACTGTAATTAAAGCAGACCCATTTTTCCATATAACCTACTTAAAATCCATGTCTTTACATTGAAGAGAAAAAAGAAGTTAACAGTAAGTTGATCATTGTGCTAAAAAAAAGTGTAACACCTCTGCAGTGTTACAAGGCCACCTTATTGTAACACTGCTGCTGGCAACCTGAGTGCAAATTTTGGTGTGTGTGCCTCTTTTATAACTTTGTTGAAGTTCTTTGTTTGGAATAGTCAGCATACAGATTGAATAAGAAGTGTGTGATGTGGGAAACATTGGTGTCACTGCCTGCTGACCGGTGGCTTGTGTGAGCTTCATTTCTGTGCAGAGCTGGTTGTGAGCCACCTGCCCTTGAGGGACGGAAGGAGGGCTGGTGGTGGAGTGGGCGTCAGATCTTCCAGAGCAGAAAGCTGGGGCAATCACAGATTTGGCTGCTGGATTTTAAAAGAACAAGCAGCGAGTCGGTCGCCTTCTTCTACACGTCAGCAACACTCAAAGGAAAAAGTTGCTATATAATTTTTTTTTTTATATTAAAGATCAAACTTGTTATGCAAGGTGTTGAGGACTGGAAGAGAAACATAGGCAAAAGAGGGAAAATAAATGCGTGAAAGTCCTTTTAAAAATGTTTTTGAAAGGAGATCTTGATTTGTAAATGACCTCTTCCTTTTTTACCCGATGTTGACTTGTCTGTCTTGAAGCTCTAGGTGGTTTGTCTGTCCTAGGAGTAGTTTTTTGGGATCAAATGGAAAACAGCATTTGCTTGAGGCCTTTTTGTGAAGTGCTCTTGCCTTTTATTTCATCTGCATAACATTCGTTGGTGGAAAGTGCCTGCTATGTCTGCTATTCCCCTCCTCTTTGACTGCTTAATTTGTCAGTACTATCAGGGAACAGTAAAAACAGGTGAATTCAGTAGAACACATATTACTCTGGAAATAGTTAAACTTGAGTTCTCAATGATGGAAGGAGAGAAGTAGCTTATACACAGGGCCTTTCAGTATTTGTGGGTAGGTCACATATTGTTGTTTTGTTTTTTCACAGGACCTGCTAAAATTATGATTTCCTAAGTAGGTATCACAGAATTGTGTCACGGATTCACTGGAAGCATGTGTGCAGTGAAAGGAGAGCAGTAGCTGCAGGGTCTATATCTGCTGCTTTAGAGAGGGAATAGAGTCAAGCAGATGGGACCATCTTCACTTACAGCCTATGTTGACAAGGAGGAACTCAGTAAATATCCGTCATATTAACTTCTTAGCATTAGATAAACATGCCAGAAGTCATAATAAATGCTGTTTTGCTGATGTTTTGTTGTATGACCACTTTGAATGACTCTGGCTCATCCCGATTGAGCACTCTTTGTCATAACCTCTCTCTAAAGTGCCAGAAGACCTTTTTCTATATGTTCAAAAAGCATAATATAATTTATACTTGGTTATTGCCAGCATCAAATGACTCAAAACCATTGCATAAGCTTTTGTTATTTCAGAATTAGCGGTGATCTCATCCTTGGGCCTATCAGAGATGTCCTTTAATTTAATATTTTTAAAAACTCTTGAATCATCTGGAATTGTTCTGCTAATAAATGGAGAGATTATTTGACCCAAGTAGAACCTGGGTGGCTGACATAAGGGAGATAGTACTAGATCTCTTTAGCAGTACTTAGGTAACCATCCATGTTTTCCAGTTGTCAATACAAAAAAACCTGAAATCAAATAAGAGTACTTTTGAAGATGGATAGCAAGATACTTAATCTATTTCAGGGCCACCTGTAATTGGGAGAGTTGAATTACGGGCTCTGTGGGGCTTTTTACTTGAGAGGTTTTTTCCTTTTTTTTTTTTGTGGTGGCTTCAAGAACTATAACATAGAGTAGATCTAGTTGTTACTTGGATGGATCAGTCAGTGGTATATCTTTAAGCTGTTCTGAAATAATATTCAATGTAAACAAAGTCCAGTGTTAGCTCATTTTGGACAGAAGTCTTATCTGCTGCAGTGTTTGTCTAAACCTTTGTCCTTGTTGAGAAACTGAAAAGAGGTTACAGGTCTGTGCCAGTGCTCAACCCCTGCTCCACAGGAGTGTGACTCAGCAGTTTCTGTGCTGGTCACAAGCACAGAAGTATTTATAAAACAGGTGTTATCTCTCCTAAATGATTAGGTTTCTCTTTGGTTTTTTGTGCAAGAAGGTAATATTTAGATCCTTAATGGTTCTATTAGTCACAGATATTAAAAAATGCATTTGCTTTATGTGTTTGGAAACCTCTGATACAAAAAAAAAGTCACATCAACAAGCATCTGTAGTTGGTGGACAAAATACTGACATTGTATTAGGGAGTGATTGTTCACTATCCATTCAACCATAAGGTGCCTGTAAATTAATGATACTGGTGTACGGCTATTATTATTATAGCATGTTATCTTTTGGTTGTATGAAAACAGAGGAAGACTTATAAGCAATAGAAAATCTGAAAAGAAACTGTTTAAAACTATTCAAACATTATAACTGGGCATCTTTTTGTATTTATGTGGTTGGTGTATGCCTTTTCACCTTTGTGCTGGATTTTCTTGCCTGAGCTCTGTGCCCTCAGTGGTGTCAGACACTGACCTCTCAGACAGGCATGACTGACCTGATGTGGTATCACGGTTTATAAATAACTCTAGAAAATTAGGGCGTACTCCCAGCTAGGGCTGAGGTCTGCACTTTGGAATCGCAGTGGTGGCTCGGGACTGGCATGGTAAGGGATGCTGCTGCCACAAGCTGAGGTGCGTTGGGAGCGGTTCATGGTCTTGCGCTTGGAATAGTAGAGGAGGTGATGGGGAAGAATAAAATGGGATAAATACATTTTAACTGATACCGTCTGTTTTTTAGTTTTCCTCATTAGCAAATTCACTCGGTGTGTGTTAATTAGTTTAGATTCTTTGCTATCTCCTCAACTTCTATTATTTCAAAGTCCTAGTGGTATGACGTGAGATATGTTAAAAGATTTTTGCATACAGGCTGATGGAAGCGTACAGTGCAGACGGAGAGAAGTGAAGCCATTTCATAAAAGGGTCCAAATTGAATACATTTAGATGCCAAAGACACCTCTCTGAACAGCTGTTACTTAAAAATGATGGTTTATTTTATAATGCATTGGAGAGAAATTAATGCTATTGGAAAGTTACTTTTTCTGTATAGATATGTAATATTTTTATATCTGTCCTCTTTTAGCATATTGTCCTTGTGCATAGTGCTTTATTACCATTTACGTCCTCTCTTTCCACCAATTTCCTTCGTACCCTGTCTTCTCAATGCTGAAATTAAAATTTACTTAATACTGCTAAAACTAGAGATTCTCTCCGCTTTCCTGAAGTTTCTTGGGTTCTGCAGTTGGAAAGATATTGACCACGTATTAGTGGTTGGAAAGGATATATGGAAGTGAAACGCAGAAGCTGGTATTTTCTTTCTCACTGTTTTTTAAGACAGAAACTAAATATAGTGAGTGTTAAACAGATGGCTATGTTGTCACATAATAAATATTTGAAGAAAATTAAATTATGTCCTGCCTGTTTGCTGACGACAGTTCCAGCCCCCATAGTAACAGCAGTAATAATAATAGGAGGATTTACAGTGTAGTTATTTTTTAATTTTCAAAGTGATCTATCTAGCTAGGTTGTATACGGAGATATTTTTTAATGTGGGAAAGATAACTGGTGTACTTGAGGTCATACAGCATGTCAGCGAGTCTCTTGAAACAGCATCCAGGGTTCCCTTGACTTCCAGACAATGCATTTCCATGTTAAACCATGCTGACTTGCAAATACTTACTTGAGTATTTCCTTCACAACCTTGCTTTCTGATTTGTTTCCCCTGAATTCCAACCTGATTGTTCATAAATGTTAAGTTGCCAAGGAGGAGATAATAAAACCAGAGTTGCATTGCTGTCCAGTGTACTTGAGCAAAAAGCTCTACACTGCAGGCCCTCTTGAGAGTTTTGGTGTGAAGAAAAGGTGATGGATGCCACAGAGATGATGAAGACTTAGCTGAAATGAGGGGTTTTATTTATACAGCTGAGCTTCATCTTGTGATATTAATAGCATACAGGCATTTCTTTTGGATAGAGGGGATGGATTCTGTATTTAGCTGAGGTCAGTGTGCTACTCTTTCTGTCATAAGCCAGAAAATCCTATTGCCTTTAACTCTTCGCATACATTACCTTATCTTTACTGGGGGGACTCTTCTGTAAACCACTGTGATATTCTGAAAGCTCTGTGAGAGATACAGGGTGAGAACAAGAACTGCAATATTTCACTCAAAGGTGAAAAGGTTGAACAGCAGATCAGACTCATGGCAGCAGCAAAAGGCATCTGGTCCTTTTCTCAGGGTTCTGCAGATGTGCTGAATAGCAAGTTGAGAAGTTTATGAATTGTCCCACTTACCTATTTCCTGCTAACTTATACTTTTCCATCCTCTGCGATGAATTGTATCACATGATAGAAGTGGAGTTGGGGCTTCTCACATGATCATTTGCATGATAGGAGTAGTTTGCTGCTGCATTGCAGCAGAGCATATGATCTGGGATGTGGATGGGATGGTTTGGGTTTTTTCCCAGTTGGGGAGGAAACAACAGGGCCTAGAATTCCTCACTGCCTTTGTAAAAATTTGTCATCTGCCTCAGCTTAAAGATATATTAATAGTATCCTGATCTCTTACATGCATGGTTGGTGCTGTTGCCTGGATACAAACATGAAGTGATTAGAAAGCTATCATTAATATAAAATGAACAAAATCAGTCATAAAAGTACCCAGTGAGATGTTTTTCCTGTGCGCCCACCATGCATGTTGGTACTTGCCTCTTTCGCTTGCTTGTTGCAGACTGTGCTTTGCTGTAATGCTGCATTAGGCTTTTCGCTAAACTGCGAGTGTAACCTGTATGATATTTTCTGCCAGGTCTCTCTCTCTGGCTTCTTCCCTATTCTTTGAAGTGTATTCTTATCAGTTTTTCTCACATCATTTGTACCTTTCTGTGGTCTGTTACCTTTGTGTGTCTTTGATCAGATGCTGTTGTGTCTTCTGAACTTCTTTCAGTACACAATTGTATTTTTAGTTTCAGTGTGCTGCATTACTCTTCTTGGTAAATATATGCACTGTGTCACATAAAGGAGTGCTAAACATTGCTACAAAAGCCCCTTGTTTTTTACCATCTCCCTAGGGTCTTGTGATGGATTTGTTAGGGCTCTAGGGAGATGTCCCTTTCTAACCTAGTTTCTGGTTCAGCTATTTGCTTTTCCATCATTTCCTCCAGCATTTCTGCTTTTTTTAAATAAAAACATATACTCACTTCTGATGCTACTCTTACCTGTTTCTGCATGCTTTTTACAAGTGTAGATGAAAATGCCTGTAACGGATTTCCGGTTTTTTCAGTTACTCTGTTATTTCTTAAGGTCTACTCTCTAATTTAAGGTGCAATTTTTCTCTTTCCAGCTGTTCTAGTGTAGCACTCCATGATACTTTTTTTTTTTCAAGGGTCAAGTAGCGAAAGCAACTTTTTAGTTCTTCTGATTTGGCAACCAGCTGTTGGAGCTGGACTGCAGTGACTGAGTTCTTAGTTTGCTTTAGTTGTGACATAAGCTGTTTGCTTAAACCCTACCTGTGTAGGCCTGTGGTATGAACTGACAGAAGGAAGAATGCAAACAGTGGTAGTGGCTTCCTAAATTCAGGGTAGTAAAGAATGAATGTATTTCTTGCTTTTTCTTGGAGAATTGTTACATGTTGTTCAGCCTCCCATATTACTGTGAATGAGCGTTTTTTCGCAGGCATCGTACATCTGTGTTATCTGATGATAAGGGAAAGGAATACAGGAGGATTGTTTTGCAATTAATATGCTGTAACTGGGATTAGAAAATTTGATCTAGGCTTCTCGCTCTGCTTTTTGTGTGAATTTTGGTAGTTCATTGCTGCCTCAGTTCTGTTTTTGTCAAATTAGGATAATACTTCTGTTCTACTTGTGTGCTATCTCCATTTCTTTTGAAAAGTATGTGATGCAGCATGTGTCTTTTGTTAGGCATCCAGAAATCTGATTAGATATATAGTTAGAACCCTAGAATGGCTTGGGTTGGAAGGGACCTTAAGGATCATCTAGTTCCAGCCCCTCTGCCATGGGCAGGGACACCTTTCACTAGCCCAGGTTGCTCAAAGCCCCATCCAACCTGGCCTTGAACACTTCTGGGATGGAACATCCACAGCTTCTCTGTATGATGTCTTCCTGTGCCTCTCTACCCTCACAGAGAAGAATTTTTTCATAATATGTAAACTAAACCTGTGATCTTTCAGTTTAAAGTCATTCCCCTATGTCCTATTATTAAATGCCCTTCTAAGAAGGGCAATTTTGTGCTTGTGTATCTGTTGGGGTAGATAAATAATATATAACAATCTTAACCTTGGCTGAAACCTTTTGATGTGTGCTGTAATGAAAATAGCAATGACGGTATAGTTGGAACAAATTATATGAAGCTTTCTTAACAATTTGGTCACAAAAAATGGCTTTCTGTTTTGAACCTTAGGTGATATTTTTAGGTGTTGTCATAAATACTGTATGATGGCTTTCAGATGTCATATGTTCATGCACAAATACATAAAAGAAAGATTTCTGTTTGTAATTTCATTACTGTGTTTCTTTGATATGAAAATCATTTCATTATAAAACCCAGTCTCCTTTTTGGCTTAGTTTTTGTCATAAAATGTACCAGTGAGAACAAAAAAGTAGAAGACAATGCCATATCAAGTCAGAGAAGTGATATGTGTAATACAGTGTTCTGTTTCTGGTATCTGATGATGAGTTGTTTTGGAGGAAGTGATAGGATCTTCATAATGGACAATTATGTAATTATTAGTGAGAGTTTCAGAGACATTGAAGAGATTTCACTGAAATACAAGGGAGTTAAAAATACTCCAAATGTATAAATGCCCATTTCCTTTGCATTTGTTGAAACTAAATATATTTCCATTTCTATATTTATTGCTAACTTTTGCTCTAATAATGGATTGCATAGGGTATGTGTGGCTTCCTTCTCCCTTAATTCCTCCTTTCTGCTTTAAATAACTTGACTTTAAATTTTACTGTATGTATTGTTGCTACTTGAGGTAAATATCTTGTTTAGCAAGTTGTATCAACTGCATGAACATTGAACAGTGAAGGTGAGCTAAGCAAAAGGCTTGTTGGAAAAGAAGCAGGTGGTATAGTGGATCATCCACTGTACAGGAGTCAAAAATGCAAACAATGCATAGGAAGGAGCCCAGTGTCTGAGACACACAGCATACCCTGCATTGAAATGGGAGACCAGGTCACACTCTCCTTCTCTGGGCTTGAATGGGGGGCAATTTGTTTTGGTGACTGTGGTGATGTATCCTATTTGTTTTGAAGGGCCAGGACGGGATGAGGCGTTGTGTTCTTGAGTGGGGACAAGGGTGTTCACGGTATAGTTCCTGCTTAGTATAATTGCGGATAGGATAATGGCTAGTGTCACTTCATAGGAGACAGCTTGTGCAACTGCTCATAGTGCATAAATTAGGGCATATTTTGAATTCTAAGCTCACTCAGAACATAAGATTGATTGTACTGCCAGGCTTGATATGGCTAGGAGAAAGAGGAGGCCTCTCACTGAGAGAGAAGGGAAGGCGAAAGGGGGTATTCAGATACTGATTGCTAGGAGGATGGCTAATATGTGAGAGATGAAGGGAAAGTGGATGGACAGATAGGTTCCTTGGTAAATAACTCAGTGCCACCTGCTATTGGTTGTAATAATCCAAAGGGACCTAAAATGTTTGGGCCTTTTCAGGCTTGTACACCATATTTGAGGAAAGATGAGGACCAACTGGAAGTAGCTCAGGAGAAAGTAATAACAGACCTATAAGGAGGCAATGGAACAATCAGGATTATTCAGGCTGGAGAAGTTAAAATAATTTTAAAATTTTCAGGTGTGTTGCAAAGAGAGAAAAAAAATTCTCCGTGTTTACACAGCCCTGAAGTAAAGGGCTTAAACTGCATAAATAGAGTAGAATTCAGGAAAAACTTTCCAACATCGCAAGTGGTTGAACTGTATACTGGATTGCCTAGAGACTTTCTGGATATTTATCCTAGAAGATACCGGCAGAGATAACAGGCAGATGTGTTGGGAATGCTTCAGATATCACTGTTGCACTTAAAGTCTTCCAAGCCTGTTGTGTGTGTGATTTCAAGGGTACTGAAACATTTAAGCATATTCTTTGCCCTGATATTTTTCTTTGCATTTTCTTGAGGATTTTTCTTTCTGCTAAATTTAGTTTCAGTCAAGCTGGCCTTAAATACACTAAAGGTGAAGATCTATATTAAGAGAGACTGTATGTTAAAGAATGTTAATATATATATATATATATAAAAAGTTAATATTTTTTTCCTGAATGTCTTTTTTACTGTGCTGATCAAATGACTGTTTTCACTGACACACAGCATAAATTCTTACAGAGTAACTGCACGTAATTTATAGCTCATAATTAAAAACCTCCTTCTCTTTCTGCTTTTTATTTCTTTGTCATTTTCTTTGTTGGTGTAGCCCTAAACTGCCCAAGAGCTCTCTCTGTTAGAATTTCCTGAAATAATCCATGTTATTTTGTGTATTCAACCCACTTCACTCAAGGCTGTGTTCAGTTGAAATTTTATTTTAGTTTTTGCTTTCTTTTGGAAGTATTTAATAACAGCCTGAAAGAAAACAGATGCTAATCTTTGAGAGCTCCACAAATACCCTTCTTCCACGCTCAAAACTGATCAGTGATTCTTGGTTTGTTTCTCTTTGCCAGTTTCCTGCTTGTGACGGTACTTTGTTCTTCTTGCCTGCACAGTGACTTGAGTAGCCCTTTGTGAAGGACTTCACCAAATCTTTTGAGAAAGTTCCAATAAACAGTGTGTTCTTGTATTCCTTTACTTCATCGGGTTTTTTTCTAATCCTTGAAAGAATTCAGCTCCTTAACAGATCTACCTTGTGTTCAATTCATCTTGTCCCCTGAACTATGCAGAACTCTTCAGTGTTCACATGCTCATAAGGATTCTCCTTACGTCTGTTCCTGAGAAGTATTTGGATTTTTGCAGACTTCCCAATTTACAGGATTTCAGACTTACTTTCCTATGGTGAGGTGGGGCTTACAAATGGGAATTCAGGACCGGGATCTCATGGATGTTTTTCAGTGGAGTAAGTTCTCACAGAGTCCCACTCCTCTGTCCCTACACATTCTGGTGCATAGTGCCATTACAAGTATTTGTGCAGATGTACAATGCCCTGAATCTAAGATTGACAAATACCTGGCTTGCCCCAGCACAGGGCGGTGGCGGCGCGACAAAGGCAACGCTCAGCCAGTTAATGTGTGGGAAAGGGAGGGGAAGAGGGGTGGCTGTTGCCTTCTAACAGTGCCGCTGCCTTAACTGCGTGTCATACCTGGCTTAAGATACGTCAGATTGTCTGTTCTGGTCTTTTTCTTTTGCATCAGGTAATTTTTGCTGAGAGTAGGAAATTCTCAACAGGAAGTCATAGAAATGTAAACACAGTAGTGCAGGAAAATATTGTATCTAGCCATATGGAGTCATTATATCTTACAGAAAAATGCATGTTTTTAACACCTTTATTACATGCTGGGTCTTTCTAAACTTGTAAGATGCTGAGTGTTAGAAATTTAATTAGATGTAGATGAGGACACTAGCAGAGAAGAACTGAAGGTAGTAGAACCAAAGAGAGAATATTGAAATAAAGTATTTCCCATTTGTGGGGAGGCACTGGGGAGAATTCAGTCAAAGAAGTGTAGTCTGAAATGTGTTTGTGCGTGCTCCAGGTAATGAGTGAAACTGGAAAAGCACTAGTGTGTTTTCAAGCATCAGAAGCCTTTGGAGTGAGTAGCTGCGCAGCAGATAATTCTGTTTACAGATGTGTCATGGTACCAAGAAACAAATTAGTACGATTTTGGATTACAAAAGTTAAAGAGAAGTTCCTTCTTAAGTTAACTGTGGGAGTTAACTTGCCAATTGTACAGGCCCAAGCATCTTGTTTCTATACAGATGTAAAACAACTGAAGAGAGAGTGGAGGGACAAATGGCAAATAAGGGCAGACCAAGGGACCGACAGGCAAACATGCCTGCCTTGGCCGTGTGATAACTGGAAGCTGAGAGATGTGATAAGAGTCTACAAATATTTGAAAGGCACATACTTGAAAGATAGAAACTAATTAAATTAGTAAGGTGAGAAAGGGTCATAACTAGAAACAAGGGAATGAGATTATGAAATATATTAAAGTATGGAATAGTCTGCCCAAAGGAAAGATTGGAAGAACAAATATATAAGACAAAAGACTGGCAGAAAGATTCAGGAAATAATCTAACATGAAAGAGTCAGCTTCCTAATGAAAATAGATTGAATAATTTAGTAAGTATCTTTTACCCATTTAATTCATGTTTGTTTTTGAGGTATTAGGGCAAGTTGGCAGCCTCTCTTCAACTCTTTAAGGTTGCCTCCCTAATGCTTCCTGCTGATTCAAATCTACATTATTGCATACCGATCTTAGATGCTGTATTGCTTTAGGAAAAAAATGTTTTTTAAAAAACTAAACAGTTGGACGAACAGTATAAAGAGGTATAAGGGGAGAAAAAAAGTGAATAAACTTTGGGAATGGCTTTTCAAGAATGATGTCTTGCCACATTTTACTTAAAAGCTGTAGGTGCAAATAAGTAGGAGCAAACTAATACCAGATATAGATATCTAGTTGTACTGGTTTGTCCCTGTTTGCATCTGGGTGAATGGAGGTTACTATTTGTGTTATATGTGGCCAGCCTGCGATTGATGGGATGGTATGAACAGGATCAAACCCCTTTCAGTGTAGAGGAAGGCAGCCGGGAATTTTTCGTCAATGAAAACAAAGTGCATCTTAAAATTCCATTCAGAAAGTCAGTTTGACTGCATCTGAAAGGATGGAGAGCAGCCTTAAGCTGCTCTGTTTGGCTGTCATGATAGGGTAAATAGTTAAATGTGTTCAGGTTCACTGCTCCTCTCAGTAGGTTCTTGTCTGGATTGATGTCAGGTGCCTGCTTGGCTCTGGTGTGGCAGAGGAAGACAATGAAGAGTCATCACGTGGAGCCACTGCCCAAGTGGCTGACTTGTGAGAGAGGGACTTGGCTACGCTTGGCGTTTGCTGGATGATTCCTGTAGGCTGGAAGGCAGCCCTGCAATTAATTTGAGGAGATTATTTAAAGAATTTGGAAAGTGTACCAGTTTGGGAGTTTTCCTTTCTAAAGAAAAAACCCCCAAACCTTAGTTTTCAAACAGAACTGAGAGATAGTGAATTTATGATGCTACATTTAATTTCTTTACGTGGTCTCTACACAGCCCTGAGATCAGCTCAGTTGGTTAGAGCATGGTGCTGATAACACCCAGGTTGTGGGTTTCCTCACTTGACATGTTTTTAACGAGACACAGTAGTGTGTGCACTGTCTTGTTGAATAATTTCTGTTTAAAACAAAACAGTTGCTTGCACAGCCCGTGTGCAATGTTCTTCATATATGTATAAAATTAAGTACTCTTTGATCTTTCTTTCCTGTGTATCTCTAATCTGGACCCATTCTACCTTTGCCTCCCTTCCCCCCAGCTGGAGGGTGTGCTTGTGAGCCAGGCATTGTTGACTTTGCTCTGTGTGCTGGCTTCTGAACAAAGGCATTGCTGAAAGGTGAGCGCTTAACTTCCATCCTCTTTGATGCAGATTTATGTTCAGAGGAACTGATAAATTCAGACTTGCCAAACCTGTCACCTTAAACTGTATCTAGGTTTGCAATGGAGAAAGTCTAATCTACCAGCTCATAAAATCATGAGCATCAGCCATCAAAGCACTGTTAGATTCTGGTTTAGTGTGAATTGTGTGTCGTTCTGCAGCACTGCAGACCAGAGAACCTTAAATGTAGGCATGTTTCATCTCTTGAACAGATCTGAATTTAGAGCTGGAGAAATCTCTGAGACCCTGAAAACACAGTGATAAAAATACAATTCCTACCCTGTATTCTGCATGGGAAAGGGTGGCTGAGAGTCATGCACAACTACCCGTTTCCTACATAGTTGTGTGAATTTCTCATCACATCTTATGTTTATCTCATCAGCTGATAGTAGCTTAGGCACCTGAGCATTAACTAAACAGGCTTTTATCAAATCGCCAAGACTAGTTATAAGATGGGGAATAAGCCTAATGGCATTGCTCTGCTGTGAGTACTTAGCAGGAATTTCTCAAAACCTTTCCCTTCAGTCAGTGAAATATTAAGTGTGTAAGGCATGCAGAGGTGTGGTGACTGAGGGGAGGGTCAAACTTAGTTTACAGGAAATAAATAAAACTTTGTTTATAGGAATTTTTAGTGCTTTAAAGAGGGGTAGATGAAAGTAAATGTATGGTATCATAATGTCCATATTGGTCTGTTTCTGTGAGACTGCATTAACCATCAGCCTGCTAAATTTCAGTGTATGTCTTTGAAATCATGAAAAGCAAGACAATATTCTTTTCCTGTTTTTGTGTATAGATAATTTTGTCTGGTAGAGCAAGATCTTGTTCTGTTGCTCGATGACATCAATGAGAAAAACCTTTCTGACTAAGGACACTTTTAATCTCTTAGTGGAAGGACGCTGAACTAAATAATCTACTGCATACAGCTCCACAGTTAGTTCTGTGTGTCAGGAGTGTGTCCCTGACTGACATTTGAAACAATGTATGCATCAAGTTAGAGATGCCAGTTGTGTTTGGCATGTTTCTTCTGTCAGGAAGTGGTGAGGAGCAATCATGAGGAATACAATATGCAGAAGGATTTGCAAGCAAGCAAGGAATAAGTTTAATAGTAAGAGATGGCAGGTAGATGTAAGGATCTGTTCTGGAAGAAGTTAGTTATGAAGTTGTAATTTTATTAAATAATCATAAAGAGTAATTCTCTGTACCTGGGGAGTTGTAGAGAATAATCATTTCCAATAAGGTTGAGTTCAACAATTACCACGTTACTCCTGAGGCTAAGCATCTTTGGTCTTTTTACCATTAGTGGCTAAGTCATGTGAAACTGAGTGGTACAACTGAGCTGAATTGGAAATAGCATTTTGGGTTTTTTCTTCTAAAGCTTACTGTTGTAGACAAGGCCCTAAAAGCAAGCAAATCTTCGCTGTTGAAAGCTGTTAGGGCAGTTACTGAAGATACTTGTGTTTTTGTGCTTGTCGTCTGGAAGGCATGAATTGCTTGAAAAGAAGCAACTTCCCCCCATCCCAAACTCCCTTAATTTTATTTCCAAATGTGTTGCTTTTATAAAACATATAGTTTAAGGGATCTGTATGAAGTTGCTTCTTTCCTCTTGTCACGCCTCTCACCCTTTTAAATGAGTCACTGTGTGCCTTCTGCCATAGCCATGCAACTGCCTGAACTGTAGACCTGTGGTAACTGTATGCATCTAACAAAAGAATTATGTAATGCAAAAGTCAGAGGTGTTAATCAGACAGCCTGATGAGACCAGAGATACAAAATATGTCTTCATTTGAAATATCATTGCATTTAGCAGAGTATTTTTTTAGGTGTATCAAAAGAAGCTGATTGCTCATCCCTGCTGCTCTGTGGTATCTATTTCTTTGTGCTTCAATTCATGATGCAGGAAGGCTTGAATACCTTCTTTGAGACACATGGAATCTATAGAGGGATCTTTAGAGCCCTTATATTACCATACTGCATGTTACACTTCCTTTTCCCTACCGAGAGAACTGATGATTTGGAGGTGATTTTAAGTGCATGAGTTTACTGCAGGAAAACTTTCTAAGCCCCCTTTTAAGATTCTTACTCAAACCAGAAACTCAAGCACAGGGCAAAGTTTTGGACCTCTGTGTTAGAAACACCAGATTTGAACATGGAATGCACTTCTGTTGAGGAGCTTTGGGCACATGGGGCTGTGTTATTAACAGCTGCCTGAAGCAGGCCCTTTCTGGTGAGGGATTTTTTTCAACCAGACTGACATCTCCCTTTCCAGTAAGCAGTAGCATCTGTGTGATTCCTTTCAGAAGCTATGGCTTTTGTGGACTAGATTATATTGGGGTGGATATTGCATTGAATTTGGTGTCTCTCTCAAGCTGTCAGGATTGTTCTCAGCTGTCAGTGACTCACAGTAACCGAGTTGCTGTCTCAGAGTTCAAGTTAATGGAATTTGCAGTTCAGTTTCCCTTGATTTGTCTGGCAGAGATGAAATTTCCCATGAACTAGGAAGAGCAGGAAGATTCCACAAAGTAGTAGCTTTGAATGTGTTGGGTCTGAAAAATTGCTGTGAGGTGCTGTCCTCCCTCAGTCCTTCCTGGGGAATAGCTCCTTGCCAACAGTCATACTTTCAGGTGTTTCCTTTTGTTTTGTCTAACTTCTTGCACTGTGCTTATTGCTGACAAGCTGCAGTTTCCTGAACTGGATTAAACATGTGATAAATGGATGCCACATGATTGTCATCTTATTCTTGCTCTGAATGGATGACAAACTTCATTTGGATTTAGAGGTTCTGTTTTCTCGGCAGGGTAACTACTTTATGCCAAAGAAAAAGGGCACAGATGTCATCAATGCAGTTTATCCATAGAATTAATGTATTTGCTGAGCAATAAATTACACTTTATCCTGTCTTTTTTGTTACTTGACATTTTTACCAAACAGGTTATCTTATGTTAATGTGGAGGGATATTTGAAATTGCAGGGGTGTTCTGTGTAGAATGGGGACCTGGGTTTACATGTTTATTTTGGCTATTGTTCTGGTATTGTGTGATTCCTCTGGAGAGCCTGGTGGACTCCGATAGAGCCATGTTTGGATGTGCAGTATTAAGTCCTGGTTCCTGAACAGCACTGATTCATCCAGAATCATAGGATGTTTTGAATTTTGTTTATTTTCTTTGAAGATGACTGTTGGATGACTGAGAATCGCTGTCAGTTTCCAAAAGAAATAGGTCTTCTAAAGCTGATTTGCCTTCTTGTTGCTCTGTTATAAAGTATCAGGATATCGGAGCAAGTTCTCTCTGCGTGTTTGTGGCTTGATTATACTGCATGGAGTGCCTTGTTCCCTCTTTTCTGACTGTGAATCTTGGACAGGTGTATGAAAAGTATCTTTTAGTTCAGGGTGCTGTTAAACAATGTATGAAAGAAAGAAAGAAAATAGCAAGTGTTTGCTGCTACTCAATGTTTGACTTTCCTGTTGTCATTAGTCAATTAAAAATAAACTCCAAGAACTCAGAGTAAGAAGGTGATAATCAGTTCACTAATCAAATAAGCAAAGAAGGGAAGGGGCAATGGACACAATTTTATTTTCTGGTTGTGCTAAGCAAGTACTAAGCAAGAACAGCCCAAGGAGATCAATGGGAAAAGGTACCTGGATTCTGAAACACATACACATTTAAACAGAATTGCCTTCTCCTCTTCAGTTCTGTATTTGCTTCCTTTGTATCCCCTTTTATAAGCAAGACCCATAATTCTTTATTTTTCAATGGAATCACAGATAATGAAACTTCTCTATTTCTATGGTAGTGCTGGTTGCCACATCAAGCATATAGGGTATGGTATTTGTAGTGAGGTTAAGAACCCTTCCAGGGTACTTTTCTCCATTAATACAAAGTGCTCATTTTGCTGTCTGATAAAGTCAGTTTTCAATTTTGATATGTCCACCATCACAAGGAAATGTTGAAACAGTTTTTCTGCCTTGCACTTTGTTTTCTCAAGGCACGTAGAGGGTAGAAGAGTTTCAGTGTGTTGACTGCTGAAGACTTGTTTGCATGAATGCATTGAGAAAAGAGGAAGTCAGTATGCAGTAAACTCAAGTACCTTAAATCACGAGACTTCTTATTCAGAAAAAAAATTAATCCGAATTTGCTGTGTGTTTGGCTTTCTTTCCACGTGCCCAAAGAATAGACTCCCTCCATGTATGTAAAGGGATTTTGTAATCTCTTTTGTTGATCACAGTGACATATTTGATTCTGCAGAAGTCATACAGTAAATGCAAAAGTTCTTCATGTTTATCACTTAAATTTTCTCACCTCAGTGTTGTGGCATCCACTTTGTTGATTGTTCAGAGTCCTAAGAGCAGACTTTGCTAGAGGTCACTTTGCAATTAGTATCTGCCTGATTAGAGTAACCTAATTATGGTCTTAGAATTGTACTACAAATGTACTAGAAATTGTGATTAGAAATGCACAATAGATGATAATACTGAAAATATTGTATAAATACCTATTGTTACCCAGACTTCAACATGCAGTGTTTTGTAGTCATTTTAAGGGTAAGACAGGATACAAGAGAAAGAGAGGGGCAGAGAGCTACATACACAAATGAGAAGTACCATATGAATATGATTCTAAGTTTAAAAATTTGGAACTTTTTTTTAAGACATAACAAATCTGAAGTAATATATTTTGGAAGTGTTGAATGCATTGGGTAATTTAAACCCTCCTTTTTTCATTTCTTTATGCAAGAACAAAAAGTTATGCAGAGGAGCTGAGCAGAAGCAAACCTAAATTACTAACAGGAGGTACTTTTTATTATGCCCAAATTTGTTCGTGGAACTCATGGCCATGCTAATTTCTGAGATGTGAATGGGAGTTTTTGGCCTGGGCCTGCATGACTGAAAAGAGGGGGAAAAAAGAGCCAGATATAAAAATATATAAACTGCAACAGTACAATATGTGAGTCAAGCTCTAAGAACTGATTATTTCCATGAGCATTTTAATTTAGGATTTATTGAAACTTCTTTAAAATGGTGGAATGGCTTATTTCAAGTAAGGTAAACTCCAGTTCTGAATTGTCTTCTGCACTATCATATAGTTTCCTTGATATTGTGAACTGATATAATTAATTATCAGGGAAACAGTGCATCAAAATTCAGTCTGTTTCTGGAACATGCTTTTTGTGGAAGAGGATCAAACTTGTGTTTGAGCTGTTTTCTTGCTCTTTTTTCTTCAGCTGAAATGTTCTGTCTTGGCATAAGAAGAGGTCCCCCTTGCTTTTGCTGTCTGTACTGTAACTTCAGTAACTAAATTTGAGGCTTACTTTCCAAGACAGTACAGATGAGGAAAAGCAGCAACATGAAGTAAGTAGATGCATCACTGGAACGTGGTGAGGAGAGAGAAGGAGAGAGTGATGTGATGATGAAAGGGAAAACATTCCCTGGAATAAGCTTCTAAATAAGCACAGAGAGAATGCCTGTGTGGTGCAGAGGGAGTTGTCTCAAAAAGCTGTGTTTGTTCCCTTGAGGGTACGGTGTGCTATAATTGAGTCAGCGTGTCAAAGTGAAGTATGTGCTGAGCTTTGAGAGCGGGGGAAAACTGCTTCTTCTGTGCACATACAGGGCTTAGATGAACCCCATCTTACAGCGATAATAAACGCTCTGCTTTTGCACTGCTGAAGCCACAACACAACAGAATAGCTATCCAACCAAGCTCTATAGCTGATCTTTCTCTAAGAACTGCTTTAAATCTTTGTTTGGTTGCGAAGCTATGAATAATTGGCTTTGCCTTTGCTTTTGATGCGAATGTGAGTGGAGATGATGAACAGAGGGGAACATGACTGAATGCACTATTGAAATACAGGCAGAAACAAGCTGAAAGGGTCTTCCTTAATTTATTTCTAAATCTCAGAGAAACAAATGTCTGTATGTCCTATCATATTTCTTATGTTGGTGTAATGTTGTGGGAATATACTGACTTTTCTCTACGCTGTGATTTTTGTGTTTTAAATGGATGGAAAAAGGATGATTACAACCCCCTTGTCCTGGCAGTTAGTTGCAGCCTTTGGCTGTGTGACTTCATGCATGATGCTGCACTGGCAGCTTTCTCCTTGGCCGTAGCTCACTGCAGCATTGCCCTAGGAATTCATATGAACTTGAAAATCTTTAAAGCCAATGTTTCCAAGCTCACAAGCTAATTTTGTCTTGATTGTTTTTTATGTAGAGTCTCTACCTTTGGTGCTTTCGTATTTTATAAATCATGCTTACTGACATATTTGATGTTCTGATTGTTTCCATAGTGACAGCAATGGCAGAAACCTGCAAAAGGAAGGTGACAGCATTGTATTTTCAAGATTAACTGTTTTACAGAGGAATGGTTTGAGGGGGTGGGAATACAGGAGATTTTTTCAAGCAGTCACAGAATATTTAGTAGCACTTACTTGGAGGTCAGAGAGAAAAGGTTTGGTTTGGTATTTTGGCATTTATTTGTGTGGGGAAGCAATGAAGCATAAGGTCAGCCTAGATAATATGAGATGCTTTCATCAACATCTCATTTCTTGCTGCTCCAAAATGTGATGAAATTTCAAAATGCAGAAAACCACAGTTATAAATTATCTTCGCAGAAGATATAGAAGTTAACATGCCTGTGAGAAAATGTGTAACATATTCTTGTTTCATAATTTCTTCCTTCCAAATTAATAACCTAAGTGCAGGAAGCTTTTAGCATTAGAAATCATACACTTACAAAGCCATTAGTGAGAGCTTCAACCTCTTTTTTTTTCCCCTCTGGTGAAATCAGCTATCTTACTTTATTTTCTGGAAACAAGGCTTTATTCCCTTTCACTACACATCATATTATTTGTGTTTGTTAGTAAGATACCTTCAGAGAATACAGGCATTTGATTAGAGTCCGTGCTGCAACAGAGAGGGTTGTTTTAAAGCATTCTGTAGGAGGCACAAGCTTCTCTAATGCGTTCTTTTGTAGTTTGTGTTGATGCTTCTTCCTGCAGTGCAGTCACTTGAAGCAGTTGCCTGAATTATAATGTTTGCGCACCATTCTTATATCAGCACAGACAAGTAAGAGGATGTGAGAGATGCTCGTAAATTATGTCAAAGGTTTTCATTCAATGACTAAACTTTTCCTCTGAAGCATTTGGTAGCATTCTGGTTGAGTAACCATCCCTGGAGGTATTTAAAAGATGTCTAGATATGGCACTTAAGGATGCCAAGTCTTGGTTTAGTGGTGGACTTGACAGTTAATGGTTAGATTGGATCTTAAAGGTCTTTTACAGCCAGAATAATTCTATGTTTCAAAGCATGCTTTCCCTCCCCACCCTACCACAGTGCCCAGGATCTGCATCCTGTTGAGACCTTTACCCAGGTCATTCTGCCGAGGAAGAGTAAGATAGCCTGTGCTACCTGTCTCCAGGTGGCAGACACATCCTCCAGCCCTGGGGAAATCAAGCAGGCTGGTAGTAAGACACAGGTGCTACACTCCCAATTTAACACATTGTTACATTCATATCTCTTATGCCTTCCAGCCAAAATATGGCATCATACTGTAAACTGAATGTGTGTTATTACACTGGGGAAGAGAAGGCGGCAGCTGGGAGCTTGTGTTGCTTTATAAGTTGCAGAAGTTACTTGGTTATCTGTGCCTGAGGTGTCTTAGGTCACATTGGTACCTCAGCTGGTTCTTTCATAATTTTGGTGTCTTGGGAGTGGAGTGCATAAAATATATAATTTATGGTGGTTCTTTATCTGCAATGTTTTGTCAGCTGGCATGTTGAAAAGTGTTTGATTCTGGTTGTCCATTTACCTGAATGAAGGGGAAGTTTCCCTGTTTTGTACCAGCAGGAATCATCGTGTAAAACATGAAAGTGGTTTAGAAATCATGGGAGCAGTTAGTTGTAACAGAAAGGCTGAAGTGTATTGCGTCATTTGTTCGAAATACTCTGTAGAATGATACAGAATTAAATGAAATCAGTTTCTTCCTAAGAGACAAGTTCATTTATGGATACTTAAGTTGTTGAAATGCTGACTTAGTGGAAAATAAGATTGGTTAGGATGTGTTCTCTTCACTCCCCTTCTCCCCCTCACCCAAAAAAATCCCCAACCTGTTGTTTTTGCACTATTTACACTGATAGACTGTTAAGGCATAGCTTAGTGCTGTGCCCTAAGCAGTGTCCTGTGTCCCAAGCATGTGTTGGACATCACTTGTATTTCAGTAGCATTATAAATGGAGACAGAAACAGACATTTAAACATGCCTCTTTCACGTGAAACATGTGTTTAATGTCTTCATCTGTAAAACTCACGGGTTAACATTTGCAGCCTTTTCTGATCCCCCTGAGAATGAAAGGGTAATGTTTTTTTCTTCTTTGCACCATTGGTGATAGCAGTTAGTGCTGATTCATTTGCACTGACCCCCCTGCTTCTTGGTAAAAGATGGCTTTATTTGCAGAGGTATCACGGTGTGCTTAATTTGGCTTGCAGATTCTCTGTTTTAATCTTATAGGTGAAATCCTAGAGGAAATTGGGAACGAAAAGAAAAAACCAACCAAACCCGAAACCAACTATTCACATGTAAATTTACCCATTAAAGCCATAGACCATGTAGATTTAGATAGTATTATATTAATTTCTTGAAGCAGAACTTTCCGTTAAATCTTGGAAAACATCTGCAAAGAAGAAAGCATCTCTTATACGTCTTTTGCTCCTGGTTCCAATTACAGGCAGCTGTCTGATTTATACTCAGTGAAAACAGCTAATTGTGCCCTTGTAAGCTCTTTCAGTTTAGAGGAACACGTATTTATTTGCATGAAAATGTTTGCATGTGAAACACTGAAAACCTTTACTGCAGATACAGCATTTCAGAGTTCAGAACATATATCCCTCTAATGCTCTTTTAAAAGCTGTTCATTCCCTGGCTGATAGCTTTTACCTCTCCATGTGTCATTAATGTTTAGTGGTATTGCAAGTTCTCGGTTAGCAGATTGAGGTGACATTGCATGCTGAGATAGCATTAGCCAAACAAATTTTTAGGAGTCTTGCAGTCATTTGCTCTCTGTCTCTGATGAAACATGAAACTCGTGTCATGCAAAGGATTTTGCATGTATTCTTTTGGTTTCTAAAGTAGCGGAGGTGGTTTGATGGATGATGTTGAATGTGAGTTCCTATTTTATGAACAGTTTTAAAAACACTCTTGACTAATTAAAAAAAAAAAGAATTAGCCTAAAGTATGTTAAAATTTCTATCTTTAACCTTATGGGAATGGTCTGAATAAATAATGCTGATTGTTTTGAAGGGCTTTTTATTAAAGTCTTCTCTTTGATTAATTTTGCGGCACACTTGAAATTGGGAAGCTATTGAGTAGTATGATTTCACTTATTAGAGAAATATGTTTTGATAAAATTGCGTGTATGAAGTCTACCCCTCCCATTTTGGGTGGTGTGTCTGCAATAGGAGATGACTGGTAATTCAGTGGCATGGTGTGTTCCTTTAGTGATGGCACAGACATCGTGTCATCAGGTCAGCTCAGGCTGTGTATTCATATTCATTCCTACCTTGAAATGACTTGTATTGAGAATAGCTCAGAGATAGTTCAGCTGTGGTTGTCAATTTAAATCAAGATGCTTTGGCTTTCTGAAATGCTATCCTCAGAACTTTTGAGGTCTGGACAATTTTTGTGTGCTTTCTAATCATGTTTTTTAGCCTTTTTTTTCCCAGAAACCATTTTAATATATGCTTTGAAAAATTCATGTGTAGTAGTTTTATCGTTTTGTCCTCAGAATCTTTACCATTCAGTATCTGTCTTTTTTGCCTGTTCTTTTTCACTTCTGCATCTCAACTAGGCAAAACATGAGTTTTATCCTGTGATTCTCATACGTGTAAGTTTGTACGTCTTTTAGCATGGTCACTAGAAATTGTCTTTTGTTAAGGTGGGGTGAAATTAGGAATGGTACACCAGAAAATAAATGTTCCTTTCCCACAGCAGATGAACTTTTGACATTAACTGGAGCTTCAAAGCTGTTAACCTAAGAACTGCATAAATTATTTCAGTGACGGTGAGCACTTTCTGACCTGAAATAAAGATGAGTATTTATTCCTTAGATGGTTAATGTTCTGTTTAATCCCAGAAATAAAAATTTCTTCTTTAAAAGAAACAATCATCAAACCCCAAAAACCCCAGAAGAAAAAACCAAACAAAACTAAAAGCACTGGACTTTAGTCTTTTGCCCTGTTGACTTCATAAATGCCCTCTTTTGTTTTCTGTTTTTATTATTCTGGAACTAAAGAGTTAAGATTTTTATGAAATAGGAGGGGATTGAGGACCAGAAATGCACTTGATGAAGAGTGGCTCGTGGCTGCCCTGCCAGTCCCCACACTGTTGTGGCTTGTAGGGACATTTGCTGTTGTGTTAATTTATGGCATATTATCAGTGTCTGTGAATACGTGTGGGTATAGGGTATCTGATTGACTGAGCTCTACTCAAGGCCGTGAGCAGGAACAAGAGAGAATTTGGTCTCTGTCATTTCTACAGTCAGGTGCAACAGTCTAGGGCTGGGGTATATCTGCTGTATTAAAACACATTTCAAGTCATCTTCTCTTGGGCATTCTACATTCTGGCTTAGTCTCTGCTGTGTTGGTCGGTGGATGAATACTTAACTGAAAACATGACATATTTGCTAAGTTTTAATGCATCTATTTTCCTTTTTAATGTAGAATGGGATTGCTCATTTTCCTGTTTATTGTGGTACTTGAGGGAATAGCTGTAAAAAGCATTCTGCTCCTAAATCATGTCACCTGGGATGCTGGGGTGCATTAGGAAGAGCATTGCCAGCAGACTGAGGGAGGTGATCCTGCCCCTCCAGTCAGCCCTTAGTGAGGGCATCTGGAGTGCTGTGTCCAGATCTGGACTTGCCAGTACAAGGCAGACAAGGAAGGTCCTGGAGCAGGTCCAGTGGAGGGCTATGAAGATTAATTAAGGGACTGGAGCGTCTCTTATGAGGAAAGGCTGAGGGAGCTGGGCCTTTTCAGCCTCAAGAAGAGATATCTGGGAGAGGACCTCATCAATGTCTGTCAGTATCTGAAGGGATAGTGTCAAGAGGATGGAGCCAGGCTCTGCTTGTGGTGCCAGGCAATAGGATGAGATGCAACAGGCAGAAACTGATGCACAGGAAGTGCCACCTGAATATGAGGAACAACTTTACTGTATGGGTGACTGCAGACTGGAGCAGGTTGGCCAGAGGGGTTGTGGAATCTCTCTCACTGGAGATATCCAGGGACCAGCTGGATGCAATCCTGTGCAATATGCTGTAGGATGACCCTGATTTAGCAGGGAAGTTGGACCAGATTGACCCACTGTAGTCCCTTCCCAACCTTACCCATTCTGTGGGATTCTGTGTTACAGTGAAGTTACTTCATGTGTTAATGTTCTTGGTAAGCATGGCAAAGTTTTCAGACCAGGCATCTGCTTGAAGGAGGTAAATGTAGTTCTGGATTCACAGCTGTGGGAGCAGAAGATCTATTTGTTACCTGAGCAGGTGCAATTCAGGATGCTGTGATGTGTCCCTGCCAGTGCTGTCCTAGTGAAGTTCACCAGTGCTTCACTTCTCTGTAAAGTTGCTGATAGTTGAGATGGTAGTTTTTGTAACGCAAGAGCTGTGTGGAGACCACCAAACTTGATCAGAACCCAAGTCAGCTTTGTTCTCAGCCAGCCTGAAGCTATTGATGTATTCCAGCTTTTATTATTGCCTGACAGGCACACATGGTGGGCAGTCCTTTGAATCTTGGCTGTACTGTACTGTTTATTATTCTGTTTTGGGAAGCTGGATAAAACCTTGATTTTGTGTGGGCACACTTCGCTCCTCACTTCAGTACTGCTTGGTAGGGTGCCTTTTGAGATGCTGGTTTTAGACAATTCATAGTAGATTTGTTTCCAAGATTTGTATATCTGTGTATCTTGTTGGTGAGACACATCCACTTTCCCTTTCTGGTGGCTACAGGAGAACACACAGTAGGGTGTGGTTGGTACAGCTGTCTGCTCTTGAGCTGCTTTTTCACATTTCCGAATATTTGTAATATTGGTCAGTATATTCCTCCTTGCCTAAAGCATGCTGCTAGAACAGATTTGGGAAAGCTCTCAGTTTCTAAAGGTATAGTTTTTGGATCACAGGAAGACAAGTGGATGATGTTAATAGACGGCAAGTCTTTGAAGTACGTTAGAATCAACTTCAGAGAGAAAGAAAATCCCTTCCCTGAGCTGCAGATAAACAACAATGCTTTCAAACCTTCAAGAGGATCAAGGTGAAACTGAGTGAACAGCAAGTGCAGGAAAGATGATTCTGCTTTATGACAAGTGGCAAAAATACCTTCTTTCCTTTTTGTGTTCCTGTAACAAAGCAAAATAACAAAGTACTCCGAGATTGTTCTATGAAAGGAACATAAAAAGCTTTTTATGTTAAATACCCTCATCTTAATAGATGTGGGTAGAATATATTTTAAAAGGGATGGAAATATCTCCTTGGAATTCTGAAATATCTTCAAAACCAACTGAAAAGAACTGAATTCATCTGATCATGCAGGTGCATTCAACAGCGTTTATTTGCTTATGTAGACTTGTAGGAGGCTCTGACATCTTCCAGCTGAGATGTGTCACTCTCACTCTAGCTGGCTTTGACTGGGATAGAGAGAGTGGATCAGTCTTGTTTCTTATTTTCTTGTTAAATTCTTTAGGAAAAAAAGGAAAATATTTCTAAACCATACGCTTGAGGTACATTGCAAAAGGTAAATATGCTCCCCTTAACCTAAGGAAAAGACTGTCTCAGGAAGATAAGTTGGAGAACAGTAGCAACTGGCTGCAGAAGTAAAGTGACTATAGGATTATTCCCTCTGAGGTTCCCTTTTCGTTTTTCCAAGAGTCAGAGTCTTGGAAGACAAAGGAAAAAATTAAACATTTTTACAGAGGAGGAAAGTATTTTTCAAAATCGAGAATGTATTCACATGGCTTTGAAATGATTGGTGGTGGATAAAGGATGAAGTTCAGTGGACAGGGATGTGTATTAACATGCCTTGTGGGCTGCAGTGTAGTGGTAAATAAAGACGTCTTACCTCTAACAAAAAGCTAAGATAATAATACAGGTTATAAAAAAAGTACCACACAATTACATATCCCATATGCAATTCAAAAGTGAGAACAAACTCCAGATTGTAAGATGGTGGGTTTGGGTGGGGGAGGGAGATTTAAATGTTTTCTTCAGAAAAGAATCAGTGTAAAGAAATGAGAAAAAAATAAGATGGCAGCAGCCAGGATTTGCAGAGCTTTTCAGTCCTTTGTTTGGTTATCTTCCATAAGTGCTTTAGCCAGAGACTCTTTTCAGTAGCTGCATGGGGCCGGCTTGGAACACAAACGTGCATGAATCCAAATGTAATTTCCCTGTTGTGCACATTCTAGCTGTGACAGCTCAAGTTATGAATGTAAAATAGTAGGGAAAAAAGTTCAGAAGATGGCCAGCCCTAAAACATTAATAAGAACTGACTTACCATGAGATCCCATGAGCTCAGCAAAGGTGCTACCTGAATTTTAAGTGTAGCTACTCCCATGCTTCATTTTGGTGTGCCTTGGAAAAGAATGAATGCCTTGTTTTTATCTGTGCATCTAAGGGGTTTGGCATAACAGAGGTAACAAACGTTTTATTCCATGTAAGATGCAAAGCAGACAAAGAGAGTGATGCTAATTCTCCGCTCCAGTTTGTGGTCAGCACTGGCACAGACTGAGTCAGCATCAGTGGCTTTGATCTGTAGACAAGAAATACTGTACAGGCAATGACAGTCTCTTTTCTCTTTCAGACAGTTCTGTTTTCTGTGGGGCAATAATCTGCAGTTTCCCCTAATTCCCAGTGTTCAGAAGGCGTTTGTCTTTCCTCTGGGGAGGGCTGGTGCAGAATAAGGGACTTCCTTCCCCCACATCAGTACACTGCTCGCAGAAACGGCCCCTCATCATGGCCATGGGACAGCTTGTCTTGGGGACTGTGCAGGCAAGGAAAGGGCTTTTCCCTCTTCTGCATGCAACTTGCACAGCAAAGAGAAGTTGCAAAGTTTGCAACTTTCCCTGTGTCTTCAACATCAGATTTTCCCGGGTCTGTACTCTCTCTTTTTTTTTTTTTTTTCCCCCCCCAACCTCCTTCCATCTCTTGTTACCATGGAGAATGAAATGCCTGTTCCATTCAAGTTGTCGGCTGAATAGGTTTTGAGGTTGATGGATGGTGAGAATCTCTTATCCCTCCTTCTCCAAACACCGCCCCTGCCTGGTTCTTGACATTTCACTTGCCAGAGACTGGCAATCAGTGAGTGGGAGCTGAAAAGGAGGCTGGCAGTGTCCTGCTGAGATGCTCTTTCAGTTCTGTGGATGAAATCAGCAGCCGTGAGAAGGTCTTAAGGACTTCGGTGCAGAGCCTTGTCCTCAAGCTGACTGAGGCATGAATGCTCACTTGAGTGCATGTTCTTGCTTCCCCAAAGCACCCAGGGAAGGAAGGAAGGATTCATGTACGAGACTTACTGCTGCTTATGACTGTGTTTCAAGGGGCGATGTAACCTCTGCAATGTAAAGGGAAAGGTAAGAAATGAATGAATACAACGTATGCTCTGGCATAACCTGTTCCCTGTATATACTTCTTTTAGCCTTCATCTTCGTGCCACGTCACACCAGAAGTGGAATTTCTTTGCTGCAGTCTGACTTGCCTGGTTTCCTGCTGAAGTTAGCAGGAGATGCTGTGTTTAGTGGGGTTCCAGGAGTCGCTGTGTGCACCAGCTGCCTCTGCGCGGTATCAGGAGTGCAGTGTCAGAACAGCTTTCTGAGTAAGGTATCTTTGAATAATAAATATGTGTAACTGTGATATTGACAGGCCCAAAGTTGAAATGTGATGTTGGGGATACTGTTGAAGTGCAGTGAATGTAGCTACAAAGCAGAAAAATCAAAGTAATAGCCCGGTAAAGTTACATAGAAAACATTTCTTTGTTGTGATTTATTTTAGTGCAAGATAACTATAGTTTTAGAGTGCACCAGGCGAATTTGCAGCTTATGCTGAAAGGCTTAAACTGGTCCGTTTTTAAGCAGAGGTTGTTTTGACTGATAACCCCTAATAGTGGTGGTTTGGGAGAAGTGAATACCTGGCACTGTTCAATACGTGTGTGGATTTTGCTTCTGGAAGTAACATTAGTAAATGTTATGACTTCAGAATTTAAATTCTGACATTTTTTCCAACTAGAAGCATTCCATGAACATAGACCTGTCGAGAGAGGAGAAAATATTTTTGTGAGCTTTCTGTTAAAACCTGTTGTGTCAGAGCTGTAACAGCACAGGAAATAATACTGTTGGTATACTTTAATGTGTGGCATTTCAATTTGTTTGAGATCTTATGTGGAAATTTGTCCTGGTGCTTTTTAACAGCTGTGCCTGATAAATGATTGTGAACTTTCTTTCAACACATCTTTTCAGCACCTTGCACTAATAAATATTTCCACACCTTCCACATATTCCTAAACTTGCAAACCAAATACATCTTGCCACACTACCACCAACAGTTTTTGCATCTGTCTTAGCCCCTCAAGAGTTCACTTTCCATTTAATGCTTTATGTGCTGTTTGTTGTTGGATTGTTGTCTCCCTGCTGGAGTTTTCCTACTGTGCAATTGCTCTTTCTGTTGCGCGAGCCACTTCCAAAAAGCTAGTATGTTGACTGTTTGACCACTGGTGTGTTAAAAGGGAATTTTTAATTCCTGCATCAGAAGGGCATCTGTGTATGTCAGTACATCCAAAATAAATATATGCCTATGAAATATGTCTGTATATACTATTCAATTCCTTAAGTAGTGCATTGTAGAGATTGTAGTAGTATTTTTGCCCCCAGAGCTTAGGGTTCCCTGGAGGGATGCAAGCACAGAGGATTCGATTGCATGTGACTTTCAGTCGTACAAGACAATATGCAATAACACGCAGGACTTTGATTTCCTGGTTTGAACTTGGTTGGCTGGGGTACTGTAGGGAAAAAGAGATTTTCAAAAATACACCACTGAAGCACCTTCTTTTTACCATAAATACATCACACATGTCAGATGGAGTTGAGAGACAGTGATACAGAGAAGAAGAAGGGGGGAAGTCTGCTGGAACACAGTGTGATACTGTAGTTTGGGATTAGCTTCCTAATAGGCGCTCAGCTTCGTGTTAGCATTTGTAAGGGATGGGGAAAGAGTAATTATTTGTTTTAACATGGTTATGTTGAGTGAGCAGCATCAGCATCAAAGCTTACATGTGTGTTTCCATTTATTCCATTAATCTGCTGGAGTTTGTTGATTTAGCTATTACCTTCTCTATGAAAAAAATATACTCCTACCTGCTTATGAGCTTGCACAAGATAAAATCACAAATCTTTCTCTCCCACTCTGTGAGGATTGTTATGCTAAAAATTTTCTAGGTCTCAAAAATTTTTCTGGGTATTGATGACAGGTTTTAACTTCTAAAAAAAAGATTTTCCAGTTTTCAACCTAGATATAAAAATATATAAATTCACTTTACCCTCTGAAATGCCTCCTCTTCCCCTCACTAACATCGACCTTTACTTAATTGGGGTCTTTTGATTTTTACTTTTTCCTTGAGGAGAATATGATTGACTTAATAAACTTATTGTTGTTATTAGGACATATCTTATAGCTTCTCTGCTTCTTTCCATCTGGTCTTTAGTTAAATTATTCTTGGGAAAATTATTCATGTCCCACTAGTTTTAGATTCAGAGTTGTTTGATTCCTCTTTCTCCTCTTTCTTTCTCATCTGAACAGTAGCCAGAGCTTGTCATTTTTTTATCTTGCCCTAAAGCCTCATGGCTGCTATTTAGATTTGGGCAGCTGGGGAACGATGCATCTCTAAATCTCCTTCTGCTTGCTCGATGTTTTATTTCGCCTTTTTCTTAGTGATCAGCACATGGGCCTCTGTTCAGAGCTTTCCCAGGCAGTGCAGCATGGAACTGACCTCATTTGCTTCGGCTGCACTCCTGTCCCTGCTGCCTGGTGTCCCAGTCATTGAGGACGGGCAAAGCTTTGTTCGGTGCAGCTGCAGAAAAAACACGAGCGGAGCAGCATACTGAAGCTGTCTGTCTGTGGATTTACAGACAGGTCTTCACTGATCTGTACGTTGCAAGTTACCTTTGTAAGCTTAAAGTCTGGAAAAATAATTTTGGTTTAGCTTTTGCCAAGGCTTCCTACCTGTTCTGATCAAGTGAATTTTTAAGCCCATTATTACAGGCTGGTACATATGCAGAGAATGAGCATCGTGCTCTCCAGTAACTCATTCTCTTATCTCAAGTGTCATTTACTGGAATCTCGCTACCTTTTGCCTCCTGTAAAATGTAAACTGAATTACAGGCACGTAATTAAATCAACATATTAAGTGTGTGAGGAATGAGATGCAGTGGGAATTTTGATGGCCACATCCACAGTCAGAGCATTAAAATCTCTGTCATCAGGTATCTCAACTATTTTCTAGTGTATTGAGAGCACTGGTTGTATAAGAACAATTTCCAGCTGAGATGAAATGTGTTTCTGTGCTAGGTCAGCACAACAGGCCATCATTTTTCCTCACTGGGCAGGGCGGATGTTTCATAAACCATGTGGCTGCTAGTTAAAAGACTCAGATGTGCAGTATTAGTGCTCATTAAGGAAGGGGAGATTTGAATAATTGCTGAATAGTTGTGAGGGTTTGATGGGGAAAAAAATGTGACAGTTTCAGGTACTGGTGCATTTGCTTTTGCATGTAATCCGTGTCCAAGTTGCTCTGTTGCATCTGGCATACTTCATACTTTAAACTGTCCTGGTCAGTGTCTTGAGACTGATTTTCTGCCTGATTCTTTTTATGCCTAAGCATCATGCACATAGTATTGATGCTTGCATTATCTGAAGATGTAGAGCATTGGCTTCTCAGGGCTGAGACTTTATTTTATTTACTTTATGCATAGCAACTGAAGTTCCTGTTGTCTTGCCATAACCCAAATTTGGAGCATGAAATCAAAATGAAAAACTGAAAAGCAAAATATAGCACAGGAGGCATGACAAGAAGTGGGATTAATCTCTTTAATGTACATACTATTTTCTCTAACCTTGAATTTCTCAATAACTGTTGATGACAGTTTACTGTGAAGACTAGGAATAGCAAAATGGTGTGGGATGGAGTAAAATTTGGGTGCAGTGTAAGAAATACTCCTTATATTAGCGTGGATTTGCGTAGCGTGTGTTTCAAGGCCAGTTGCTGGCTCTTTCAGATTTATTCGTGTGAAATCTTCTCCATTAGTCTTGTTTCAGAGCTGTAGCATTGTATTCCAACACAGCCCTTTCCACCCGGTCTGGTTATCTTTTGTTGGCTCTGTAGTGCTCTTCCCCAGCTGTGATACTGGATTTTTATTCTATCGGTAGAGCAAAAGGATAGGAGAGAAGCAGGCGAAGGGATATTTGAAAATAGTATTAGTTTTAAATAAAAGTTAACATTTTTCACAGCAGAGGCAATGTAGGAGAAATAGGGAGGGCACATTAGAGAGCTCTTTAAAATGCTGTTTATATTTCAGTCTGGTTCAGGAGTTTGACTTTGAGTGTATTCTAGGAGTCAGAAAACATTAACTGGATTGGCAGAGGTGCTGGCCCTACATTCAGATAAGAACTAACAAAATGCCATCAGGAGTTGCCATCGTGCCCTAACTTGGAAAGAATTTTTGACACTCTGCATTGGCAGCTGATCTTCACAGACAGTATGGATCTTTTATAGTCTTCACCAAGGTATGTTTTTTCTTGATTTATGGTGAAGGGATTTATACAGTAAAGAAAGTTGCTTCTAGTCCCATCTTCCCATTTCCATATTTTATCTAATAGTTGCTTCAGTTGTTTCAAGTATGTAGGTTTGTTGCTCTGCATCATGGATATAAATAGATGCAAGAAGGATGAGGCCTTATCACCTGTAAGCAGCTGTACTTGTCTTTTCATTTTAAGTCTAGACACCTAAAGTGCAAATGAACAACAAAACTTGTTTTCTGGAAGGTAAAACTTTTAAATTCTTTGGGATTTGTTAAAGGCTGTTGCCTCTGTGCTTAAAGTAAACTAGCATTAGCCTTTATGGAGAAGCCTCTGACCTCCCTTGTTGGAGTCCAGAGTTACAGTTCAGGGTAGCAAGTATTAAGTCTGTAGCAGTTTGGTTTTGAAATGCTGTCACTTATGGGCAGTCATGCTTAACCTAGTATATTACTCACATATATTGGGCACCTTAGAGAGTGAAGTCTCATTTCCTTCAGAGTGTTATCTTTATACTCTTTGCAGAAGTGACTCTTGGGGAATGCCTGAGGATGCTGGCAAGTGAAGAGGAATACACAGTGGCAAAATGTTGGAGGACAGGATTTCAAACACTGTATGGAGGATGTTGCAAATAACCTTTGTTAGCTTAATAGGTTAATTTTTGACCTCTGAATTACTGTGTAGACACGAAATTGGCCTTTCTTCTATTTAATTTTTGCAGCTAATATTTTATTTTCCATGGGTACGTTATGAAGGTAATAAGTTATCCATACTGAAATCCCAGGCTTGAACCTGGAAGCAGTACATTGGTTTTTGCATGGCTCACACCCTGAGCTAGTTCACCTGCCAAGCCCTTGCCAACTTTGTTCAGAGCTACGGCTGCATAACTGGTGAAAGAATACTGTGTATGTACTGTGAACCCTTCTGCTTTGAGACATTTGTCAGATGGGGTTTCTTATGAGGCTGCCGTTGTATCTCAGCTGAGTTTTACCAGAACCTGAAATGCTGCATAGCATGGTGCAAGGCCACTGGCCTTTGCCCTCTGTGCAGCTGAGCTTGTGTGCTCTGCTTTTCCTTTATCTGGCTATTCCCATCCCCCACTATCCTGGACAGTGGAAAGCTGACTTAATTTGTTAATGCTGGGTTGAAGACTGTATCAAGTGGTATCTGACCAAGGTAAGAATCAAGTGTTTAGTTCAGGTGTTTTTTCCTGGGATTCTCAACGTTCAGAACATTTATGGGAAAAATTGAGAGTGCAGATAATCCTGTACCTGACTCTGCTGCTAAGTCCATCTACCCTCAAATAATGGCTTTTTTCCTTAAACACATGTACTCAGTTTGAGAAATCTTTTATCTCTGTAGTATGAATGGCAAAGGTGTTTTTTTATTTTCTGGTTTCAGGAGAGCCTGTAGGCCTTTGTGGTCTGGAAGTGCCAAGAAGCTCTATAGCACAGATATTTTATGGAAAAAAAGAAGCAAATTTGCTTCCAGTAGAAGTGTCAGCTTTTCTCCCCTTACGTACTATATTGTCGAATTATGGAAAGGTGTCCAAAAGTAGGTGTGCATGAATACGCTGCTTACTATAACATAATCTCCTGTAACTTTTGCATGCATCCCAGCGAAGAGTTTGGATTTCAAGTCTTAGGAGGAGTGGCTGAGGGAGCTGGGGTTGTTTAGCCTGGAAAAAAAAGAGGCTTAGGGGAAACCTTGTATCACTCTTGATAACTATCTGAAAAGGAGGTTGCAGCAAGGTGGGTGTTTCTCTCTTCTCCCGAGTAACAAGAATGGGATAGGAGGAAATAGCCTTCAGGTGTTTCCAGGGAGGTTTAGATTGGATATTAGGAAAAATTTCTTCTCTGAAAGGATTGTCAAGTATGGGAACAGGCTGTCCGGGGAAGTGGTGGAATCACCGTCCATGGAGGTGTTTAAAGGATGCATGGATGTAGCACTGAGGGACATGTTTAGTGGTGGGCCTGACAGCATTAGGTGCAGTGGTAGGAAGTTGGACTCCATGATCTTAAAGGTCTTTTCCAGCCTAAATGATTCTGTGATTCTAATATTTACTTTCATTTACCCCTGAGGATTAGGAAAGTATTGTTCTGTTCTTGAGCTGTGGTAGTCTACAGAGACTAAATTAACCCAATTTATTAGCTGTAAATCTGTTGCCATATGTACTTCAGTACTGAAGTATTTGTTTCCTGCACCTGGCTTTGCAACATTCTTTGTGCAGAGTCATATGTAATGTTGTGTTGGGCAAGACATCTTTGCTCTCCTGGATGTGCACTGGTTTTCTCCTTTCAGCTGGAATACTGTGGTCTTCCTAGGCCTTGTTTTAGCCTTTCTGCCTAACAGGTACAATAATCTGTACCAGACTGAGCAGTGGTATATGGCTGAGCCTCCTCTTTCCTTCAGGAGCTTGTGAGCAGAGGCAAGTCAAAGTAATACTTCTTATGAACCCAGAGAGAAGGAGAAAAACAAAACACTGTGGCTGGAAAAAAGACCAGTATGCTTAACTAAATGTTCTTTAATCTTTTTTATTTTGTCTGCAACTTTGGGTGATTTCTAGTCAGTTCAGGTATTCCTGTTCCTGGCTGAAGGAACCACTAAAATCAGCACTACTTTAGTTCAATTTCCTGAAAACTGCAATAGTTCAGGTACTGAAGTGAATCAGACACCCTGGCCAGAGAGTGTCTGCAGAAAATATTACTGCCTTATGCTGTCAGATATACAAGACTACTTCTGTCTCCCCAGGTTTGTGGTGATTTCACTCAGTCAGTACAATACAGTCTTTCTGAGACTGCATTTACTTCCTGACATAAGGAAGAATTGATATAAAGGGTAGTTTTGCCCTGGGTAGCGTGGTAGACAGAGAAATGGGGAGATAATTCATATTTTGTCAGTCTTTGGTTCAGTATGTTAGTGAAACAAATCTTTGGTGACCTGGGAAATTAATCTGTATCTTCATTATTATAATATAATATTTATGCTTTCTTGATTGTGTTACTTTTGAAATGCCATAAAGTACAAGTAATCAAACTGAATAGTAGCTCTTCAGGTTTTCAGGCCTGTATAGTTTTTGAAATTAATTTTTTTTTGTTGGTGTTGGTACTGAGTTATAAAAGCATTAGAATCTGTGCTGGGTATCCAGCCTATAGCACTGCATTATAGTACTATAGTGAAGTACATCAGCATTTACATATATTTATAGATGAAAAGACTGAGATACAGGGTGAAAATTAAGAGTTGACCTATCTGGCTCTTGAGCATAATGTCCCAGGTAGGAAAGGATGTAATGTCCTCATACATGGTGCAGTTATTAGTATATTAGGTCTGAGGTTATTCTGGGCTATTCTTTTTAACTCTTCTGTTTTGTCCAACATGCTCTTCAAAGATCGACTTTTTGCATGCAGCACAATTATTCAAGGAGTGGGAATATGAAGATGAAGCAGTAACCTTCTTCAGAGTGCACCTGTAATTATTTTTGGCACCAGCTTGCTGTACTTTCAAAAGCAGAAAGGTTCATTTTGCTTCAAATGATTTTTATCCTCCAGAGCTCAGTGGGATGATTGTGCATAAGACGAGGAGCTGTCACAAGTTCTGTCCTATGGGTAGCTTTGATGGTAGGAGCTGGAGCAAACTCTTGATTGTCAGAACAATAGATTTGTTTTCTCATCATCACCTTCTGGGAACAGTGGTAATAAGAGATTATGAATTCTTGTCTCCCAGGTATTCCCTCAAACAAGCACCCCTGCTAGCTCCTTGTCAGCTGCTCTGCTGGGCTCTCTCTGGCACCAGAAAGCACACATCTTCCAGCCCTTCGGCAAGGGCCCATTTCATGTTCCTGTGTGCCTCTCCAGTTAATAAAGATGTTTTGAATGGGGGAATTTAGAAAGGAAGACTGGTCAGACTTTCTGGATTTGGTTTCTTTGTGTCTAATGTGACTACCTGTTTCTGGGCCAGGGCGAGCCACTGAAATGTGGTTCTTGTAACACAGAAATGTTGCATCACCTCAAACAGGTATTGTAGAGCTCACTGTGATTCAGTTGATGCAGCTTTAAGCCGGACAGGTGTATCTGTGTTAAATTTCAGAACTTTATGTTAAACCTGACATCACTTTTCAGCAGGGACAGACTCTTTAATCTTCTTGTATCATGCCCCATGTGAGTTACAGGGAGAATAACATCTGTGCTTGCTGTATAAGGCAGTTTCAGGAGTCAGGTGGGGCTTTTATCCAGTGTCTCTGAATGGCACAGGGGGCCCTGCACCTTCCTGCAGGAGGCATTACTACTGACATTGCAACATGTTGGGCCATGGGGCTCCATCACTTTCCATTGACTTTTGAATGCTTCTGAGATCCAGAGCAGCCCAGAAAAGTTAGAAGGCATATTGGTTGTGAGTGAGGGAAAGTAAGTAGTCGGTCGAGCCCTGAGCTTCATAGGTGGGCACAGATGACTGAAGAGGTTGAATTGTGGCTTCAGTGAATAGATATGGAATGGATCATCTGCTTTGGAGAGTATCTTGGAGATCCTCCAGCCTCAACTTTCCTACAGAATTGCTATGTTGAGAGGAAGGGAGTATGATTTCCCCTGACTATATCCCTCTTTGCTTCTGTATTCCTTCCTTTTTGTTTATAATTATGCTTTAAAGAAATAACATAAAAACCAGGTACAATTTTCATCATTAAAAAAGAACAAAAAAAAACCACAAAAGGGAGGTATATGGGAGCCTCATTCATCACCTTTTGTCACCAGACTCGATTTGACATCTGAGACTACAGAGAAACTTTGGCAAGTGCAATGATTTCCCGTGTGGGGGTAATAAGAGAGAAAAAAGCTGTCAGTTGAAAACAGCAGGAGCTGCATTAGCAAATATAAATTAAACAGATGGCTAAGATACTGCAGCTGTCACAGAGAAGCTGCAGGAAGATTTTTAGCTTAGGGCTGCAGGAGGCTATTTTAAAAGGAAAGATGAAAACAACAACAAAGCAAACTTCAGCATGACAAAAGAGACAATAGAACCATTCAGATTAATATATGAAACTTATCCAGGATTGGTTTTGGTTGGTTGTGTTTTTTTTAAATTGGCGTTTTCATATCTTTGGACTCTAAAATTAAGTTAGGATCATGTTACAGATTTTGGTGTTATGGGTTTGGCTGCTAGTTTAGAAGTACTCTTCCATAGGAGACACTGGCTCTGACACATGCTTTGGAACGTGGAGAGAAGTGTATCATGCACATCATGCTATTTTGATCTTCAAATGGTTTACAACTATTTCAAGAAAAACCTCTTATGAAAGAATTGTTTATAAGTGTTTGTGGAAAAGCAGTGTGAAAAGTTAACTTTTTGGTGGAGGAAGCACCTACATTTTAGTGTCTTGCACATTCAGGCTTAAGGTAATGTTTTTTAGACTGATTTTCAGCAGAAAAGTGAATATTCTTTTCCTATGTGAAAGAAGTGATAAAATGGTATCCAGTTTGTTTGTTATGTTAAAATATGGACATATGCTAAAATGAGGATGAATTAGAATTTCTGTGCTGTTTCTCAGCACAAAAAGGCAATTAATTTCCTAAATGATGTGTCTGAAAGCTTTTTTTTCTCAGTTGGGACTGATGGTTTGTCATAGATTACTTGTGTATAAGCAGAGATTGTTGTGCTGCCTTTATAGTTAGGTGATGAGGATGTGAATTATGAAATAGGTGCAATACTATTTGAAGCCTGTGTTTTACATTCAAAGGAATGGTGTGCACAAATGGATTCCTAGGCAGGCTGATTGATTACCCAGAGTTCTGCTTTTTGTGTTTGCTTTTGTTACTGCAAAAAAAATCTTGTATTTGTGGTTGACTTCTTAAATTATACTTAACATGCAATAACTTCTGGATTTCGATTATACTTCAACCCTTTGTGCAAAATCAGTATGTCTTCAATTCTGCATAGTTTCCCAACTTGTGATATTCCTTTACAATAGGTATCTTTAGGCACAGTCAGATTTAATTCTAAACTTCTCCTATATAGATGATTTGAGAGCTACAAAAGCTACATATCAAAAAATTAAATCTTCTTTTTCCTCTATATTTATCTTTCCTCCCATCATCCCCATAAAGTTTAAGTACACAAGCCCCAGTGAACCTCCGCTCTGTTAGAACTAGGAAGTTCATAATTGAGATGTAAATGCTCTTTACTGGCTAAATTTCTAACCTGTCCTAGACCTTTTGCTGTTCTTAGTGGTTCAGGACACAATTATGAAGGACACTGAAGGTCAAAAGCAACAGCTTGAACATTTCTATGTGAGCTTGCTGAAAACCTGTAGCCTCAGTCTTTCCATACTGTTCAGGGTGGTTCAGCTGCCTCAGTAGAAATGAGCTCCTCATCATTTAACTGCGTTTCTTTTGTAGTTGTGGCTTCGTGCTTCAGTGTAGAAAAGAACAGCTGATCATGCTGAGTAACTGTTGTTTCTACCGTTTCAATTCCATTTCTACCCCTGCAGAAACTTTGCAGCAGTTACAAATTCCAGAAACTAAGAGGGAAAATGCCTCAACCTGAGTGTATTTCTTTTCCTCCATTTTTGCTCAAGAGAAACAAAGTTGGCCTTGAAGTGTACTTGAGCTTTAGAATTATAAGTGTGGAATATCTTTGTCGGTGATGGAGAAATGTTTCAGAGTAGGTGATCTTACACTGGGAAGCCTGACCTCAGCCTCCATGCTCTTAGACTTTTGCTCCAAATGCTTTAGGCTAAACTTGACTTCCAGGATGTACTCAGCAAGAGAGCAGTTTTGTGTGGTCAGGACTCAGGGCATAGAGAAAGATTACGCACTGAAACCTGCAAGTTCCCTGTGAGCTTTCTTCCTGGGAAATCACAAAGGGACCGGTTAGCATGATCAGAGGCTCAAGAGAGGGAAGGAACTAAAACAGAGAAGTGAGTGGATTGGGAAGAAACATAGGGGCAAGCTATCCTTGCCTAGAAAGGTGATTAACTTCAAATTTTCCTGCTGAATATCCCAAAGGCAAGAATGAACTTTTCCAGCTGGAAGTGGAGTTACTGTCTAATAGCCATATTCTCTCCTCGATCTTCAGGCAAACCTTCTAGTGATACCAATAAGAGATGCTTTGGAGGATGTAGGGCTACATGGTTGCTGTGCTGTAGACAAAGAAAATTGAGTGCTGTCTGGCCTACGGCACAGAGCTGGTGGCGAAAATGTCTTTATAGTTTTTGAAACAAGTCTGTGACATAATTTTCTTGTTGTATGAAGTGTTAATATCAAACTCCCATTGATTAGGAACAGCTGCTTACATGCAAAATGTATGATAGTGGAAAAAGGAAACATAATCCAGCTTTTTTTTGAATGCTTTCATGACAAGAAGGTGCTTCTTTATCTGGAAGCAAGAGAGCCTAGCCTTTTGATATTGTAGCTTTGGTGTATAGCTTAGCCAATCTGCAAAAAGATTTCATGTCTTTTGGCTTTTATTTGAACCTTGGTCTTCTAAAGCCTAGTCCAGAACTGTAAAGCCTGTTTTTTCAGATCAATGCTGTTCTTACAATATACAGGCATCTATGTCAGTGACTGAGAGAACATGTAGAAATTGTAGGTTGCTGTTTATTATCATGCTTTTCATTTCAGAGGTCACGTAGATAAATCCTGGGTATAAGAAAACAGCGCATCAGGTAGTCCTGGCATATGGGGTGTGTCAGTAAATTGTAGGTTACTAGTTAATTTACAGTCATTAGTTTTTTTCGAATTTGTCTCAACAGCAGAGAAGATTGAGATAGTTAGTTCTGCTTTCAAGTCATTTTAGCTTTACTTTTTAGGGGAAAGCAACTGAATGCACCTGCTTGAATTTTGGTAATGAAGCCATTTTTAATATGGAAAACAAATTTTCCAGATTGTTACCTGTGGCAATTCCTGTCTTTGCGTTTTGATCTCCATTCCAAATTCAAGCATGTCTGATCCAAATCAGTTTGTGGGATAATGTTTAGACAGTTTGTAACACATGACAGTTTTGAAACATGACTCTGCCAAAGCCTTACACTATAGTGCATCGCTTTGTTGACTGTTGGAAAACTGTGTGCTACTGCACATGGATATGGAGTGACACCCTTCTAAAATAAATACAGGTGTCTACCAGAAAAAGGCCTTCCAGTGATGCGAACCAGATGAGTTTTCCTTTCACTGTGTAAACAAGCCCTTAGTTTTGCTACAGGCTTCTACCAAGTTTTGGAAATGTTGAAAGGCAAAATGCAAATACACTACTGTTGGTAGCTGCAGGCTGCCACCCCAGGCAGCTCAGAATAAGGTTAAAGGCAACTAGAAAAATCACAAGGAGTCATTTGGGAAGCTGAAATGATGGCGCCTCTCCACCTTTGTTAGGAGACAAATAACAATTGGATATTTGATGTTATTTCCAACTTGAGTGAGAAAACTGGGGTCCTGAGTAGAAAATAGTATTAATAATAATAATAGCGCAGTTAAACATGGCTGTCACATGAACTAGTTTCTTGTACCACACTGTTTTGTTCTTTGCAGTTGTGTAAGTAGTTTCTAGGCATTCATTGTAGCGCTGTTACTACTCTGTTCTTTTCTATTTGGCAGAATATATCTAACCAAGGCTTTATCTTTATTCCTTTGACTTCTTGCTTCTCAAAGGGGAAAAAAACTCCAACACCCTCCATTGTGTTCTATAAAATAGTAAAGTCAAACACATTTGCTGCTAATGGGATCTCTTTACGGAGGACTCTGCTTCTAGCTTGTTCAAGTGTATAAATGAACAGAGAGGCTTGGTGTTGTGAAAATAGTAAGTGAACACCCTTCATTTGCAGTCTCTAAAATATGTTGGTCAGAGCTACCCCTCAAGATTTTTCCAGCATAACTATTTCGTTAAGATTGTGCAGAAATCACCCTTCATACCATATTCTCGACAAGATTCAATTAGATACCACCAAAAATGCGTTTCTGACAGTATAGCATGTTTTTTTTCAGGGAGGCAGTATTAGCTGTTCTGGCAAAATAACTTTTTTGCCTGTGTAAACCACATCTCAACTAAGCAGATTTGCTAGTATAGCTAGTTTAGCAAAGCTCTTCTACTATAGGAAAGACTTTATTGATAATACTGTGAGGTTCCCACAGTAGATGAAAGGCACAATACAAAGGGCTTTATAAACATGAATTAAGCTTCACAACACCCTTGTGAAATAAATAATTCTTCTAGCTTGCCAATGTCTAGTTTCTTTTAATATGAGATGTTTTGCAGGGATGAGAAGGAAGGGTAGAAGATTCAGAGCTGGGAGAGTAATGTCTGCTAGCATTGTAGTGTGGATAAACTAAACAAATTTCTAACCTGTTGCAGTCCCCTGCCATCCCTGATGTTGAAAATGTCCTAGAAAAATCAGTGGTTCAGACTATCAAATTGCTTCTGGTTGCTGGTTTCACCTGATCTTTGATTGTATGAGGAGTTTGGGCGCTGACACTTGAAATTTCTTTCTTGTTGAAAACCTGGACCTGACTTTTGTATGTGGTATTCTCATTAACACTGTTTTTAACTACAGTGTTCTCTCTGACTGATTTGCATTAGGCTCTTTCAGCCTCATACTCTTCATGTAGTAGTTCAGCGTATGAACAGCTTGCTCACTTAAGGGATCTCAAAAGGAATGGAGAGAGAAATAAAACTACAGATTTATGCACAAGAATAATTTGAAACTCAAGTCACTGGAAAATGAGAGTAGTCTCATACTGAGTTCACCCACGTGGTCTTAATTCAGACATTTTTGTGGGTTAATTATTATGTAGTCTTTAATTACATTATCACATTCTATTTGTTTCACTTCTTAGGGAACAAGAAACAGAAGAACTCTACAGGGGGATGTAGGTTAATTTTCTTCTCTACCATTTGTCAACATTGCTTTTGAATTCAGCCTGTAAACCTTTAGATCAGGCCCAGGCGTTCCTGCAGCGCTCTGATAAACACCATATCCTGGATTCCTTAGTACATCTCTGAAGCGTTTAAGCAGGCTGTGCAATTTATTCACTTCCTAGTTCAGGGCCTTCAGGTGATAGTAACTGTTTTCACAAACAAGGTATTTATCCTCACTAAGTGTGGCAAGGAACTCACTTTTGAGAAACTATCCCAGATCTCCTGAAATTTGGCTGATGGTGGAGACATCTGACAGGGTTCCCTGTCCTAACCCTTCTCGCATGCGAGGGAGGTTTTGGTAACTGTTTGGCAGTGTGCCTGGTCCTCCAAGAGGTGCTTGATCTATTAGGAGTATTTCTGTGCTCTGTTTCCACAGCAACAGCACGCTTTTCTTCTCCCCCCCTCCCCCAAGATGTCTGTTACCTTGAGAATTAGATGCGTAGAAAAGCTTGGCCCTCTTGTCCCCTCTTGAGATTTCAGTTAACACAGGTGAGGAGTGGAAGGAGTAGGATGGGGAGAGTGTGACTCGTGGCAGACACAGTGGAAGTAACTAGTCTTACTAATGTGGGCTTTAGTGTTAATAGAATAATTGTTTTGAAAGTCACACTCTTTCTAAGCTCTGGACATGAAAAACCTGGGTCTGGATTGTCAGGGACAATCATCACAGCCCTTTGAGTGTGCTCTTGTAACAATTTAGGGCCCACATCCACTTCATGCATGTGTGCAGTAGGAAACCAGGTGTGCATTCTTCGGTCCACCTGCTCACAGACACTTTACGTGTGCATGTCATGTTAAAAAAGCTATTCTGTCACAGCATTTGTCCTGATGTTTCAGGGAAGGGATGAGTTAATGTTTAATTGCTCCACTGAAATAGGATGTAAATGCTAAGCTACCTCTTGGGCACTCTGCCTCCTGTAGGTATCAAGATACTTCCCTTCAAACTGAAGTGCACATGCCTGTCTCAACATCCGTTGCAGTATGAAGGGCTAAGAAGCTTTCAAATTTTTAGATATTTTCATAGGTAGATCCTTCTTGTTACCGTTTAAAGGGTGAAGACAGAAGCATATAGCTTGATACTGATCTCTTGCTGGGGTTGCCTTTTTTCATCTGTAGTTAAGAAAGCAGTCTCCTCGTATATGGGTCTAATGCAAGCCTAAATACAATTGTTTTATTTTTTTCAACTGTGTATTTTGCCTCTTCCCCAGAATCCGGGTCCTGAGAACTAAGCTGTCATTTTTTCCTGCAGAGTATATAATTTGTGGTACTGAGCTGTTACCTGTGGGGGTTTTTTTGTTGGTTTTTTTTTTTTTTGGTCTCCTGTACTCTTCTTCCCTTTCTTGCATAGCCTGTTTTAGAGAGCATTGTTGTATGTGCCATTCTGCTTTTAACACATACACTAACCCAGTATACCATGGAATAATTTAAAATTTCATTTAATTTAAAATTCAGACAAGTTGATTATATTCATAATATTGGATTTGGGAATCTCCATTCCTTTAAGAGTGAATGTCTAAAGTAGTATCTGTCACTATGTTATGCTTTTGCAGTACAGACTTTTGCTTGATGTCAGAGTGGCTCTTTATCATCAGTATTTTAGTTCCTAGCATTTTTGATTCAAGATGGCAGAAGTTTTATATTTTTCTCTGACAAACAGTAAGTGGATGTGTTGACT
Organism: Pseudotriccus pelzelni; assembly: GCA_035584735.1. NCBI lineage: Eukaryota > Metazoa > Chordata > Aves > Passeriformes > Tyrannidae > Pseudotriccus > Pseudotriccus pelzelni. The sequence continues at coordinate 15,025,854 of JAWMRA010000162.1, forward strand.
GGCAAAATGAACAGTTAATGTATGAAACCACAAGATCTAGAGTGTCTTGGAAAGATTGTTTATAGCTATCTTTACAGTTCTAAGGCCAGAAATGCACTTAGGTATATAATGCTTATCCATCTAAAATGTTAAAAGCTGCTCAGGATTAAGCATCCAAATCAGACGTGTCTTATATGTACAAAAGCCAGAAATTAATAAGAATACCTTTTATTACTTTCTCATTATAAGCACATATGGATGCACTTTTCTTGTTAAAAATCTTATACTTAGTTTAAAGATGAAGAGCATTCCAGTACTGAACCTTTTTATAATTGCAAATGAGTTTTTAAGATTTCAAGTCTTGTGTTCCTTCACTTTAGCTCTTTCTGGCTGTATCTAGCTCTTTTTGACTGCACACTGAAAAAAGTGTACATTTTAGTTTACTGTAGAGCTTGTTTATTAGAAAAGCAGAGTAAAAGATTCCATGTCTGCTTAACATTCAGTAATTTGCCATTAACCTACTTGACACAAGTTAAAATTTATGTTAATACTGTCTTGATTAAACAGCACTCATTATCACTCACTCTGATTTGGCCAAATCAGTTTCCTAGCAAACGTCTCAATAAAGAGCTCACGCTAACCTGAGATGCTGTGGTATGTCCAAATTAAGTTGAGTGTATTGCAGTGATGTTTCACACTTGCATAGCATCTTTGATTTCAAAGCATTTCACACATTCATGTATGATTGTGGGAAAAAGTATTAAGTGATACAATGACCAAAGCAAACTTACAGATTTTTAAAGAGCTAGAGGACATTTTATAATTTTCCCAGATGTCTCATATTACAGTTTTTAGTGTTTAGTACAAAGTAGTTGGTGGTTTCTAACACAAACCTCAGTTTCCGTAGGTTACAGAAGAAGGTTTGAGTTAACCCTCTGAAGGTTGAAACAGATGCTTCTCTGTATATTAAATATTTCAAACAACAGCTTCAAACTACTTTTTAAGTAATCCTTTTCATCCAATCTTGGAATCTTTAGTGCTCTTCAATTTTCTTTAATTTTCTTTAAATATTATAAGCATAGAAAATACTTGTGATTTTTCATCTTTACATTCAGTTATTCTTTGGTGCCTACTTGCAACATCACTTAAAACTCCTCTTGTGTAGCCTTTGCCAAACTAACAGAACACTGAAGACATTTTTTTTCTGTGTGCAATGTTAGCTTCATAGCTAAGGGTTAAGACATTTCCTCCTTAAGTCCTCACAATTTGTTTTTATGTATTTTGTTACTTCAGTTTATGTATCCAGGAAAAGCTAATACAAGTCATAATTGTGCATATGCAAATCTAAGGATTTTTCTATATTCAAATTGTTTACCTGTAATGTACTTTTCTAGCTCCTATTTTTCATCCTTTTCAGCATTTGAAAATTGGATTATAGTTGCAGTGTAGTGCCAAGCAGATATGTGATATGTGATACAAACCAAGTCTCTGCCTTATTTTTTCTGTTTAAGAATTGGACTTAGTATGTTTAGCATTTGCTTAATGTTTAAAAATTGTACTTTACAGATAGCCTGACTCAGAGCAGACACTGAAGGCAACATGCCCAAGATTCCTAGTATTTCCTGTAATTCTGGTTGTGTTTTCCTGATTTGATTTGAAATGAATTAATTAAGAACTATATGTAATTTCATAGATGTGTGATGTATCAAGTTTGTGGTTCATCAGATAACATTGACTCACCTCTGTGCATGCACCTGGCTGGATTTTCTTGTAGCCACAACTCACTTTATTGCCAGATTTTCCCAAGCTTAAGGTTACAGGGCCATCTTTTAAGGTTGATGTCCGTGTTATGTTACAAGTTGAATACTTCATTTGGATTTCATCCGTTCTTGAAAGCAAAGAGTACTTTTTCAAAGTATTAAGACAATTTATTGCATTTATTAGGTTTTTATATAACTCAAAGGCGGATGAAGTGGGTTTACTTCAACAAGGGATTAATATTTCAGTAATGAAGACAAAAGTTAAGGAAGCTGAGGAACAATTAACAACAGGCTGAGAAGGTGGCCCCCTTTTGACCCCAAAGCCCCTGTAGTCTGTTGGCTGCATTGCTGGTGGGGAGATGCTGGATGTGGGAGCTTTTGAGTTCAATTTAGCGCTGGTACTGTAACATTTAAAGGAAATGAAGGATGTGACAAGTGAGAACTGGTAAGAGATCCAGTGAAGCTTTCTGAGCTATTAATGGTCCTCACAGTGGAGTTCTCTTACATTATTCATGGCCTTTAAGCTTTTAGCCGAGCTGAGCACTCTGCACTCAAGTGTGATATTAGAAGGTAAAAGGAAATTAACCCGCTCGTGACATATTGAAAGTTTCTTGCCAAAGGAATAATTTTGACAGTGTGTTGAGGGGATAGAAGCATGTCTGAGAGAGGGGAAAACTGATTTCAACTCTGAACTGATCTAAGAAAGTGCTGAAGCAGGAGTACCCTGCAGCGAAGCGACAGAAAGGCCAACTGAACCTGTATGTAAGTCCTGGAGTCCCTTCAATACCTTAGCCTTCCTCATCAAAGTATGTCTTCTGAGTTTCAAAAGAAGGTGTGACTTAGAGCTGCAAGATGAACAAATACTCAAATCTTTCCAATGGTGCTAAGGAGGGCTTTGCTGTAGAAGGCTTCTGTGTGTTAAGACTGACAGAAGCCACTAAAACCTTTCAATGATTCTGTGATCAGATACCAGAAACCTGTATCTGAATTCTAGCTGGAGTCTGTAGATTTTACTATTTGTGATTGTTCATTTGAACATGTTTATCTTTTTTAAAGTAAACTCCGTATGTTAAGGATTTTTCTCTTCTTCCTCTCTCTTGTACCGTTTTTAATTTATCCCACCATTATGTCTAGTAGGGTTGAGTGCTCAAGGGGGCTTTTAGGAAGGGTTCATAAACAGGAGACTTTTAATGCGTCAGATCTATACTGGTAATTGATCTATGGGATATAAGTGCTAGAGTGGTCTCTTATATCCAGCTTTTACTCCCTGTCTATCCCCTAGCTCCTCTGAGGTTTCACAGCAAGAATCCAGAATGTAAAACAGATCATTGCAAACTAGTGGAGAATGACCTCACTTAGAGGCTAAGAGTTATTTTGGGGAAGGAGCAGAGAGGGTGACATTAGATAGAAGTCCTTTGGTGGTGCATAAACTTTAAGATGCCTAAATTTCAATCTACTATATGTACCTTTTGTTGATAGGACTAAAATATATTACTTTGGAGGCAGGAAAAATAACGTGGTGGAAAAATGCAATACCTGTGCCAAGCACTGGTTAACTTGTGAGCACAGAACACCTATTTCCCCATGTGTTCACACAGTCTTTATATCCAAATTACTCCTTTCCCTTTCATGCTTAAAGAAAACTATGTTCAAAGATAATATTTTTGAAATCAGATTATTATTTAGAAACACAAGGTCTAAGGCTTCTAGTTAAAAGTCAGTTCTGAAAATTTTACCTTGGAATGTATATGTCCTCTAGGCTGGAGGGAGTGATTTTGTTTTTGTTGGAACCAAGAATTTAATGCTTTTGCCACTCAACATATGTCTTAAGAATAATATGATTGAAAGACTGTGCATTGTAGTCCAGCAGTCTGGGATAAAGAGTCTCAATGAACAGTGTATCTCTCTATGCTGTAGTTCTCAGGAGAGACTGAAAATGTGTGAACCACAGCAATAAAGACCCAGAGGAAAATGATACAGAGAACACAGTAACTAGTGCTAGTCTGGATATCCTAACTGCACCCAGTACATTTAAAAGACAGAAAGGAAAAGAGTTTTTAAAAAAATAAAAATTTGTGAAGACTGTTGCTCTGGGATTGTGCTCTTGATTGTGCAGCCTGATAGCTGCATCTGAAATGAGCTGTTGCAATTTTACCCCTTGGACGATTTTCAGGCTACTAAACATTTTTTTTGCTGGCAGATATCAGCAATATATGCTACTGAATCCCCTAGAGATCCAAATGTTACTAATGGCAGCCTTCAACTGATGATTGAGAAACTGTGTTGAAAGTTTTGCTTGAAGTATGCTAAGCATTTGATAGTTAAGCAGTTAAACTCTTTTTGACTCAACTATGGCATTTCCTTATAATCATTGCTAATGGCAGATAATTTTCTTGATCTGGTGTTTTTGCTTCAGTGTCCATCAAGATACATGATCAGTAACAAAAGCAGTGGAAAAGATGCTGGAAGTTCCAGAATGTCTGTTTTGAAGGGCTTTAGCAGACCATGCTTTCCTGCTACTTGGCTGTGATCTTATGAGAGACAGCCTTTTACAATAGCTCAGTTGTCAGTTAATTTTGTGAATGATTGCAAAAATTCCTGTATTGTTCTGTCCTTCTTTAGGTAATACTTTCAGATTCCTTGTGTGTTCCTTATTTAAAGAAATCTCTGTAGTGTTACAGCCTCTGTAATGGTACGAGCAGGTGAACTCCCCGGGCTCCCCCACTCAGTCAGTCATAGTGGGGAGGTCTCTGTACACCTGCCAAGTACTGCAGGAGAGCCACACTTGAAGTCCAGCCTTCAGTTCCTTCCCATCAGCAATTGGAAGGGCACCTGCAAGAGCCACTGGGGCAAGGATGCAAACCTCTGACTTGAAATGAAGAAGCCATTTGCTTAGCTTCCATTGCAGTTAGTAGTAAAAAGGGAATATATTGGGTTTTCATGGTAACATTTTGGTAGTGGGAGGGCCACAGGTGTGAGAAGCTGCCAGAAGCTCTCCCTGTGTCCAGCAGAGCCAAAGCCAGATGGCTCCAAGATGGACATGGACCTGCTACTGGGCAAGGCCGAGCCCATTAGAGATAGTGGTGGCACCTCTGGGGAGAGGAGCCCATGCTGGAGGAGGTTTGCTGGCAGGACTTGTGATCCCACAGGGAACACATCTGTTCCTGAAGGACTGCCCTCTGTGGAAGGGACCCACACTGGAGCAGTTCATGAAGAACTGCAGCCTGTGGGAAGGATTCATGCTGGAGAAGTTTGTAAAGAACAACTCCTGCGAGAGGGACCCCACACTGGAGCAGGGGGAGAGTGTGAGGAGTCTTCTGCATAAGGAGGAAGGAGCAGCAGAGACAATGCACTGACTGCAACCCCCATTTCCCATCCCCGTATACTGCTGGGGGGAGGAAATAGTGAAAAGCAGGAATAGAGTTTGACCTGGAAAGAAGGGAGGAGTGGGAGGAAGGTGGTTTTAATATTTGCTTTTATTTCCCATTATCCAGCTCTGATTTGATTGGTAATAAATGAAATTAAGTTTTTCCCCAAGTTGAGTCTGTTTTACCTGTGACAGTAATTGGTGAGTGACTTCTCTGTTCTTGTCTCAACCTACAAGCCTTTCATTTTATTTCCTTTCCTCTGTCCACCTGAGGAGGGGAGCGATTAGAGCAGCTTCAGTGGGCACCTGGCATCTAGCCAGGATCACCCCACCACAGGGAAAGAGACAGTGAAATAAAAAGCAATAGTCCAAGTGTGAGAGAGCAGGGAAACACCACTCTGTCAGAAATGTGACAGGAAAATCCTGCTCTGGAGAACAGGTAAGCTTAGCCTGGGAAATAAGGGGGAGGAACTGCAGACCGGCTTTTGCATCCAGCATGCTGGCTCCATTTGACTGTTCAGCATGCCTGCTATGCTTAATAATGTTGGTATTTAAATAGTTTTAAGCAGACTTTGAAGTTGGAGCCATGTTGAGTTAAGGTAGAGGTCAGTGTGTTGCAACTGTTGGCTGAGCATTGCTAACACCTTTGTGTACTTTTACATTATTAAACTCCTTGACCAAAAAAATTTAGGTGTAGGACTTTTAATGTTTGCAGTTTTATGTGGCAAACTCCAGCAAATCACAGAAGGCTGTTACTTTTCTGCATCCACAGTACTTTTCTTCGTGGCCTAACTGAACATGTGAAATGATTTGGGCACGGATTTTTCCTCCAACATGCAGAGAAGCGTGTATTTATGGTTTTAAATTTTAAACCATGCTTGTCAAGAGTTTTAAAGCAAGAAAATCCCAGGAAAGAGAGAAATGGGTATCTCCCATTCGAAGTGCCTGGGAAACTGGTACAGAGCGGCACTTCACGCGTCAACCCCTGCGGGCACTGGCAGCAGGAAATTTTAAAGAAGAGTATCAATGTAGACAAGCCCAGGGCTGCTTATGTGGAAGGAATTAGTCCAGAAGATTTTATCTTCTGTTTAGGTTTGCTGTTCGCTCTCCATGTCACAAGTCATACCTCCTCACTCTTCTCCTTCCTTCAAACTTCCAGGAGAGCCTTCTCTTGCAGGTGAGGCTCCCCTTCCCTCAGCTTTGTTTGAATAGGGTGTGAGAGACTCAGCAGAGCCTTGAAGAAGGGCATGCAGCTGTATTGCCTGTACTGTCAAGAGCATTTAGAATACTTGGGATGGTGATTGCTGGAGGCAAAATGCTGCTTCAGACCTTTTAAGATATAGCTGAGTGGAGACTGCACAGGTATAAAGAGGCCAGTATGGGTTGAACGAGCAATTAGAGGAGAGCACTCCAGTGCAACTGAAGTGGGAAAAAAGTGTTTCCCAAGTCCCGACACCTCCTGCCCTCCCCACCCTCTTTGACAGCAAAATGTTTACATAATTTGTAGAAAAACTGCTCTCAAATGTCTGTAATTTTGTGTATATTCCCATGGGTAAAAATGCCTTTAGAGATCTGTAATTTTGTGTGTATTCCCGTGGGGACAGTAGAATGTGTGATATAAACCACCTTTGATCTTTGGCACATAATTCGTCTGTTCCCTCAGAGTTGCTCGGCCCTTCTTGCACTCAGAGGTTGCTGAAACTGGCTCAGCATCAGTCCTGAGGTCATCAATGTCCTGAAAAACTTCATTCTGGACCCTCATCTGTGCACTGTTTCCCCAGGGGTCCAGGGAAGCTCAGGGCTAAGCCTTCAGTGTGCCTGTCTTCTCTTCTGTCTCCAGCCTTGTCTCCTGGATGGGCCATGGTCTTGTCCAGTCTCTAGCTCCATCTCCTTTTGCCGTGAACTTGTCCCTCGGGTGGCCCCTGGACCTGTCCCATCACTCTCCTTGTTTGGGATTGCCATGGACCTTGTTACCAGCACACAGCTCTGCCCACCGTGTTCGGAGATGGTGGGACTACAGCCTGTTCTGCATTTCTATGGCATATTTTGTCAGATTTTTTTATCACTGTACCTACAGTGATAAAATTTTTTACATTTTTTCTGCAGATGAAACTGCAGCTGGTATGTCCTCTATTTTCCATAGTGGATCAGAGCATCTGTCCATTATGATTCAAAGTCCTTCCCTGTCAACAGTAGCTCTGTTTAAGAACAAACTTCTGTAGAAGATTATTATATTACACTTTTTCTAGGTGTTTACTGTTACATTTTCCCTTGAAAACAGAGTGTTTCTGTGCTTTCTTGTTAATGTTATTGTCATTAATTCAAATATTCTTACTACAAATGTTAATATTTTGTAATATTCTTAACATCAGTGAAATGTCAAAGTAAGCACTACAGGCTAATTGTGTGTGATGTGAAACTGTATAATCTGAAATTACCTGCATTTTTGTCCCTGAGTTTCATTATGTATGCCCTTTTTCTTTTATTAGGAAACTAAATTAATAATTCTTAACCTGTCTAGCCTCTGCTCTGGACTGTTTTGGATTTTTTCATGTGCTTCTTACACTTCTTGTTGGATTTAAAAAAAAAAGAGAGAGTAGAAAACCAACAGACTTTACATGGTTTTATTTTTCTCAATTAGCAATTTCAATCCATTATTTCAATATTTTCCTGTTGTTTTAAGATCAAGTGTTGAGAACTGAACAGTGTTTCACAGCGCAAAAAGTGTTAGCTCTTGTACTACTCGCCTTTTAATTTCCCATGCATCTTAATATAACTTATTATGTATTTTTACTTCATTTTTTGTTGTCACTACTTATTGAGCACACAGTGTACCTTCATGAAGGTGTCTAGCTTTTCTTCTTTTTTTTTGAGACAGTAATTTATTTATGACCTTGTTTAACAAGAATTACGAGTGGTTATAATTTTCACTGTTTAGTACTTTGCTTGAATATAACATGTCATGTCATATAATATTTCTTCTACTTAATGCAATTATTCTGAGAGGAACACATATATATGTATATATATAAATGAAATTTTTGTTTGGATTACAGTTTGTATTGCCAAAATGCATAGAGTCCTCATCACAGGTCAGGTGCCAGCTGTTTTATGTGCTCCATGAATGCAGTACAAAACCCCAAATCCTTAATTTGAACTCATTAGCAAGCTACAGAAGTCAGGTTTATTAATCAAAAACTCACTGTGCCACCATTTCTGCATCTTTACAGTACAGCATTTGCTACTTCAAATCTTTCAAATCTTTTCCTACTGTTTTGTTTGATTAGTTCAAATAGATGTATTTTCCGTTCACCAGCACTATGATTTTATCAAACAGCTTGCTTTACGTCAGTATTATGTGCCATTTTTTCTGAATTTGTGTTCTGCATTTTGTACCATGATTTGTATGATATGAAAGTTGTTTCCATATGAATTAGATTCTGTTTTTCTCTCAATAGAGAATGTTTTATTAGACTCTGTGTAATTCTCTGCATATGACAAATCTTTTCTTACCTCATAAGTGTGATGTGCTCTGGTTTGTAGCACACTGTGACCGCAGCCTGTTGACTTCTGTCATTCTACTGCATTTCAGTTTTGCTTGTTAGGTCGTTCTCTTCTTTCATGGCAGAGTAATTTTCTTTCTCTTTTATACAATTCAGCCTGCATCAGCCTCTTGAGCTCCAGATGTTACTGGTCTAAAAATGGGACAGAAATTAACCCTGGACTCAGAAGACCCCAAACACTCACTTTTACCATTTTTGCAGTCTACCCTGTATGAATGCATCTTATGTCTCTCAAAGGGAAAACATTTTGTAAGGGGTGAGGGCTGTTTCAGAGCCCGTCATTTCCATGTCCCTCTACTGTGAGGGATACCTGGAGTAACAATGGGCTGGACAGATAAACCTGTTATCCAGATTCTCCAGCTGTGTTTCCCCTACCTTGTGGGCACTGTTCAGTGCTGTTCTGTCCACAGGCTGCCTGCACTCGTAGCTGTTACATACCTGGGGCTCATCATCCGCTTGTCAGCAATTATGCGTTATTTCCATACCACAGCTTCAAAATCTATCCCTGTCTTCAGAGCTCCAGACAGGCTTTGCGTTCTCATATTGCCTTGGTTATAGAGCTGCCCTGTTCTACAAGGGGTACTGGTGAATGGGGGAAAGGAGGATCTGCTGGCAGAGAGGATGATGAAGAGGAAAATACTGGGCAGAGTCCTTTCCTAGTAAGCAGGAGATCTGCATTTCTGTTTCTACCCGCATCCTAAGTAGTCAAAATTAACGTGCTATGTGCTGGAGCATTTCCTGACACTTGCTGTAGCAAGAAGATGTAGGATGGTTCCTGTTTGCAGCAGCAAGGTGAATGATGACACATATGGAGACGTGATTCTGCTGGCATTGGGTGCCCATAGGCCTTGTTTGTCAGCAGAGCAGCAAGTGCAGGGTCTCCACTTCAGTTCATCTGGCTCAGAGAGCTGTTCCCAGCATCCCTGAGCTTTGCTGGGGTCAGGGAGAGTCTGGGGTGATCAAAGCAATGCGACTTTTATTTTCATTTATGTGGGGGCTGGGGAGAGAGCTGCCTGTTTTGTAAGAACTTCATTGTGATAGATTAACTTTCCTCTTGAATGATTGCGTATTGTACATCCAAACGAGAGATTGCAAAGTGGCCCAGCAGCCCGAGCACAGCAATTAAAAGGCTCTGTGTGGGCAGGGAGGGCTCCCTTGGCACGGCCTCCTGCAACGCGTGGGGTGTCAGGCTCCATGTGCCTGTGCTTCCTGAGGGAGCCAGCCCTCTCCCTCCCTCCTCCCCAGTGCTCCAGTAGGTCCCTAATGAACCTCAGTGGGAAAAGATGAATTCAGTTCATGAATAGCTTTAAAGTCCTCTTTCTCCCACCCACTCCACTCTCTGTCCTGGGAATGTGCTGCCCACACAGTGACCAGAGAGGAATCTGGAGATATTTGCAAGATAATGCCGTATCAAATGTTCCATTCTCACACTTGATTCTTGAATGTTCAAACCTGTTTACATATTTCCTTTCAGTTTTCATGAATAAGCACACTACTCCAAGACTAAAAATGGGGAAATGCATTTCCAAATGTGCGAAGCCACATAACTGTAATAAATTGCTTTAATTATGTATGGTGTGGTTAGTTTCTGTTAGTTTCTGAGAGCCTGTTGTGCATTTCTGCCTGCAACAAGTAGCCTTTCCTGTTTGCTTGCCGCTGTTTACCAGTCTGGCTGTCCTCCCAAAGTAATACTCATCCAAATTCTCCACTTGTCAAATGCTCACCAAGAGCCTTTTTGATCTTCAAATGCTCAGTGTCACCTTGGATGGCACTCTGGCAGACTGCAAAAAGTAGAGACTAGTTTTTTGGTTAGGAATTTGGTGTCTTACCATGTCTTTAAGTGTTACGTTTTTAGCCGGTTTATGATGTTTTTAGAAAGATATAAAGTTACAGCTCAAGGCAGAGTGAATTCAGTTTCAGCCAACTCCTAAGCACAGGTGCAGGTCATTTGTATGAGCCTCCTCAGGCAGTCACAGCTCCTGGGAACTTGAGCAGTGCTGTTCCATGCTTTTCTGTAGTTACTATTTTTCCTGGTAAGTGTCAAATTCCTTTATTTTTTTCCTTTTATTTACTGTTTGGGAAGACTGGGAAAGTGTGCTATCAAAGTGGTTTTGTTTCTTTATTTTTGAATGACAATAGCTACAGAAGCATAATTATTTTTACTGCTGGCTAAATAATACTACTTATTCTTTTTTCTTGTCCACCTGCATTGCCTGCATTTGACTTCTTTTTGTTTCTGTCAAAAATGCTTTTTAACTCTTTCACCTTTTGTAAGGCAGGCAGTTTTGGAGTTACTAAACTGAAGCTATTCCCTACAGCAATCAGTGTCTTGAGGTGTTAGGAGGTGTGAGGAAGGGTCTTACTTTCATGACTTTCAACTTGAAGTTGAAAAGGCAGTGGCAAAGATTAAAGGAAAGCTCTTCTGCTTTCTGTTAGTGTTTTTCCCTGTCTGCAGTGTGGAAGAGCTGTTCAGTGCTGTTGGGATTAAATGCAGAGAAGAACTGACAATAAGATTTTGTCTTCCTCCGTAAAGAAATGATTTTTTTAGAAGATTCAGAGTCAATTTGGGGAGGTAAAATGACCCTTCACATTATGGTGACCTGTCTGTGCCCATCATACCCCTAGCCTTCTCTGAGGAGCTCCAACAGAGCCAGCCACGGTGGTCCTGAGTGTCTAGAAATAACCTTTGTGCAACCTTTCCCACAGATGGGAAACCAATAGTGTTCATTTATTTCTCTGTTCGTAACTATCTGTGTGAGCAAAAGGGAGGTACTTGCTCTTCCTTCCTGAAACTTTCTCTGTAGAAGTTGCTCTGCTCTCATGATACAATGACCGTATTAATAAATTCCTCAATCAAAGTAATCTGATTAAATTGATGGGGAAGAGAGAGCCAGCAATGACGCAAACAGATTATTTTAAAATATATGAGACACCCAATTAGTCACTGACTCAGCATTTAAATGGAAGTGTTGCTCAAGAGATTTACTGGCAACCACTGTAATAAATTACAATATATGGCTTTTCATCTACGAGAAAGGCTTGTGTACTGTTACAGAGACCTGTAAGTAAAGCATTAACAAACTGTTGCGCGTAAGAAATATTAGTTATATCTTACTTTTAAAAAAAATATGTATATATTTGTGTATTCATGCATTTTGCTTAGTAATGGAGAAACATATATATGGAGAGATTAGCTTGGATTTTAAGCCTTGTACATGTACTTCAGCCAGGACCTCATGAATGTGTTTTCAGGCATATAGGAAACTGAGACTTGAGTAGGAAGGGAGTTGCTTTGTGTCGCCGAGGTTTCAGGGGCAATCCCTTAGAGTACAGAGATAATGGAGGGGAAGCTTTCTGTCAGGGAGCATATGTTTTTTGTGGTGATTACACTGTGTATAGATTAGGACTTCTGGGAGGGAGGGAATGGGAAGATGTGCTTGGAACACAGGACCATCTGCCAGTACCTTGGCATGGTCATTTCACTAATGAGAAGCTTATTAGCTTGAGTCCAGCAGATATAAGAAAGGCAGCGAAAGGGACAGAAAACTGTCATCCAGCTGCCGTTGAAAAGGGGGAGAGATGGCTCTGATAACTTCTAAAATCTAATTTTGTTAGAACTATTTATGCTCTTCTAGGTAAGAAAGTATCAGTCTTCTTACTGATGAAAAAATATTTTCCTAAGTTTTGTGATGCAGTGTGGGACGTTCTTTGGTAGGGAAAATATAATAAACTGAGGGTGAGCTGGAACAGGCAAGAGGGTGCTAGGAAAAAAGGAAGGAACCGTGATTTTTAGTGGGAGGTTTGGTTTTTTTAACAAATGACTGCCTTTTTCCCTTGGTAAACCCTTGAAGGTGACCTGTATTGAATGTTGGATATTTAATGTTTGTGGTGACATATGATAACTCCTGGAAGATGCAACCCTGAGAGCACCACAGTCCCAACCCTGGCTATGCCAGGAACCTCAGAGTGCACAGTCTGGCCTGTGTTCCATGTGAGGCAGACAGAATGGTGCTCCAGGGGCAAAAACGCAGTGATTAGGAGCCTGTGAATTTTGTTCCTCTGACCTCACATTCCTGATTCTGCTGTTGACATGGTAAGTGTCCGAGCTTGTGCTCTCTTCCTCAGTTTTGCTGTCCTGTGGATCAGAAAAATTATACTCAGCCTCTTTTAGGGAGAGCTCTGCTGTTGTTCTGTTGACAGAAGAGTTAAATGCTATTGTATTTAAACAGCTCTGTTTTTCTTTTGACAGTTGAGTCAGACTTGAGTCTGGATGAGGGTAAGATGGCAGAGCCTTTGCCTGGAGAAAACGGTGGTTAGAAGTACAAAGTGGTTTGAGTGTTGGTATTTGGGAAATTATGTCCCTTTTGTTTGGTATTATACAAATCAGGTAAGACTGGTAGTTAAGCTGAAGGGAAAGAATGAGAAAAACCTGTTTCCCATGAGAAGCCCTGTAATCTGCAGGTGCCTGCATCGATGGGAGCGTGGATGTGTTCAGGACACAGTACAAGAGTTACGCAGTTCACCAGCCAAATTGTCTGTTAAATAAAGCTAGACAAGGACAATTTCTGTTTGCACTGCTAGAGTGGAAAAGGCAGTTTCCCTTGATGTTTTTGCTGATTTATGAGGTAAGTCAGATGGGGCATTGTCTCTGACTTTGTCTATTGTAAATCTGTTGAAACAAAAGGAACATGCATTTTCAAAAAAATGAGTAGAAAAATATAGCTTAGGAGTGTCAAAACACCTAAGCAGAGTGAGGCTTAACTGAAAGGGGTTTGGTTAGTCATCCACTTTGCAAATTCTCTTTTTGTATTGAGGATGGGAGAAGATTAGTGAGATGAAAATCTGTGTTATTACAGAGATAAGAATGGGCTATGGCTGGGTCCCAAAGGAGAAAGAAGTTTTTAATATTATTAAAAAAACGCAACCCTTTGTTGTGATTCATGTGTAATGCTTAGACAGTTCCATGCAAAAAAAATTACTATTATACTGTACAGCATGGTGTTCATATCTGTAAATGTATGTGCAAATACTGTCAAAACATAAATTTAGATCCTGACCCTGTGTGTGTTGAATTCAGTGGAAATACTTCTGATGGTTGTGACAAAGGTTTGATGAGATTCTCACATTGACATGTGAACGTCTAAAACTCAGACCAGATCTTCTGCTTTTGAGTACTTTTTCCTACCTGCCTTAAAATGGAGCAGAATTGATTCAAAGTCTTAAAGAAAACTTGTCCTGCACACCACACCCTGCTGTGTTTTATTTACTGAAGCACTGTATGATAGTATCCTAAAGTGGTAATACACACCTGCCGTGTCACAGGCTTTTTTCATTGAATCACAGAACCACAGAATCATAGAATATGCTGAGTTGGAAGGGAACAACCCATCAGGAGCATTGAGTCCAACTCCTGGCCCTGCACAGGACACCCCAAGAATCCCACCACGTGCCTGAGAGTTTTCCAAAGTGGCAGTTCATGTATTTTCTCTCTCAAGTAGTGGAAGAATGTTGTTGGCCCCACAAGGGCTTGGTAGGTCAAGGTTTTGGCTCAGTCTACAAGTCTAATAGGCTTTGCACTTAGTGAAGCCATAAAGAAACCTCAGCTGGCTGGATGCCACTCTTAAAAACACAAGTGTGGCCTTATTCTGAAATGATGCTCAGGCAAAGCTGTGTATGCCTCAATGTCTTGGGATGAGAGAGAAGTGGGAGGGGCCCTTTGCTGATGTTCCAGTGAAGCTTGGAAAGTGAGGTGTTTGCATGAAAACACAGGGAATTAAATCACTGATTGACTCAGAATCTCTGTGAAAGTGTAGAATATGACAGAGAAAGAGAAAGAAGGATGGCAGCAGAGAGCTTTTAACTTGAGATATGAAAGGAAATTAAGAAAGGAAGCAGAAATTTTAATTTCATTGCAAGCCCAAAACCTCCCTTAGCTGTTCATGTGAATTACGAAATTGTGGAGCTCTGTGCAATGCTTCCCTTCCATCAGCAGAGTACAGAACTGAATGCTGCCTGCATTGGGAGTATTACATACAGCTTTGCTTTAGTGCCTTTCTGGGTCAGTGCCTCTCAAACAATGCTGCACAGAGCTGCTTTAGTCGCGCTTCCATGAGTCAGTCTGTAGGTACTCCCTGGTTGTAACCCAGTGTCCTAGAGAATCCGCAGGCTTTTTTGACTACTAATCTCAAGGCAGTTATGGTGTTCCTTGAACTCAGGTTGGTTGATCATGTGTCCTTTTTTTCAGATGCCATTTTTCCTAACAATTCAACCACAGTCAGATTGTTGACTTCAAAAGACCAAGTGAAAGGATGTGGCCAAGTCCTTGCACCTGTAGCATTGAAAGAATTGATACTGCTGTCCTCAACGTTGTTCTGGCACTGCTCTCTCAGTAGCCATAATCTGTATCATTGTCTCATGGCAAATAAGGAGAAAGAAAATTACTTGTTTATGCAAAGATTTTTTTGTTGTGTCATAATGAACAATAGGATCCAGCGTCTGCATCATTTATAGTCTTTCAAAATGGGTTTGTGCACCAGATTGGCCTACCTTTGCATCCCAGAAAAGATAAAGGAAGAGGGATGGTAGTTAGAGCGTATTTTAATACACTTCCAAACAAGCTGGTAGCAGAGACTTCTGTGGATGGATCAGGTATATATTTCCATTCATGGGAAGGTTTTGTGATGGTTTGAGCATTTATGTAGCCAACCTCAGTGGCACTGGGGAGCCGGAGCCCCTGGGGAGGAGGGAACAGTCTGTTCAACATTTGTGTGTTCCTAACCAGCTGACTGCACCTGCGCTCTTTATCGTCAGTGGGCTGGTATGGAGGCTTTTGTAAAGTTGCAGTAGTGAGGAGCAGCAATTGAGAAGACTGTGTGGAAAGAGAAAGAAAGCTGTCATACCTGAAGTGTGGGGAAGATCCTGAAGATACTTGTCTATTTCTGAGGATTGGCTAAACTGAATTTGGGGCTGAACATTAAGCATACATATAAAAAGTAATTGGGTAGGAAGTTTTAATTCCTTCTTTTCCTTCACTGTCCTGAAAAACATGAATTCTTTTTACCTGTTTTCTCTGTTATATGTATGCCAATTAAGCAACTGCAGATAAAGCCAATGTTGCTAACAAGTCTTGTCTTGTCACAGTTTGACTTCAAGGTGTTGTATTTATTATTTTAGATTGTGCTGAATGAAGCCCTATGTCTGTAGTTTTTACTTGGTTTATTGGATTGAGCGTCTCTTCTCATTATGCATCTTTTCTGTACAGCCAGCTGTGCTATGGCCACTTAGTGGGCATCTTGGAAGTTACCACTATGAACCTCAAAATGCATACAAAGGAAGGTGTTTAAACAGCAGAGTTAAACTGAATTATGGGCAAAGCTCTATTTTCTTTATTGCCGTATGTCTTAAACATCATATCAGACGTGTTTTACACCTTTTATTTGGGTATAGATTTTTTACTTTATTGGTTTCCCCCCTTTATAAAAAATGAACAATATTAATTTTATTTTTAATTAGTTTCTTCATGGGGATGAATCATAGCTTAGAAGTGCAGATTCGTATAATTACATTTGTGAGGTTAAGTGAAGAGCTGTTTATACTTTGCTTTTCCCAGCATCATCTTAGATACCGGAGGACTCTCCTTTTCAATGTAGAGTGCACTTCACTTTATGTTAAAAGACAAAGATAAGAGCAGGCATAAGGCAACTGAAGAGGCAACACTGCCCAACATGAAGTCAGCAGGCTTCTGACTTAATTTTATTATTTTTTTAACAGAGGAATAAAATGAGAGAAACAAATTACCCTATTCCTCTTGAAATCCTCTGTGATAGCTGTCAGCTTCACTGGGGGCCATCATTTAGGCACAAAGCCTTTACATAGTCTTTTGCTGACATTAGGTTCATTTCTGTGGGATTTGGGCATGTAGGTGTTCTCAGGCTGCCTCTCTGGAAACCTAACACATGATGGCCTGTCATTAATCTGGTTGTTTGCTTATTTCTTTTTAATGCTATTTTTCTTAAGGTAACAATGGCTTTGTGATTGGTGCAGAGAGATAAGGCATTGCTTTGACTTTGTGAGCTATGGTTTATTAGGACAGGGAAGGACTAGTACCAAACTAGGTATCTTTAGTTCTTTTGGGAGCTCTTACTTTGGAATGCTTTGGGGAGGATTAGCCTAAACAAGTCGTTAGCAGAATGTTTTAAATTATCTGAATGGGGTGAAAGGTTTAAATACAGTGCTCTACTGCTTTAACCCAGTAATTCAGAGAATGCTCAATGCTATCAACTTAATTACAGCATTGCTGTCAGGAGGCAGTGGCTCTGTGGCAGGATGGAAACTGACAGCCTTTCAAGATATATCTGTCTAATACATAAATCATAATTGTTCCTTCTTCAAGACCCTTCTTTGCTCATTGAGGAACAGTCAGAAACAAAGGTGGGGGGGGAGGAAGAGAGAATTGTAGCTTAATCCGTTGAGGAGTCTGTTTCCTTCCTACCCACGAGGTGAGAGCAAAAAACAAAAGAGAACTAGGAGAGATCTTTTCCTAATATTTTAGTTGTATCCATTCCCCCTTTCTTTACAAATTGATTCTCACAAAGATGGCAAGATTTTAGCTGCTAGGCTGCAGCATTGGGAAGCAGATAGCTTTTGGGAAGCTGATAGCTTTTTCCCCATTGACCTTGGTTGTAGTGGGCTTGCTTTTTGCTCACTGGGAAACATACAGCTAGCTGTGATAGGACAGAAAAGGACAGAGGCAAAGACTGACAGCATTAGTCTTTTAACACTTCTCCACTTGCATTGGCCTTCCTGAACCAGTCAGGATGATGCACATCCCAGAGCAGCACGGCTACAAGCAAGCACAGTCATGCTGATGGGAGACAGGGCCTGGGCCACCTGCCCTCTGTGTCATGAATAGGCTTATGGACAGGAATCCTTTCCTTTGTGTGCTGGCAAGGTGATGCCACATAAGGACATGCAAGATCTGAAGTAGGGTGTTGGATGAATGATGAACTGTGCTAAGCCATTTGCTTTACATTATCATACCATAGAACTCTCTGCCTGCCTGTCTGTCTATCTAATCTATCATAGAACCATAGAATATCCTGAGTTGGAAGGGATCCTCAAGGATCATTGAAGTCCAACTCCTGGCCCGGCATAGGACAGCCCCGAGAATCACACAGTGTGCCTGAGAACATTGTCCGAATGGTTCCTGAACACTGGCAGACTTAGTGCTGTGACCTTGATGCTTCTCCTTTATCAGATGGCTATGCCTTTTTCTTCTGTTGTGAAAAATTTGCTGGTGAATTATGTTGAATCATACAAGAGGGAAGGGAGGAATTTAAGAGATCAGTTCTGGAACTTTGAAAATTAGACTTCTTTCTCGTTTCAGAAAAACAGGTTCACTAAAGAGTTTCACTGTGTCTCAGAAACTTTCTGCCGGATGCACGAGAATGAGCTATAAAGGAACTATCATAGAATCGTTTGTGTTGGAAGGGACCTTGAAGTTCCAGCCTCCCTCCATGGGCAGGGACACATTTCACTAGACCAGCTTGCTCAGAGCCCCATCCAACCTGGCCTTGAATGCTTCCAGGGATGGGACATCCCCAGTTTCTCTGGGCAGCCTGTTCCAGTGCCTCAGCACCCTCACTGTAAAGCATTTCTTCCTAACATTTAATCTAAACCTACTCTCAGCTTGAAGCCATTCCACCTTTTCCTGTTACTACATACCCTTTTAAATAGTCTCCATGTTTCTTATAGACACCTTTCAGGTACTAGAAGGCTGCAATTAGTCACCGCAAAGTCTTCTCATTTCCAGGCTGAACAATCCCAATTCTCTCAGCATTTCCTCACAGGAGAAGTGTTTCATTCCTCTAATCATATTGGGTGTCCCTCCTCTGTACTCACTCTAACAGCTTGATGTCCTTCCTATGCTGGGGACCCCAGATCTAGATACAGCACTGTAGGTGGTGTCTCAAATAAATGTGTTAAGATTTGATATGCTTTGATTGCCAAGTTCCTTGATTAACTATTTCAAGTATATACTTGCTGCCTAATTTCCATTTCTTTCACTTCCTTGAAGATCCTGACAGGGAATGCAGTTTTCTACATTGTGCTTCTTTCTTGAGCACTTGCAGTTTCCGACAGTAAAATTTTCTGGTAATTGTCCCTTGGTTTCATGTTTTCACAGATAGCTTTGTTTCTCCTCTTCCCCTTCGCTATGTACATTTTTCCCTTTCTTCCAGTTTGATTGCTGCAGTTCATCCATCCTGCCTTTCCGTACCTACAAAAAACCCAACTGTGTTGTTGCTTGTCTTTGTGCAGCTTTGAACTGTCAAGCTGTATGGTTCTTATAAAGTATTTGTAATCTAGGAGAAAATGCAAACCTCAGGTGCCTATGGATTTTATTCTCTTTTCTATTCTTTTACAGAAATTAACTAAAAATCTCCAACATTTGGTAAGCAGGGTTTCCTAGTCTCTATTTCCTTTTCTCTGTTTCTGTATTTCTCTATTTCTTTCTATTCTCGTGTTCCTGTAAATCTTTTCATTTTTTGACCAGATTGAGCTACCTTCTCTTTTCCCCATGTATACTTTATTGTTATATGTTTTCACTCTGCTTCTGATTTGGACTTTTAAAATTATTATTATTTTTAAACTAAGGTCAGTCATGTTCCTTTGGTGTAATTACTACAGAGACATACAGAACTGTTGTCTGTCTAGTGTGACTTGGATTGTTTGCCCAGACTGAGGATAAGATCTTCATGGGAAAATAGTTCTGCTTGGTTGGGCTCCCGTGTGAATACTGTTTTCTGACTAAGTGGACCCTGTTGCGTTAAGGTTTTTATGCTTAAAAAAACTAAGCACCCTTCTTATTTTCCTGAAAGCTATTTTATCTCATAATGGTGAAGGGGACCACACACATGCTCTCATACGTGTCCTGGGATTTCCAGACAGCATCTGTTACACTGAAGTTTGACCTTTATTCTGGAGCAAAAAATAAAGTGAAACTTCCAATGTGACTGGTGTTTGAAGAAATAAAATTGTCAGGAATACAAACGTCACTTCTTATTGAGTCTCCATGCAGTACACATCTTGACTAACAGGAGCTCCTGCAGGAGCCTGCATGGGTGGTGCACAAACTTCTGAGCTTTCCCACTCTGCTGTTATGGTTGGTGAATTTGAAACTAAATACAAACATGGGAAAAGATACGAAGCTTCTAGAGTTAATGACATCTTTCCAAAATCACTTAATTCTGTGCTAGGCAGAGTTTCATTTCCATTAGTAAATGCTTTGATGCCTAGAGATGAAATGCAGTGTTGCCTTCTCCGTTAAGCATTTGGGAGGTGGTATTAAGCAGCTGTTGATAATGGTGGTGATGTACACTTTGTGCTGAGGGCTTTCCTAACATGCAAATCTGTTTGCTTCTTATGGAGAACACAGGCAGAAGAGTATGTATGGAGGAGGAAAATGGGAAATTGTTAGGCAAGTTTTTTGCCACCTCACTTGGCTTTCTGTGGAAATAACACAATTGTCACCCCTTTAGTTTTGCATTAAAGCATTCCTTTAAATTAAAGTTCTTTAAAATAAATCTTGCAGTGAAATCAGATTTTGCCAATTCCAGTCATATTATACTGATGGAAAATCTATCAGCTTGATAATGTTGCTCTTTTTGTTTCATCATTGGCAACTTCCAAATTATTGCATTCAGTTTAAATTCCTTGTTACCCACTCAGCTGATGTTACTGTCTCCCTTCTTACCTGGCCGTGTTGCATTTCTGTTTGTATCGGTTATGACAGTGGAAAACTGCAGCACTGCAAAGAACGGTTTCTTTACCTCTGCTATAACCATTTCTGAATTTCTGTGGGTAGGAACAAGTTGCATTTTTAAAAGCTGAAGAGAAAATTATTTGTAACTTGGTTTTGTCTTTGAATGTCTCCTCTGCATTCACTATCTGCTAATCCTCTTGGGGTTTTTTAAGTCCTCTGTGTTCTGGAAAGGAAAACCAATCACGGATCAGATTAATACTCCATCTTGTTCCAGGTCACCACTGTGGTAATAGTTTATATCAGAGAGTGCAAGGCAGTGCAACACATTTTGCAGTGAAACACAGGGAACCCTATGAAAACTTATGGAAAAACCCCTATGGGAAACTTATATTGAATGCTGTTAGTTGGATGTTGGCGTAGCTGTTTGCATGGGTCTTACCGACTACCATGGGGGTGTAGTAGATATGTGAGTCTTATCCACTGCCATCATATAAATTCTTTTAATAATTAGCCTCCTAATTTGATTGTTTTTCTTAATGAGTTTCACTGGATTGTCACAGTTCTCTGTAAAACGTTTCTTTAGCTGTCTGTTCTTTTTACAGCGACATCAAACATTCACCTCTTTTGTAGTTTAGTTGTTTTGCTTTTGCATCTGGCTGTTCTGATAGTTACCTGGTGTTTTGTGATCTGTGGAGGCCAGGCATGGTGGGCTTCATATTCTGCCTTCCCAAACTATTTAGTGAAGAAACATAAGAATTATGGATCAAAAGAAAAGAGGAAAAGTGTGTCCTGAGGAATAGTAGGTGCTTTTTTTTCTACACTAATCTTTATCTAACCAGGAAAAAGCAAAAGAGAAACTTCTGCTCTTGTAAGTTTGTGAGGAGGGCAGGGAGCTGGGTGTGCTTGGTTATATGTACAGGCAGAGCAAGTGTGGTTCTTATTTGTTTACTAGTTGGCTGTACAGATATTAAAGATTATTGGAAATTCAAAGGTCAGAGTTTTTGCTGAATCAGGGTCTGTGTAAGTTGGAAAGCTACAGGAGAGAGGGTTGCATATCTGGGACACAGCTGATGTGAAGGAGCTGCCTGTCCAACAGGTACAGTAAAATTGTACACCCTTGACACTGTTGTAGTCTGTGCCTTTCCCTGGGGTTTCAGTGACTGTGGGATGCTCTCCTTGGCAAGCTGTCAGTGTGTGTGTAAGCACACAAAAGTTTCCTGAGCTTGGGTTAGCTTCACACAGTACCTCCACCTGTGTGATCACTAGCCAGGTGAAGGGGTGGAGGAGGGTGTAACTCTGTCCTTCGGTGGTTTGGTTTTGTTTTGCAGTACATGTAATGGTCCTGACTCTTGTAAAGGCTTTGGAAATGGACTACACAGACTTTGTCACACCACTGAAGTTTTAGGGAACTGATCTAGCTGTGACTGAGACAAAAGACATCTTATAGCTTGTTTTGTTGGCTGTTTCAAAGGCAATGATACTAATGAACAAGTGTGAGAAATCCCGTTAGGATTGTGCTGGTGTTTCCAGTTTTGTCAGCTCATACTGCATTTGCTTGTTCTGTGAACTTCCTTTTTTTTTTTGTGGTTTTTAATGCAGGTTCCTGGTTTGTTGGTTGGGCTTTTTTCCCCCTGCACTTATCGTTTCTCATCTTGCCCCACTCTTTCTGAGTGTTGCACAACTGAGCTTACTGCATTGCAACCCTACGTCATCCTCTAGTCAGTGCCAACAAGGCTGTTGTCATGGCCTCAATATGTCCTCATGCCATGTTGAGTGTTAATGTAATCATTACCTTGGTTGTGGAGAGGGAACCTGCTCCTGTTAAGTAAATGTTTACCAACACTGCTGAAGGCTAACACTAGGGAAGAGAGAGAGAGAGAAACATTGTTTAAAGTCTTGTCTCTTTTTTATTTTAAAACAGAACCTTGTTCCTGAGTGAAGCAGCTGATGACTATTTTTCCTTCACCAGACTGTGATCAGAGGTAAGTGCAGAATCTTTTGCATTTTTTATGGGCTGACATATCCAGGTTTGGTAAGAGGAAGAGCTTAAGTCCTTTTGAGTGGTCTCACGTCGAAATAAGAGGCAAGGAATTAGGTAGGAGGAGGAGGCTAGACTTTTATGCTGCAGTGTGAAGTTACACTCCTCCTTCCTCTCTTTAGAAAGATTTGCGGAGGAAGCAATTTCAAGTGTCTTGTCTTAGTTGCACAGCTGTCAGCATGAAGTGGCAGATGAGTTAATTTGGATCAGAAAGGAATTTCTGATGCAGTTCTGGAATGTGATGGGACCGAGTGGTTGCTTAGTGCTAAATACTACTTTATTTAAAGGGAGTTGTTACTTCCATACCTTGTGGGCAAATTTTGGGGAAACGTTGTTCAGTATTCATTAACTCTGCCTTTAAAAAGGAATGGGAAGGATGTGGGCTAAAAAGCTTTTAAAGTTTCAGATTTTGCATTTCACAGAATCTCTGACCCGTGCATAACAGCTGTAAGATCCCCTTGGGAATGACTATATTTACGTTGCTCCCAGCATACTGGAACTGCATTCATGACTTATACCCACAGGAAATATCGTAAATGTAATTAAAAATTAAAAATAGAAATATTGGATTGGTCTAAATTCTGTGCTGAAGAAAGGGAGTCCTGGGGGGTTTTTTTGCCTTCAGTTCTGTCTGGATGAATAGTGAAGGAAGGTAATTCTTTGAGTTTTAGTGCATATGTTTGAATAGTGCACTCTAATGTAGCAAAAAAAGCAGTGTTCTGTCAAGATGCAGAGATTCAGGCTCCTGTGACATTTATGATTTTAAAGTGCCACTATGCTTGCAAAAATGCCAATTCTGTCTTAGGAGTGGAAGTTCCCACAGTCAGTGCAGTAGAAGAAGGATGATGTGGTCCAGCAAAAGGTTCCTAGGTTCTTTGCTTGGAAACAACAGAGATGATTTGGTTTTGTGTGTATGCTGAACAAATCTGGTTGAAGTACTTTCTCATGTCTTAGAAGTATTCACAGGTATATGGATTTCTCAGATTGCTTTGTATTAGCAGACCCTTATGGCTTCAGCTGTGCGGAAAATCAGGGGCAGAAAAGGGAGGATGGAATGGCCTCTGACTTATGCAAGTACACTGGGTTTGTAAAAAGGAGACTGCGGGACCTCGTACTTAGTGTTGAGTTCCAGTGTACAGAAGCTGAGGTGCTGAGGAAAGGTGGACGTGATGAAATGAGGACTTTGGGCCCTACACATGCTACAACTCTGAACTCCTCTGTTTGTCAACCGGAAGTTGAACTTTAACCCTATTTTTCCTGCAAAGGCTTTGATACTGTTTCCCAAATGAAAGATTTCTCCCAGGGCTGATCTACATGCAGCTCCCGCTTGCTTTTGGCAGCCCCTTCCCAGCCCCACTCACACTGCAGGTTCATGCTTTCTCTCAACCCTAACCCTGAGTTTTCTGGAGACACACAGGCAGAAGTCCTTAGGCACTGGATGGATAAAAGGATTTTGGAGAGTAGGAAAAAAGATGTGTAGTTGGTGGGCCCCCTTAGCTTATTCCAGTGTGATCCAAATAATAAATCTTGTCTTCTATAAACTTTTTATCAGTTTTGCAGGTGAGATTTGCAGAGACTAGTAAAGGAGCAAAAATACCATGAAATGCTTGATACAGATTTTTGTGCTTATGAAGAGTAAAATAGTAATCTAGGGCTACCTCTGCAAACTCCAGTATAAGCAGAATAAACAAACATTTCTGATGGAGTAGAATGAGCGTAATGACCACATTAGCATTCTGTTCAGCTTGAATAGTGGTGTAATTCTGGAGACATTTGGTGTAATTTTCACATGTGAAATTGATAAATATTTATAATAAGTAAAAGAGTGAAAATATTAATGGAATGCTTCATATTTTCTGTTAATGCCAGTGTGTATGTGACATCATGGCTAGAAGAGCAAAGGGAGAGCAATGTTTGATTTCAGGTACAGGCTCAATAAATTGCTACTGCACCTTTGATTTCATTGACACAAAGGCCAGGAAATGGGGAAAGACAGCAAAACCTTGAAATTTTAGCAGATGGAAAGGGAACCATGCCGTTAGAATATATAGCCAGGTAGTCCATGCAGAACTCGTTTCTTTACATGAAAATAGAATTATTGGAAACTTTGTTATTGTTACTAATTCAGAAGTGGAATTTTAGGCTTTCCTGGTTCTAACACATGATTAGTTCATCCTTAGCAATATTTTTTCATTTCTTGGTAATGTTTTAATGTTTCCTGCCTATGCCAGCAATGTCCCACAGCTAAGTTACAGAAAAAGTAAGAGAGTGAGCCACGAAATGCCTGTAGCTTACTTTTCAAGAAACCTTCACTTTCCCAAAAGCCATCATTTTCCTGTGAGATATCTCAACTTTGTTCAGTTGTAACAGAAGCAGAGGTATAAATAAGTCCTTTCCTCTTTCATTATATTTTATCTTTTCCTAGTTCCTAACTGTGTCTGTTTTGTCAGTTGGTTCCAATAAGGATTTGTCTGCCGGGTATTTCTTTGCAATCACCAGTTCTTTATCTCCCTGTCTGGAGCAGGTTACAGGAACCAATTCCTCTGAAAGTTGTGGAATTCACCTAATCATTTCAGTGAGGTCCTGTCATTGAAACATCTCTAGAAGTACGCTAGTGTGTCTTCATGGCATCATGCCACATTTATGCAAGAGAGATGAATTTTACTGCTTGGACAGGATTTGGTCTTAAACATTTTAATTAGTTTATTGGATTGAAGTTCAGGAGAACTGGCCCATTAGTGGTGCATTTTTGCCAGTTACTGTTTACATCATTTTTAAGAATTGGCTGTTGCTGAATATGGGCCCATTGAGTGTTAAAGATGAGTACAAAAATGAAATAGCTGACTGAAATTGTAGGCACTACTAAGTGTAAAGATGATGTAAGTATAGCAATCTGCATAGCAACACCTAGTAACCTCGTTATCCTTTCCTCCATGTAAGCTTACTTTGTCCCCAAGTGGGCTTTGGAGATCTTCTGTGGGATAAGAAATATGAGCACAGCTGAACAGAGACAAAAAATTAATTACAAAGCAGAAGGGCATGAGTTGGGGTGCTTTGGCAGGGGCATGTTCCTCTCTTCTGAGTATATCATTTGTTTGTCAATTGAATGGTTGAACTCTGACCTTTTTCTGACCCTTCTCACCATGCATTTTAGGTGAGTACAATATTATGGTTGGGGAGTGGTGTGTTCAAAACATCAAGAGCTTTTCCCCTACCTTAATGTGGAAGATGAACAGTCATCAATAGGTTTTCTCCTAGAAATTCAAACACATGTTCTTTTTTTCACCTTCTTCCACAAAGTGATTAATATGGTTATATATTACAAAACTCCAGTAGTCTCTCAGATTGTATATACTGTATCTGGCATTAAAGCTGTTGATCCAAGGCCGTCACCAAACTGCCAGGGTTTGTCTGAAGGCCATGCTTAAAGTCTTCAAAAGTCAGCTTAGGTTGTGATTATGGACAAATTGGAGGGCTTCCCAGAAAAGACCTGTAGTTGACGGTTAGAAGAGATGAATATTGTTTTCATTGATTTTTAAATCTGTTCCTGCAGCTTCCTTGTCAGGGCACAGCAAGGGCTGGGAGCTAAGGCTAGTCAGGAGGCAAGGGATGACCCCAGAGCATCAGTGCCATCACTGATGGGGCAGAGTTCCTCAGGATGTGAGCATGGCAGGCAGAGCTGGATGCTAGTGACGGGGGCTGTTGACAGTCCCTAGCAAGATGGAGCAATGAGAGTCCACCCAGGAGAAAGGGCCAAAGACAGAACTGGGTACAAGGTGTAGTGTATATAGGAGGGGTCTTTGCAGAAGACAAGCTGCCTACAGCCTAAGTCAATCCTGGAGGTGAGGCCAGAGGCAGGGCTACAGACAGGTATACCTGCAGCAAAGTTCAAGCAAAGAGCAGGGGGCCAGGCCCAGGCTGAAATCGGGATGCAGTTGGGGTGCACAGAGGTCCCACTTGAGACTAGTCTGTGCCTGCAAGGGCTGATGGTGCCCTCAGGGTCCTAGCACTCTCTCTTCCTTAATGGGATAGATCAGAGGTTGCTTGCTTCCTGTCCTGTCATCTCAGAGAAGTTTTAATGATGTAACTGGTACCAATAACAAAGACCCTTTGTTTCATTGGAGAGGAAGAAAAGGGTTTTCCCTCACATGCTTATTCTGACCTCAGAAATAGTTGTCTCCCTCACATAGGCACTTCATTCTAAATGGGATAGATCGTGGTTCACTTGTCTCCTATGTAAGAGGCAGAGGTATGTTTTTAGGAATACTGACCATTTACTGGCGTGGTTTTTTTGGTGTGGTTTTTTTGTTTTGTTTTGTTTCGCCTCTTAATCCCAACATCAGCTACATCTAGACCTTCTCAAGAACTACTCTTGTTTTCTATTTCAGTGCCAGGCCAAAAAGAAAAAAGGATAATATGCCATAGCCATCTTTGTTTGAATTTCAGGTAGGGTAGATTTCACCAGTAACAACATTCAAGCCAGCTAGAAATTTACCAAAATGGGTGCAAATAAAATGAGTTTATTGGAGCTGAACAGGTTGTACCTACAAAAGTCTGCAGGGTTGATCTCCTTTCTCAGCCTAATGCCTGCCTCAATTCTGGCAGTGTTCACATGGCTTGTTATGGCAATAAACTATTGTTGGGTTTAATTGTAATCTTCCTTGTGCTGTGGAGGGGATCTCTGTTAACCTTAGTTAAAGGGGAAATTCAGGACAGGAAGCTGTCTCTCTGTTAACAAACAGATATTGGGTGAGTTAAGTGCATCCGTAAATCTTCTCCTACAAATTTTACCTCCTCCCTTGGTGATCCGCAGGAAATATTCTTTATGTCCAAATATCTTTTTGGAAAGAACTAAGGTAATGTAGACTCAATATTTGAGTGGGGAAGGATGGCAGAACATAAAAGAAACCACATTTTTTTCCAGGTATTTAGTGCAGTGTTTAAGTACCTCGATAGTAATCTATCTTTGCTGGTATTTTTTCAGTGAAATTTACACACAAACATGTTTGATCTTCACTGGGTTCAGAGAGCGTTTCAAGATTTATGGGACTGGCTACAGAATAACCTGTGTGTTGTCTTTACCTGTAAAAGTGTGTGTGTGTGAGACTGAAGAACTGGGTGAGTGATTCGTGTTTGACACGTTACTGTAAACTGTGCTAGATTTGTTATGTGTTCCTGTCTGGAGGTTAAGAATTGTTCATGGGTAGCACTATCTGCTGTTGAGGCCGTGGTGGCTTACAAATAAGGCTTGATCAAGATAATTTTTCGAAGAATGTAAACTAAACAAGCACGTGACTTGCTGTGTCTTGGTAGCCAGAACCATTTAGTCCTTGTCTGTTTTTCAAGTGCAGTCAGAGTACAAAGCATCATAAACCTGAGGTATTTTGAAAAAACATGTCGTTTGAACATGATGGGGCATGAAAAATGTGTTTTGTCCAGAGTCATTATGAAGATCCAAGTAAACACATTGGAGTATAGCTCAATAAATGAGAGATATCAGAGAGGATTATCAATGTCTTGGTGCATGAAGTTGGAATTTCTGTATAGTTCTGTTGTCAGATTTGCTTGGACAGTGGGATTTTGCTCTTTTTTTGTTTAATGTTTCAAGATTGGGTTATTTGCAAATTAAGGCAAGTTGAAATATATTCACCTTGATATCATAGACCCTTTTAAGCTACTGATGCAAAGCACAGCAAGAGGTTTGGATCTAACCAACATCTTGGAAATTATGCCATTACAAAATAGGACCCTGGTGAGGAGGAAATACTGTAAATACTTCTGTAACAATCACCATTTTTCTTAAGATATAGAGACTCTAAAAGGTACCTCTCTTTCTCTGAATAGTTGCTTCTGATTTTCAGATGAATTTGCTAGGTTATTGGTATTAGAAGTAGAGGAAAGATACTGGCTGGTCCAGAAGTACTGCAGCAGGCACATGATTTCAGCCAGTGACAGAAGAGAGACTTTTATCTGAATCATAACTAGGCATTTTGAGGGGCTTTTTTGTTCATTTTTCTGGGTGTTACCCAAGCAAAAATTACTTCTAAAATCTGTTTTGATTCACAGATCTACAAAAATTGCCTAATAGAGGTGCTGACACCTTTACAATGAACTAAAACTACGAGGATTGGATTGATTTTCTTGGTAACTGTTCCTTAGACCACTCAGTAGTCTGCTGATCCTGGTGGAGATGCTCTGCTCTAGTGTTGTATAATTGTGCACTTGTGCCTCTGCTGTCACTGTGATGATTAAAATGCATTGAATATAGTGCATATAACAATCATGCAATGGTGTCAGGAAAACCTTGTTATAGATCACAAGCAGCAAAGGGCATTGAAAGACCTATGTGGTTATCCCAGTCTCTATGACTGGGAAGCAGAGACTCTCCTTACAGCAGTACAGACCGTTTCTTAACTGGTAGCAACACCTGTCATTTCCCCTTTGATTTCCAGGGCTCTTTGGAGATAATCACCACAAACTGATACTGAGCAGAACTGCAGTGTTGTGTTGTGACAGGGTAGTTAGGGCTGAACTGTTAAGAAAAATGCCACTGAAATCTCACCATAACTACCTTCTAGCTTGAGGACATAGTTCATGCACTTTCCCCTAAGTGATCCTTAACATCAGTTGAGCTAATTTTTTGCTCTGCTTGCCACTGATCTGGGGGACACTGTGGAATAGTTGTGGGAGGTGGGGAGGAGTGGGAAAGGGCAGGAGATTTGGGTAGAGAGGAGGGAGGAGAGGAAATCTAGCCTTTGAGAGAGATACTGAAGTTGTGACTGTAGGCAGTAAGCAAAAGTTAATTGTCTTTCTGTACATAGAGCAGCAGTAATTCTTCTTCCTAACATTTTCTAAGTGAATAGATTTGAAAAGATTACCAGTAAGTGTCCAATAAACTTGAATCTATATAAAACACTGGAGATGGGAGAAATATGTGTTAAGAGTATGGTAAAAATTCATGAAAACCTTGGCTATTCTAAAAATTGATTCTCTGTTGTGTGGAGTCAGGATTTTCTGTCATCTTTCTGATTAGTGGAGTATTGAGATTTCCAACATCTGCTGTTTGCATACTGCAGCTTGAATGGGAAGGGTTTGTTTGTTGGCATAGACAGGAGCTGGAAGCTAAAAGATTTAATGGTTTTAGGTTATGATTTTATGAAAATTTTTGTCAGTATCGTCCATCTGCAGTTTACAAAGAGACTTGCAAACTTGCAGTGCTGTATTGTAGCATGACATGTATGTGATAAAATGTTCTTAAATGAGGCAAAATAGAGAATTGTCTCTTCTTGTTAGATGTGGAAACCCCATTTTTCAGAGGTATTCAACATCCATTTAACTTTTGTTGATTGATTAGGACAGCAGCGTTAGTTTCATGTGTGTAATCCTTATCCCTCAGCACCTTGTCTTTTATTCACCACTAGCAATAAATATCTTTATGTCTTTGTGCTTTTCTTTCTGAAAGACTTCAGTGCTTTTTTCAGTTTTCATATTAAATCCATGAATAAATAATTTGCTTTGGTTTTGTAATGCAATGTTATTGTAATATATCTTCTAGGATTAAACAACACTGAACAAATCATTGTGCCATTATAGGGCAGAAAGAATACAAAATAGTGTTCTGAATTAGTTTTATTGTTAATTCAACAGGAAAATCATCTACTCTTAATAAACATTTTAAAACATTTTCTGCCTTACCATCCAGGGCTTTTTCCTGTCCTGTTGAAGTAATGAGACATTTGGAAATATCTTTGAGCCAGAACTTACTGCACCTACCTGGTCAGTTTAACTGTGAAAAGCTGGACATTCTGCTTTTGGTTAAGTCATAGTAGGTTAAATCATAGTAGGTAACCCCAGTGTGTGGTACTTGACCTTTGTTTCTGATTTGAATTTTTATCTTGTTATTGTAAGGACAAAATTTTCAGGAGGTGCTTTGTTCACTTTATAACAGAGATAGCACTTGATGAATCACTGAGATTCAGGCCTCCTTCAGAGTGCTCTCTAATACCCTGTAATGTTCTATTGCATTAAGCTTTTCCTGTCTTATTACAAAAGTGTTTGCTGTGCACTGTCAGCTCCTGTTAAATAACTCCTCTAGAGATGTGTGCTAGTGTGTCATCCTGTCTGAAAACCCTCTACTCCCAAACTCTGCCTGGGAAAGGATGCAACTTCGAGCATACCGAGGGCATTGCATCTTCAAAGAGCAGAGCATGCTGCTGTGGTCAGAAGCGCCTCCTTTCCTGCCTGCCTCTCTACTGCCCTTGGACACCGTTTCCTATGTTTTAGAGGCTTTCAGGGTTATAAAAGGGTTTAGCTCCCACCACCACCATTGTGACCAAATTTGCTTACACAGGGACAGAACGTAATCTGAGATGTATGTATTTGTTTTTTATAATGTGTTAATTTTTTATTAGTGGTGCATAAGAAGGTGATTTTTCCTTGTCCTTCTGCAGATTTATTCCAGTCTCCAGGTTCCAGTAATAGTGTCTGAATTATATGTAACTGGTTTGCTGGGTTTGCTCCCTACACTGCCCCAAATGAGATCAGTTCCCTCAGTGAAGCTGCAAGCTACATTAGTGCAAGAGAAGCAATGTACTGCTGCTGAATACATTTTCTGAGTGTAGTTTCCCTCATCTTGTCAGTTTGTCAGTCTAGAGGCATCCATAAACCTGTAACAGCTTCAGAAGATGAACTCTGGCAGCAAGCTGTCAGGGTGCCAGGCACTGCTGTCTGTGGTCTCCCTTTTTCTCCTCTCTCCCTTTGCCTGCCTGCTTGCTTTCCCTCTGCCTGCCAGCCTCTCTCTTTTCTGTCTCCCTCTCCCTCCTCTTTCCCCCTTGCTTCCCGCCTCCCTCTACCTTATTCATGTAGGTGTAGGTGCTGCTGTTCTCGGTGGTGGTACCTTTTTGGTTTTCTCCTGGATCCTCTTGCCACTAGAACAAAAGGAGAACTGGCTGCCCATGGTGCAGCACCTGCCTCTGCAGCCTGAGTAGTGAAAGGGAGGAAAGTGGGGCGCTCTGCATCCTCGCCTGCCTGCGCCAGCAGTGAGCTTGTTCAGTCACTTCGCTAGAAATGCCTTTGAACTGCTGCCAGATCCCATTGTCTGCCGTGCAAATGGAGTTCAACGCCCTGCCGTGATTAGATGCACAGTGTGTAAGAGGAGGAAGGAATGGAGCTGTATCCCCCCACCCTGATGGAGCATCTCAAATCTGCAGTGTGCCGTGATAAGCTGAGCACTGGACCATGCTTCTCTGCCGTTCTCTGCACACCGTCTTCCTTACTTTCCTCTCATTGTTCCTGAGATTTCAGGGAGTGACATGGAAGCTTTTCAGAGAGGAGCTGCAAGGCAAGATAGTTTCTCGGGAGAAGAGAGCCATGCTTTTGGACTGTTTCTGTGGGACTGTGCTTTGCCCACCACCCACCTGTAGCTGCAGATGATATAGCAGCTAGTTGTTAATGGTGCTTATGCTCAGCACTGATGTGCACTTTTTTTAGCATGAATTTATTTACATTTTTCTGTTCGTGCTTAAAATGACAGCATCCTTAGGTTCACAAAATGATCTGAGAGATTTTGGCAACACTGAGTACAGGGAAGGCAGCCACTGCTACTCATAATGTTTCATCCATGTACCAACTGTGCAGCCCAGCTGCCCTTCTTCAGAAAGGCCAGCTCACTCTATATATGCTTTTTGTGAAGAGCACCTCTCAGGCTTTCTTGCTTTCCCTTTGGCTCCATGTGTTTCCTTGGGTTGCTGACTGTCTGACCCCTTTTGAGAGAGTAGCTTCACTTAAGGATTTCATTTTTAAAGGTAGGAATTTGAATTTTTGTGCCTGTCTTTGCTATTCTGTATCATGTTACCTAGGTTGTCATAAGAAAATATTGTTTTCTTTTGTGTCTTGCTATTTGACTGCTTGTTAACCAGTCATTATCTGCAAGGACAGTGCCTTGATAGGAGGATGGAGGAGCTGCTATTCAGTG
The DNA here is from genome assembly GCA_035584735.1 of Pseudotriccus pelzelni. Classification (NCBI taxonomy): domain Eukaryota; kingdom Metazoa; phylum Chordata; class Aves; order Passeriformes; family Tyrannidae; genus Pseudotriccus; species Pseudotriccus pelzelni. Next base: position 15,058,295 of record JAWMRA010000162.1, read on the forward strand.
ATTTTGTTAGGCAGTGCACAAAGTGGAGTTGGCAGGGTTTGTGTCTCATACTGTTATGCCTGCTATGTTCTTACTCATTAAGCTCTTTGTTAGTTCCTTCTCCCCTGCCTCCCCGCCACTGGTCTCCCTTTCCCTCCCCACAGAATGTCTCTGCATCTAACCTCGCTGCTGCCTTAAATTCATGTTCTGAAATGTGCTGGAGGAGGATGAAAAATGGCCTGTGGTGAGCTGGTAGCTTATGAATGCACTTTAGTAGTGGAGGGAAGGTGCTTGAAGCTGCACACCTTTGCCTGGGCTACTGCTTGTGCTCCACTATAAATGGATACTCCCTTAAACCTTCCTAGTCACGTAATGTCTTGGGTACCTGTCAAGAAGATGAACAGGTATCAGCAATATTGGTAATTGATAAAATTGTTTTAAAGATCAGAGCCATTACAGAGAACATTTTAAAACTCAGATGATGTCTTAATATGTTTCCTGAGGACTAATGCAACCACATTTACTAGTGGTTTGTCACCTAGCAATCTGAATACTCCTTTGCATCTCAAGAGCAAAGCTAGTTGTGCTTAGTTAATACTTAGCATGATGAAAGCTTAGAAATGGATTTTTTTATAGATGTTCTTTTTCCTTTCATGACAAACTAGTGAAAGGTGACCCTTTGGTTAACAATGTGTTTGATTTCCATTTTTTTTTAGTTTCTTGGGAGTATGATTCACGTGGAGCATTGGGGATTTTCTGGTCATTAAGAAATTTCTTGACCCTTGAACTGAGATGTAGCTGCCGTTCTGCTGGTCAAGGCATGTTAAACAGAATTTGGGTCTTTGAAAGTCTTCTTTTATTATCCAGTCAAGCATCACTGGATGCTTCTACAATTTGGCCAAACACTGCAGATGTAGGAAGCAAGAGCTTGGTCTGGAGCACAGACTAGAAATTTGTAGGGCCTCTTCTCGTAAAGGTCTTGGGTTTTTCATCTTGATGAATGTCATCAGATGGTTAGCCAGCTTTGTAAGTAACTGTGTGGATGTAGCTCCTGCTGTCTGCAACCTGCCTCTAAAATGTGGCAGTATGAAAGAGGAGGCACACTTTTCAGTTCCTTTCTCTGCCTTTCCTCTTCAGTCCCCAGATTCAGCAGATAAAGGATGAGGAAGGGGGGTGGTCCCTGTTTAAGTGATGTTATATGTTTCAGGGTAGCTAAAATTGCAGTGAATTTTTTCCATATTGTTTTAGGATCTGGCCTTTCTATAGGCCATTCAGTTCAAGAATCCCAAAGATATAAAGAAAAGGTATAGGAATGTTTAACCAAAAAACAGCTAAAGGAACATGTTGAAGGTTGACCTACGGCTAACTCCAGAAATCTTGGGTCTTACTTCACTGCTGAAATTGTCAGACAGCCTCCTATGTGGCTTTTCTGCTTTGATGATTTGAAAGTAAGTAATGGCCAGTCTTCGCGAACGAAGATCCGGGAAAGGTCTTTACACCTTCCAGCCTGCGCATTGGATTTTTTAGGTGAGACACAGTGTGCGCGGAACTGAACCCACCCTT
>JAWMRA010000162.1:15059936-15138619 GCA_035584735.1 Pseudotriccus pelzelni
TCCCTGGCTGGAATCGAACCCAGGCCTCAGCGGTGAAGGTCCTGCAATCTAACCACTAGGCCACCAGGGGCTCCCTGATTTGAAAGAAATTACTAAAAAAATACAAAAAATAAATGATCCTTCTGTAGAAATGTTGTCCATTATTTTAAGCTATCCATAGTGGTGCATTAAGTCTGTTCACCTTAGATGAAATATAACAAGAACTCGTTAGCCCCATTGATGTCCTTCATCGTGAAAGATCCATGTTAGGCACAATTCGTGTTAGAGTATGTCAGAGGCATTTCATGAGTGGAGCAGCTATTCGCCTGAGGCCACAATTAAGGTCCAGTTGCAGGAGCTCCTGTTCAGCCTGGTGTTGCCACTTCAGTGTAGATAGATGTGTGTCTGTTGTCGTACCTGGTTTCACATACCTGGACCCTGCTGAACTTTCCTTCTGGCAGGATGAAGTGCCACCTGCAGTGCAGAGCAGAACTGGAGCAGGTAGTTGAGTTGTTACCATGCTGTGTGGTGCCTATTTTCTGATGCTTCGTGATGGAGTCACCCAGTGCAGTAAAAGCACTTAGCTGTGTTTGAAAGCTGGAAACTTTGTTTTATTCTCCACAACACTCAAAAGAAGGTGATGGATTCAATCAGCTTGTTTCGAGAGAGGCAATTGATAGTGCTCATTTGTAAAAAATGTTGCTGGGTTGCTGGAAAATAGGAGGGGGAAGATATAAAGAAGGAAGGTCTGCAGACTAAGCCTGCTTATACACATTATGATGAGCCCAGGCATGAAGCAAAAGGAAAACTCATAGCTCTTCATTATCTAATACTCCCTTAGGGCAATAGCAAACTCGCTTTAGAGCCAGCAAGGCAGGCCTGGGGGCTTGCAGAGTGAGAGCACACATTGTTCCTAGAATGTCTGGTACTGGAATATTTTAGTGCAAATTTAAAGCCCTCTTTAATGCAAAATATTCCTCAAAGGAATTTAGTTTTGTTGCTTACTATTTCAAAAGCTGCTTACAGTCCAGCATAATGCCTTCATCCAGACAAAAGGTTGTGAAGTTAGGTATCATAGGAGAGTAGCATAATGCTGCTTTTTCATACCCCCTTATATGAGCTGAGGTGTTATGTAGAGACCCACCCTCCTTTTTGGAACTAAACACCAAATGGAGAAGTCTACCCCTCTCTACTTTAGCGTGCTGTAGCTTTTCAGCCTTTCTGTGGTGCTTAGTGACCACTCCATATTGTGGGCTTCATTTCAGAATGTGTAAATAATTTTTGTTCTGAAAAATCAAATGCACAATATATATTTGTGTATTTGTGGGGGTGAAAAATGTGTGGGAGGGAAACAAACACAAACCTCCAGTGTCTCCCACTGATAGATGTACAGTTGTACTGGTTTGTGCTTCTATAAGGAGTGGGGGGTAGAAGTTACAGTGCTGCGTCTAAGGTGGTGGGATTCATAGCATTGATTCGGCCTCCAGATGTTAAGTTAGTTTGTTCATACTTTTCTGTTTAGGATCACGAAGGAAAGTGGAACTCTCTCTCTAAAAAAAAGTAGAGTACTCAAGTATTTCCTCTTTATTTGTATTCCTAGAATTTGGACCAAAGTCCAAGGTGATTCTTCATATAAGCAATTTGATCTAAAATAAACTCACTGTCTTCCCCCTTTCCAATAAATTAAATGCCATTGCCAGTAGTTTAACCTCACAGGTGGCCTTTGTTGAATCAATGTGATTCCCCTGTTTTGACACAAACAACAGCAGTGAACTAAAAGAAACGTATGATAGCCTGGCAAATGCAGCAGAGGGGAAGATAATTTTCACCCCTTCCATGAAGCAACCTTGATGTTGTCAACAAAGCAAGCTGAGTTACAATCTTTCTGCTAATTGAGAACTAATAGAGAATTTTTCACCTTCTCTCTGTGTAAGATCTCGTTCTCTCGAGTGTTTGTAGTAGAGCAGCAAGTGGTGGCAGTCCCACTCTTACCACTGTTTTGAAGTTTGTGTTTTACCCAGGTAACATCAGCATGCGAGTTCATTCTGATACATTCACAAAGTGCCGTTGAGGCATCGGTGCTCAGCATCTCTGTGTAACGTGAGTCTCATTGTACAGATGAAGTTTGGGAAATGTGTGACCTCATCAAGGTAGAAGTGGAGTAAGGGACTGAAGTCAGCCCTACTCTCAGGTTCCCTAGCTCTTAGGATGATGTCTAGCTCCCTCCCAGAGGACATATGAAGAACTCTCACTGTCTCAAAGATGGTATTTGAACTTCTTTCTGATGTTTGTGGACCAGTGTACAAAAAGAAAGTTTAATATTTTAATATTCCACCCTCTCTCGTTTCCTATGATAATGCTGCTTGTCCTTCTGCCCCTTCTAACTCTGCAAGAAGGGAAGGAAGCCGAAAAGGGCACTGAAATTTCCCACAGTTCCTAGTGTTGGTCTCCTGAACACAGAGACCTCTCCTATAGCTCATGTGTGGAGTCTTCCTCTCTGAATGCCTTGGGGAATTGGTGTTTGGGTGAGAGGACAAAACTGTATCCTCAGTTTACACGTACAACAATGAGTTAGAAAACAGTCACCCTGTCTTAACTCTGGAGGAGCTGAGTGAGGGTAGCATATGATTTGATAACCCCGCACATGCCCCTTGGTGCTGCTTGGGTAGAGCTGTCTGGCACTGCTGCCAAGGGACAGCCCCATGACCACAGGAATACCAGGGCTTGAAACAAAATGCCATGTCAGTGGGTTTCCTGAAGTTGGAATGGCCAGTGTATTTGTCAAACTGTCAGCCCTCCTGGCCGAGGAAGAGAAGGATGTTCAGGTCTGCTCTCTTGGGTGGGGTGACACTGGTGAATGTGCATATTTGCCCTCTCAGCTGAGGAGGAAGTCAGGCAGCAAAACCAGCGCCTGGCAAGCACAGGGGAGGCTGGGTTGCATCCAGCAGCAGGCAGCTGCCTCACGGTGCTGCCTGGTCCTGTCAACTAAATTGGTTGGAAAAATACAGGCAGGCAAAGGGGAATATGGGCAAAAATAAGCATAAAACCACTGGGGCAGGAATCTTGCTATATGTACCAAGAAGTCAGCAGGTCCTTTGAATGTGCTTTCTGTTAACACTTGCATTCACAGATGTTCTGCAAGCCACTTAGCGCTTCATGGGAGTGGGGACAAAGTCAAAGCGTTTAAAATTACTGTAGAAACACTATCCCAGATTCATAATGAAGACTGAATTTTACAGTTAAAGCAGAGGCTTCATTTCTTTGTTGTGTAAAAAAACAGAGCATGCCTTCCCAAAAACTGTAATCTTTATATTCCATGTACCAAATTGATTATGTGATAATTAACTAGACCAAATAGAGTTAAAAGTAATTTGTGTATTTAACTTCTAAAATTAACATCTAAAATGTTAAAATATGTTTATCATGATGTATGTTTTAGTACTGTAATTACAGCTCTTCCAAGTTGCTGTCTACCTAAAAATTATTTAATTCTTGTGTTTTGTCTACAATGAAGAAATTAAGAAACTTCAGAGTTTGGATACCCAGACTGATTTTACTCTCTCTTTTGCAGCACTCTTGAGTAGGAAAAGAAAGAAAAAATCTTGTCTGGAAGTATAGTGTTGATGTAATCTGGGACCACCAGAAAGTGTTAATTATTTAGGTACAGGGTTTCTGCAAAGTCGAGTTTGAATTACTTGAATGCTCTAAATGCGGTTGTTTCTCTCCCATCACATCTGTGCACAAGGTTTTAGTGTTAAGTGATCTGAAAACTATAAAGTATCTATTACCTCAGTGAGATCAATTAGCACATTTGAACTTGAGATTTCAACAGTAATGATGAAAATTCAGCATTTATAATGTTTTTCATGAGTATTCTGTCATGTAGGTAATCTGCACTGCCAGCTAGCTAACACCACTTTTGTCTCTGTATGGGAAACGGTTCACAATTGAAAGGGCAGAAAGCACTTTAAGAATGTAGTTGAGGCGACTTTCCTGCCTAATGCAACTCTTGCCTTCTGTTGCTCCGGAATGCTTCGCTCTGGACAAAGGGAAAGGATGAATGCAGTGAGTACTGCAAGCATGTTATATTTTCACAACCAAACCGGCAGTGGCTTTAGTCAGAACATGGATGAAATAATATTGTAATGTGTCTGGAATATTGCATGACACGGTGAATTTCAGACTTCCAGACTGTATGAGCCTCCTTCATCAGCATTAAATGTATAAGCTGTAAGTATGACGGTCTGTTTCTGCTGGAACTTGTCTTTAAAGATGAGTTGTTAAGCGTTTTAGAACATCCTTTTTTTATTATTAGAGAACCGATGTTTTTTAAACCTAGGCAAGCTAGACCTAATGTCTTAGGAAAATTCTCTCTTTAGGCACTATGTTTCTGCCTCCTTAAGCAATGTGAGCTGTCATTTTCTCTTACTCCCCTCTGACTCCCTGTGCACTCCTCCATTTATCTCTTCCTCCTACTCTCAGCTTCACATTTTGTTTCATGCTACCTCCTATTCCTGGAACAGTCTCCCAGTCTCTGCTGCCAAATCCTCCCTCCCTTTCTCTGCTCTTGGGAACCTATTTCTTCCAGCAATCATTCCCAAGCTGTTTACTTGACTAATTGTCTCTCCTTTGTATTCTTTCTTTCCTATATCTGTTGTTCTGGATCATATTTCATACGGCAAGATACAGGAGTGTTCTCATTCCCACTGAACACCTCTCCATACAAGCTGATGGACCTTTCTACCTGGAGAGAATTTTACTTTTTTGGCAATTCTGTTCTTTCCATTCCAAGTGAGTTAAGGAAATCAGATCATTGATTTTTAAAAAAATGACTGGAATTTTCTGTTTTCAGTTCACTTATTTGAATTAAGTTTAAGATTTATTAAAAAAGCTAAAAGAATCCCTGAAAACATTAATATTGCTTTAGACTGTTTCAAAATAAATAGTGTTCTGAATGCTTTTATTTTAAGTCCTGCTTCTGATATCTTACTGCCACATGTAAAACAGAAATAGTTGTATAACTGTTTTATCGTATAAATACTTATAAAAGCTTGCAAAATGGCATACAAGACATAAGTCCACAAATTTTGACTTGAGGGTTAAGCATAGGTTTTTCCATTATCAGAAATTAAAAGTGAAATTAATACTAAATTTCTGCATGGGAAAAAAACCAGTTTCTTGCTTCAAACATAAATAGTTTCCATGTCAATAATAAAAAATTAATCCAATTTTCAGTAATGGATTGCATTTCATTGGACATTTTGCGACTACCTGTAAATTTTGGGGAAAAGTTTCCAAGATAACTGAATTAGTCTTCAAGATCCACTATTGGGCACCTTGCAGTTTTCAGTACCCAGAGCAGTTTTTTCTTCAGCTGCAGTCCCTAATGAAGATTTACATTTTGTTCAAAGCTCTTGAGCTTTCCTGACAAAACTTCAGTTTTGTCAGAGGGTAGATTTGATTGCCAATATGGCAGCTTTTGTGCCTGAGTTGTCCTGGGTACTGTTGATTAGGATCTTAATGAGGTCCTGGACTTTGCATGAAGGAGCATTTTAAAGATGCAGTGCTTCATAGCAGAAAAAAATTCTACTGGTAAGTTGACTAATTAAAAATGTAAGAATATAGCACCCACTTTAGCAATCAAGCCTATAAAGTGGGAGGAAGACTAAAAAGTAGCTACATGTAATTACAATACAGTATAAAATGAATATATTTGAGATGTATGTCTTTTCAAATAAGTTTTTTTTTCTCTATGTTGTCTAAAAACAAGACAGAAACAAGGGGGAACAGAAGGTACAGGCTTAAAATTATTGTTTAACAATGGTAGTGAGCGTGGCATAGTGTAAACTGTGGTGTGGAAATAAGTGTGCATTGCCTGTCTTGCTGTGATTTCATAACAATTGCAAACACAGATGTTGTGAGAGAAACTTAAATAATTCCACCCACATTAAGACAGAGCAGTCTGACAATGTTCACAACTTTTTATCATCCTGTTTCTCTATCAGTCTCTGTCTTCCTGTCACACATCCTTCACTAACCATGCACTGACACTGACCAGTGTGTGAAGCTGCTGCCGAGTCCACCAAGGCTGAAAGGACAGCTCTCTAGGCTGGAGTTGCCCTCACCACTCAACGCAGGGGATCTCCGTCCACCCTTCTCTGGCACAGCCTCCTCAGCAGCACTACCCGCACAGGACAACTGTAAAGGCGGTCAGTGATAGCTACCAGGCTCAGCCTAGAGTCCAGTGATCACCAGATGAGTCCATAGTCATCAGGCAGGCCCTAAGTCAGGTTGACAAGGCAGAACATACTTGTAACATAATTCAGGTCATGGCCTGAGCTCAGGTACAGCTTTATGGTCAGGGCATTCAGAGGCTGTTTGTGTATGCAGTGCCCTGACAATCTTCTTTACCAAGTCTCCCCGCTGCGATCTGTTTCTGCCATAATACATGTGAAAAAACAGATGATGACTTTTCATTGCACAGGTGGCCATGAAGGCTTGGATAGGGCAGTAGAGCGGTTTGGTTTTGTTCCTGTCTTGCAAAACCCAAGGCTCCAAACTGTTCTCTCCCCCAGCTTGTGTAATCTCCATAGACCTCAGGTTATGCCTTTTCCACCCATTTTACTTGTTTTCCCGTTGCTTGTTTTTACTCTTTTTGCTAGATTTATAGCTTGCTTATATCACTTTTGCCCCTTTTTTTCTGAAGTGAGTTTGCACCGTGTTAAGCCAGCAAAAATGTGAATATTTTGTTTTCTGAATTCAGCAGACTTATTTGTTTCAATCACACCAAGGTAAGAGGGAACTGGATTTGAGATGGTGCAAAGGTAGGAGATATGCCATTAACTTTACACTGGGTGGAGGTCTTGTGAACTGAACACCTCAGTTAAAGGCAGGTAGGAGAGAGCTGCTGTACACAGCTGGGGAACATGTTCATTTACAAGCACAGCAAATGGTGACCCCGAGTCTTGGTGAAAGTACACAAGAACAGCTGAGCGCGAGAGCTTTCCTGGGGCTTTAAGGTTTGGCAGAGCATACTTACAGCTTTCTTCTGGTGTCAGTTGGACAAACTTTTAGTGTAACAGTATTAAATCTGTTCCCTACTGTCATATTCCTAGATAAAACTGATTGGGAAAGAAGATTATCTGCTATGTCTCAAGTGACAGGAGGAAGCAATTGAATATGGAAGATCAGCCTCTTGCTAATTAAGGTGAAATTTTCTAGGCATAGCTCATTGGAAGAATGGTTAGGCTGCCTTCATAACAGTCACAGATAAACTTTCATAACCTACGTTCTGTATTAAGACACTTCAGCTCTGACATTGAGTTGTCTTGGTGTTGCCACAGTTTGACTGTATTTCCCCGCTTGATTAAGCTACTTAGGAGAAATCATCAGAAAAGACATTTTGTTTTCTGCAGCAGAATCATTCATCTGAATTGTGATAAGCAGGCATCATGAGAGAATGGAAATTAGATTCTTGTCCATATCTAATGTGGAAGGAACCACTTCTATTTCCTGTTCCCACAGTTCGGTTGAAGATGTTCTGCCGTGATAGAGCATATGTGTTGACTACTGATATAAGGAAGATGTTGTATTCCTACCATTTGGGGTGACTGAGATATTCACTTCCCACCTGGGAAGGATTGTAGAGCAACTTGGACTGCCCTTGTGTGGCAGGCTCTAACCTGCGCTGTCTGTGATTCTCTGTCCCACAGCTGCAAGTGCCTGGGTGCAGAGAGGAGCTCGTGTCTCACGTTATTCTCTGGTTTGGGAAAAAGGGTTAGAGTCAAAATGCGCATAGACCTGTGTATCAGGAGAGGCACAAAACAGAAGGAGAGGTAGGCCACAATGAAACTGTACTGTTGTTGTGGTGGCCAGATACCTAGATTTTAAAGGTTCAGTACTACAAGAAATACAGGAGTGGATATGCCCCTGCCGTTATCTCTGAGGAAAGTGCCTCCTTTCTCTCCTGAGCAGTTGCGTTACACAGACCTGTGCACCCCCAGAGCTGTGACATCCCCTCAGCTGGTGGAAAGCTCTGACTTGTGTGAGCACTTCCACTGCTGCAGTACTTGTCTTTCCTTTTCATTTCAGCAAAGGTGTGCAGCTGACAATATATGCCAATACTTATTATTTTTACTAAGCTTCACCAGCTGCTGAAGGCTGAAATTTTATTTGTTTGGGTTTTTTAACAATTCTTCAGGTTCCGTATTTGCACATCTGCTCTATAAGCAGACTGGAAAACAAGACAGCAAACTTTTCCCTTCCGAAATTTGTTCTATGCTGAGACAGTGAAACTTGTAGGGGCTTGTGGTGCTGACATTCAACTTGAGGGAATACCTCAGTGTAAAACTGAAATTCCTTTGCTTCTGAAAATGAGTCAGGTCAGTTGTAATGATCCTAAGCAGTGAGTGTATTACGATGGGGAGAAGACAGGGAGCTGAAAACCAGATTTCCTGGAAGCCTGAGGAGGACCTTTTTGTATTCAGGGGGAAGGATTGGTTTATGTTTCTAACAGGTGGTGCTGGGCCATGCCTCTGTCACTGGCATGGGAAGGACTAAACCTGTGGTTTAATTTTTTGTAATATGAAAGAGTAAGAGAACAAAGATCTGCTGGAAACAGAAGGGATATATTATGGATCCCAACACCAAGAGCCTTGCAGGAGTCATGGGATCCCTGTGCACCACCCTGCAAAGCTGGCCTGAGCCGGCCTTTCCAAGATCTCTGCCTTCATGATGTCTTCAGACTTCATTGCACTAGCACAGGGGTAAATTCAAGACTGCAGTTGGGTTTCCACTAGGCTGGGATGAGGGGAGTTCATGCAAATCTGTTTAGCATGGACTGCAGTTTGTTGCTCTTGCAGAAGGTGTGAAGTTAGGTATCTGTCTGGGGGTGATAATAAAAAAATTTAAATAATTACTACTTTGTCTCACAGGTCTTCTCTTCTTCTCTTGTATCAGACTGACACACTTCAAGGCTGCTGGCCAGCTGGCAGCTTTCCAGCTTACCGCAGGTCTGTACTGAGAGGCCTATTCCTGTGTGGGGACTCGCCAGAGCAGAGCACAGCGCTGGCTGGAGCCTGCAGCCCTGTCTGTCGGAGCAGCATGGGCACTATTAGTGTTTCTTGCCTCTTTGATCTGAATTTTGTATTCCTTGGGCAGTCCTTCACTGCAGGATTTTAATGTCAGTGGATGCTAGCTGAAAGACACAGCCAGAGCCCCAAAATGAGCTTGGTTGGCAATTACGTTGCAATGTGACTGTAATTTCCACAGTATTTTTTCTACCCAATATGTGAAATACAATCAGCATTCATTCTCCTGAGCTTCTGCACATTCTTTTGCTGTGTGGCTCACTGTGCTCTGCTGGGATTCTACTTGCCAGGTTTCCCGTCCTTGTGAGAGAGGGGACCTGTACCTGGAGGCCTGGCATACAGATACCACTGTAGTCAAGGAGGGGCTGCGGTGTCTTAGAATCAAGCAGACTAATGAGGAATTTTGTGTCATGATGACACCATTAAAGTGGAATGGGTTGGAAAATCAATCAGATTCCTTCTCTGATTACTGTGTAACTCAATTACTGCAGTCCCCCTGGGGCCCAAGGCAACAACTGTCTCACAGGAAGTGCAGAAAAAAGGCCTCTGAAATAGAGCTGTTGCGGATAAAGGCAAGACCTTGCTTCTGTGCATTCCAGAAGGAGGGGTTATATTAATAAAAAAAGGCTGGGGAAATCCACTGGTGACACTGGGGTTTAGGACGGTGAGACCTTCTGTAACACAGCTGGGAGGGAACTTGTGTGACAGTTCTTGATAAAGGTGGCAAATGATACCCATTATCTTCCGTGTACCTTGGCATGAATGTACCAGCCCCAAATACTTACATTCTGGTCATTGGTTTTGAATAAGTGCTGGTCTTGAGCATTTGTACGGATCTCCCACAATCATTTCCAAGAGCTGGAAATATCTGTAGATCAGACATTAAAACCACACCGTTCCGATTGTTACCTTGCTTTCATATCACACCAATTGCCATGTGGCTTAGCAGCTGATAATTCACAGTTTATGTTTCATATTAACAGTGTATATCACTAGGAAACAGAACATCTAAATTTTATATAGCCTTTGTCTTAATGCTGGTGATCTGTGAGATAGCTGACCTTCCAGCTGACACTCTCTGATCTAGAGATGCTTTTCTGGCAGGCTGGGTGCCTGCTGAGCCTGTGTCCTTGGACCAATGAACACTTCATCCTTGCCGTGCGTTCTGACTGCCGCCTCGCGCAATTCACACGCAGACAGTCTTGGCAGGAGTTCGGAATGGACCTTAATCTGTCTAGAAACCTGGTGGTTTTATTGTGGAGTTAGATTCCAAGGAGTTTGATATCAAAAGAGGACACAGGTATTTTCCTTTGAGAAGGAGTAATTTTCATTATGTGGGGGTTTTTTTGTCTGGTTTCCTTTGGGTTTTTTGTTTTATTTCTCCAGTATAGGTATTTCTGGGCTTTTTGGGTATGAGTGGTTTCTGACAGCTCTCTTGCCTTTTAACATAAAATTTGTTCGGTGTATGTGTTTGTTGCTTTTTTCTTTTCCCTTTCATTTGAACCTAAACCAGCTGATGCAGTCCCCAAAGAGCGAAATGCATCCCGTGCCAGCTGGCATACCCTCTGGCTGTGAAGCCTTGTTAAAGAGATCGGAGCTGACAGATTCTTGAGCAGCAATCTGATACAGGCCTTTTTTTTAAATTTGTTTTTTTGAGCTCACCCATGTAACAAATGGGTGCTTGTTTGGGAGCTTCGCTAGAGGCTTGAATGGAATCATTGTTATCAAAACACTGCTGTGATTCAGAAGTGCCCAGCAAAGGGGGTTCCTCTCCCTTGTGCTAGTCAGCTGGGCACTGCAGGTGTGGCAGGCTAGTTTAAACCCTGGTTTCATCCTTATTCTACAGAATAATCCAGTCATCCTGTGAGTTTTGTCTTTAAACTGATAGCTGGGAAACTGAAGCTACAGTTCTTTACAATACAGAGACTCAGTTCAACACTAAAAATGAAGTTGGAAAGATGAGTGAGTGTAACCAGGGAAGAGAAGTGTTTTCCAGATTGATGTTTTGGGGATAAAGAGTTGTAAAAGTAATACCTTGCCAGGTTTTTGCATAGATGAACATGTTCTCAATTTTCTTACTGTTACTGTGATGTTCAGATTACAAATTTTACCCCAGAAATGCTTGGGAATTCATGCAAGTAATACATGAGCGCCTGAGCTTTCAGTCCCTCTTTACATTATTTTCTCCTGCAAAAACAACTTTTTGTCCAATACATGTTAAGACAGTGAATATTTGAGTCCAGAATAGTTTAATGTTTCTATTTTATTCAATAGAATTAAAAAGCAAAGGGAACTGAGCTATTTGAGAAGACATTGACTTGGAATTCTTGGTTTTCTCAATCAAATTTGATTATATAGGAATCTGAGTGAAGTGTTTATCATGAATTTGTTGCACAGGAGTAGACTGACGACCACTTCTCATACATGGAGCACTGTGATATGCGTGGAGCTATATATTACTGCGTCATATAAGGATTTCACCTCATAAAAAAGTTACGGCATTTGGTTTAGATTTCTGTTTAACCTCTCTCTGCCATGCTAAATTCTGCCTCAGCTGGCTTCTGCCTCTCTGTGACTGGAGCTATAGTGCCAAGCAAGGTGGTGGTAACACTGGGGGTCCTTGCAGCACCAGTGACATTGGAAAGGCTAATTGTCAAGGAGGAAAGTTTATTTTCCTGGCTGCTTTTGAAAGGTGGCACATGGTTTTGGGTGTTATGGTGGTATTGTATCAAGTATTATGCTGGTATGGTACTGGCATTCCAGGTGTATCACTGGGACTGAACTTGACTTCAGCTGGAATTACAAGCCGTATCCCATGCTCAGTCCAGAGTCTTACATTCAAAATCAGTTGTCACGTCAGTAACAAGAAAAAGAAAAAACTATATAAGTTCTGTTTTTTACACCTCCTCTCATGGTAATTTCTCACCTTCTCCCTCTGTCCTTTCTCCAGTAAAAAGTTAACAGTATGTAGAGACAAAAATCAGAGTTAATCAGTTGTCTGTGATGGAGAAAACATATCTTATTGTCGCTGGATTTCCAAAGCCAACTCTGTCATTACAGAGGGTCATTTGGGAATAGAGACTTAATCCATGTGGAGTCTTGGGAACAGAGATTGTTCTATCAAAAATCGTGATTCATCTGCTGCCTTGCAGTGTGACCTTCAGTGCGTTTTGCTGTGTCTGTTTCTCCAGTGGAAAATTATTTCGTAATATACTTTATAGTGACAGTTTACAGCTATTCTGGAGACCTCATCAGGGCTAAGGTTTCATTGCGCACTACACAAGCCAATCCCTGCTCTGCTGGGCTTAGAGCAGAGAAGTTATTTGAGATAATACTTAATGATCATTATAAGGCTTGTGTGAAGAGCACTGACTCTTTTCCATCTGCTGTCATGAAGTTAGCAATATTATATCTCTTCATATAAAATCTGCTTGTGTTTTTTGTCTCTGCTTCAAGCTGCACCAACAGTTTGGAAAACAGCCTGGTGGGAGCCTTTAGAGTGGGACTTTTGGCCTCATCTATGAACTGATATTTTCCCTGACTCAGATGGATTTTTTTCTGTCTAGTAATACACATTTCAAAATAAGCATCTGTCTCTTTTTCCTAGTGGAGCAAAATAAGCATTTCTCTCACAAGTAGTTTCTTTTCTGGTGGCGCTAATTGTAAAAGAACCTTGACTTTACTATATAAAAACCTTATGTCTGTCTTATAGACAAACTCGTCTTCTGATGTTCTGTGTTTTACCGGAGTGATAGTAACAGAAAACTTCAAAAATGGGATGAATGGAGAAAGGATGAAGACGTGTACAGTAATATTTTTTATTACTGTTGTTCTTGTGCCTCCTGGTGTTGTAAGCTGTGCGAGTTGAGCAGGTAGCTAGAGGGTCTGTGTGTTGTGACGCACATGTCTGGGGGGGTGGGGGTGAGTAACAAAGGGTTTGAGAGAAAAAAGGGTTTTTGACTTTCGTGGAGAGCTCATCTTGAGCATGACTGACTTGGTGAGCAACATCTGGCTGGCATTGAGGGTGTTCTTGCATTGTGCTGGGAGAGGCAGCTCCCCAGAAATCTGCGTGTATCCCAAGAAAGGCACACTTGGGTGTTGTTGTAAGTCTCACTGCTGCTAAGGGAGAGAAGACTCCACTCCATTTTACTTGTAAACCAAGGAGCAATTTAGTTACTTTCCCTGGTGTTTATGTTTTAGATGACTTGGTGTTTGTTGGCTTTGTTGAGCACTTTTTCCTGAAAAAATAACAACATATGGTGAAATAGTCTGCTACCATAAACACAAAGCAGGAGGTGAGAGAGCTTCTTAACAAGTAGCTTTCATGTGTTTGAGACCAACCGAAATTTGCACTGTGCTCTTGGTGATTTAAAACAGGCTTCATTCTCTTCAGTGGCACATGAGAGAAGGTGATGAAGGTTTCAGAGATGTTTCATCTCCAACTGCCACTGAATCAATTGGGAACAATGGGGTGTACAGTTCATGGGCAGCCTGTGTCCCCACCGTCTGTGATGCATCTCCAGAGCCATCTTTGAGAAGTCTGGAAGAATGTGAGTTCCCAGATCAAATGGAGCAGCCTCATGGACAGGGCTGGAAACCATGGAAATGGGGAATTGTGAGGAATCTTGCTGGGTTCAGGGCAGCCGTATCCTGAAGGCCTAGGGAGTCACTGGCAAGGACGTGGACACATCATCATTCGTATGAGAATGGGACAGAGAATGTGAGGGCTCTCTCCTCCTCTTGTAAATTTTGAAGTATAGCCTAGAATAAAAGGGCTTCATGTTTTCTCTTCAGTGGCATAAAGAGGAGTGGAGGAAGGCCAGGTACTCGTCTCTCTTTGGTATAGAGTGTTAGGATCTTACCCAAGGCAAATATTGAGTCCTTGTGCAGTGTCGGGACCTTTCTTCCAAAGGACGTTATGGTTGCACAAATAGTGTGCATCACTTCCCAGGGAACAGGTCTGCCTGCTGATGAGCAAGAGACACTGCCTACCTTGTACCTGCTAGTCCTGCCATTTCATCTCAAACCTGTTAAATACCATGAATCCATACTGAGAATTGACTTTTTCTTTTTAAATTACAGGATGCAAAGAGAAGGTGCCATCATGTGAATGTGAAACAGCTAAATGAGAAACAAGACACCTGGGAAGGCTGAGCTGAAACTGTTTGTGCACAGAATGAGAGACTGATTTGCTGCTGGAGACAAGATTAGGAAACCTTGCTCTTCCAAAAGACTTTCCTGAGTGAGAGGAGAGGAACAGGAGGAAGCACACGAAAGAGCGATGGGAATTGAGGGCCATGGTTACCTGAGATAAATGGCAGATCCCTGGGAGTCTAGCCTTGTAGCTGTTTGCTTTCGCTTTTTCTCTGTCTGCAGCTGCTCTTCCTTTTTTGCGAGCTGCTGCTGGGTCCTGCCACGGCAGCACTGGAGATTTCAGGAGCGACGTGGGTAGAGTGCGTGAGGAGGGGTGAGCAGCCCGCCTCACCATGATTCAGCTGTGGAAAGTAGTGCGGCATGTGCGACAGCTGGAGCTCCACAGATTGATCCTGCTGCTCATTGCCTTCAGCCTGATCTCCATGTGCATCCTGGCTTATTACGTCACTAACAGCCCCAAAATCAAGGAGCCACCACCCCTGCCCTTCAGTGACTGCAGCAACCAGCACCGCATCTTGATCCCACCGCAAGCCAGCTGGAGGCTCACGAAATCTGTGGACACCTCACGCACAGATCCTGTGGTGCTAGTCTTTGTGGAAAGCATTTACTCCCAGCTGGGGCAGGAAATAGTGGCCATCCTGGAATCTAGCCGTTTTAAATACAGGACAGAGATCGCCCCTGGCAAAGGGGATATGCCCACCCTGACAGACAAAGATAGAGGACGCTATGCGCTTATTATCTATGAGAACATCCTGAAATATGTGAACCTAGATGCTTGGAACCGAGAGCTGCTGGACAAATACTGTGTAGAGTATGGAGTAGGGATTATAGGCTTTTTCAAAGCAAACGAGAACAGCCTGCTCAGTGCACAGCTCAAGGGTTTCCCCCTTTTCCTACATTCCAACTTGGGGCTGCGGGACTATCACATCAATCCTAGTGCTCCCCTGCTCTACGTCACCCGGGCTAATGAGGTGGAGCAGGGTCCTCTGCCTGGTGATGACTGGACTGTGTTTCAGTCAAACCACAGCACCTACGAGCCAGTGCTATTGGCCAGCACGAAGTCCTCAGAGTCCATTCCTCACCTGGCCACTCACAAAGCGTTGCATGCCACTGTGGTGCAGGACCTGGGTCTGCACGATGGGATCCAGCGGGTTCTCTTTGGCAATAACCTCAATTTTTGGCTGCACAAACTCATTTTCGTGGATGCCATTGCCTACTTGACTGGCAAACGCCTCTGTCTCACACTTGATCGTTACATCCTCGTCGACATTGATGACATATTTGTGGGAAAAGAGGGCACTCGCATGAAAGTGTCTGATGTAGAGGTAAAATCCCCTGAGTAGCTATCCACAGAGGCCCTAGACAAATTTCTAGTGTGTGTGTGGTATATCAGGAAAGTCGAGATGGCAAAAGTCAAGGTGGTGTTTAATTTGATTACAATTGCAGTTGTTCTCACCTTAAGCAGAGAAGTAGCCTGCAAAAATGCTGAGGCACCCTATGTGATGCTCTCAACAGTTTTGTAGGTTTAAATGGAGCATTTCAGGAGCTGCTCTCTGAATTTAAGAGGAAGATGCCTCTGGTGGTCTATCCTTTCTCCTCTTTAATGTAAGGAACAATCATAGGCAGGTTTCTTCTGCCAACCTACTTGTAGCTGTAAACTCTACCTTTCAAAAGGAAAAGGCAAGTTGTGTTAGACTAGAACAAAAAAAATATGTTTATTATTATTTGTTGTGATATGTGTAAACTGTGTATGTTATACTGCAGAACTGTAGGCCAGTCCAGGAGGTGTAAACTGATACAATCTATGTTTTAGCCATCCATCTTTTCAGCCCATAACCAAATTGGGAAAGGAAAGGTTTTCTCTCATCCTTTGTTACACTCCCCTCATATCTGCCAATCATCCTTGGGCAGGGAATATCAAAAAATTCACTAGGGAAACATGGTCAGGCCAAGCCTTCATGAGAACCATCTCTGTGGCTTCACAGTTGGGAAAGAGAGATGCTATCTTTGTGATTTGCTTTCCTTGGCAGTTTCTGGAGTAATACAGTGACCTATTAGAAAAGGTTTATGGGTAAGGCACAGAGACAGATTTTGTGGAGGAGAGGGAACTGAGACATGGAAAGGAAAAAACAAGTAGGAAGAAGGTAAGAAACTAAGCGCTCCTTCTCATTCTCTGTATCCGTAAAAGTACGTGATAAAGTGTTCTGTTGAGTCTGTGCTGTGTGTGCACATGCTGCTTCATGGAGCCAAGGACTTCCCCTCACATCTTGCCCATCAGTTCTGGTTTGTAGCCGTCGAGGCAGATGCATTGACTGTTACTCCAGGTGAGCTGAGGTTGTTCACAGGTATTGCACTCTGGATTCCTATTCAGCACTTGTCCTTAGATGAGTCCCGGATGGAGTTCCCTGGGTGCCAGCCCAGGTGCCATGATGATGATAAGCCTGTGAAGCAGCTGCCTTAGCATGTTTCCGAAACAACTTCAAGGTGAAGCACCCTTTAAGCTTTCTTTCAGGGGTACGAAACATTTGAGGCAAAGGTGTAAGACAAAATACTGTTGTACATGCTTGGCCCCTTACCTGAACCTCATCTGTTCCATATTCCCAAGAGCACTCTTCCACCTCACTAGGAGTCTTACCACGTTTGCTACATGTTTTATGCATCCATGCAAGATACGTCGTAGTTCATCTTCATGTTTTTAGGTCTTCGAGATTTTACGTTTTGCTTCTGATCCCAAGTTTAGCTTGGGGCAGAGGAAAACCCTGCACTCTGTTTGGAGCTAGCTTTATCTTTTCAAATCACTTGAAGCTGCATGCCTGAAGGAGCTTTAATTGCATGCCATTATTTGACTTGCTTCATTCTTTAGTAATTCTTTAAAGCCACTTTGACCATAATACTCTAAGCAAAAAGGTAAAGAAAAAGTGTTTCCCAGCATACAGGTGCAGAAAAATGGAACAGTTGTATGTACTACTTATTTAAGGAAAATACTAACATTTTCTTCATTTCACTGCAGTGTCGTTGTGTTGTGAGGTGATGAAATGCTCTGAAAGCCTTTTTTTTTTTTTTGAGGATCACAGTCTTATCTTGGTCCTAAGCAGGCCCTATACCCTCTTGTCCAAACTGACAGAAATTCTCACCTCTGTAGTATTTGTGCAGGTTACAGACCCATGTGAGAAAGCAGGATATAGGTGGCTAAACACTTGGGAACAAAGGCTGCTCTAGTGATGTTAAAAACCCAGACAAGATTATTCTGAAAGATGCTTTGTTTGGGCTTTAACAGGGTGAAATGGAGGAATAATCTGTGATCAGTAAGCAGAGAATCTCAGGCAAAGCAGATAAACCCCAGATTTATCCATTTAAAAGAAGCTCTCTGATTGCAGAGCCACGCGAGGTTAATGAATTTTTATTTTTTAAAAGCGAGAAATAACTACATGGATTTGTTGATAGCCTCTCACCATGGGGAGAGAAGGGGATATAATAGTAACAGAACAGCTGGCATTTTCTTTGCCCTTTTATATGAAAGCTCTGTTTCAAGGCTCTTATCTCAACACACAGCTCCTTATCTCAAAGCTTAGATTACAGTGGTCAGGGTAGCGGTTTGAAGATTGGATGCTGTGTGAAGGTATAAAATTGACTCTGCTGTCCCAGTGAGCCTGCTTGCCATATGCAGGTCCACGTTCAGAGAGCTTCCCGGACAAAATTACTATTAAATGAAAGCACTGAATGTAATTTGATCAAATGCATGTCCATGGTACATGTCTTACACGAGAGAAATGTTTTTATTTGTGATGCTTAAAGGAGAGCTGACTGGCTTTCTTCTTTAACAAGAAAAAAGGAACTGTGTTTGCTTTTAGTTTAACGATGATAACCCTTGAATTCCTGCTTTCTGCTGAAGGGTTGCAGCAGGAGCTTGCAGTCCTCAGTTAAAGTGGAACAGTTGGAAGTTGCACAAAGAAAATTATTTTCCCTTGCAAAGTTTCCCTGAGATTTGAGCTGCACGTAATTAACAAAACAAAATCTCAGAGAATCCCTTCTCTTCTAAATTATTCCACAGTCAGTCTCTTCTAAAATCATAATCCTAGGAATTTACCAGACCTCCATGGCACTGGTCAACAAACACAAGCCATTTTTAATGCAAAAGGATCTGGCTGTTGTGATCCTTCCTGGTTGTCTTTAGGTATGAGGAAAGAAGATTAAGTAGATGAGTTTTTGCCTCTTTTGCTGACAATCTCTCCAAGGGCATAAATAGTGTGAGCAATCACTGCTAGTGAGTCTGAGAGCAAGCTAAGTGAAAATCAAGGACAATCATCTCATTTTGGGTTATGAATGGTGAGGGTGGAAAACAGAGAACCTAGTGAGGGTGGCTGTTAGCCAGCTCTTGCCTTTCTAAATTGTAGAGGATGATCTTGCCTGCAATTAAAGTGCTCAGCAATTTCTAGCTCCCTGATTCTGAGATTGGAGGGGAGGTAGAAATACCAGTATCATGAGAGCTTTCTTTTTTGCCAGTGCTGTTTTGAGCTCTGCCAGTGCTACTGCTGGACAGTGAGAAAACTGCAGGAAGTCCTGTCAAGAATATGCTGCCCACGGTGCACAGGGGCAGTATCTACAACGCAGGTGTTTCTGCCGCATGTTCCTAGTATGCTTTGCATGAGCACTGAGAAGACACTCTCAAAACATTCAGCTTTCTTCCTCCATTTTTTATCATCTGTTTATCTTCATTTGTCTGTGCACTGTTTTCTTACAGTCATGGTATCCTCTCTTCCCAGCATCTGGCTCTTGGCCTTATTTCCCCCTTTTCTTTTGCCTCTTGTTAGAGGGACCTGAGATAGATAATATTTAGCATTTGTATGGAACAGCTAAAGTCTCTGCAAACACTTCTAGAAGTTAGAAAGATTTTTAGCTAAAAAAGCAGAGTTGCATGGAGATTTAGCCCTCTATGACTGCAATGCCAAGCTCACCATGCCATCTTAGGAAAGGATTAGGTCTTAAAGAAGGAACCAGTACAGTCAGAGTGCTGTGGCTTCCCCTGATTTTATTCCTCACTCCTAGAATGTTAACCCCATTGAGAGAGTCTTTATCTTCTCTAGATGTCATCAAAAGCTTGTAATGACTATTGAGTAAATCTTTGAAGATCTGTCAGTGAGCTTATGTAGATTTTTAATGTGTTGCAACAAGAGGCACAATTTTAAATTTTCTTCCCCTAACATTTACTTAGAAGTAAATACTTATCATCATCTGAGATTATTAAAAAAAAGCCTTTTTTGAAGTGATGGGCACTGAACATCAGACTGAAGCTTAGACTTTTTTTGCATTGTGTCCAGAAATGTGCATTGGAATGTAGTTTTCTGTCACTTGGGCCTGCAGTGTGGCTGCCCCAGTGAAGAACTAAAGGCCTCCAAAAGCACAGGTCATGTGTTGCAGTGGATGTTCTTTAATAGACCGTGACAAGCGTGAAGCAGGTCTGGCCTTGATGTGGAGGTCAGTACTCAGCATCTCTTTGGAAACCCTATCTGTTCCTTGCTGGGGTGAGCTGTGCAGAGCTTCTAGCAGGGAGTTTAGCTGGGGTGGGAGCCTTTCTGGCTAGCTGGTGGGCTGGCTTGCATCTTGAAAAGGTATTTGAAATAAAAGATAAAATGGAAAAATGGATATAAAAAATACTGTAAAAATATAAAATGGAGATACTTGGATGGATTGGAGGGGCAATCTCATAGCACATTATGGATATAAATGAAATGCCACTTGAATCACCTGTAAGATATTAGTACTATCATATTCACCCTACTGCACAGAAGAGAAACAGAGTGCAGAGAAAAGTGCCACCGTCCAACCCGTTCCCTCACCTGTTCTGTTGCGCCTTACTGCAGCTCACAGACCTCTTTGAACCCATATTCTAGGAAACATGGAACGCATAGTTTGTTGAAACAAATGTCCAAATACTTTCCTTGGCATCTTAGTCTCTTTTATCCTTTTCAGGGGAAGGACATTTCTTCAAACCTATGCCATGCAACCTTACAGGTGTGGCTGTGACAAGGACGCAGCATCAGCAGAGGGATGGCACACAATTAGCAATAAACCTGCCAGGAAAGCACGACTCCATAGGGCTTCATAGTGTCTGAATTTCTGGGGCCCCCAGAGTACCTCCCCAGTCCCTCCCAGAACACAAAGGATTGCAGCCTGCTGGAGCAGGGCTTTTTGGGATTTATTATCAGACAGATGTGTCGTCATGGTAACCCCAGCCAGGCTGTAAATCTCTTTCCATGCAGAGGAATGCTAAGCCTCTTAACCACTGTCTTTCCTTCCTCCACTTTTCTACCCAAGCTTGGGGAACTGGATGTGCCTTTTCGAGCAGCAGGGAGAAGTGGTGAGGCTTGGGACAGCTCTGGAGAAAGAAAAGAAAAGGAAAGAAAGTGGCACTTTCCTGTCTCAGTTACTGGGTGATATGTTCAAGGTGCTGGTCCCAAATTTGAAGCAATATTGTGATCAGTCTGGGCAGACAGGTGCCTCTCTGTAGAGAGATGCACAGTCTGTGCTCCTCAATGTGTAGGGTAAGTCCCTGTGTGTCTCTGCATCAGGGGATCTTGACCTCCCATTGCCAGTGCTGGATCTTGTGCAAAAGAGGCTTCAACCATCAGTGCTGCTGGCACATCACCTTTCAAAAGTGCTGCCTATGTTTATGATAGGTTCTGGAGATGTCACGTGCCTTCTCAAAATACTATTCTTGGTTGGGGATTGAGGTAAGGATGTGGTAAGTATATGGCCATGAAGGAACTGCAACCTTTGAAATTTATCCCAGGCTGCATTTGGTGTCACTGTTTTGTGGTTGTGGGAATGAGGAAGAGGCAATTAAGTGTGTCTGTAGGGAAAAGTCTGAAAGCTCAGTTCCCTCAGAGAGAGCATTGAGAGTTTCTGCAGGACTGCAGACAAAATCCATCTGATCTTCTCACCTTGCCATGGTCGTAGACTGCTTGCCTTGGGAATAAAACCACTCAGCTTCTTTGCTCCAGGATATGTTTGCAGTGAATGGGTGATTGAAGTAAACTACAGAAGTAATTTTTAAATTAATATGATGGGTAGTGTTTGATTGGCACTGTTTTGATACATTGGTGTATGTATCAAATCATAGCAGTGATTTCTCGGGTCATCTGTAAATGGTAGATGTCAAGGCTCCTCCACGGAATGAGAGTCTGCCTTTGTGAGTGCCCTTTCCCCACTGAGGGAGTGGTGCACCTAAACAATGCCTATGGAGTGTGAGCCACATGAAGGCACCTTGCAATGCTGCTTTGCGCTCCATGGGTCTGGGGAAGGGCAGCTGATGCAGGAAGATCTCCCCTGTACAGTTTGATAGCTTCCCCAGAGGTACATGCCAAGTTGTCTGTGCGTATTTGCATCCAGCCCAAGTCTGCTGTTGAGGGATCTTCAGCTTGCTGCAGTCACTGATCCGTTGCTTTCTTAGAGAAGCTATTAAAATCCAGATAGCCTGAACAAGGATTGTGTCTGTCACCTGCCAGCAGCCTTCTTCCCATTCCCTTTTTGATTGAGAACTTCTCCCATAGGGAGCTGCAGCACTGGCACTTTCCCCAGAGCACCCAGGTAGCAGCAGAGTGTGCATCTCAGGGCTTCTCTCTTTTTATTGTTTTACAGCAGAAGAAATTTGACTGGAATTAGTTTGTCTTACTAGTCTGTGACACACTGAGACCCTAAGTTTTGTTTAGTTTTTGGTTTGTGGTTTGTGGGTTTTTTGTGTCAAGGCTGGCTGCTGTCTTACTCTGTACACTGCTAGACCTTGAGGTTTGTGGCACAAGGCACCTTCCCTTTGGCTGTAGCAATTACTTTGGACATTTAAAGCAGATACAAGTGAGCATGAGAGAACCTTTAGGAGATGTGATGTGAATGTTGGCTCTCCCAAGTCCTCTTCACAAAATCTAGGGAACCTTTCCTGCTGCGTAATTTTTTTGTCACTTTCAAGGGAACACAAAGCCAGGGCTACTTCCCTGCTGTGGTAGGACTCGCTGCATGGGTAGTTCTGAGCATCCACTTTTCCTCTCCAAATAAAAGCCCCTTCCCTTCGGATCATTTAGTTACTGTTCATTATGTTACTGACTTCTTTTCCTTCATCTGTGCATCGTGTGCTGCACCACCATGTCTTTCGTTAACACGTAGACTGTTCTCAGTCTACGCATTAACGCTGGAGTCAGGGCAGAGGTTCAACAGCAAAGTCCCAGGCAACATGGGAGAGGAAGGGAGCATTCACGTTGCATCTGGAAAGCGTAAAGGATCTGTTGCTTGCAAGTGAGATTTGCTGTCCCTTTTCCTTAGCACAGATACTCCGGGTCCCTCCCATTGACTCTGACCAGTCACTGCTCTGACCAGTAGAGCATCATCTGACTAAAGGGGCATAATTGAGTACAGCAGAATTATTTCAAGTAAAGATTCCCTATATGGAGCACTTGTCTGTTCTGCCTCACTCCTAGGGCAACAATGCCCTGTGATACCTCTTCAGACTGAACTGGGCACCAGTAGAGCATAGAGAAATGTTACAGAGCAAAAAAGCGTTAATACTGAACATTTCTTTTTCCTTTTGTTCAAACAGGCTTTACTGAGCACCCAAAATAAGCTGAGAACATTAGTCCCAAATTTCACCTTCAACCTGGGCTTCTCAGGGAAATTCTACCACACAGGTAAAACCCTGGCACCTGTTTGTCCCAGCAGCTGTGTACAGCCCCCACATTTGTGTGTGTGTGTAATGCGTTAGAGAGAGCACGATTCTCTGTTGAACGAATCTGCATTTCAGGGGATTAGCCACTGCTTTTAAGCGCTGAGCCCCTCTTCTGCCTTTTGTTTTTGCACTTTCTTTTCTGCTCTCTGTAGGTACAGATGAGGAAGACGAAGGGGATGACATGCTGCTCAAACACAGGAAGGAGTTCTGGTGGTTCCCTCACATGTGGAGTCACATGCAGCCTCATCTCTTCCACAATGTCACTGTGCTGGCTGAGCAGATGAAACTCAACAAACAGTTTGCTGTGGTAAGGGGCATTGCAGTTTATTTACAGTACTAATCCTTAAACATTCTTCTCCTGGAATAGCTGTTTGGACCCCACTGAACTCAAATACTAGTCTACTAATTCAGCTGCATTTAAGAAACCAGTTCTGAAAGTTGTTTGACGTATGGCTCCTGTTGCTTGTCTGGAGACAGCACCATTGTCATGCCTGCCTGTGCAATGGGAAATGTTTCCTGGCACCTGCATGGCCCTGGGCAGCTCCGCAGCATTCCAGGGCGCAAATCCCAAGGCTGTTGTTTGATGAGGTATGAACTTGTAGCATCACCATCCAAATCCAATTAATTTACAAACTCTGGCAGTAAGAAGGCATTTTCTTTTCCGTCCTTATTCGGTGTGGTTTTGTAAGGAAGTCACCTGGTAGGTAGTATAAAATGTTGTGTGCTAACAGCCCTACTTCTGGCCTTCCCAGACAATGCTGAAGGAAGTTACTTATCTAGGAAGTACAGGGGAAATTCCCTGGGTTTTGGCAGAAGAGGGGGAAGCCTTGAACATCCTGCATTGCTGGAACAATGTCTGTTTGATGCTTACAGCCAGAGTTGAATATAGTGTACGTGTTTCTCTGAAAAAAAATGTCCTCTTCACCTCTAGTTTGGTTTTTTTGATGGTAATCCCCTTGGGAATAGCAGGCTGCTGTCTTGTGTTCCCATGACACACACAGATTAGAAATGATCTTGAATTCAGAGCACAGTCACAGCATTATAGAAACAATTTAGGCTCCTCCTTTTCCTGGTTAAGTAACAGTGCAGTCTTTTGCAAAGAGAGACAAAGCACAGAACACAATTACACATATTTAACATAAAGCAGGCCAGCAGTGAGAGAAGGTTATTGCTTCATTTAGGGGGCTCTGGTTTTACTGTGCACCACCAGGGTAGAGCTGTCATCATTAATATTGTTACCAGAACCACATAGTAGAATTAAACCCCAAGAAATTCAGATATTTCCTGTCAGTATAGCTCCAAGCCTCATATCTTTACCCTCAGTAGTCTCTTGCTCCATGTCTGCCTTTCTTTGGATTGCTAGAGACAGTACAGATCCTAGCCATCATCTTCCTTTCCTCTATATCCTTTCTTTCCTCTATATCCTCTATATTAAGGAAATTTTGTTTTACTTCTCTGGTGACTCACATCTAGGCATTGTGGGACTGAGATATGTCACTTAACAGCATTGATTAGTATATAGTAACCACGGAGCCTGACCTGAGTATTTGGAATTAATCTGATTTTTCACACCTGCAAGCTGCAAGACCATTCTTACAGCAGTGGTTACCAGTGCTGAATGTCCTTGTTGACACAAAACTGCCCTTATATTTCTATAGATGCATAAAACAACAGGTACAAGCAGCATTTCAGGTTTCCCAATCCAGAGAGTTTTCATGTTATTCTGTCACCTTGCTCCAACTTGGATCCTTATTAAGGCTATTGGTTAAATACCGAATTATCAAGCTGCATATTCTGCTTCCAGGAGCATGGGATTCCCACAGACTTGGGCTATGCAGTAGCCCCCCATCATTCTGGGGTTTATCCTGTCCACACACAACTTTATGAAGCATGGAAATCTGTTTGGAACATCCAAGTAACGAGCACAGAGGAATACCCACACCTACGGCCTGCCCGGTACCGACGTGGATTCATCCATAATGGAATCATGGTGAGCACAGCTGGGCAAGCAGAGCGCACTTTCCTGCCCAGGGAATGGTCTTCTACTGACCTGCCATTAGAGACATTAATCTTAATATCACTGGTGTTTCCAAAACCATTAAGTGAAGCAAAGAAAAAAAACTCGGCTAAAGGCAGTTCTGTGTTTCTTGGAACAATTCAGAGGTCGGTACTGAATGGAGAGCAAACCCAAGCCCAGCAGGACTAAGCTGAGATCTCACTGGCTTTTTCACACTGTGATGAGCTAAATGGTTGGGAGGAATAGCAGGAGTCCTCTGAACCTCTGCCATTTATGTCCCTTACTCTTTATATTGATCCCCAAAGTGCTGCTTTGACTCATTCACATGTAGATTCTGCTGCAACTGCCTCTTGTCTAACTTTGCTTTTCTTTTGATATTGCCAGGTTCTGCCTCGACAGACTTGTGGTCTTTTTACTCACACTATCTTCTATAATGAATATCCTGGCGGCTCAAAGGAGTTGGACAAGAGCATTCGTGGTGGTGAGCTCTTCCTGACGGTGCTTCTGAACCCAGTAAGTTCATCTGAAAGGGGAGTTGGTGTGTGGCTGTCTCAGCCCATGTGCCTGATACGGGGAAGGACTAGATTTTACTGGAGATTCAGTATTAACCACCATCACAGTGTGGGTGTCTCCCGCACCATGCCAGGATGTGAAAGGGGAGCCCAGGAAAGTACTCGCTAAGGAATGCTGCTTTGCTTTACACACTGCCAAGGGAGCATTAGTATCCAGTGTGCTGGCAAGTGCAACTCTCTGCAGATAGAAACTACCCAGGGTGACACACTGAGCATGGCCCAAGGTACAGTAAGATTTTAGAATGTCTACCTCTGTAGCCACTCTGGAATATAATGATGCTTAATCTCTTCTCATGGCTTCCACATTTTTGCCACCTTACCTCTCCTTTAAAGAATTTTTCCACCGTTGCCTGAGTATGGACAAGAAGCCATGCAAGCAAATCTGAGAGAAAGTTGGTTCTGGCTAGTTTCATGGGTGGGAATCCTGGAGTACTGTGCCAGTCCTTGAGTATTTGTGTGTGGGATTTGTTCATGTAACGTTGGTGGCTCTGTTCA
The DNA here is from genome assembly GCA_035584735.1 of Pseudotriccus pelzelni. Taxonomy (NCBI): domain Eukaryota; kingdom Metazoa; phylum Chordata; class Aves; order Passeriformes; family Tyrannidae; genus Pseudotriccus; species Pseudotriccus pelzelni. The sequence continues at coordinate 15,085,956 of JAWMRA010000162.1, forward strand.
CCAGGATGTTTTCTTTCATTCCCCTCTTTCTTTTGCACCTTGACTGCAGGGTTGAATACCCGGCTTTAGCCACTTTTGCTTGGGGTAGTGAATCAGAAAATCAACCTTTTTCCCTCAGTGAGCTTAATTTTTTCCTTACCTCTTGCTTCTCCTAGTGTTTAGTGCCTCTCTACTCCTAGAAGTAGACCTGTGAGAATGAAAGACCCTCACAGTGTGCTCAGATTGGACCTGACAAACAGGCTGTAGTTTTCAAACAGGCTCCGTGTTTCTGAAGGTTAGCCTGTGACCAGCTCTGGTAGGAGAAGGTGTGTGATCTGCAGAAGCTATGGGTCTGTGATAGCCCTTGCTAAAAAGCGGTAGGAGTTTATACTTCTAGGTCTAGAAGCCAGCCTTCCACCCCTGTTGCCTGAGACAGGCTTGTTATCTTTACACACAACACCCAAACCTGCCTGCTTGAGAAAAGTCTGTGGTAAGGAGAAGGTCATTGTTTCCATTACATATGGAGTGATCAGTCGAATGGAAAGAAACTGTTTTTTACTCACGACAGTTTCTTTTCTGGTGTTGTGTTCCCATATGCTGGGTGAATTGCACCTTGTCCCACTTAGCAATTGTCAGATCTTAAAGCATGCCTGCAGAAATAGCCTCTGTGAAAGGTCAGGGCTCCAGGTTTCTCTTGGAAAACCAGTTGCCAAACTGTAATCCAGAGATCTTTACTGGTCTAGGAGGCTATGCCAAAGAATTTATAGAAACACAGTATCTAGAACTCTCCATTAAAATTGCTGATAAGCATGTGATGGTCTAACCAGCTGGCAGTAATCTGTGATCAAGGAAAAGTTTGGCATAATTGTGCTCTGTTACAGGATGAGCTTATTTACGAGATTTATTCTTGGGTCTTCGTAGTGACTTTTTTAAACTTTCAGGCACCGTCAGATGTTTCCCGCGTTTACCCTTTTGCTGCCTTTTGGCAGTGCAGCATTTCTCTCTGTCAGAGCAGAATATTGTGCTCTAAGCTCCTCTCCATTGCTCATGTTTGCACAGTGACTCAGACTTTGCATTCCTTCCCTCCTGATAGAGCCATCTCAGGGACCTGAAAGAAAGCTGGCCAGCCCCACAGCCTCAGCAGTGATCCGTAGCAAACAGACTTGGACCAGGCTCTTTCAGTCCTTTTTGGTGTTTCCAGCTCCTGTTGAGTGGATATAGACAGGCAGGAATCTCCAAGCCTGTGTGTGTATGATTAACCCCACAGTGCAAACAGAAGATGTTTGATCTTCTGAGTGGTGAACAAGGTCTGATGTCAGAAGGAGAATAGCTGTTGATCCTGAGCAGACAGGCTGATCTCTTCTCACAAACACTTCTGCTTACACTGCGCAGGCCACTTACTGCTGTGCCCACAGCTGCTTGTTACATATTGCAAGGTCCTCATACCCTCCTGTTTCTGTATTCTGTCTAGGCTCTCTGTGACCTCTGCTCTCATTATTCCTCACTGTGAAGGAAGGGAAATTATAGCACACTGACAGTGGAAGAGAAGGGGAGAGGAGGGAGGTGTTATTTCCAAGCTGGTCCCCGGGGTCTGTGGGTGTGGATGGGAGAGAGGGAGAGATGGCACTTGAGTGTAGCTTATGTCAGAAGTAGTGCTCAGAGCTGTTTTGGCAGCAATAGCTGTGACAGGGCAGAGCAAGCTGCCAGGCCTTGTTAAGCAGTGCAAGTGTGTTACAGGATGTGACTGCACTCTCAGGAATACAGGGAAATGGCTCATCACTTGGGTTTGTCTTTCCTTCTGCTAAATCCAGTTGCTTGGGACTGTTTGCACGTGGCAGCATTACCTACGTGAGCCATTTTACCAAATGTAGTCAATCTGGAGATGCAGTTGCCAACCTGGATCACATGCAGGCTTTTTTTTTTATTCTTGAAATCTTGAAGAGGTCCTGGGAGTGACCTGTGTCCTCCCTGCTGCAGTACTTGATTTGTGCCAATGAGCCAGACTCTTCGTGCAGCAAATTTTTCCTCTGCATATTTCACTAGCTAGTCAAAGGGATGAGCCACCCTTTGCTGTCACAGAACCTTCCTGACATCTCCCAGAAAGGGGCAAAATACAAGATGAGAGGCATGCTTTTGCCACCGTGCCTTGCAGTTACACAGATCTTTCTGTCCTTTGCTCTGTGTTGTATTTAGCACATCCTTCTTACACAACAGCACCAAACACACACTGCTCTTTGAAGTGTAGGTGCCAGAGCCTGTCTGTCAGGGCCTCTCTTGTCAGCTCAGTAGGAAACCAGAAGTGAAAAACTCACAGATAGACAAACGTGATAAATCTTTAACTGCACTTACTTTCCCTGTGTCCCAAAGTGCTACCACTGTTTTCTGTTGCCTACCCAAAGACCCTGGGTTGTGAGCATCTTATGGACAGGATTAAATTTGTTTTACAGTGTCTTGGGGATGGCTCAGGCACAAAGAGTATCTCTTGTCTTGCTGAGACTAGTACGTGGTGACGCTGGGCAGAAAACTGAATTCAGACTTCCTGAGTGCCAGCAAATGTCTTCATCCCAAGACCATCTGTCTCCTGCTTCCCCATTTTGCTCTCTTCCTACTGTGAGTGGGAAAGCCATTCCTGCCCCCTGCCAGGGAAGCCTGTTATTGCCTCCTGCCCTTACCTGGTGTCATCAGAATTGAACCCAAAGCTGTGCAGCAGTGGGTACCCCTCCTGTGACTGAGGTCAGCAGACACTGTGTGAGGAGTGCTAAATAAGCCACGTAGTCATTCCTTCAACTGGCCTCAGTGGTTTTGTTTTTCTAATTTCCAGCCATGGTGTGGTTTGTATCTGGCAAAGTGCTGTTCTGTTATGGGCACTGGGATGCTGACTTCCATGGGGTCTGTCAAACCCACACACTAGAGTCAAGCTGATAACAGTTCTTTGCACTCTTATCCAAAAGTTAAAATAGTGAAAAACTGACAGGAGGGAAATGTATCTGCTGGAGAGAAGAGATGGCTTGGCAAGGCAGAAATAGCACAAAAGCTCCTGAGCACTGCAGTGCTGGGGCGGCTGCCATGGCTGTTGAGTGACACTTTGCCAAAGGATTAACATCCTTGGGCTTGGCAGGACGTTTTTCAGGGGCTTGCCTGTGCTGAAGGTTCTTGCAAGCTAAAACAAACCAGCTGGTGTCAGTTTCTAGGACAATATCCTAGTGCAGTGTCTCTTTGCAGTCCCCATTCAGATCCCCACATACACCTGTTCGTATATCAAAGTGCCAATTACCAGTTGTTCTTTTTCGCTTGAGATGTCAACTCCGGAGAGAATGAAAGCTGTGACAGGCTGTGGGCCTGGGAAGAACTCTGATGACAACTGTCCCTGTGCCACTGTGCCCTGCCCTGCGGCACAGTGCCCCTCCCCAGCCTGCTCCCCTGCTGTAGCAGACTCTGCAGCTCGAGAGGTTGCCTGCTTGTGCCTTGGGGAGAGGAAGGGAAGCTCCTGTTTTCCCATGGAAGAGGCTTTGCAAGAGAGTCACTGACTTGTTGCCCCGAATGTTCTAGAGCTACCTGAATGGGATTTTGAGGCTGTTCTGGACTCACATCCAGGGCTCAGTTAACACCCTCCCACACACACCATTCTGAGGGGTTACTGAGAGGTCTGTGTTCCTCCTTTCCCGAGCTCTTCCTGTGTTGAAAGTGCTACGTTTCTTTCCTTTTGCCTCAAGGCACTGCTGTATCCTGGCAGATAGACACTTGTCAACCAAGACACCATGGCAGTCTGAGTTTTGAACAGCCTCTTTGTAACTGTGGAATCAAGCTAGGAGGAAACAGTTCTGTTACCTGATTTACCAGTAGCCCATGTCTTTCCTGTTTTCAGATAAGCATCTTCATGACCCACCTGTCCAACTATGGGAATGACCGTCTAGGACTGTACACTTTTGAGAGCCTGGTGAAGTTTGTGCAGTGCTGGACCAACCTCCGCCTGCAAACACTGCCTCCCGTCCAACTTGCAAGAAAGTACTTTGAAATCTTTCCCCAGGAGAAGAATCCCTTGTGGCAGGTGAGAAGGCAGCTTTAACTTCTCTTAGTAGTGTTTGAAGAGGTGTATCCCACAGTTAAACTGCTGATCCCGAGCAGGGTAAAGCATAAAGCTTTTGGGTTAAACCATTGTGGCTTCAGGCTGTGTGTGGCAAATTGCAAGGTGGAAGAGGGGTAGGAGCAGTGGGTCGCAATCTGACGTGAGCCTGGGGACAGGGCTGACTGTCATATGTGACTGGGGACCAGGTTGCAGGCATTTGGGTCATTAAAGGGCTTGTATTCGTGCAAGCTGCTGTGAAATGTGAACTGTGTGAGAAAGAATCCTGTTTGGTGCTGGAGGAGTTCACAGGCATGTTAATGTGATTAATCTGAAAGTAATTTCACACTGCAGAATTCATGTTCATTAAATAAAAACATGCTTATTGCATTTTATCCCAGTGCAGCAGCTCTCTGCATGGTAATGAGCAGATGAAATTAACTGGAGGTGATAGAGTTGTCTGTCTGCCAGAAGTTCACAGATGCTGAGGTGCACTAACACGGTGGCCCAGCCCAGTATGGCTACATAGGGCAAGGCCTGTAGTTATCACTCTCAGAGGGACTTTGGCTGTAATGTCACTCTGGAGCTTTTGAAAATGGTCCCCATGTTTTTACTTAACACCTCTTAATGCTTGGCAGAGCAGCAGTGTGGCTCTGAAGTGTTCTTCATATGCTAATAGCATTTTCCCGAGAGGACTGGCCCTTCCAGCTTTTCCTCCCCTTGCCATTACCTCCTGTGGTAATGTTTAATCTCATCTCTTGTGCTACAGAATCCCTGTGATGATAAAAGGCACAAGGATATCTGGTCCAAAGAGAAAACATGTGATCGACTCCCCAAGTTCCTCATCGTGGGACCTCAAAAAACTGGTAATGTGTGTACTTTATTTAAAGACAGATTGCAGCTTCCATCTCACTCTTCCAGAGAGGAAAGCTGGAAATGTCCATGCCATAGATCTGTATGGCTGCCCTTTGTGCAAGCTGCCAAATGGCTGCAGAGGACATTTCAGACAATCTCAGATATGTTCTAACCTAAATCTGGCAAGTCTGTCAGTGCTTTCCACTCTGGCATTGTGCTTGGCTTCCCCTACCTGCAGAGTTTTGTTTTGGCTTTTCCATGTAAGCTCAGAGAAGCTGTGACCTTAGTGTATCCCAGACATAAGCTGTCAGCAGGACCAAGTGCACACGCTTAACAGAGGTTACAGTGAGTGTCCCCTAGTGCTTTTACTACGACAGATCTGTGTACCCACCGCATGCTCCATGTCACTGTCAGTGGGAGGGAGAGAAACTCTTTTGTGTGATCTCTGTCACCACCTTTTAACTGCTGTGGCGTTGTGGTTGGCTGTGACAGCTGTATATACTGTACTGACGAGTCCCTTCTAGGCTGAAGAGAGCAAAACCTCTTCAGCGGGAGCCAAGTCTTTGTGCAGTGAAACAGCAGCTGCAGCCATCCACAGCAAATGGTGATCAGCCTTGGAAGGAAGCTTGTCCCAGCCAAGCTGCTGTCTCCTGGCTGTGTCACTGTTGAGCTCTGTCGGTGTTTATCATGACCCAAGCTGCTTGCAGTGGCACAGTAACAAAACTGCTGGAGGCCCACAGCTGTGTGCTGAGCAGGATTGTCAGGTTTGGCGGGGTAAAGGGAAAACAGCACAGCACAGGCAGGCCAAGGCATCTCCAGCTGAGTTCTTATCCAAGGACACTGATGTTGTCTCTAGCACATCTCCTGCCCAGGCCTCCTCCCGTTTGGCAGGTATGGGTTCTGCCACGTGACAGTGGCTGTGCCAGCATGGGGGTGGCTAACGTGGGTGGCAGCTGTCGCGATAAGGAGACAACTTGAATGAGCTGCATGAGCTGAAATGTGGGATTGAACTGCTCAGGCAAGTTCAATCCCAGAGTGCTTGGTGTCACTGCTGTTGTAACCTGCATGAGTTAAGGGGTGGGTTAGCCATGTATGATAGGAGCGTGCCCATCTGGGAACTGGTTTTTGCAGTGAAGTAAAACCATTCATTCAGCCAAGCGTTATATGTGAGCCAGGTCCCTTTAACTGGTTCCTGTTGCAGGCACAACAGCTGTGCACTTCTTCTTGACCATGCATCCAGCTGTCACCAGTAACTTCCCAAGTCCATCCACCTTTGAGGAGATCCAGTTTTTTAATGGTCCCAACTATCATAAAGGAATCGATTGGTAAGAAACCTGACATGCGTTCTTCTGTGATAAGGTGCACCCATGTTGTGTTCTCTGTATTTCCACCTCAGCCCCCTTGGCAGCTTCTCTATTTCTGAACATCTGTTTTCCTTGCTATTGCACCGTGCACATTCTCTGTTTTCCTTCTAACCCAACTGTGTAGTTTCTGATTTTACTGACTGTTCTCCAGGAGAGTTGTAGGCACGATTTAGCCTTAAAAATTCAGCAAGTCCTTGTTGAATGCACTGCTGTCATGAAGTTACTGTTACTTTGACATGCAAAAAAGACAGCTGTGTTCTCATTAAAAAGTTCTTCATGGTTTCATTATTAAAACACCTAATACAGAGGGGACAACCTCCCTGCTGTTGTTCTGGGACCTTGAGACTTAGAGCTGCCACTGTGTTACCTGCGCTGGCTCCCAGTGTCCATGTGCATACCTTGTCTATTTTAGGATAGTGTTTGCACCTGGCAGGGAAGTTCCAATGGCACTATGACACTATTATGCCACTATGTTTCCAGGCAGAGAAAGTTTAAAACTGTTTCTTGCTTGAAGCATTAGCTTTGGTTGATCATGGCACTGCCCTCCCTCTTGAGAGGCTCTGAGGGATGGCTGTGTGGCAGTAAGGCATTCTGCTGTGGGATTTCTTTGCCTATGGCTGTGGGAGGTTGACTTCTCTTATCATTCAGAGGACTGTTGCAAAGATACTGGAAGGTGGTTGGTACTTGAGCAAAGGTCACAGGAGTCAAGCACTATCACATGCAAGAGGAGGATCTTTGCGTTTAGTTCCACAGCTTAAATTTGGGCAGAGATTCTTCTTCCAGTGCTTTACAGTCCCCTGCCCCACTACTACCCTCTACCCTACAGTTACTCAAATTTCTCAGTTTCCACATTACTAATTCAACAGGCTTCCGTGAGGCAAAGCTCTTCACCCTGCATCTCAGCTATGGACTGAGGTACAAAAAGGCATAGAATTTAGACAGGTTTAAACAAGTCAGTGGCAGAGCACGCAGATGATTCTGTCCTTATTCTTGGACAAAATGTCTTTTCTGGTAGGGCTTGCAACTGGTACCTTAGCCTCAGGTTTTTTCTTTCCACTAAGGACTTGGGGAACGCACTCTCAGCAAAATACTTCCTTACCTTTTTATCATCTCCCAGCTTTCTGTGTCGTGTGCCACCACCTTTTTTCAAGTCACAACTATGCCAGCTCTGCACCCACTTGCCCATTCATGGCATTACTGGGGAGGTGCAGTTGTGTTGCAAACTGTGTCAGTTCAAGAGACGTGACGGCAATGTGGGGTTGGTGCCACGTCTTTGTTGGCCATGCTGCTCACCAGCATCCCATCTGTTCGGCAGGTACATGGAATTCTTTCCCATCCCCTCCAATGCCAGCACAGACTTCATGTTTGAGAAGAGTGCCAATTACTTTGACACGGAGGTGGTACCAAAACGTGGTGCAGCCCTATTGCCTCGAGCCAAAATCATTACTGTTCTGATCAACCCTGCTGACCGAGCCTATTCGTGGTATCAGGTAACTTCCCTGCACTGTTCTGTGGGTGGGGGCCAGAGAGAGAGTCCAGTGGGGTGGAATCTATGGATCTGTTTCCATAGAGGAGGCAGGCTGCCTGCGCCATGTGGACAGGTTGACATACAAAGGCATTGGTGAGTGGCTGTGCTGAGTCAGGGGGGTCTGCACTGAGATCTGTAAGGTGGAATCACATGTTCCTGCTCCTAAATTCAGCTCGTGTTTTTCAGCACCAGCGTGCTCACAATGACCCTGTGGCGCTCAATTACACCTTCTACCAAGTGATCTCTGCGAAACCCCAGGCCCCTCAGGAACTGCGCAACCTGCAAAGCCGGTGCCTGCTCCCGGGCTGGTACTCCACACACCTGGAGCGCTGGCTCACATACTACCCCTCGGGGCAGGTAGGAGGTTTGGCGGCAGAGGCTCTCCTGGGGCCCCCTGTAGGTTTAGTGTAGAGGAGAGGGCAACAAACTGATGCGTATGCACGTGCTCCCCTTCTGTCTTGTCTTTTGGAACAAGAGCCACCACTTCCTTTCTCTTGTTTCGAGCAGGTAAGAAATCAGGCTTGAATACTCCAATTTTGCACTTTATTGTATTTGTAAAAGTAAATGAGTTCAGGAGGATACTGTGATCTCCTAGAGCTCCACAGTACTCAGAAGTTCAGCAAGAACATCAGTGTTACCATTTCCTTCGTTTCTTCTTGGCAGCCTGCAGCTCAGGGACCCTCTTCAGGCCCAGGTCTTCAGCTACCTGCTGTGGTTTCATTGCTTTAAAGAGGGGCTCTTGGATTCTGCCTCTTGTTAATTCCCGTGTTGTAAAGCCTTTAGCTGTCTGCTGAAAGGAAAACTCACTGCAGACATGTCAGGATTCTGTGTTTAGTGTATAAATTTGCTAAATGGCATTTAATAGCACAGACCACTACTGCCTCTAAACTTCCAAGAAGTTTTTAAACTGTCTAATATACATATATATATACACATACATATATATATATATGTGAGTTGCACTTAGGATATTTTTTTTCCTTTCTGTTGCTGGGGTTATTCTCCGTCCAGCAGACGTTTATAATGCCCATTTAGTCTCTTATTCTCTGCCAAAGCAGCAAAGCCTAAGCTGTACATTACAGATCTGCCAAGACTAAAAGAGTCATGGTAAAGCATTCTTTGTATCTTTTTTGTGTCTTTTTGTATCTTGTGTATCTTCTTGCCTTACTATTCCTGGAAGTTACTGTGAGGAATGACACACACCATCCTTGTTCTTACTGTGGCCTAGGGTCTCCTGCCTTCTTCCAGTCTTCAGTTCATGTGACTATTTCTCTATTCTGTTCTTTGGAATAGGTAATTTATCAGCACAAATGTTTGTTATTGTCTATGATACCTGTAATAGCAGAATAATCGCAGGTTACAGAAGAATACTTAGCACAGTGGCTCCTGACATCTAAAAAGAATACATGAGGTATCCAGAGACAATCTGTACATGCTACTGCTGGGTCTTAGTGCTTAGTTAAAGGGGGTTTGGCCAAAGACTATTTTATTATGGAAGGCCTGTCATGATCAGGGCCACAAGTACCATAAAACAGTTAATCATAACTTCTCTATCTGTAGTGACAAATGGGCCACATCCCCCCCCAGTGTTGTGCTAGAACAGACAGACTTTGGCTGCCTTTATTCACAGGCACAAAGGTTGGGGGCAGCTGGAGATCCAGGGAGCTCACAGGTGTCAGTCAGCACAAGCTGGCAGAGGCTCAGGCAGCTGCTCTCTTTTCAGCTTCTCATTGTGGATGGTCAGGAGCTGAGACACAACCCTGCCTCTGTAATGGACAACATCCAGAAGTTCTTGGGAGTTACGCCGCTCTTCAACTACACCCAGGCCCTCAGGTAGGATGCTTTCCTAGCCAGTAAGCTCTTGACTGGAAAACTACTTTTTGTCTCTGACCACAAGACCTGCAAAGGTTTCAGATGTGTGCCTAACCTAAAATTAGGTTCAGATAGCATGACACACTGTACCAAGAGTGAAATCACAGCTTAGTTACTGCTGTGAGCAATTTCATGCTTCTCTGTGACAGTGCAAAAACCCACTCCTTCCCCTATAATTTCTGGAAAGACTATGACGTTTCTTCCATTTGGTCTTTGTGGTTTCAGAAAAGGTGCTAGAATTATTAGCACTCCTTATGCTTTGTGTTCTACATATATCTGACAGAAGGTAGAGGAGGTATGATAAAAACTGTGTGACAAGCTGCTTGTATCTTCACTCAGATGGAAATTAGGGATCCACGGCACAGTTTTGAGGTAGAGCCTGTTACTGCAGAAGACGTGGATTTGACAGGTGTTAGCAGAGGCTAGTACTGCTACTACATTAAAGGGTGTTACTCAGCCGTTACTGTGATCTTGCCCACAGTGCAAGTACAGTTAATCTGAATAGAAGAAGTGCTGGTGAAGGTGAACTGCGGCCATACTAGTCTTCAGTGGAAACTTTGCAAGCCCACTGGAGATGCTGAATATTGTTCTTTGCAGCTGAAACCTGTGTTTTCACATCATCTCTGCTGTCACAGACTTTGCTAGCTGAAGCTGGTGTGGGGGTAGGGAGGGCAGTTGCCCTTTCCTTTCGTGGTAAAGAGAGGAGAACCAGTTCAGTTCTCCTCCTACAGCTGTTTTCCAAGGGGGTGGCACGTTGCTCCTCAGGGGAGAGCAGATTTAGACAAATGTCAGGTTACCTGAGAGCTTTACTTGCTGAAGCACATGTGCTGGTGCTAAATGGAGTAGTGGTACAGGAGTGGTAGTGGCTGGTACCCTTCAGCCAGAGGGAGAAAGTAAATGGTGTTGGACAGCTTGCCTCAGGTTTGGTAGGGTACTTGCTCAAACCTCAAGCTCACCTTTGGGCAACTGAGGGCACAGACCAGACCAGATCCAGACATGGGTCCCAGCATTGCCTTATACCTGTGTTTTAACAAGACAAGAAACACTTGACTCTTTAAACAGTTAGGGGATTCTCAAATACTCAACTATAGTGAGGCGATTTAAAAGAATTTACATACACTAAAACACTGATTATTATCTCCCTCCCATGAACAAATATTGTAACACCATTTTACCTCTGATATTTGCATAAAGCTGAGTCATGTTTGTAATGATTTCTTGTCAAAGTAGGCAAGTGCTAAAAAAAAGGGAACAAATACCACAAATAAATCACTAAAATAGGACATATCTGTGCAGTTACCTAATTTCTGCTGCTGCTAATTGGGCATGTAGATGAATCTTTTAAAAACAAGTGTTCTTTTCAGATTTGATGAAGCAAAAGGATTTTGGTGCCAGCTGCTAGATGGAGGAAAAACTAAATGCCTAGGAAAGAGTAAAGGAAGAAAATACCCTGATATGGATTCCTTGGTGAGTAACTCAAATCTGTTGGCAGCAAGAGATGTAGAAACATCCCAGTAAACCAACCTGGATTTTCCTACCATCTGTCCTGGTCACCTATGGAATGTGTGTTGAGGGTAACATTTTCTTTCATGCTAATGTAGTCTGTTTTTTCCACACAGTCATGGCTGTTTCTTAGAGACTTCTACCGGGAGCACAACATTGAATTATCCAAGCTGATGAACAGACTTGGGCAGCCCCTTCCAACCTGGCTCCGAGAGGAACTGCAGAACTCCAGCTGGAGCTGAGAGGGACTCCTGTGCCCCCAGTGCCATTGGGATGTGTGGTGCTCCAATGTGTGCTATGATGCCATCTCTTGTCAAGCCAAAACAACTGGACAAATGAGCAGGAGCAGAGAATGTGCATGTGGAGCCTTTCCTGACCCTTGGAAAGGGCTGCTGCCTCTGGCACTGCCCTGGGGCATAGAGTGCAAGTCACATTCTTTGAGTAGTAATGGTGTGTTACAATTTGACTTTTATTTACAGGACAGATTTGGAATGCCTGCCCTACTTTGAGCAGAGGAGAGAGCACAGTTCACACTTTCTGTATGTTTAAATTACTTTTCTCAGTCAATGAAACCGGCACTAGCTGGAATTAATATGTTACTCCCCTGAGCCCAGAAGTAAACAGTGCAGAGTGAGCTATTGAGCCCACTGCTGAGGAGAGCAGCAGCCTAATAAAAGGGGAATCTAGTCCAGTGAACCCCAACTTCTATCCGTATGTGGCACAGCAAGGTACAAGAATGCCTTGTTCCTCCCCCTGGAGAGCATGTTGGCCACGGCCATTGCTTACAGTGCCACTGCGTGTGGATGGTGGGGACTGCACCTTCTGGGAGACAGCTGTACTGCACAAGGAAGATGCCTTTCCTTACCTGCAGCCGTGTGGGTGTGATACAGCGTCCTGTGCCACTGGTCAATGGAAGGGGGAGATAAGGCAAAGCTGCAGGTATTGACAGACACAGAATTGCTTTGTTATCTTAGGGAAGAGGTTGCCACATGTGGCAATGTGGCAAATATTTCTCTGCAGGGACTTTGCTCCTTGGTTATCTTTTGAAATGTCAGTAATGTCCCCATAGAGCACTTTAGAGGCATGTGTCAGTGCAGAACAGCAGCTGGGGGAGGCAAAGCTCAGGTATTGTAAAATAAGGCTGATGAGACAGGCGAAAGCAAACAATTCAGTTCCCCATGTCCAGTCAGCTAAAAAAAAAAGCAAGATTTTTTCCCCTTCCAACAACTCCAGGGCCCGAACCACATATTCCAATAGCTAGCACCTTTTTTAATCTTCTTGCAGTCCAACAGTCCAAGGAGAAAAGCAAAAAACAGTAAAAAGTATTGTTCAGATATAAAGGGAAGACTTTGAACCAGAATTGGTTTCCTATGTCCAAAAGGGGCTGTTCATTTTCTTACTTCTGCATGTGGTCAAGTAGCACTAAAGGTGCTTTGCTGCCTCCCGCAGTTGCTGGATAATTAGTCTCAGAGGAAATCCTCCATCGTGGTTGTACATGTTTTCTGTCACTGAGCCATGGGCTCCTGCAGTGGTGTGGGCCATCGTCCCTCCTTCCTCGGCATCGGTGGTCCTTGGAGATTGCTGCAGTTCTAGGGAACAGAGGGGCAGGATCCACATGAACACAGGTTATGGAAACTTTCAGTGTCATGAGCTACTTTTCTCCTATCCAGGGAGAAGTTGCTTCAATTGAGCTTTTCCGTTGAGCCTTAGGTATTGTGTATTTCTGAATGAATGGTGCATTTACCATTGTATGTAAATGTATATAGTATGCAATATAGTATTTTATTTCATGTGCCCTTGGAAAGGGTTATTTTGTGCAGCCAAAAAAAGGATGGAAAGACAAGAAACTGCTCTCTCACTCCTGTTAGAGAGAAAAGCCCAACTTCCTGCACTGGATTCATGTATAGCATCATTCACATTGAATGATAATGAAGAAATTCTTGGCTCTCGAAGCTGAGCACGTGTCTGAATAAAGGATAGAAGTAGTAGTAAGTAACTGGAGATTCAATAAATGTACTACTTATTTTTCTTCTCTGTGATGATTTGGAGTGGTGTCATGGACCCTGAGCTTGTACAAGGGTAAGAAAAAGTGAAAAACCTAATCCAGGCCCTAGAGCTGGTATCTAGGAGGGCAACAAAGGTGTTTAACTTACTTTGAAACAACACACAAACAGTGTCTCAAGGCTGCTCTCTCTGGGAGTGCACCCGTGGGCTTGCAGATGCTGGCAAAGCACACAGCCTACAGTTAGAGACTCATTCTTAGTGGTTTGCAGTAGTGGTGACTTTTAGGCCATCCCTGGCTACTGCAGTGGGTTTCAGCTGCTGTTCCTGCCCCACCAGAGCTTGGCTCTATCCTTCCTGTCCAGGTGTGCCTGGGCCAGCAGCCCATGACCAGCTTTACACTAATAAACAAACAACCTCACAGGGACAAAACATTGTTGAAATAGGCACGGTTGTGACACCGTTATAAAACAGTCTTATGGCTCTCACTTCTCCAGGCACTTCACCAGTAACCACAGCTTCAGCAAGACAGCTATTTTTACATGCTGCTACAGGAGGTGAAGGATGCCAGGTCCAATGCTACTGCTGCTCCCTTAAAACATTTTCCTCCTTTTAATCCATTGTAGGTTGTCACACAATTGCTTCATGCTTTACCTCAGACTGGTACATGTTTGGTTTTAGTGTTTAACTCCATCTCCCCAAACAAGGTATGAGGAATAAATGTTGGGAGAGGCTCACTAAATGTCAGTGTTAGCATACTGTTCCTAGTCCAGCACTCCAGGCAGCAAAGGGCAAATTGTTACTTATTCCCTCCCTCTCTCCAGTTGCTTAATTTCTATGCTATGCTGCTACTTGCTACTTATGTTAATGACAAACAAATCAGTGGCTGTGGTCAGCTCCACATAGAGGATTGTCCTTACCTGATGAAGAACTATTTTCAAACCTGCTGCCTCTCCCTGACAGCACACTGGTGCAGAAGCTACCCTCTTTTCAGACATCCCTTCGAAGCTGTGGAAACAAACACGGCCTCCTAAGAGAAGCTTCTATAATATCAGAAGATCTGTGCTATCAGAGATAACAAAGCCAACAAAACCCATTTTTTTCTGTGAGAGACACTGGTTAACAGGTACTGACCCATTAGGCAGTTAAGTATTACAGATCCTTACACTTCCGTCGTGGAAATAAATCTCATCTTCTTGCCTCAACATTTAGTAACAGAACTGTATGATAAGCAGTTCTTTTCTAAGACAAGGAAAATTATAAGAACAAAACAGAAGCTAAAGGGGTTTTTAAAAATGTACTAAAAAATTATTTCTTTAGTCTGATGCATAGGAAACTGACTCGTTTAAAAAGGAGTAATTTGATCCAGGGATCAGAAAGGCATGTGATTCTAACAGACAGATGCATGAAAGGAGAGAATTGGCAAAACAATAACAGGAAACAGCTCTTTGGAATTTGTACTCACATACAACCTCTGGAATTCAATTGGCAAGATACTTAAAAGTAGGCTGCTACCTCTTTCTGTTAGGTACAGGAAATACTGGTACAAGCCTCAGCTCTGGAGTGAAGATCTTCTAACGGAACTGGAGAATTTCTCTGTAGGTGCCAGCAAGTATCCATTCTACACAAAAATCTGAGCACTGAAAACTGCAATTTTTACTTGATGACACTACCTGGCAAGCCTGCAGCTCCTCAAATTCAGAATGACGCACAGAAGTCTCATGATATAACTCTAACAAGCTACTCGATTAAACTCATCCTATTGTTCTTCAGCCCTTCTTACACTCAGCGGGAAAGAGCATCCTTCAATTCCTTGCTGGTCATTTTGCTCTATCAGTCAATAGTAACATGGCCAGAAAAGCAATGACAAACCAACACCAGTCAAAAGACCCCACCTTCAATATAATCGTGCCAATGGCAGCTAAATTCAGGCACAGAAAAACACAAAATATTTTAAATAGGCTGTCTTTGAGAGCCATTCAGCCTATCAGTAGGGCTTAAAAGCAAAGTTGTACAACAGTCATGGTCATCAAATGCCAAGCAGTCCTCATGGCCCAACCCTACCCTTTTTTCTTTCTGCACCTTAGTTCAAAAAAACCCCATTGGTAGGAGACTGTGAGCACATTTTTCTGTTTTGGAACATAATCTTCCCAGTTACATCCTGTCCCTCTCTTAATGTCTAGGTAAGACAAATACAACTTTCCCATCTGTTACAGAAGATTATTTCAAATTTAGGTCATGTTGTTACAGCTGTTGACTTCTACCACGAGGCGGTGAAAAACTTCATGGATATTTCAATACTTACTCCATTTCCACTGACTGGGGTTCCAATGCTGTTCTGTGCACTTCAGTCTAACACAAGCTAAGAGGGCGCTAAATAAGCTGGGAGAATAAAAGCCTGTATTCTGCTCCAAAATACAACAGTGCCAGGCTTGTTAAAAAACAAACCCATGCAAAATATTTAAAAAGTTGCGTTTCAAAAACTCTGCAGAAGGCTGTTTCTGAACGGGCTCTCCAAAAAGAAAAACACAAATCCAATAAATAGTAAGGACCATAAACAAAACTAGCCAGAAGGAGGCTTTTCAGCTGACTCCAGCCATACTGTTGATAGGCATGTTGCTTCATCACAGGGCAACTCCAACTCGCCTTGTCTGTGGGCCGTAAAGACGTGGAAGTCCAAAGGCAAATACTGTTCTGGCAACGTATATTCCTGGAAAGTGCCTCCAAAAAAACCTTTCACAGGTGAGAAGGATGGTTATAGGTGAATATGGCCAGAGAGGGAGGAGGGGAGCTGGCCTTCTGAGAGCTTGACATACCTGACCTACACAGAAAAAAAAAGAGCCTCTGCAGCATGAGATGCATTCCAAGGAATGAGGCTGGCAATGACTAAACCCTTTATTTTATCCATTCAATAAAAGCAAAACCCACACTATTCTTTACAGCAACCTGAGGTCCAGTCTTGGCATATATTCTGCCAACTACACTAATGCCAAGATATATTATGCCAAGACAGCCCTGAAGACTCAGAAACCATGCAGAGATTAACAGTTACAAATGCTGCTGTCCCAGGTACACAACATGAATGCATCCAGACAAGGGGAATGACACTACGTGGCCACCCACTAATGTCCTTGGGGAAGGGGACAGGGAAAAAAGGCCCTTTACCTTGCAGTATCTCACCTTTATCTTCTCACACCGTCTCCCTTACATTTTTAGAGGTATGGTCCCTACTGTATATACATAAAATGAGACACAGACTCTCCATTTTTAAGGAAACCCTTCTAAGTATCCTAACACAGGAACACCATTTGCTTTTATCTGCCTGTGCTGATTCTTGACAGAGTACAAAGCGCACATCTGTGCACCACGGCAGATTGTTTAGCTCAAGAAACCAACAAAACTTTCAGCGCAGACCAGGGGTTAACTCGCAGTGCAAGGCTGCCCTTAGCACACTTCCCTAATTAGGGCTAATAAGTACTTCCATCTTCAGCACTATTAGGACAGTGTAAACCAGTCCACAGTATCTTGCAGTAAAGACATCAGTCACTTCTCGGTTTCATCTGCACCTGTACAAATTTGACTTCTCCAACTCCCCACTGAAGTGAGTTGTTATTTCCAGAAATAGTAACAGCTAACAGGGATAGTGTATTTCCTGTGGGCATACGAGGAAACAAATATGGCAAGTGAAAGCAAGTCATTGTGAACAGAGGACACAGGAAGAAGCGTGGTCTGAAGACCTCATTTATCTTACCTTCAGGAACAGACAGTGAATTGGACTTCACCAAATATGACAATAACCCAATGCAAGGTCTCCCATCACAGAATATCATCTCTCTTCATGCAAGTTGGGGGCCAGGCCCTATCCAGACAAATACCTGTAGCTATTAGTACTCACTAAATTCAGCATTTGCTGCCCAGCCTAGGAAGAGGTGGAAGTCAGCACAGAAGAAGCTTCTCAGTCATTTCTACACTGGAAGCATCCAGCTGCTCTGGCAGCTGGCCTTGACTGCAGCTACTTCGCGTGTTGCTGGCAAGGCAAGGTCCTATAGATCATTTACTCAAAGCGAAAACACAGGTTAACGTAAAGAGGTTGCAGGCAACTCAAATTTCCTTTGCCTTTTACATGTCTTCTACTGAAACATCTTTTCAGAATTTCTAAGCCTGTGTTTTTTCCCACTCCTGGAACGGTGACCAAACTAACAAAACTGGAGTGGGTAATAATTTTTGTTTAAACAGGCCACCAGGGCTCATCCCATTTCTTATAAAGGAAAAATACCTCAACAACCCTCCAGCCACGTGACAAGGAAAAGCATCATCATCTCCTTTCTCACTGTCTCCTGTCCTTGCTCAAAAATATTTCCATGGGACATGGCTCAAGAATAACAAATTAACAGATGCAGAGATCCAGAACTGAAAGTGTCTTCTGGAAGACCTAAATGAGAGCACAGCACCTCCACACACTTCCCATCTCTGTCTGCTCACTCTGAATTTTTTCAGAGACAAAACTGGAAACTTCTGAAATGACCAACCTGTGACTCATACCATCAAACTGCTTGCTCAGCCAGTGTCAACTTGAGGTGAGATTCCCTGGCTCTTCCTCTGATTTGACTCTGCAGCTGCTGGAAGACAAGCCTGACAGGGTCCCTCATATAGAAGCAATGCAATCTGTAGGAGGACTAGACTGGGTAAAATAACCAAAGAGAGTTTTGAGCACAGTGAGAGATAATGAGTACTGTGATTTCTTCTGGTCTTTATGAGAACTAGACAGAATGAAAGCAAGTACGCTTCCAGACAACGTCCATTCTAACCTCAGAGTGTATAGCTCCACTGTATTTTCCCAAAACAAAGATACTGGTGATAGTGCTCTCATTGTCCTGGTGTTTTATAATTACAGTAGTCTGAAAACTTGCCTGCTCAGGGTCTAAATGTAGTCTTCCAATATGTATCACAGATAAGGCTCTGATTTCATCCCCCTATTCAGTCCAAATCCTTACTGCAGTCACTTCTACTCCTGGTACTTAATGTTCAGCTCTTTTGCCCATTTCCATTCTGCTTCTTTCCTTCTAAAAGAAGATTCCTTCTCTTCCACAGATTTTCTCCTATAGCAGTAGAAGGGAAAAGACTAGACTTTATTAGACAACTCACTTTTTTCAAGCTCCTTTTGCAGTTCTGAACATGCAAGAACTACAGAGCACAGAATGTGTTCTAGGAACCCAAACCTCCCAGACAGAAGACTGTGCTCTCCAGTCAAATCCAGAAGTTTTGCTCAGTCACAGGAAGCTCATAATGAACACGGACTTTACCTTAAAAACCACAGACCTTAACACATTATTACTAACATCTGCATTTATAATTAGCATGTAGCTAGACACTTAATGGAGGAATACAAGGGACTGTGAGGAGATCTTTAAATACTGTTGCACAATCCGAAGTAGAGGAGCCTCAGTAATACTCTCTGGACTGTGCAGTACACAAAGTCAAACCGAAGGAGCCTGTTCATCTGTTTTGCCCTGTGCTTATGGGTTACCTTGTTTGTATTTGGTATTTTCAGTGATACTCTTAAAATATAAACAGGCACATAATTCTAACTTGCAGAAACTAAAACCTTCCCATTGTCATTGACTAAAGCCAAGTAAGAAGCAAAATATATCACTACTGAGAAACTGGATTCTTAACATCCATGATTACCTGCCTTCCAGTTGTAAAAGCCCTGAAATTTATGTGCTTGTACACTTCAGCTTTCTAAATTTCATTTTCTGCAATGCTGTCCCTATTGGGTATCTTTCACAGTCCACCAGGTATCTTTCTAAACACATGGGAGCAAACCACTTGCCTTCTTTAACAATTACATCAGGAGCAGCAGCTGATGTTTTGCATGATACTTTGGAAATACACAGATCTGAATTATCACATAACTGGTGTCAAGACTAGAAAAGCAACATAGTGACTGACAGAACTGTAGGCAGAACATCCCAGGCTTACTACCAACTCTCTTGACAGTCATCAACGACCCAGTCCACACATACCTCAGTCTCTGCAGAAGCATGTTGTTCTTAGAAAACTACCAGGCAAGAAACCTTCGGCTCAGAGCTTGTGTAAAATCTCTGGCCTCCTGCTTTGTGCTGGACTGCTGTTCCCCAAGGCAAGGCAGCTATCTACCAGGGCACACATGAGCTCCCACTGGCACACAGCTGGCCAGCTGCATCAGACTGTCAACATCAAGGCAGAGAGAAGAGAGAGTCAGTCTAAGAAAACGAGTGTTTAATCAGGAAACAAGAAGAGACGAGGGATAAGAAACTGATTACAGGAGAGTAATACCCCAGCCAAAAGAAACAGGATTGTACAACTTGTAACAACCAGGATCAAAACATTCTATGAGTCAGCAGTGCCGAGTGAGGGACACTCCTGAGAAAGAGCCCAAGCACTTCTGGCAGCCTCCAGGCAGCTCAGCCCAGTCATGGACTGACTGCCCAAGCTCCAGCCTCTGCCCCCAGCTGCTGCTGCAAAAAGCCGCCGAGGTGGCCCTGGCCGTGCTACTGCAGCCTCAGCTTCTCTCAGCAGGAGTTGCTGAAAGGGACTGAGGAAGCACTCACTGTGCACAGCAGTCCCAGCCACTCCCAACAGGAGATGGTGTGTGGAGTAAGAGAAGCCCATACAAAACAAAAGTTTACATATTTATAAATGCCAAAATAAATATTTAAGACAGAATCCCCAACCCCTCTAACATGTGCGCAATCACACTGCAAACTGCTCGCAGGACAGCCTCCTGGGGCTCAGGGAAAAAAGCAGTGACTACACCACAGGGCAGCCAGCTCAACTTCCTTCTCATTTCCTGATGCTTCTGAAGCCTGCAGCCCACTGAGAAGGAGGAGGAAGAGCGAGCGAAGCAGAGCGCCAACACGCAACAGTGCTGGAGAGGAATGTCATGGTATAAATACATCAGATCAGTGGTTTCCAACAAGTTAAAACTAAAATAAAAAAGACACCAGAAGGAAGGATGGTGTAAATGGAACTACAACTATGTTGGGCAACGGGTTGTGTGTCCGTGGAGTTCTGCCCGATGTCACGGTGAGAAGGTGGTCATTTCCAGAGAGACCCTTTGCCACAGGTCCTTCGTCTGCTTGCTGCGCTTTAGGTTCTGGATAATATCATTAAACTGCATCATGCCCATGGGAGTCAGGCAGAAGGCGCTTCTGGCGCTGCGGATGGCATTCACAAAGTCATCGTAGTCAGCTGGAGTGAGATGGATCACCCGATGATGGATGTACTGGATGGGAACAGGGAAAGAGCCTTAAGGTGTTTGCTCACCACTCTCGTGCTGATGATACTGGGAGGCCTCGAGCTCTCAGGGCAATGTCACATGATCCCACTACCCACCAGCAGTCCCGAGACTCAGTGGCTCTGGCAAAGAACTATCTCAAAAGCCAGCAGTGCTGTATCCTACACCCCCAATGCAGCCGACACCAGTGCTCCCTCAGAGCACCAAAACGTACCACAAGGCATCAGCAGGTGCTCTCCCCTTCACGAGCAACTGGACCACAGGACAGTGCTAAAGGGCCAGGTAGTGCTCCATGCCACCAGCATCTAACCCTCACACTTCTCATTCTGCACATTACACACCCTGCCTGCTCACGGAACATCTACTTTGCTAAGGCACATGGGCAGAGTGAGGCTCACACTCACTGGACAAGGGGCTTGAAAACATAGCAAACAAAGTTCAGAAGTTTAAAAGCAGGGGTAGCATTTGGAGTGAGGAAGACACAGAACCACCCCAGCCTTCGTGGAGAGCACAGGAGGCAAGAGGCCTTGGAAGAAGCAGTACAATGAGTTCCTCTGCATGCAGCCTCCAAAAAAGCAAGTGATACCTATTCTAGTCCCTGTTGAGGCAGAGGGATGCATCAGGCAATGGACCAGTTCACCTACCAGTACCCAAGGCCCCTTCTCCTCTGCACAAGCACACATAGGCAGTACCTGCAAGGCAGGCAACGGCCTGGCAGCTTTGACAGGCAGGAAGACAGGCCACACTTTACCTGCAAATAGGCCTGCTGGCACCTCTGCACCAGCTGGTGGAAGGCTGGGGTGCGCAGGTGGTTGTGCACATGGGCAGGGTTGAGCCTCTGTAGAGCTTCCATGATGATCTCCTGGAGCACAAAAGGGCTCAGCACCCCCTTGGCTGCACCAACGCAAAACTGATGCACGTAGTTTACACCTGCACAGGAAGGAGAAGTCAGAACAGCAGTGTTAGGATGAGAGACACACAAGAAATCACATCCTTCCCAGCAAGAACCTGGATCTGGAGCACCTTCTTCTCAGTGTAATGCATCCTCAAGTAGGCTTGGGGGAGATAGGGTAGCACAGTCACGGGGACAAGAGAACATTCTGATTTATCCATCAGGTCTGAGGAGAAACCAGGTACCACCTCAGTCACTGCAATTCCAAAGTTCACCTGTCTTTAAAGGGGATACGAAAGAAAACTGATGTGTTAAAGTAACTAGAGAGACACTGCACCTTCTCCATTGTTTTCTGACTGCCCATCTAGGAAGCACCTAGATGTCCCAGCACTCAGGCCTTAAGGAGGCTGTAGACACCGCTTCCTACAGTGGAGCTTTGCCAGCAGGAGCAGCAAACGCTGTGCCACCAGACAGGCTGTTGGTAAGGGTGGTTGGTTTTTTTTAGTTCTTACTGCTTGTGAAAGAACTAAAAAAATGAGCTGACAAAAAAGATCCAAGAGCAAAATGGAGGTAAAAAAAAAAAAGAAAAACCCCCAAACAATTGGCGGTTTGAGCACCTAATGCTATAAAAGGTTCCTTACAGAAGGTATAAATGTACATAAGAAAGAGGAATACCTACAATATAGTAGAAAGGGAAAAGAAAGAATTACTGTTAAAAAATAGAAGAGAGACACGCTCTGAATCCTGTCCAACCTCATGTACTTCATCCAGTGCGTCAAAATTCAAAATCATTCCCACAGAACCCAGAAATGGGAAAAATGGCTGGATGAAAGAACAGTAGGGATCTTCTGAAATGCTCTCAGGAATGGGATCGACATCAGGCTCACCCAATCTTTGAAGTTTCACTCCTTTGAGAGCTTTTTCCCACTATGGTCCAAATCCCAGCAAGTGAGTATCAGTTGAAGTACTGCTCTGAGCCTTACCTAACTTTGCAGCTAACCCAAGGAGCCATTTTACATCCTCTGTGTAAGGTGGGCTGCGGGAGAAGTTGTTGGGATGGTCGTTGTGAGCTCTTCGGCCAAGCATCTCCAGAGCCAGCATCCCTGTGAGAAAGGGGCAGCCACAGTCAAGCAGCAGTTCTGCCCAGTAAGACTTAGTCCAGCATTTCACTCACTGCAATACAACCTGATTGGCCTGCCCTTCAGCAACAGAAAATTCCATAGCTGCAAAGAGTCCAGACAGAAACAAAAGGCACCTCTTGGAGCCTGCCAGCCCAGAAACTATCCACAAGAACATCTGGATCTGCTGCTTCCGACTGGGGAACCTGCACAGCTGTCACCCCTAACCAGAACTGCAATGAGACACTCCACAAGCACCTACCGCAATGTCAAGCAGACAGCCCCAAAAGCTGCACCACAAGAGGTGTCCTGAAAGCAATGCTTTTGATCTAAATTTTGTAACAGAGAAGCTACCCAAACCAACCTGCTCTGCTGCAAAGACAACAGGCCAACACTGAGCCACAGTATTGCCAATCTGCAAACATTTCACCTATGCTATTACAGTCGTTCAGGCAAAATCCTTCCATTTAAACAGGTCTCAAATACCAACATGTCCCGTGTCTTGATCTTCCAGACCTTCATCCCCACCTGTGCCTCTCTGTTATTCAGGCTACTAAATGCCCTTCATTGCTTACCACTTACCACTGTGATCTTTTCAATGACAACTGCACCCCTTTCTAGCTAACGAGTACTTTCTACTCTAGCTTTCAACAAAAAAACTCAAGCAACCTTCAGACAGCTTTCCTTCCCTCTTCTTGCTGTTCCTCTTCCTTTGCTGGCTTTGCTTCTTTCTCCTTCCCTAAGTATCCACTGGCTTGGACCACGACTATGTACAAGTAGCTTACTACTTACTACTACAGTAGCTTACTGAAATGAAAGCTTACTCACAAACCCTAGGACTGATATCCTTGTACCAATGGCAGTTAAGGCACAGACTATCTCCTCATAACTACTATGACTGGGAAAGGAATGCTAATTACACACCCACTCTTCACAAAATACAAGTTTCCTCTGCATCTCTCTTCAACAAGCTAACTAGAGAGGCACAGGGCACACCCCTCTGTGCCTCTGAAGACTCAGCTGGTATTAAACTAGAGGTGTGCCTTCACCATCCATGAGCAGCAGGAGCCAAATACCATTTTTTCATATAACCACAACTTGCACAGTCACATTCTCAGAGCCCTGTCTAGACTCCTTTAAGTACACCTGATAAAAGGCAAGACTTTTACCAGCTCTAACCCATTTAGTTTTCGCTTCTGCTCCGATGGTCCTGAAAAGCAATTGTTCAATCTTCTAATGCTTCACCTTAATTTTTAGCCTCCTCATACGATCATCAACTTGCTTTTCCCATGATCCTAAGATGCCACCGCTCCCAAGAGTAGCCAATTGCCAAATGACAGTGGAAACCTGCAGCCCTGCCCTGAACCCCTCTCAAGGAGGCTGTAGAAACCCACTTGGCCATCCTTACCAACTCGGTATGCAGAGTGGAGGTAGTGCAGACCCTGGGGGCTCACAGGCTGACTGTGCTGCTCATCCTCGGCAGGAAAACCCCCTGTAACAAGGGAGTTGGGCTGTGAGGACAGAGTTGTCAAGGAAGCCCCCTGAATCGCTGGGAACGTTGATCCTGCATGGACACTGCCTACTGTAGAGAGCAAAACAGCAGCATTAGGACCCACCACCAGCCTATAAGAAAGTTTACTTGGGACATCATCTCCTTCACATGACCACCCCCTGCCAATGTAGTGTTTTGTTCCTCTGAACAGAACAATGCAGCAACCAAAACCCACAGACTTAAAACTGAAATAGCATGGGCCAGGAATATCTCTGTTTTGGTTGCAAGCTGGGCCTGAAGGGTTCACTTACACGTGTGTCCATCTCTTCTCCAGCATCTCACAAACATGCACAACATCTGTGTTTTACATGTAAATGCACGTGTTGACTCCAAGGTCTTTGCTATTGTTAAATGAAATGTTTGGTTCTGCTTTCCTGTCCCAGGAAACAAGCACATGTATGTCTACAGCTGAGGAGAAGCTGCTGAGGAAAATTATTGAGCAGGAGCAGTATTACATCACTCAAAGATTAAGTCCAACAATGCAAGGTTCTTCCACTTTTGCTGTAAGACAGCTGTCACTCCATTCAGGTGCCATACGGGAAGAGTGTTACTGGAAGCTGACCTGCAATCCATCCTTGGAAAGAACAGCCATTGCGTACACCGGCAGCATGTATCAACAGCAATAACAGCAAGGAGACTTGAGAAGCTGTCACCTTCAGACACTCAACTAGTATGAGCAAAATCAAGGGCAATCACAGGTTTCAAGTGCAAATCCATTGCATTGTACCACCTAAATTTGTACTGACAGCAGTTAACACTGAGACAGCAAGCTGTACTCTGACAACAGGCTCAAGTTTATCTAACTATCCCTTCCCAAGAAAGGTACAGAGAGTAAAAGGCAAGGTTTGCTTGAGAACTCCAGAGCAGACATGCCATTAGGTGTGTGCACGTTGTTACCCTTACTTCATGGCTTCGCTGTTGTGCTACAGCAGCCTGAGCAATGCTCTAAGTTCCATTCTTTTTTTCCTCCATGTTTACCAGTGAATGTTTAAATACCTGAGAACAATGTGCCTCCCAGGAAAGATCCATCTGACCTCCTCAACTACGGAGACACACAGTGCCAAACAACCCACAAAGTGGGGTAAAATTCATGCTGCGTTTGAAGCCTGGCCAAGGAGAGTAACCCATAAGAATGAGCTGAACTATTGCCAGAGCTCAACCATCACCACATGACTATGTACTCCAGGAACAGTAAAACAGTATTGTAAGAACTGAAAACAGAAGTTTATGCAAGCCATAAACAATGGCAACTGGAAAGGGTGGGGCTGTTTTTTCGTTTCATTATTTTAAGTGTTCTAGGATGAATTAGCACTTTCTGGAAGATTCATAACTCTTGGAGGAGTACAGAAATGGTTTCTCACAATGAAGAGTCACAGCATCAGCCCAGAACTAACGTTGGCAGCTGTTAGATCCTAAAGCCCTTAGGGCTACTCTATTTGCTTTTGTGGCGGCTTTTTGGCATCAAAATACAAGATTGAAAAAAAATAACTGAAAAGATTCTCCTGATACTCTGAATATGAAGGAAGCCAACACAGCTCTTAAGTGTTTTTCCACATACCAGTCTTCCAGCACCTGGTGAGTTGCAAAGCACTGTACAAACAGGCAAACATTACAGCCTCTCCAGTGAGGGGATAAAGACTGGGTCAGCCATGACCAACTGGTGCAAAACCCGTATCAATGACAGCACGTCCACAATTCAGTCAACATCTGCTATTCCAGTGCTACACACTACTTGATGGGTCTTCACCACCACTGAAGCCCTAACACAACACGAGAGCAATCAAGCCCATTGCCATTGACATGACTCTGCCAAAACATCTGTCCTCTCTACACAGGTTCCACATTTTGGGTACTGGCTGCCTCGAATCTGTCAGGCAGGAAAAGACATTTATTAGTGCTTCTGTAGTGGAAGCCTGCCTGCTTCCTGCTTCCTGCACTCTACCCACCTGACCCAAAGGAATCACAAGAGCCTACTCATGATCATCTGTGCTCATCTTGCTCAAAGGAGAGGGGGAATTAAGCTCTTAGAAGTCAGAAAGGCCAGGAGGGCTCCAAGCATACTTTAGACTAAAGGCCAAAACAGTCTCATATTGGAAATGTAGCTAAACAGAAATAACTCTCTGCTAGCTGAATCAGGCCCCCTTATGAATCCCAGTACCCCTGAGCATGCACATGTTTTGAATGGGGTGGATTTGGCCAGAACTCTTCAGAGCAATAACCCTCGTTCCACCTGTAATCAGTGAGGAACAGGACTTGACATGGGCAACAGTCCCGAGACAGTTAATATACCTGTGCTACACACAGCCCGGTACACAGAGCTGTAACACTTACTCGCTACGTTGGAAGACAGCGACAGCCCCGTCTCACTGTGATAGGGATGCACGGCAATCTGCGTCATGGATGGGACGGGCACACCAGGGAAGGACACTGCTGTAGCTGCAAGCGATGGTGTTGTTACAGAATAAGGGTACTGCGCTCCTATGAATGCTGGATGGACACCCTGAAACAGAAGGTAAGTAACAGTCATGTCTACTTTGCCTCAAAATCTGTAAGTTGCTCAAAACACAGTGTCCCCATGCAAACCCCAGAGCATGGAAAGTCCAGTCTGACAAGGAAAAGGAAGCACAGGAAGAACCTTGCACCACATGAGCATTACATCTGCTTGCTCCTCCTCCCTTTAAAAATCCAATCAGTTTGCAGAAAACCTTTCCAAGACCTTTAAAAATAGGTAAAGGTTAAAATAACCTTTATTTGGTTTTCCCTCTGTAGTCTCCATTTACCTGCAAGCTATTAAGAAGACAAGCTTCCTGCCCAATGCCTTCTGAGAAACTATAGAGCAATGAAAATTAAAAACTACTGATGTATTGTATGTTCTCTTCAGACTTTAAATGCAGCCACAAAAGGCTGCATATCTGAGCTGGGAGGCCAAAGTAAGTGCCAACAAGTGGTAAGTACGTCAGAGCAGAAGGTAGATCTCATGTCATGGCAGGTCTGAGCCACATGCTCTCCCCAGTCTGACATATTCCCTCTGTAGCAGCCAACAAGGTCACAGTAAATGAACAAGGCACAGTCAAAACTCACCTGCGGGTACGCTGAGCCAGGGACTGGGAAGACAGCTGGGCGTGGCATGTGCTGGATAGTGTGTCCAATGTACTGGGGATTACAGGGGATGTGAGTCTGAAGGGTGGTGTAGGGGTGGAGACCCTGCGTGTGTGTATGCGCCATTGCTGGCCCTGCCACCGTGTGCTGCTGGTACATGGTCGACCCCACAGAGATCACTGGCATGACCGTCGCTGCCGCAGTTACCGCAGCTGCCACTGTCACAGTGGTCGGCTCCGAGGTCACCCGGTTGTCTGTCAACCCACGTGCTGCTTCAGACGTGGCCCGTGCTCCGCTGGCACTGCAGCCAGTGGCACCTTCTCTCTGGGCTGGGGTCCCGCCAACAGTCTGTTCGTAAAGCCAGTACCACTGATGAGCTACTTCAAACAGGACTTCTGGGTACACACCACCTCCTTTGGCTGCCTCTTCTACTGCCATGCAGGCCTTTTCCAGCATCAGGTTGTCCTGGGAGCAGTGAAACAAAAGCAGAAGGTAAGAATATAAAACGAGAAACAAAAGAAGGAAAAACTACAACAGGAGAAAAGTATAAGGCACTCTAAAATGACCAAACATGCTATTCTGCTGTTATGCAGCAGAATAACCAGTGTTATTTGTACACAGAATATGGGATTAAGGCTGTGCCATAACTAAAGAGCCAACTCCAAACTAACAGCAGCACATCCTTGATGCTAAAAATAGCTGCCCTAGCCAGCTGCCCCATGATGCTCACCTGCTCCTTACACTGCACCAGAGCCCTCTGGATCTCATTTGGGTTCAGGGCGTGGGCATGAGGCAGGCAGCTGAGTGCCAGTTCAGCAGCTGCCCGCACCATGTTGGAGTCTCTGGCCCGTGAAGCTCTGTCTGCCAATGATGCCACTTCTGGGGGAGTGAGATGTCCATCCCAACACTCGACCAAGATGTTCAAGGCGGCGCTACCAATCTCCATGGCCTGCCCTAAGAGGAAGAGAGAAGACTCTCACACCACTGTATGCCCAGCACAGTTACAGTCAACTTCCCCTCAACAGCAGGTGCACTCCTCACTTCGATCAGGAGCAGCAACAGAGCCCAGCTGCTTCCCTTAGGCTTCAAGTCAAATTTAGGCGCTTCCTCCCAAAACACATGATAGACAAGAGCCCTCAAGAAACAAGTAGTGAGTGAGAATACCATTATCACAGTTAAGCTAAAGATGTATTTGAAATAGTGGAAGGAACTTGCTATAGCTGATTTTAGTACCCACAAACCAGTCTGGACCGTCAGTCTATTTCCATCGTATCAGAAAACATGAATGTTCAAGGGTGTGTTTTTCAGGCCCCTAGAAGCCATCTGGATAGGTAGTACATTTGGGTGCAAACAGAAGGAGGAGGAAAGTGAAACACTGAACACAGCCAAAGAGCATGTTCTGTCTCTTCAGCATACCCCTGAAGGAGAAGACCAGTCTCTGTGTGAGAACTGGGCTTGTCGCAGTACAAACATGAAGAACGAGGTCACAAGAACCTTCTAGGCCAAAAGCAAGCACTACTGTGTAAATCACTGGGGCTCAGCTCCTATTGCCAGCTGTGTGAGATGCTTACGTGGCTACTACGGCACATCAGCATCACCATTCTCAGCAATAAATCTGCCTCCCTTCCACCCTTCCTGCCCAAAAGTAAGCTTCCCAGTAAAGTTTTGCTGTAACCTGTGATCCAAGAGACATGGGAGGAGTAAGTTCGAGAGAGCCAGTTGGGAGACACAAAGTTGTGCAGCCCTAGTGCATACAGCCCAATCTCAAAGGCGCAGAGGTGAAGGTTGCGGTGTGGTCCCTGGTGCCCACCACTGGAGGAAGGGTGGGTGAAGATAGAGGTACTGCTGTTTCCACCTGCTTTGATAAGGACTGTCTTGGCCAATTCAAAGTAGAAGTGAGCAGCTGCCTCTGAGGGCTGGTTTGGGACATGAGGAGCATGGCTCTCCAGACGCCTCCCTTTATACCTAGAGGAAAGATAGAGGAATCTTTCAGACAACAAGTACCCCAAGTTTGCTAGCTGGAGTGCAGAGTTCCTGTCTTTAGGGTCCAGAGGAAACAAAGAAAAATTCTCCCAATAAACTACTTCCTGATGCAACACACACTAGCTCCCTGAGATCAGGCCAAGAGGTTGCCTCTGTGCATTGGTATTACTCATTACCTGCCAACTTCCACCGTCTTTGCACGGGCTCCTCCACTGGCTCTCCTACTGCCACTGGAAGAGGAGGATCCCAGCGAATCACTTGAAGAACTGCTGATGCTGTCGCTGTCCTGTCCTCTGCCCCAGGATGTTGTTGCCCATCCCCCACGCAGGGGACGCCGACTGAGCGTTGGAGAACTGTCAGAGGTGGTTTCAGGAGCACTGCTGTCAATACTAGCCATGCCTACAACACCAGAAGCAGCACAAATGTCACCAGGATTGGTAAAAGCAATGCAGGTAGGCAAACCCCTGACCATATCACCTGCAGAATCAAGTAAGATCAGTCATGTAAAAGCTTTATGGCTGCCAGGCATTCATTGCAAATTAAGAGATTAAATTAAATCAGTTCGGCCACAGACATCAGTGTCATTTTGTACTTCTTGGATTAAAATGCAGAGGAGTCCCAGAACAATAAATCGTTATTTCCCCCTTCGCACCATCACGGCGCCTCACTCCATCTGCCAAGCTTCGTAGCAGAGTGTAACAACAAGATGCAAATATATGTGCAGAGTCAAGTTTCACAGATTGTATGAGTATGAAGAAAACCCTTCTGGTATATGCTACACAATCTTCACATCCTCAGCCCCTAACTTACACCCTTCCCAAGAGAAGTGCAGAGAGGCAGTAGCTTCTCTGAATTAGTTTCTGGATCCAGGAGCACAGTACTCCACTCCCAGAGTCCAGCAATCAATCAGCTCCAGGTACCCAATCCATCACACAGAACATAACTGCTGTGAGAAAGGTATGGTAACTTGCCATATAGAAAGGGACAAGAAATCTGTGGAGCAAATCCTGTTTCTCCATTTCAAACACCTCAGAGACAGTCAACTGCTTCTGTTGTACAGGAAAGACTGACAAGTGGAATCACAGAATCACAGAATGGTTTGGGTTGGAAGGGACCTCAAAGATTATCCAGTTCCAATCTCCCTGCTCTAGGCAGGGACACCTTCCACTAGACCAGGGTGCTCAACGCCCCATCCAGCCTAGCCTTGAACACTCCCGGGATGGGGCCTCAACCACTTCTCCAGGCTCTTCCAGAGCCTCACAGTGAAGAATTTCTTCCTAATATCTAATTTAAATCTCTCCTCTTTCAGTTTGAAGCCACTACCCTTTGTCATAACACCACGTGCACATGTTAAAAGTCCCTCTCCAGCTTTCTTGTGTGAATAAAAGAACAAGGGGTAAACCCCAGCAGACTGCCTAGCAGAGCACCAGATGCTGTTTGAGCTAGTCCATTCCCACCTGTGTGTTTCTTCTTCTGCCTGACAGGTGAACCCCAGCATCTCCCATTGTATCCACCTCGGTTTCCAAGGGCCAGACGACTGGGGACCTTTCCTTCTTGTTTCAAAACAGTGGCCTCCGCAGCTGGCTCACAGGGGGACCTCTGAGAGCTTTCTGCAGGAATTGAACAGTGACAAGGGAAATGTTATAATTTGTTTCTGTATCTCTAAAATCAGTCATAGCCATTTAAAAGATATAAATATCAAAAGATGCAGGATTTTCATAAAATGAATGGTATTTATGAGCAGGATTATCTCAGTTTTCTTTCAGTATTAAGCACATCATCTGACACCAGGCCAGAACATTTAACTCAAGGTTTGGAATATATGCTGCAACTAGGGAAAATTTTATTATTATTGCAGTCATCCTCAGCTAGTATTGATCTCTTCGGAAACAGTTAATAGAGCACTTACATACCACCAAATGCTGCTGTATGTGATGTCTGCCACCAATACGGAAGTGCAGCTTGAAGCAAACCACATTGTGCTGGTTCTGGCTAGGGCAGAGTTAATTCTCATAGCAGCTAGTATTGGGCTGTGTTTTGATTTTGTGCTGGAAGCAGTGTTGATAATTCAGGCATGTTTTAGTTATCGTTGAGCTGAGCTTAGACAAAGTCAAGGCCTTTTCTGCTCCTCATACCACCCCACCAGTGACTGAGCTTGGGATGCAGAAAAGCTGGGAGAAGACACAGCCATGACAGCTGACCAGGACTGATCAAAGGGATATTCCATGTCATTTGATGCCATGCTCAGCATATAAAGCTGGGGGAAGAAGAAAAAGCGGGGGATATTTGGAGTTACAGCATTTTTCTTCCCAAGAAACCATTAAGAGTGATGGAGCCTTGCTTTGCTGGAGATGACCGAACACCTGTATACTCATGGGAAGCAGTGAATTAATTCCTTGTTTTGCTTTATTTGTGTGCACGGTTTTTGCTTTGCCTATTCAAGTGTCTTCATCTCAACCCATGAGTTCTCTCACTTGTATTCTTCCAGTTCACTCCTCCATCCTATCCAGGGGTGAATAAGCAAACAGCTGCATGGTGCTTGGTTAAACCAAGCTGGCTGGGGTTAAACCACACACATGTATCTCTAATGACCTTCAGTAATCTCACTTATCTATCTTGCAAGAGACACCTGACTCAGTGTGTAATTTTTTGAAATCCTGCACTTCCGTGATACAAATCTAAAAGACAGAGGCACAGTGTCTTAACTGGTTATACAACTATCTCAAGATAGGTACCCTGAAAGCTAGCTTGAATTTCTATGCAACAAGAATGTGTATAGAAATGGATAGAGCCAAACAGATAACAGCAGAGTGACATTCTAGTAACCACCAAGCAGCCAGATGGTAATATAATCACTCTGACTACTTTACTATGCTAAAACAGAAAGGTTTTAGCATAGCCCTTACAAAGCACATCTTACCCTGTGCACTCTTCTCCACAAAGTTCTCAGGACTGCTCTGGACTGCAGTGTTTACAGCAGCTTGCTGAGTGACAGAAGTCCCTGGAAGCTGCTGGATAGCTGCAGTGGACTGGGCAGCATGTTTGGAAGGAGATTTTTGATTTGCAACTGTAGGCTTGCTGGATGAGTAGAAGGAACTCAGCGTTTGTGGTTTGTGAGTTTGACTCTCTCTGTCCAGGAGTTTGTCTAAAATCTTTAACAACAAGGAAAAAAACAAAGGCACTTAACAGAAGGGAAAGAGGGAAAGTACCAAATCAACTTCCTGGTGGACAATAAATTCCATTTGTTGGAGGAAAACAAAACAAAATGCTTATTCTCTAGAAAGTAGGCATCATCTTCCTGTACTGAAGATCAGAAATGCACAGTTGAGAGCCATGTGATCTGCATTACATGAGGAACCAAAGATTCATTCATACTCAGTAATATCTCCATTTTCACTTGAAACAACCACTGGCTTTACTTGAAAAGTACCTAAAACTCCCAAAAAAGAAGTAATTCTGGTACCTCACGGACAGAATGGAGCACTCTAAATTAGCTGTTCTTGTTTAAATCACATAAATTCTGTGCTTACCATTCTGAAAATCCTGTCCTACATGACAGATAAACTGGCAAAGCCAGGAGAGAAACTGCCTTCTAAGGCCTAGAGTAACATTTTCTTAATTTATTATGTAATTGGGGAACAACGTGTGACCACATTTTACAGGCCTGTCCATTTCTACCATTCATTTTCCGTATGAAATGAATATCAAAAATCCAACAGAGCATTTTTTTGCAGACATTTGATATCACAGTGTCCCTGTTATTCCCCAGAGAAGAGTATAGCAGAAGTGTTCTCCTTTAGGAGACAGAAAGACACTAATAATATACTTCTTGCTGTATAGAAGGATTAATAAAAGATTAACAAAAGATTAATAAAACCATTTCTGAAGCATCAGCAATTTTCAATCTTTTTTTTCCCTCCTTTGGGGTGGAAGGGTAGAGTTTTAGCCTCTCTTTTGCACGAGAAATTAAGACACGAGTATACTGAACTAATATATGACAGAGGTGAGCGGTTAAGAAACAGAGGCCTTGCTAGATAATACTGTTCTGCAAGCCAATATCCCTGCAGCAAAACATAAGCAATCCCCAGACCACACGCAGACTGCACACTGAAAACCCTTGGGAAAGGACTTGTTTTAGCAGGTAAACAAAAGCAATAAAAGCAGTGACAACACATCTCCTGACTGGACCTTATGAAACCTAGGGAAAGAGTACCTCTCCAGGGCAATGCACACTGCACAATTAGATTTGCATCAGTGGAAGAATATAAACACCACAATATAGCTTGTAAAACATCAGTATGTGACACAGCAACTTACGCTTACTGGCTAAACTATCAAATCCATTAAAACCCAACACAGTCTGCTTTCCATCTCTCTCTCCCCTTTCAAAGAGAAACTCACCTTCTTCAGCTTAGACTGATCATCCTTGTAAGTGATCATCAGGGCTAGTGCCAGATCCCCTTTCTCCCTTCGCGTGCCTTCACACAACAGAGGATGTTCTGCTTCACTGACAGTTGTTTTCATACCTGCAGGTCAGAAAAGAGGGGATGAAGAGACAAGTGAGCCCATGGGACTACACTACATCCTGAGCACTGTCTATACCTCAGACTAATTTATTCACCTCACTGTTACAGACTTTTTTCACCCCTATTTTTCTGTTAACTTCAGAAATAGGTCATGAATAAACAGGAGCTGCTCTCTGTTACAACTGTCAGAACAACCAGATACTAATATGCCACAGGAAGAGTCGAGGCAAGCCTATAACCCTGTCTTGAAACAAACTTTTTGGTTTCTGCAGATGCTGCAAGCCAGCATTCCCACACCATAAATAACTCGTCTTCCTCCTTTCAAAAATGAGGCAACTGAGAACAGGCTTTTTCAATCCACTGTATTCCTTTTTGCACACTGCTATAGAACAGGAATGCAGTGGTGACAACGTAACATATATATAATCATTGCTTTGTTGTTGAAGCTGATAAACGAAGCAAGAATACACTACCGTGCTGCGATCCTGAATTATATGATTATGTTTGAAAGCACTTCTGCTAGTCTTTCACTAAGATTAACCTCCTTTGAAATGACTGCCTTTTGTTCTCTAAAACTGTCCATCTTCATTGAAGTCCAGGCAATATACATTCCATGACAAAAGAGCAAGCAGAAAGCTAAAATTCATGTTACCACTAAAACACTCAGTTCTCATCCCATATTCCATTTTTCACAGCTTTGCAAAGACACCTCAACCCTGGCATGCAGAATCCTTCTGCATCTGGTTCTGGCAAACCGTGCAAACACTTTCATTTCTGCACTATACTGGAATGAACTACTAACTCTCACCATTCAAAATGGGGCAGGATGCAAAACATGGATGCAGATAGATTTTTCTTGTAAAAGATTCTTACCAAGAGCAGCAACAGCTGCCTCAAAGCCAAGCTCTTCATCTCCAGGCATTTCATTATTCCAATTACGGCTTGGGGGTCTAGAGCCTGTAGGAGAAACCACTGAAAGAAGACAATAGAATTGGTATTCAGCTTTCAAACCTAAGATCTGAAAGCAGAAGACATTTCTGAGAGTTTTCTGAATTTGCGACCTTCCTGTGGTCCTATTCCTAGCCTTCTATCAATTTCAACACCACATAACCTTATGGGGTTTTTTTCCATTTCTCTCTAACCTCAGAAGGTTCCAAACCAGGCAGGTACATTGTCAAGTCAGTCTTCTAATCCCAGGCTGCTGTGTTCTTTTTTAAATACTAAGATTTATATTAGCTTCCTCTTACTATAAACAGCATAAGAGCAGCAAAGTCAGTCATTTATAACTATTTTACAAACACACACAGAGTGCTGAAATGTGGTAAGTGTCCAGGTGCTTTTCAAATGTAAGCAGAAGCAGAAACAGTTCCATTGGGGAAAAAAGTGCTTCTAAAGCAACATGGAGGGAAGTGCAAGCAAAGAATAAAGATTAGGCTGTTCTTATACAGATGACAGTTTCTATTTGAAAATTCCTCAAAACCTGGCATCTCAGAATATGCCCTGCACACGCTGAAGCCAAGGTAGTCAGTACCTGGAGTGCACAGGACATCAAATATAAAGCTTGCCAACATCAGAGGCAGGACAGGACGGTAATCACATAATGTCCCTTCTCGTAGTTCTTCAGCTCTTCCTCGAATAGTGTTCATCTCATTGGTGCCCAAGGGAATCTTCTTCAAGAGGGCTGCAATCTCAGATTCCTGATAAGCCAGCTTCACCTGGTAGTATGCACAAGGAAACAGAAGAAGTTGTCAACAGCACAGGCCCTGTGGGCAGCAGACTATTTTTCCCTACGCATAAAGTACAGCAATGGTTTTTATTGGATTATTAAATTATAGCAACTCGTAACAGCCTAGCTACCTTTACCATTCTCACCACAAAGAAAAAAGGTTTTCAAATCTAATAAGAGTCTTGCTTCATATTTATACACAAAATTTTTTACTCTAATTATAGCTCCAGCTGTATCCAGAAAAAGGTATCAGCTTTCCTAAGAACACTAGCAGAACAGTCTGACTGGATAAGCCAGTGGAAGAAAGGATGATATGTAAAGTGATATACCCATTAGAGACAACAGAGACTGATCTGCAGAAGGGGCACGGGGTGGCAGCACACATGCAATCAGGATGAAGACATTTCACTACTTTGTTCCTGTATTCTCTCCATTCTTAATATGCAAAAGTAATTGTTTTCTTTTAGGTAGCGACTGTCAATCTCACAATCTTATGATCAGACCTTAAGAAGTACAGATCATTAGTATAACCAGTGTAGTTGGTGGATATCTAGCAACAATACACACCTCGAGGGACTGAACAATGCTGCAGTTAAAAGCAAGGTGGCTGTAAATCACACAGACAAGGTCTTAACTGGACACTTCATTTTCCTAAACAGGAATGCTAATAGCCATCAAGAAGTGTCCAAAATAATACACTTCCACAGTGCATATGTTCACTTGCCAATGAATGAGATATCAGCAAGAGCAACAATTTTCAAACATGTAACAATCACACCAATTCACTCTAGGGAATAAGTTTTAAACCACGTCACTAACACAAATATGGACAAATTATTATCTGACTTTCATTTCCCCAGATTACCAAAGCTAATTGGGAACATATTTAAGGTAAGAAGTAAACTGCTCTAATCAGAATAATATATTCATAACAGATTTCATACTCATTTAAATATTTTCAGGTCTATAGCTTCATGTGAAATCAAAGACCTGTTGGCACAGGAGGTCTAAGCTTGCTATCAGTGAAGGTAACAACAGCTGAAGTGATGTTTCCTATCATTTTTCTGGCAGATCAACATGTGCTAATGGGATGTGCAACCAATTCATTTAGTCCCACTGCAAACAATTTTAAGGAAACATATAAAAGCATAACCAAGCTTTAGGAGTTGAAATACAAACCATGTGAGCAAACGCATTTCAGCAGAAGAATCCTGTTTATGGATACTGCCTTTCTGAGCTATTTCATACCTCCAGAGCCTTTGTAGAAGCAGGTGGTCTCTGCAGCTCCAGAGCAAACATTCCTATTCGGAAGGCCAGGTTGTGGTACTCCAGACGCTCACTCAACACAGTCAGCAAGAAAGCAGCTTTAGACAAGGTGTTTGTTGCCATCCATGTCTGCTTGCTCGTTGATACCTTGTTCTTTTTGCCCTGTTTGAGGAAGAATTTGTCACAGGACACTTTCCTAAATATCCTAAATGCTCTAGGCTCCTCCCCCTATTATTTGCAATAATTAGTAGAGAGAAGAAAGATTGAAATACATTTTAATTTTATTCCCTTTGTGGAGGAATCTCAAATTCCAGTGGTTACTGTTGAACATAATTACTTCCCCTATGCCACTCCAGCACGACACAGCAGAAAAGCTGGCCTGTGCATAAGACACATGTCCACTATTGCACTGATGCTGTGCATGCCTGTCCCTTCCGTACAACAAACACTGCTTAGTGTCACTACAAGTGAGTTTCCAGAAGTTTATGCTTATTTCTTTCCTATTCAACCCTCTTATCCTGAAACAGCAAAACTACTAACATAACTTCTTATGGCTGCTGTATAACCTCATAGCACACAGTAACACATCTCTTAAACAAATATCATTTGAAGCTGATGTTAAACACAGTGTTTTGTTCAATTATTTAAAATAGATTCCTAAAAGTGCTGCAGCTTTTAACAGACAAACTAAGCTTGTCTCTGAAGCATAAGGAAAAGTGAAGCAGCTTTTAACTAATCTCAAGTTTCTGAAGACTTCAAGTCCTGCTGAAAGGCCTCTTTCTTTCTCCCTTTTATTCACAAACACAAACAGAGTGGTAAGGCACAGTAATGACATCCAGACTTCAATCCCAAGGAAGCATCAGTGAAAAGGCTCTGAATCACAGCAAATGAGGAATGTCTGGGAATGCTGTTGTATCCACCCCACATATTCCTTCTAACTTTCTCTCTAGCTCCAAAACTAGACAAGCTTCTTCTCTACCTTAGTTGGTGGCTGCTCCACTTTGAGATCTGGAGGGTTGGCCAGTAGGTCCCTGGCAAGCTCTACAGTTAAGCGGCAAGCTTCGTTACTGTATCCATGTGCATACAGGGCCTCTGCACAGGCAAACAGGATCTGCAAGAAAGAACAGATGGTCACATGCAAACCACACTGGAGCCAGCCTGGAGTTAGCCTGCTCAAATCCACTTGCCATAAAGACTCTGTAAACACAATTCGTGATTAACTTCAGCAGCAGGTGTTCTCAGAGTCCTCCCTGCCTGCACCTCCACTACCACTCCTTAAAGCACTCCCCTAAAACACCTTTCCTTCCGTGATTAAGTCCCATCCTCTCTCCAAGTGCTATAAGAGATCAGAGAGTAACTTAAAAAAAAACTAAAACCCAAACTGACTGACTGTAAGTATTTCATAGAATCATAGAATGTTCTGTCTTTGAAGGGACCTACTAGGGTCATCAAAGTTTCAACTCCTGGCCCTGCACAGGAGACTCCAAAAATCACACCATGCGCCTGAGAGCATTGTCCAAATGCTGCTTAACTCTGTCAAACTTGGTGCCATGACCACTTCCCTGGGGAGTCTATTCCAGTGCCTGACCACCCTCTGGGTCAAGTCTAATGGGTGAAGAGTCTTAGTATCTAAAACTGCCTTGACACAACTTCATGCCACTTCCATTCAGCTGCTCTCTCACACAGTTGCAAGCTCTAAACATATGTTGTGGTTATTACAGGAATCTGACACAGTCTATTTAGACTGCCTCTGCTTTGCAGAGAATTTCTGCTTACATGGTGGGCTTTACATTTTTCTTGCTGAGCATGTCTTAGTCTTACTTATTTTTAATTCCAGCTCAAT
This sequence comes from Pseudotriccus pelzelni, assembly GCA_035584735.1. NCBI lineage: Eukaryota > Metazoa > Chordata > Aves > Passeriformes > Tyrannidae > Pseudotriccus > Pseudotriccus pelzelni. Next base: position 15,124,405 of record JAWMRA010000162.1, read on the forward strand.
TTTGCTGTTTCCAAGAGCATAAAAAAGCACATTACATAAAAATAACACAGTTTTGTCTATGTTTGTAAATCCTGGCGTGTGAGATGGAACCAGCGAAAACTGGGACACAGTTGCAGTTAGCACAGAAACAGGGAATCAACCTTGTGGGATACAGATGTACACTACCACTGCCTTAAGACTGTAGATACCTTACGATACAATCGGTAATGAGGACATTATAATTAAGTACTTTAACAACATGCTAGGTTAAGTGTGACAGCTACAAGGGTGGTGAGACCATGATTTATATAATACATAAAACCACAAAACTGTTTTGAACTGGATTCAGCTCACCTCCATCCGGTTCTCTTGCTCCAGAGGCTTTATACCAGCAAATATATCCTGCTCCTCTTCATTTCCCCCATCAGCTTTGTCATCATCTTCCTTGGCTACCTCTTGTGGATTCAGATAGTACACCTGGTAATCATCTTCCTCTTCTCCATCATCCCCTCCCCCCACTGCACCATTCTCTCCCACTTCTTCTGGCTTCAGGCTCACACCACCGGTGTTCTCATCTGCAGAAGGCAGGTCATCATCACCACTACACATCTCCCCCACAGGATCCTTGGGCGACTTCTTGGCCATGGAACTGCTCCTGACAGTGGGCTCAGGTCCCTCAGAGAAGTACACCCCACCATCCTCCTCAAAGGCATCCCTGTAGCTCCTGCTCAGTGGGCTTTCTGTAAAACTGAAGGTGTTGCTGGCTTCTGCCCCCAGCGCCAAGCTGCTGTCATCCAGGCTCATCTCTGCCAAGTCTGGCTCCAGAGAACTGTCTTCACTGCTCATGCGGCGTTTCCCACTATGTTTACTGGTCAAGCCTTTGCTCACTGGCAACTTGGCTTTGCCCACTGCAGTCTTATACACAGCTTTATCCCCTTCTGCTGAGAGTCGTCTCAGAACCCTCTGGGGCGTTTCAGAGACAACTTTGCGCTTTCCAGTAAGTTCCTTTGGACGAACTGCTGGCTCCTGGGGAGAGGGCCGCAGCCTGTCCCCAAGCTGCAGACATGGTCCCCCAGGCTCCTGCCCATGGGTTCTACCAGCCTCACAGGCAGTTTCTGAACACTGCAACCGGCAGCTCCTGTGCTGGATGGCCTTTACCCAACAGAATGAGTTCTTCTTGTCAGTGCTGCTATACGTAATCCCAGGAATAGGATAAGCTTCCTCCCAGTTGAAGTAACAGGCTTCCACAGCTGGCTTGAAACCTTGAAAGAGCTTCTCCAGAGATTTCTTGTGCTGACCCCTCTTAACATTATCTATGACTTTCAGCTGCCACTGTCTGAGCTGTGAGCAAAGGTCCCTGCGCCTAAGAGAAGTAAGAGGATAGGTTAGGAAGCAGACACAAAAAGGACCTTCAACAAACTACTACTTAACACACAGAACACCTCCTTCCTTTGGCCAGAAACATCTTCTGCTGAATTAAGTATAGACAGCAGTAGTAAGAAGACAGGCCAAAAAAAAGCAAACAGGTATATTAACAACTAAGTCCTAGACAGGTCCATGATACCAAAACAAAATGCGAACACTTCCAATATGAAAGTACAATACAAACAGCAAGGTTTAAAATGAAATACTGTCTGCCCTGTTTGCTTATCTGCCCTAAATAAGGTGTTAGTGATGTGAGCCTCAGAAATCTGAGACCAATGAGTACCATGGGGAATTGTTCTTGGAAACACTCATAAAACAGTTTGCAGCACTGTGAATAATTCTAGTCAACACATTCACAAGTATAACCTAAACAGCCTATGCAGGAACGCACAGTGACAGACAGGACCACCTAATCTGCCTCCCAGACACCTACCTATCTCTTTACCCTGATATGCCCGTACAAAGCCCAACAAATTAATTTAGACTGTAGCAGGCTGTCCTTAGGAGAATAAACTGCTGTAAAACAGGCACAGAACAAGCAAGACAACAATAACTGATGTTCAAATAACTTTTAGGAAGAATCAAGCTGGTGGGGCTATATAGACTTAAATTACAGAGCAGTTAGTCCCATGCCCCCAGTCGCTATGGGAGGAACAAAACAGTTCTGCATTTCCAAGCTCTAAATCTCACATAGGGCCTAGGCACATGAGCAAAATAGTCTAAATGCATTGATGATCTAATCCAAAGAGAGGAAAAGACACTTCTAGAAATTTCACCAGGTGTCTCAATCAACTGCCATCTTGTTTCTGCCACAGATTTCAGACATCAGAGGTACAATTCCAACACTTCAATCAAAGAACAACAACAACAACAAAACAAAACAAAAATAAAAACCTAAAAAATAGGGTGCTCCAATTTAGGTGCAAAGGGTATTAGGACAAAAGGGACTAAATAAAATGGACTGCTTATATTTGTCCAGTCAAGAAATTAATTAACAAGGGACCAAACTAGTAGGGCTTAATCAATGAGAAGATTTTCAGAAGGAAAAAGAAGGAGCGGGACCTACTCAGGAAAGGTAACATAAGGATGAGAGGCTGCAAAGTCTCCTTATGATTCGCTGCAAAGTCTCCTTATGATTCACTGCAAAGTATAGGAAGGATAAGTAGAAGAGGGTTCTTCTTGGAGACTATTCAAACACCAAGAGAATAGGTAATCAAGCAGGAGCATTTCAATTATTCATTAGCTCAAGTAGGAGATCTGAGCAAATTTGAACTGTGTCAAATAACACAAATTAGAATATACACAGCACAACTTCATACTTTATTAATGGCCAAAAATCTTTTATGTTTTTTCTATGTGATTTGATTGATGTTCGAGTTTATTTTAAGCCTCATTCCCAGTTTCCTACAGTTTCTGATTTGTCTTCAACTCCTATATTTAGCTACTTCATATTGTAAACCGTACAAGCCAGAAACTGCATCCATTTTTGTGTCCTTGATGTACCTTACATAGATACGGCATTTTATTAATGGTACACAACAATTCACAGGAAGCAAACCCTGTTAATGTGTAACTGTATTGAAAATACCATCCTGTTTTCATTTGTTCTGAGAAACTTTTCCTGAGAATTTATAGCACATTAAACTAATCCAATACATTTTACACAGCACACTTTGTAGACAAGATGTACAAAACAAACTATTGCAATGTCAACTGCAGTATCTCGATATGAGCGCTCAGTTCCTCTTCTGCGGTTCAACCGGTGCTCAATAAAGATGGCAGTGATTTACCAAGGCACAATATGGTTTAGAATCTGCAGAAGCCACACAGTTTTTTCCCACATAATTGGAAACACTGAAAATCATACACTGGTGACTCTGTTTACCAGTACACTGCAGAGAATAAAATCCCTCAGAGTTTTCATCTTGAAACAGACAACAGTGAATGATTGGGCTAAACAGAAATCCATTAAACTGGTGAATGGTTAAATATAGAAACCATTAAAATTAATTGGTAGCTGGTGCTATCATTCAAACAAATGTTCTCTACCAGGACATTACAATGTAAAATTACACCCATATGTAAAAGAGGAGTCTCAAAAAACAAATTATTCAAACTACTTGATGTTGCTAAAAGTAAGAAGCAATGGCGATTAAAGTATTACAGTGCTTTGAACCTTACACTGCACATAGTCCAGAAGGACTAATGGTTGAACAGGTAATGAGGTAACGATACAAACACAAGAAATCTACAGGATGAAACTCTTGAGTGTGCTTGAGGTATCACAGAAATTAAAAAGAGATTAAATCTGATTCTAGGGCTCACCTCTGTGGACTAATAGTTGGGTCGAGGACAGCCAGCCTCCAAAGAACCACCATCTCATCACACATACTTGCACAAGCATGAGCAGCTACTTCTGACTGGCCATTGCTGCGTCCTGTGTGCCCACTGGCGCTGCTGTGTGACGCGGATGTTCGCACACTGTACCACCAGCCGGTTATCTGCAGGAGAAACAACTCAGTACAGCTGTGTTGTGGACAACATCTCATCCCCTGCTCTCACTTAATCTCAGAATCACAAGGAAATGGGATCTGTGGTTAGTACCATGTTTTCTTTTGACTCCAAAATAACTGCGACCATTAAAGCAGTTTTGGCTTGTGAGAACTAAGAGCCTCAAAATTTCCCTGTTTGGAAGGCACATGCCCAAAGAACAAAACACTCATAGGAGGTTCACTTACTAGAGGCCTTCACACTTGGAGGGAAAAAGGGAACAAATGTGATAAATAATTTCCTTTTTCCTGATCAAAACTGAGGTATGTGACGGAGCAATAAGGAAACTTACAGAGTAATTTATATTACAGACTGAGATCAGTGTCCTGAACTGTCAAAGGAAATCTTTTTCCTAATATTATTTTAAAAAATATAAAAAAATTTACTACTTAAATCCACCAAAACGTATCTTCCACAAAGATGACAAAAGAATCTGAGATTCTATCACACAACATATATCTTTAGATTTTATCAAAGTGACAGCTCATTTGTGACATCCTTTGTTTAAAAAAAACAACCCATAACATGCCCATCACCTTTATTGGGCAAAAATCAAATCAAATACGCTGAACAAAAGAAATCAGACTCTACATATTCATGTTAGAAGGACTGAGGCATTTGGGGAACACAGTGTTATCGGGACATTATTAAATCAGAACAAGAGCAAACTGTATCATCGTTTTAGTGTGGAGAAGCACATGCCCATAATGCAATACAGACTATTAAAAGAATTGTATTCCATGGATTCAATAGACACATAGCACCACTCACTGGCTCTGCCCTGGTTCCCCAGAATTTCCCCCTGCCTCACAGCAAAGAGGTTCAAATACCTGCTCATAGTTGAGACATTGGTCAGTCAGAATCTCCAGCAAAGGAGCTGCATTGCTATCCCGTCTCTTAAACATCTCCCGCACAATGGAAAGCAAGTTCCAGATTCCTTCAGGTTCTCTTCCTCGCAGGGGTCGCAGGAGACAGGCCCACTCAGCAGCAGCTGGTGGCTCCGTGGAAGACAGATACATTGAATTCACATCACTGGATGTAAAACAGAAGAACAAGGATAAATAAAAATTAAATCAAGCACAGTCATACAAAATACTGAGTATAATCTATATGCAGAAATATATTCGCCCCTTCAATGCGACAGACATGCATAACCTGAAAGACTTGACTGCATAATGAGCCTAAGAACACCACACAAGGAAACTATTGTGCAAATACAGTCTGTTCTACTGAATTAACACTAGACAAGCTATGAAAAAATACAGTCCAGAAGAGTGACTGTGAAACTGAGGATCTTTCAGTCCAAGGCATCACATAAGCGTACAGGCTATACAGTGAATGGGGCTTAGAGATCACAAGAATAACACATTTTCCCTTTAATAGGAAATGGTTTACCTGAAAACAACAGGAGAGGGTCCACAGAACTTATGAAGGGTTTTCTTTATGTTGTCACTCAGAGTAGATTCATCTAAGTACCAGGTGCTTTGATCTGATGCAGACGGTCCAGCAGTGGGATCTTACAGAAGAAAAACACAGTACAGTCTGCAGGCTTTGAAGATATTTTACTCTGTATGCTCAACTACAGAGTTTACAGAGAGTACACAGGCAGTGCTACTCAGTTTATTTCACCTGTTGCTGAACACCCGATTCAGAATTACCTTAAAATGCTACCATAACATTACCTTCAGTACTGACAACACTAAATTAGGAGATACGTCTGGCATGCTCAAAGGTAGCACTACAACCTGTCAGATCAGGAGAAATTTATGGACTGTGCCAACAGAACCCTCACCAAGTTCATTGAGAAAAATGTACACTTCTGCACATGGGACAGAAAACCCCATGCATGAGTACAGATGGAAAACCAAATGGCTGAGCAGCTGACAGGGTTTGATGATTATGGCAGACACCAACCTGAACACAAACCAACGGTGAACTTTCACTGAAAACACAAAACAGAAGAAAAGATCTGCAAACTGGGCTATATTAAGTAAAGCACAGCTGGCAGACTTAAGGAACTCAGTTCATCCCCTCTACCTGGCACTAGCCAAGTTATACCTGGGATATTGTATCCATTTTTGGGTCCCCCAGTCCAGAAATGATGCTGAGAAACCAGACAGTGCAGGAAAGTGATTGTCTCCCTGTACTTGGCACTGGTGAGGCTGCACCTTGCGTACTGTGTCCAGTTCTGGGTGTCTCAGTTCAGGAAAGACACTGAGGTGCTGGAGTGAGTCCAGAGAAGGACAAAAGATCTCGGGAAGGGTGTATAGGGTAAGTCCTATGAGGTGCAATTGAGGGAGTTGGGGCTGTTTAGCCTGGAGAAGAGGAAGCTCAGGGGAGATCTTATCACTCTCTACAACTACCTGAAGGGAGGTTGTAGCCAGGTGGGGGTTGGCCTCTTCTCCCAGGCAACCAGCGACAGGACAAGAGGACATACCCACAGGCTGTGCCAGGTGAGGTTTAGGTTGGACATTAGGAGGAATTTCTTTACAGAAGGAGTGATTAACCATTGGAATGGGCTGCCCAGGAAGATGGTGGAGTCACTGCTCTGAAGGTGTTAAAAGGTAAGACTGCACATGGCACTTAGTGCCATGGCCTAGTTGACAAGGTGATGTTTGGTCAGAGGCTGGACTCAGTGATCTCAGAGTCTTTTCCAACTTAACTGATTCTGTGATATAGTGAAAGGGGTATCAAGATAGTTGAGGGCACAGAGCACATGACTGACCTATGAGGTGAAACTGAGGAAGACGGGTTAATTTCATCTAAAATGGAGAGGGTGATCATTAATCACAAACATAATGCAGACAAACTCTTCTTGGTATTAGAAGAGGATAAAAAAAAGCTATTCATACAGGACGCTAGGAAAAAATTCTTGACCAAAAGAGTAATGCAGCATTAAATAAGGAATACTCTAACATCTCTGGTAACCATGACTTGGCTAAACTTGCCTAAGTCACAGCTAACTCAATCTAGTGTTGCAAACAGTCCTGTTTCAAGTAGGAACTTGGAGAGGTCCCCTCCAATCAACATTTCCAGGAGTCTATAATTAATACTGAATTAAAAAGAAAAACACTTTGTTATAAAGGTGCATTACCTAATGCTCCCTACCTCTGCCAACATTCTGAAGCATCCATTACACCAGCAATTGCCTATACTCATCCCTTTTCCTTAACCTTCACCTGCAATTCAAGCTACAAGGTAACAGACCAGTTCAGAAACCTGAAGCAGTAAAATATATCCATAGTAATCTGTAACACAGATTACTGAAATAAGACACATTAGTTACCTGGGGCTCCACACACTGTGTTGATGGCAGTAGACTGAGAAGACAGCAGCTCATCCAGCAAGCGCTGAGCTGTTGGAAGAATCTGAAAACATGAAGCAGACTTTCAATATACACAGTATTTCTTATCCTGACACACCCACCTAAAGATCATTACTGAATCGTTTAGGTAATTTCCGAGGTATTGAATACACAGTGCTATGTTTACAGAAAGGACGACAGAGGGTGCTAAAGATCATACAGTGGCAACCAGCCGTCACACCTCTCCTTTCTCAAAGCCAAGAGCTACACACGATCACTTTCTGCGGTCACACTCTAAGTAAACAAAAGCATCACAGATTATTAGCTCCTTTCTCATTTCTTGAGGAATAAGAGCCCACAGGGAATGATAGTGTACCTAATTTTGAGAGGTAGAGAAGTCACTGCTGTCAAGGTCACCATTTTCCTGCACTTCGAAAGTTCTCTATTTTTTGTTCCTAAATCATTTCTCTAAAACCCAAGCTAATGGGAGTAGGGGAACAAACTATAAAATACACCCACAATTAATTTTTTGGGCGGAGTTTAGCTTATTTACCATCCTGTTGGCAAAGGGACTCCATAATAAGCTACTGCAATTTCAGCACTAGACTAATAATAGCTTCTGCATAGCTCAGAGCATAAGCAGAGAAGGCTCACACCTGACTGTAAAATCCTACGTAGATTTACCCTTAACATGCTATTCTTGAAAGAAAAGTGCAGAATAGAAAGAGCTTTTCCCCAAACTAGATCTGGGTTGAAACTGTGGATCCATTTAGCCTTTAGCAAGTACACTTACAACAGGTAAATTGTTAATCCAGATAGTTTGGATTCAAATGACTTGCAACAGAATATCTGATAACCCTCACCTCTCTCCACACAACAGCTGAGGTAAAGCAAGGGACCTGTATTTGCAAACAATACAGATCTATCTCGAACGAATGGAAGATAAAAATGCTTCGGATGGGTAGTTTACATTTTAATCACCTAAAGAAACAGATTCAGCATTAAGCTATTGCTGTACCTTTTGTCCCCTAATACATATTTTAAGTCACCACAAAGCAGAAAAGTCACAGGTCTAGGCAACATCACACCTTAAGGTTTAAGTATCAGGGACCTGCAGTGACCCTCCTTCAGGTATTTTTGCCAAGATATTCATATTTAACAGGAATAAGACTACTGGCTTCATACGGGGAAACAGCTCTTGGGCAAAGAACTAGGTAAGAAACTCCAGCTGCTCAGAATCACTGTCATTTTTATAGACACACTAAACACTTTCTACAGGGATTTTGAAAAACATCTAGCTGCATTCCTACAGAATACCACTCCCCTACACTTGCAAGTAATTCAGCATTATATTACTGTACCACGTTCCCAAACTAGAAGTAAGGATAAAATAGAATCATGTGTACAGCCTACTCTAATTCTACATCAAGTAGTCAAAATATAGGGCCCAAAGGTATCAGAGTATCTATCTCCACCCAGAAATCTTGAAGATGGGGAATAAGACTGTTGGAAGAGTTTGGGGTGTGCCTTGCCTTTTTCAAAGGAATTACACAACACAGGTAAAGGTATATCTGCCAATAAAACCGAAACTACTCTGTTGTGCAGCATCCATCAGATTATATGGCAAATAACAATAATTAATTAATTCAGATGTTCCTGGTCCACAGCTGGTAAACATGACCAAAGGAGAAATAAACCTTGCAGAAAGGAGCAGACACAAAATACTGGAAAGCAAACTATTCCCATGCCATACAAAAAACAACTACCATCACTACCAGCCTTTCAAAGCCCTCCTCTGTTAAGCACCAGACTATGTGACATTAAGGTCAGAGTCTTTACTGAGAGAAGCAAAGCTTTGCCTGTCACATAATGCAGCAAAAAGCACATGCTGTTGGTGGTCATCTCTCAGCAACAAGAAAGCAGTATTTTTATTTCCCTTTCATATCATACGATTCCTCTATTTCTTCTCATAAGAAGATTAGTATTTCTGTAGGAAATTTAGAGGATATTTTACCAATAGAATGTCTTAGTGTCCACAGCACAGCACGATAATATGAATTTTAGGCACATGCTGACAGTCATTTAACTCCTACTTAAGAGGAGTGCATTATGAATGCACTACTGAAATGTGACAGATACCCATGCAGGTCAGTTTTTCCTCAACCTCCTTTAGCTGAACTTAGCATCAGAAAGTTGCCAAGCCCTTATATTTTTAAAGCAGACATTTCACAATCACTTGCATATTGCCGTGCATTTTGTGCAAACATTTCAGGTAGATGATATAAATGACCCGACCTTGAACAACATAGATATTTAAGGAGCAAGACACCAGACTTTGCTTTTGACAAACAAGATTTCATCTCCATTACTTTCCAAATGATTCTTACGAATCACCAAGAAGTCACACAGGGGGAAGTCGAAAGGTCACCAGTTGGGTGAATTAGAAAGTGCCCACTTAAGATATATACAATACCTTCCCTGGACAGTCTTCTCCACTTAGCTAACCAAATACACAAAAAAAGAAACAACCCGATTTGGGCTGACCTAGGTTCTCCACAATCATGCATTTATTTATTGTGTTTGATCTTCCACAAGCTCAGCATATATTCATTCTGATATGAATAGGCACTACTCACTCCTTTTAAGACAGTTCTAATCTTTTACTTGGCAGTAGACGACTGTGAAATAATAGAACAGCAAACCTGAAAAGAGCAAGAACTGAATGCCTTCCCAGCAGCTCAAACTGAATAGCATGACTGGTTATCTTGCAACCAAAGACATCATATAAATTGACCCAGAATAAAGATAACTGAATTTAACAAAAAAATAGTCAGTCACATCAATTGTCCCCACTTACCTGTTGTGGAAGTTCACTGATTAGGTACTGAGCAAATTTTTGCAATTGGTCTCTTTGTAGCCGAGACAAAGACTCAGAAACAGGTGCTCGTAAGCATACTGCAGATGCCTGAAGAAAGAAAAGGAGATACAAACCACCATAAACAGGGCAGACTTAACAAAGCTGTGTCTCCCAAAAGGATGAAGTGTCATGACCATTAGCTATGTTGATGCATATCATGCTTGGTCCTGATGGCCAATTTTTTTTTTTTTTCTGAAATTAAGTGAAGTGTTGCAGATAAGATGCAAATAAGCTGTCTTGGCTTCATAAAAGCTGTTTTTAAGAGGTTTTTTTCAAGGAAACTGCTTTAACAGCTGTGCTTAGGATCTGTTGTTGCTAGCAATTGCACAAATACCGACAGAGATTTCACAAACAAACTGCTAAAACAGGACATTATTCCTTAAGCTTCTGGCAAACCAACCAGCTCTGTCGGAGACTGTTTCACAGAAACACAACCACCTCATTTATCTCATTAGAGTTTATACAAACATGAAAATCTTTTCACTACCATTTTTCAGGTAAAGAAAGGATTGGACGGAAAAATTATTTTTATATTACACAGGGTCCAAACTTTCCAACTGTAAATAATATAAATGAAAATTTGTTTCCTATCATCACTCTCCATACCCACCTTTTAGAACTCAAACTAATAATTCAAAGCAGAACCCATTTTTTTGCCAACTCTCTAGTCCTAAGTACAGAAAGTATACTGATATTCTGATGATTTCACAAGAGTATCAATTTAAGCCAATTACAATTGTCCGTTGTGAAATATTAACAAGCTTCAGCAGGTTATTAGCACTTATTTAAGAATCTGGAGTTGATCATAAGCACGTTAGCTATAAAATGTTCCGTGACAGCAGAAAATCTGTTCCTTTCAATCACCAAAGTTTAATCCTTCCCTAAGACAGAGGAAATTAAACTGTATGCAAGATCGAACCCTCAACTGGTGTATTTAATGTTGATTCTACACATTTTCAACTGAATTTGGTTGGAGTACAAAACGCCTACTTTTTGTTCTATAGAGGGCCACACAGAATAAAAGCAGTCAAATAAAAACATATTAACTTAACTGACTGTTTGAAATCTACAAGTCAAAATTACAGTTACCTGCCCGTATGTGTTACAATGAGCCAGTGAAAGGCCAACTGTGATCAAAATTACTTTCCTTCTGCACTCTGATCAAACAACGTCAAGAGCAAGCTTTCAAATCCCATACTTACAAAGTGTGACCTTTCACCCCTTGCAGAGATGAAGAAGGAATGAGTAATTCTAGCATTTAAATGAGAAACGGGAAGAGGCCAAAAAGCAATCTGCGCATTATCAAAGGACATTCTGCAGTTTAGAGCCTCGGACAATTCACTCTGCAGACCACAACTGTGAGCGCATATTTGCACAATCTGTAACCAAAAGGAGTGCCAGAAACAGCTTTCCTAAAGAGAGTGTGTGTTGCATAAAGCTGTAATGAGGAGAGACTCAGAGAAGATGCCCGGGGCAGAGCAGAGCTGTGTGTGCAGGCGTACATTGTGGATGCGGAAGAGGCAGAGCGCCACGACGTGAGCACACCACTTGGCCCCGGCCCCGCAGGTGCAGCTGCACGACGTGATCCTGCACCGGTCAAACATCACCGCCACGTTGTACGCGCCCTTGGGCGGCACCATCTGCGGGGGCACCACAGTGGCACTCAGATGGAAACCTGTAAAATTCAAAAGGCCAGAGTTACTCTCTGCGTACTTGGGAAACAGCTCGAGCTAGCATGGAAATTTAGGTATATGCCGTTTAAACACTGAGACAACATGTCTAGCAACAACATCCATATATAGATGGACGTGGATCTAGAGTCTCCAGAACTTGTTTGTTCCCAAATAGCTATGGCTGAGTATCAGTATAGAAGCATAATGTGTTGTAAGAGGTTCCAAGATGACAGCTTTTAATTCATTAATTTATTTATTTCTATTACTATTTAACAGAGAAAAGCAAAACTGGATCAAGTCATCACTGAAAAGTGTTGGGTTTTGCTCACAGGGTCAAAGCTAGACTGTACATATTTTAGGCATGACTTCCGTGCTAACTCTGGCAACAATGCAGAACAGGCTGGGTATTATTTCCAAACAGGTTCAGAATTATTTCCAAGTCAATCAACTTCCACAATTTTACAGTCAACTAAAGAAGTCAGCACTTAACCTGAGCACTTAGTTTCACTTTGTGGCTTCAGAAACTATCCATTTCTCATAAATTATGCACCTCCTTGCAATTTTCTTAATATCCCATGTTTACAAATTATCTACCCAGAAAACAGAAAATCCCTCTTGCTTAGACTAAAATCAATGGAAAAGGAAATTTCAGAAATAACACTAGAATGAATCCAGCCCCATTAATCAGTGATCACAAATGAATACATTATGGATCTCAGGCAGGATGACAAAGGACTTTAACAAGGCTTAGGTTTGTGTAAACTCACGTACAGTGCATACCAGTCATACTCATAATGCAGCTTCCTGTGGACACAATACTCATCCAGGAACACACATATGAGCAGGAAAAGGCCATCATGAGCATGAATCTTCTACCTATCTTGAAGATGCCTATCAGCATCTCTAGTCATCCTTCAGAGCAATGAGTATCAGCTTCAAAACCCTTCTGCTAGTCTGAAACTCAGTTTTAATGAAGCACAGAAAGCACTGAGGGTATCAAAGTCATAAGCAAACATCATTCCAACAACTACTTTAAGTGAAAACATGGCTTGGGGCACAGATGATTGAAATAGTTTCTCCATCATCAGGACAAGCAAGTACATTATAAATCCACACTACTAAGTTTTTACTATCATATCATGAGATCATAATAATAATAGTGTTCAGGAGTACACATGACCTACTAAATTAATTCCATTCAAAATAATGTGCACCATTTCCTCCTCAAAATATCATTCCCTTATCAATACAAATTTGCTCTTACCTTGCTTAACCTTTCTATTTCTCTTGTTCACCAGAATTCAAATCCTCTTACTGATGTGGGTGATTATTTTGATTAGTACACATAATGCCACCCAAATTCTTCAGCCACTTTAGCAATCGGAACAGAATCAAAACAAAAGAAGGCATTCACACAAAGTTACTGCACTGCCTATTACTAGATACAGTTCTACTTTCTGTTCCACACTTGGATAATACAACCCAAACATTTCAGCTAGTCCTTCTGTTATACTAAAAGCGTTTCAGACTAATGCCCTGATTTTCACATAAGCAAATTAAGCATTTCACAAGGTGGAATTGCAGCAATTCTGCTTCACTGCGAAGAAGAAGTATTCAAAAGGTGCTAGAGAAGACTGGATCGAAGTTATACGTTCTTATCAAGCTCCTACCCCGACATTCTTTTTTGTATATGAAGACAGTTAACTAATACTGCAATGACGGAAGAACACATAACAAATTACAAAATTTAAGGGCTTTTGCATGACATATCAGAAGCTTCAACTCAATCTGCAGCTTGCTGAACCTGTCTGACTTTCTCATTGCTAATGAATGTTTATGGGATGACACAGGAAACCACACCAGGACAGAAATCTGAATTATAACTAAAGGTTTCTTTTACCAGGAAAAATTAAAGGAACACAGAATCTTTGAGGTTGGAAAAGACCTCTAGGATCACTGATTCCAAATGTTAACCTGGCAGTACCACGTTCACCCTTAAACCATGTCCCCAAGTGCTACATCAATGTGGTTTTTTAATGCTTCCAGGGATGACGACTCTATCGCTTCCCTGGACAGCTTATTTTAATGCCTGACCACCCTTTCAGTGAAGAAACTTTTCATAATATCCAATCTAAAACACCCCTGGTACAAATCCTGTCCAGACAGTTTTTACCCAGCAAACAGTGTAGCCATTCAAGCCATAAGCAATCAAGAGTATCCTGTGGGAGACAGTGTCAGATAGTGTCCAGGTAAACAACACACATAGCCTTTCCCTCACCCACTAAGCAGATCACCCTGTCATAGGAGATCAGGTTAGTCAGGCAGGACCTGCCTTTCATAAACCCAAGCTGGCTGGGCCTGATCCCA
>JAWMRA010000162.1:15144583-15163189 GCA_035584735.1 Pseudotriccus pelzelni
AATCCAATGCGCAGGCTGGAAGGTGTAAAGACCTTCCCCGGTTCTTCGTTTGCGAAGACTGGCCATTTACTTACTTTACACCTTATTTTACTTTACTGTTGTGATGGACAAGGGCACACATACAATCTAAGTCTGAATGGTACTAGTAGAGTAGTTACCTGTACCACTACTAGGAGTAGTAGTACAAATATTGTGATCACCCTCCACTCTCTCCATTACGTAGTGTGGCTGTTCTCTTTCAAGCTAACTAAGCTGGCTCAAGAAAAACACTTGAACAAGTGATACAGAAATTACCTCTCCTGAGAAAACATTTGTTCCAAGAGGGAAGACAATGTGAGCCCTCCTCATCTGCTCCAGCCCCGGTCCGGCACAAGTCAGCCAGCTTGATTTTAACAGCAAAACACAGTGAACTGAGGTAACAGGCTGACTTTGCACTGAACTCATTAACTGATTCATCAGCTGGACTGTCAGTAGTAATCAGAAGACAAGTGGCCAGTTATCTGGCATATCTTAACCCAAAGTCAGAGCACACAACTTAGATATCTTCAGAATAAGGCAAATGCAATAAAACCTGGTGGACCAAAAACCAATCCAAAAAGCAACAATCTTACCTATAAGATCATGCATCTTCCTAAAATCCTGAACTTTCTCTAAGGAAAGAGATTTGCAAAACAATAGTAGAAAATAACTGAGAAGTAGAGAACAATTTTTCAATCCTACTTTAAGGGCGAGTGAATTCACAGTAAGTAACTTGGCACATAAAGTTAATGCTAAAATTAAGAAGTTCAACTACCCTAAGTTTCAAGGGGGTTGTCCTCTATGTAGCCAAGGTGAGACCCTTATGTAGAGTATCACTCAAAGCATTAGAGGGTCTTTTTCCATTAGACCTCCTGTAAAGTCAGCTGGACAGTCCTACTTAGGTGCTTAAACTAGACTTTAAATATTCTCATTTGAGTCCCAAACAAAGGGAGATCCATTCAAGAAGTTTACCTCTAGATACACAAACCTAGGGTTGGTGGATTCATACCTACCTGTATCAAAGGTTATAATCAATAAAACAGACAAAAGGTACTCTCAGGTTCTACAATAAATATTTTTAGCAAGAAAAAAAAAGGAAGCCTGCTAAAAAAGTAAAGGAGAAACCATCTCAGCTTTTGCTCAGAAAGCAAAGATAGGTATAGGAGGGAAGACTGCAAATGTAATATTAAAAAAATTATACAGCAGCGAAATCAAAGATGTAATACAAAGTTGACAAATACACGAGATGAATCTATCCAAGGAAGATAATTTTAAATTGTGCAGCAAAACTAGCAAGAATCACCATTTGTTCTTAGGAAGCAGACAGCAGACCCAAGCAGAACAAAGGACACATTGAAGTCCTGGAAGAATAAAGTCACAAGGAAAGCACAAGCAACCTCAAACAACTCCCACTTACAGGTTGAAAGACTAGCAAAACCCAGGTCAGGAAGGGATTCTGAGAGGCCATCTAATCTATATCTCCTACCTAAGAAGCAGGATCAACCATTCTGAATTCTGAACTGCCTCATCTATTTACTGCCACACAGAACATCCAGCTTTGATGAGGGCTATCCTGCCCTTTCTGCTACCGTTTTATGTGAATTACAGGTTTGATTTTTACAGCCATTTTATAACAGCTAAAACTTTAACATAGATCTAATTATTCCTGTGGAACAACAGCAGTGAAAAACCCTGACCCCAAAACAGCCAACACAAGCTACGCACACAGACATGCACTCCTGCCAGTGGAAACACCTTCTGTGCCAGCACAGTTTGCTGACATAGAGATGCATGTGTTGCAATTGCACGCAGATCATGTTCAACACATTATTCCTTCAATACAATAACTGAGTTTCCACAATAGACAAATAGAGAAGAAACTGCTTGAATAATCAGCAGAATAGAGGCCATGAGAATACCAAATATATTAAAGAGAACAAACTAAAAACAACTGGGCTAAACACTGAACATATTTATTATCTAATCATAATATTTCCATTGAGTTACTTTCATTTGACATATGACTCTAAAAATAAACTCTATGAACAAGTGAATAAATACAAGTGCAAGTGAAAAAATCTCACAGCAAGAGGTAAGACACAGTGCAAAGACGGGACACTGCTTTTGCTAAATATACCTTTAGAAAAATGGCATCTTAGGCTGCCTTATCTTTTTAGAGACAAGTCTACAGCTTTGGTCCCCATCTCGCCCTTCCCGCTGGCTTCAGGCCTAAATGTAACCGAGCACAACAAAGTAATACAACTACACACAGAACAAGGAGATGAAGGAAATTAAGTAAAGCACTTCTGATATCCAAAGCCAAAATGAGAAGAACAGTAAAACTAATGGGAAATATGCATAGTGCATTCTTGACAGCAAAGGAGGTATGTGGGAGGTGCTATAAAACTTGCTTTACAAACTTCATTTTAAAAATGGTAAACATTACATTGTTTTTTACAGAATTTTCCATGAAGACAAATAAAACTGGTACTGTAGAATGCACTTAAAGCATTTCTGCTTGTTTTATTTAAGTGCCTATCAGTAAAATACCCCTTGGCTTATGTAAGTGATTGTCTCTTTGATATCCCTTAAAACCGAAATGTGCTGAGAATTCTCATATAGGGGCAAGCATTACATTTAACCATAACATACCTAAATCAACTCTTCAGAAATATCTGTTTTCTTGCTGTTTTCTGTACATTTCCTTCTAAAGTTCTGCTGTTGGTTTTACTTTATTCTCTTGTTCTTTTTCCCCTCAGAAATTTATTGTTAGAGTTGACATCTGTAAGAAGTGTATGCCAGAAAATTATATTCTTTCAGGGCTCAAACTTGACAAGAAACATCAGAAAACTTCACCTTTGTCTTGAAATCTATAATACTTGATGGTGAATGCTGTGAGTGTACTTTAAAAAACAGTTTTACATGGTGAACATTGCAAAATGAAACATGAGCCTTTTGATTAAAAATTTACTCGTTATTTCAAATAAATTATATCCAAGGCATTTAGGCCATTACTCATACTCCTTTTCCTTCTTCCATTTTACCATACAATTAACATCCTATAAAAAGTAACGTATGTATATATCCGAGGGTATGTAACAGAAGCTTTTTGCAAAAGTCTGAAAATAAGACACTTTCTCCTCCTTGAAAAGCATTTTTATCTACAAGCCACATAACTTTAGTTCCCACTTCAAAGAATCATTAAAAGCAGAACCGATTTAACGGGCCACAGACACACCACCAGCAGCTGGTTTTCTATCACACTAACATTTTGCCCAGGTAGGTCCCAGCCTACAAAGCCAAGAAAAAGGGAACACCTTTCCAAGTGTTGGACTAACGTCCTTGCAGCCTATGTAAGCAGTACGGGTACACTTGTGTCCACTTGCTGCTTTGCAGCTTTCAAGCACAGCCTTGTGAGATGGGTAGCAAATACCTGCCATACAATCTCCCAAACTGCAGGCAACACTCATTCAAAAATACAGCACATCTATAATGCGCTCGTACATAATACACAGAAATGATGGAATATCAAGAGCATCCTTGAGTAGTGTTGGGATTACAATCCTGGAGATAAATCAGAGTAAGCACATTAAAGTGTAAGCTTCATGATGCAGTCACAAACAGGACAGCTGTTTTCAGAGAGGCAAAGGAAAAGTTCTCCACCTAACTAGATATTGCAGATATTGCAGCTAGTCTGTGCCTGTATGACTTGGAGCATATGAAGACTTTACTTGGAACACATGAAGCATTGAACCACAACCACCAGGCTCCAGAAGGAAACTAAATACTTAACAAAAAATGCATCTGAAATAGCTAATGTAATTTTCAACATACAAAGAGAGAGAGGTAACATATAAGCACTTAATACAAGTATTTACCTTTAAACTACCCATGCCAAAAAGGGTTAAAGTTAGAGGAGAGAGGATTTGGGATAAAAGACTGCAACTAAATTGAGCGGCATGAGAAACTTCCATTGGATAGGCTCACAGATGAACTGCTGGAGCAGCTCCAAAGCTATGCCATATAGCAAAGGAAAGATTAGCTAGACATATACCAAGAGAAGACTAACTAATGAAATGCATTAGATAATAAAGAAAAACTTCACTTCAAGATGCCCTCTGTCAGGCCTGTATTCTGATTCTTATAATTCAGAATTAATTTCCCTTCAAAAGATCATCACTGTCTCATTGCAGATGATCTTTTCTAATCACAGAGCTGGTCTCAGTAGTGTTCAAAGTGAACACATACACACACACATCACAGATTGCTTCAGCTCAACTGGAGCTGCTGGGGGCTCTCACAACAGCCCAGCAGGCATGCTTAACAGGCACCAAGAATGAACTTTCATGCTCCAAATACAAGAGAACAAACCCAGCTGGCAAGCCAAGGGGTGAAGACCCCAAGACTGAACCAAGACCCTGTAACATCAGAACCTGGCAGCTGAACAGACACAGGGAGCTGCATCTGCACCCAGTCACATAGTCCAGTCTGACCATGTGCAGAATGAAGCACCTGAAAAGCCGAAGACACACTGTAATATTCAAATGCTGACTCCCAGCTGTCTTCAATCAGCTCTGTCTTCAATTCCCCTGCTTCAGATTAATGACTCCATTCCATTTTATACAAAGGGAAAAAAACCACAACATTCCTTGTAAAGAAAACCAAGAAAACCACAGTATTGCTAAAAAGTAGTTTATTTTTCCTTTACAGATTAAGCAAACTGATGTGAAGATACAGATTTCTGATGCCCCAACCATTCAAGAGTGTCAACCGTAAGAAAATAAGCAACTCCTCGACACTGGAATACTTGCTGTACCAAGTTATAATAAAGTTTCAGCTATTTGTTTCTCAGGTACTACCCACTGCAATCCAAGTCCCTGCAAAACACCTCAGCCTTCACAAAGCCAGCTGCAACAACAAACAGAGAACAGTAGCCTTTGGTGGAATTCACCTGTGTGAGTTTTTCACATGCTGTGACAGACCAAGAGGGTTAAACAAGACAAGAACAGGGATCTAGTGATAGAGATAGGATGCTACAAATGCTGCTGCAGATTGACTGTTAATCAAGCTTGCTCAGAAAACAGACTGGAGGGAACATTCTAACTTCAGGGCTCCTTTGGTTTTGTTTTTTCTCAATGTTTCTGTACTTTTAAAATATTCACACACTCGTAACAAGCAGATGCAACTAAGCACACGATCTAGCAAAACCAGTAAGGACAGGGCACCGTAATGCAATCCTCAAGTATTTCAGGCAGTTAGCCACAAGAAAATCTCTAAAATTACTTTCTCCAATAGTCTTCTATGACAGGATGATATTCTCACCATGCAAGAATAAAAATATTTATACACACACACACTTATTTTAATAACTGAAAACATATCCCTACAGAGAACTAAATGATCAACAAATTAGCAGAATGCTCCAGAGAACAAAGCATGAATCATTAGTACATTGACTTGTTCACAGGATAAAGCATAAAAAAAACCCTATCAGGATTATTTGGTTTTATTTTTCTCTCTATGCAATTCACCTGTTAAATTTGCACATTACCCTTCTTACTACCTCTAAATACTGCATAACTCTCAACCAAAAGTCTTGTTTGGTTGGTTTTTTAAATTTAGAAACAAATCTTCTCTTGTTTGCTGTTTTCTTTCTCCTTGTCCACTGCTACTACCCCCGTAAGCTTACTAAGAGTACTAAAACCCTAATGGGATCTGTGTTTACAAAATTATTACAATCTTATTTCCTCAACTAGAGTTATACAACTCTATCTGAGCACATAAACATTTTGCAGCAGTGAAATGACACTGAAGATAGTGTCAATGAGTAGCAAATGCAGATACCAGACCATGCTGAAGGCAAAAAGAAGAATTTGGGGGAGGCCTACATCAGCCCTAAGCCACAGAATGACGTTGTTATGCACAAAACAGTTGAGAGGACAAATAAGCAACATAATTTTTTCATTAGCATTTACTGGATAAGACTGATGAGATTCATAGCCACAAACCATTAAAATACGCATCCCAGATGGGCAGATTATGGTCCAGAATTGGAAACCTCACACTTAACTGACAAACTGCAGCAACTATTACTACACAAATTCCATTACAATCATCACAACATTTTAAGAATTGCCTGGGGTTTTTTTAATCCATTGCAAATGGGTTGTTTTATCACAAGAGGGTGTCCAATTCACCCCCACCTATAGTCTCCACCACCTACAGCACAGAGTCAAATTTCATCTGAATTCAATTTCTGAAAATTGCTTACAACTACATCAAAAACATCTCATACATGTAAGTCAAAATATTTCATGCCTCATACTATCTTTTTGTTGCTGGATTTAGATTTTCCTGCATAATGAGAGAAGTATATTATCTGGCTGACTCAATACACATATCTCCTGACATCATCACTTCTGCCTCCAAGATTAAGATATTTTAGGAAGCAAGAATTAGTTCCTTCTATAAGGCAAGTCTTAACGTACATCAAAGTATCAGAAAAACAATACTCTTTTATTTGCACACAAGCCCTGTAGAATTGCAGAACACTGTATATTGTGGATTTATAGGGCGTGAGTGGGTGGGGTTTTTTTCAAGTGTCATTAATTTTAAACACATAAAGCCTTGCAGTTCCCTTCTGGTCATCTGAATTATTTAAAAAAAGTTTTCTGATAAACCCATTTCATGATGGTTTTCTACACTCACTCTCTAGATCCAAAGCGCTAAAAAAACCCACAACCGAAAATCAGCTGACTTAACTTGGCTCACATGTGGAGAAATGGTATCACCATCATGCTAAACATCAAGCACAGGGACTGCATCACAAAACAGTTTATTTTAAAGAATCTGAGCACCTAACAGAGGAAAGATCCCACATACTCAGCACAACTCTGGCTGCTTCAACATTAGGCTGAGTTAAAAACTATTTTATCTTGATGTTAGTATTTTTAAAGTTAAACATTTTATGCCAGATCCTGGTGACACTTCCACAAGATTTCACGAGGCATAAAAAAAGCCTTTAAAACAAAGAAAGCTGGGGAGGTTTTATAATGCTAAGCAATAACTGCTCAGAGAACTAAAACATAGAAGACGCATGACGTGTGTAAGGTCCAGGAGTCCTAACCCACTAAGAATTTAAATCAGTAAGAGGATGCCAAAAATCCCACATCCATGTCTTTCTTAACTTTTCCTAGAGTAATTCATTTCTTCCTGCTAGCAAAAACCTTCTGCCAGTAGCAAAACCTTCTTCTGCTGTATAAAGTGGTCATAATCTAACTTCAGAAAGGCTTTCTTTGAGATGCTCTAATTTCCTATGCCCCTCCTTTTAAAGCTAAAACAATGTTGGCATAAGCAAGCAGACACAGATGAGTGGGGGGGGTTCTTATGTTAGCCTGCATAGCACATACTAATACGTGAAGCATTTTTTGTTCCAGAATTTCTATTGATTAGTGGGCAAAATACTCCTCTTTCTTCCTGCCCTTTCTCCAAATGAGACTTCTCCCCTGAGAATCAGACCTCCCAGTCCTGTGCCACACCAGAGACCCACGGGGAGCCATTCCATGTCCCCTGACTGCCAGAAGAGCTACTCAAATCACCTTGTCAGACAATCCAAACACAACTTTGTTTGGAAACTTCCACAAAATGATTCAGAAACGTTCTTTCATCCCACACAAAATATCAGTGTTTGCCCTAACTGACTGCAGCAACAGTAAGCAGCAATACCGTTACTCTTGTCACAACTTAAACAACAGGGAGAAATTACAGTTCAACCAAATAATGTCGTACTGGTATTACCGGGGCACTTTGAGGGGCCCAGTACTGCTGAGCAGACCTACACCAGAAGAAAAAGACCGATGCTTTCTGCTGCAGGACTATTCAGAAAATTACACAAGAAACAACTCCCGTGGCAAGAAGCTACGTCTGTGAAAAAGGAGGCAAACTTCTCAGTACCTTCTTGGAACAGCTGCTTGTTTCTACACCTCCCAACTCCATCTGCAGTCTCTGTGTCAGCAACAACACTTTAGGAGGCAAAAATTCTGAAGGAATTCTCTCTTCAGAGCAGCATGAGATGGTAGTAAGAAAAATAACCACCCTGTCATGTTAGACCTCCTTTCACTGCTACTAAACAAGACTAGGGAGTTTCAATGTGCCCAAGTAAACTTTAATTGCTAAGGAGATAAAATCTGCTGTGAAATCACCCCTCTTCGTGGACAGAAAAAGAGCTGCACGTCTGAAAATGTTTTCTGCAATCCAAGGATCAGCTGTCTGAAGAGCAGATTTCCCTTCTTTCCTTAAAAACTTGTCTTCTTTATGTTCATAAAACATCATAGCTACAACACTCTACTATATTAGTAACCAGATCTCTACAAAGGAAACCACTTGAATTATGTCTTAAGAATGTCAGTTCACAGAGAAGTTGAATGTTACAAAGCTATGTTTGGTAATGACAAACACGTTTAATGGGAAAGGGGGGGAAAATTAAGTCAAAATGCAAGAGTTGGTTTCAGGACTCCAGGACAGAAACACCAGCACATTCCTCCATCTTAAAAACTTGAAGTCCTAAGATCCTAACCACCTCATGGTTCACATAAGATTTTGTGGCAAATGTGTACAGTGCACCTACAGAAAACATCCACTCTGAGCAAATGTAAGAACCTCTTCAAACACAAGTCAAATCCAGATCAGAAAGGTGTTATTTTCCATTCGACCTTATTGCTTCTCCTATGTAATAACTGAAAATCTGCACAGGGTTGTGCTGATGAAACTGGAGTAACTGGAGTATTCAATGGTATGTTGATGCCTTATGCCAGTAGTTCTGTTTGCCTCTTCATAAACTCTGCATCTTAAGAGCAAAAGGTCAGTAAGCTTTTTTCCCTCAACTCTCACCCACTCTAACATGGCTGAGATCCCAAAATTGTGCTACCAGCATTAGACAGGCAATGCAGCATTCACAATTTGACAACCTCTTCTGGAAATTCAGACAAGAAAATTCTTAATCCAAACACCCTCCCTAAAAAAAATAATTCATTTCATAAAAAGAGCAGCCCGGGCAAGCAACCAACAGCTGTTAGAAATCCTAAAATGAACAGCAGATTTTTGTAAAGCAAGACAGACAGTGCTACAAAACACTGTATTCATGCCAGTGCTGGCCAAGGTTTCATGACAAATTGGGCAGCTTGCATTCAGAATAACTCTACAGCTGATGAAGCAGATTAGCTTCAGGCAAGTAATTTCCCCTGTGCTGTTATTCCTCGCTCTCACCCAATTCAGAAAGCATCCCGCACAACCAGGATCGCACATTCAGAGCACAAACTGAAAGCAAGGCTCAGTATTACCAGTTATTCCCAGTTTTGCCCCATATAAAGTATTTTAAAAACTCTGAATTCAAAATTATCTCCAGTGGCCTATGACGAAAAAACAAGCTATAAAGACCAACTGGGAGCAGATATTTTTTTCTGAATATGGACGATGGAACAGAAATACAAATAAAAAAGTCTGACTGCATCACAACTGAGAATCGAGCTCTATGAAGAAGTAGTGATATATTTTCAGACACTAAAGGAAGTCACACAAAACACCACACAACCTTTACTATTTAATATGCTGCTCTTTACCATTAGTAACCATCCTTAAGTATTGCATGCAAAATTAATCTCTAACCAGCTTTTTTTATGTGTCTAAATAAATCCCAGAGCAGTATCACTTGGCCTCCAAACAAATGCACTGGCAAACACTGAAGAGCTGCATTACTGAGTGTATCAGCATGACATCAGGCCAATTTTGTTGGGGCTGATGGGAAAGTTACTGTCTGAAAAGAATAAATAAAGGATGAGGCATTCTCACCTCTAGAGTAAAAAAAAAATAACTAAACATCTGTAAGGAACTAAAAGAAGACACCACCTCTTAGTATCACCAAAGCGAAACCATTAGAGGTTTAAATATCTATTTCATAAACACTAGTCAGAAGTAGTTAGAAAACTAAATGCTTTTGGAAAAAATCTTCCCTGACTCCTCTCTACCTCTTTCACTTTTGTAAAAATCTCCCCAACCTAACTCCAGGTCTATGACTTTATGGGAGGTTACAGAGCTCACTCAGCAATGTCTCTCAATTCCAGGTTCTCTCCCTGCAGTTCAAAGGTGGAGCACAGCAGTCCCAAACCAGCCTGAGCCCCCTGTGCCAGACACAGACTTCCAAAGCTGGCAGTCCCTAAGCCCGCCTTCAGCTCTCAACCCAGAGCAATTACATTTCCTCTCACTCAAAGTAAAGCATTCATCTGATCATTTGTTAATATTCTACAGCCAAAGAACGTTCCTCTTTAACAAGGAATAAATTCCCTTCTATTTTCTTCACATCACCTACAGAGAGAACAAAATGGGGGAAACAAAACTGGGTAAAAAGGAACATATGAAGCAAGCAGGCAGCTACAGAATGTTTACAGAGAAGGGATTAGTTACAAGCATGTCTATTATATTCAGTGCACAAAAATAACAACAAAAGCATCCCTGAAAAACTGTGAGGCTCTGACTAACGGCAGTCCATTTCATGGATTTGGTTAGGCAAATGAATAATATCTCCCAAGATCTCTCCAACACCACAAGACTGAAGCAAAGTCAATCCATCTTCTGAGTATGTCCACAGAACACAGTTCCTGTTCACAACTGGACAGCAAAACTAACTCCCTGTCCTTGAGAAGGATAAGCAGTTTTGCTGACACCATGCACTACTGCTTTAAATGCAAGTAAGTAGTCAATGAAAACTTCCAAAGGCATTCTGGGTCAAATACAACTCATTTCTCTGTGTCAGATCACCTTCTCTTCAAGACATGCATGAACATTACACACAGGTCTAAGTTGCAGAGATTTTCACCTGAAGCTCTAGTAAACAAATTTACAGTTACATTTTTCTTCTTCTCCCATCTCAATATTTACTGACCTAAATAAGAGGCAGGAAATGCAATTACATGCAATATGCAATAGGAACTGTAAACAGCTCAAGAGAATTACTAAATTATGCCATATAGACTTCACAAAGGTATCAGATTTTCAGAAAAAGCTGTCATTTCATTTGTATACCTACTAATTACATACTATATGCAGGACTAACACGAAGCTTAAATGTCAAACCCTGACCAATAATTTTTACATCAGCAATCATTTCCTAAGAACATGGAACTTGAGCATTCAAGTCAGGCAAATGTGAGCACATATTGAGAACAGTAAACCTGAAGTCTTAACAAAGACCAGAAAAAAGCCACGGACAGATTCCATAAGGGCATACAGTACTCAGCATTCACAGGTTTAGCAATTTTTCTGTACTTCAACACAGAACCTCATTTTGTCACACACATTGACAAGATGCCAGTAAGAACGGCTTGGTTGCATGTAGGCATTGTTTTAATGAATATATCTAAGAAAGACTCTGGATGGTAACTTGACTACCTCTAAGGTCAACTCACTCTTTCTTTAGTTCTGACTGGGGAGACATGCTCAAAGCAGCATCTTTAGAGATCTCATGCCAAAGAAAAAAGCTGGCAATGATGACCATTTGCTTAAATTTTTCATTTTTCTGAATAGAGGAAGTCAGAATCAGTTGCCCATGTGTTCACCTGCCCACTGCTTCAAAAAGTCACCACCTAAATGTTGTAACTTGAGAGAAAAAAGTACACCTTGATGCCTTCCTGTAAAGACTTCTCGACTTATGGACAAAATCTGAGTAATATTTCTTTTATCACGTTACGTATTTATATTTTTGTAAAAAAAATGTGGACTTTTTTTCTATATTGTTTTTGGTCTCTGACTAGCTCTTGTTCATTCTCTCAAGTATATAAGTATATTCTTCCCTCTGGCATCCAGCTTGGAGTCTGCCACAGAGGGAAGTAACTCGGGAAAAAGATCTCTAATGGTCAAGTGAAGAGTCACAGAAATTCACCCATGTTGCAGAATACTAGCAAAAAGCAGACCCAGAAAATGCAGGTTCTGAAACTGAGTAATCTGCCAAGAAACAAAGATGCATCTTGAGAGTAATTAAGCTCTTATTTTAAATCTTCCAGGGCTTTCATCAGGGCAGGAATTTCATCTTCTCCTACATGTTTTATAATCTATCAAAAAAAACCAACATCTGGACTTCTGGCCTTTATCAGCAACACCCCAGAAGCTGCAGGAATTTTTGTTTTCTGTTTGATTCCCCACTGCTTTGCTGACAGGTGACCCCAGGTACACAGAGCGGGCACAACTCAAAACACAAAGCACTTTGTGGTGGCTGACACAAAAGTAGTCTCCTGCCTACTCTTCCTGCTTACAGCCCCTGATCATACAGATATTCAAACACATTAATTTAAGAAAATAACTTTTGTTGCTAGCACTTAAAGAAGTGACATAAGCAGTACTTTCGAGTACAAAAAAACCTCTTAAATCTGAAAAGAGAAAGCTGTTTTAACATGTGCTGAGTAAAATACTGAATGAACAAAATACATTTGCATTTCATTATAGAATTGCATTTGCCCACATAATCACACACATGTGCAGCCTAGGAGAAATCCTGAGATTTTGTATTCATTTTGTTTCACCTTCATTTTGTTCTCACCTCATTTCAGACCCAGTTACGACAGGTAAAAAATAAAGATAAAAATTAAAAAAAAAATATTTTAGCAATGAAGAACAGGTGGGGAAAAACGGGAGAGGAGGAGTTAAAGAAAGGGACAGGAAACAAAGGGAGAGCACAATCCAGAGTCTAAGATCAAACCTGAATCTTTATCCTTACTTCCCCAGAGGTAAACATGCCACTGAGAAGAATAACCCCTGTAGGTTCAGTGAGCCTGAAATGCAAATAGAGCCTCTGTGATCTCTGGTCATTCAGCAGCACAGGGATCTCCTCAAGGTGAAAGGAAGGAGAAAAACAAAAACAGAAAAACCCATGAAAGCCAAGAAGAAAGACGAGTAGACAGATGAGACGGGAGAAAATGAGACATTTCCCTATAGAAAGATAAGACATTAAAATAAGCAAAGAATGTTCAAGATTTTTGGGAGGGGAAGAGAAGCCAGAAGACCAACATGAGAGTTAAAACTGGATTGGTATTTAAAAAACATCTCAGCAGTAAAAAAACTATCTTTTTCTGATAGCTTCTTTATGTGGTTTCTCCAGTGCCCATTTCTAAATAGAGGGGTACACACACCCAGTCACCTCAGAAATGCACAGGAAAATGCAAATGAAGATACAAATTAATAGCAGAGGCACAAATAAAGTAGCAAAAAAAATCAGTTGTAACTTCATAATACACAGGCAGTAACAAAACAGCAGTGAAGCACAGCCTTCATTTCCAGCCTCACTAGGCTCAAGGAGTAGGCGCACTTTGCGTGACATCAACATGCTTCTCCTAAAACACCAAGAGTCTGAAGAGCACACTATGAATTTGAAAGAGACTACATGGTCGTCCTGCTGTTTTATGAATCTAATGCTTGAACACGAGTTAACTTCGATTTACTAGTTACTAACAATCCTGAGGAAGAAGTGTTGCTCTCTGAGCCATATATTCCTTGTCTGTATAAATCAATGAAAATCAGCCACTGTCATTTTACCGGTACAGACACTGCACAGACCTTGATCTCTAAATTGATCATATCTTCACCTCAGGCTCTGTACATTCTCTGCCAATGATTTCCTCTCTACAGCTTGTATTTTTGAGGCATTCTGCCCAAAACCTAACGTTGTGGGCACTCCTAACAGTTTGAAAGAACAAAAACTGTCTGAGGCTGGATAATGAGGATATTTTCTAGAAAAGCACTGCCTGCATCAATTCTTGGTTAAGTCTGAGGGGGTTTTGCAATACAATATACAATGGTCCAAGCGTACAGCAAAGGAAAGGAAAAAAAAGTCAAGTTTTCTCACTAGCTGCCTATTGAAAACAGATTCAACAGAACTCATCAGCGCCTTCGAACTGAATCTGGTGTGAAAGATTAAATACAAACTGAGTGAAAATATTGTGAACACACTATTTAGCAATCCCACAGTATTAATGGCAACTTCTTAAGCCTTCGGTAAACATTTATCTTCAGAAACTGTGAAACAGAAAGGACTAAGGGCGGGAAAGTTTAGAAGCTTTCAAGAAGAAAGAAAGCCTCAGTGAGTTTGAGGAGCTAATGAGTGTACTTGAACATTTATTCTTATAATCTCTATCACAAAAATCCTGATGTGAAGATAACTCATGACAAAACATCTGCAGAAACATCAGACTTACTTCAATTACCAATGAAAAAGACTGTCCAGAAAAGTGGAGAAAAGGCAAGTGGGTGCATTCGTTGGTAGAGAGGTAGGAAATGGGTGGAAGGAATTTCATATGGAAGAAAGTGAGTGGGAGCCATAAACCAACTTGAAGAACCAGATGGTTCCGAATACACTGCAAGGACATTGGTTTTCCAAACGCCCATTCACCCGAACTTCAGAGCAGAATCCCGTTTGTGCAGCTGAGAGCCTCTGATCAATGGTATACACAGGCAATGGCCAAGTATCAGTCAGAAGCATCAGCCCATCAGAATTTAAAAAACAAGGGGCAAATCAAGGCAGTCTAACGAGTCACTCCTAAAATACATGCTCAAAATTATGACAGGACTCCTGGTGCTCTCAAAATGACATGTTTCCTCCAGGATTTCAGTACAGGTGAATCAATGGAGAGTAGTTTCAAAATCCAAGGGCATCCATGAAGTGGACACAATGTATTCCGCCTCCACCTTTGCAATTCTATATTTAAGGAGAAAACTCCATTCTACAGTGTAATATAAGAAAACTATACGAAAACTTTTCCATAACAAAAATGAAATGAGGAAAAATCAACAAATTCCAATTCTATTTTTCTGATGTAACTATTAAAGATACCAAACAAGCCAATGGGATGACTGACAAGTGAATAACTCATCTCTCTGGCAACCCTCTGCCGTGAATACTGTAAGTATTTGCAACAAGCTACCCCAAGTCTTACTGTTAAATTTACAACAAGCACATAATAATACTAAAAATGCCCAAGAAGAAAATAAAATTTTGCAAAAAGTAAGAAAGCCTTTTGCACACTAAAAAGTGTGCAAGCAGTTTGTTCATTTAAGAGGACTCCCCAGCCAACAGCACTTCCATCAGTCTTGGGGGAGTCTCTTTGAACTAATTAATGAAGAACTGGACACTCACAAGGACAAACCAAAAACAACTGAAAAAGCTAAAAATGCTTTCTATTACATAACTTGTCTGACTGATTCCAAACCAAAACACAGGCTGAGCTCCAAACTGGAGGCAAAGGCTAACAGAATACACTTCCTCTTGTTTTCTCTTAGCATTTAACACAGAAGAACCTAGTGTCTAACCTCATTTTTTGTTTGCATAGGCAACAGGACACAGCAAAACAGAAAACTGTGGAAATGCAACCACACAGCTCAATTCAGAATTATCACATTTGAAATTACTCAGTACAAATGACAACCTCAGGACCCAGCAAGTTCTCAATACAAACTTTATTTTCTGACTAAAAGACACTGTCAAAAAGAGGTATTCAAAATAACAAAATTGGTACAATAGTTCTGAAATCCAAGGAGAGCCCAGATGACAGATCCCACATCAGACTAGAATCGCTGGCAACATGATATGTACAGAAAAGTCCCTACAAGTGTCCCATATTGGTAATATGGGTAAAGTGTCCCATATTGGTAAATATGTGACTTTGTAGAGTGAATAAATAATTAATTTAGGCAGCAAATCCACATTCACATACTACTCAATATAACTCTGACCAGAGCCTGGGCATTGCCAGCACGGGCCTTAAAGCAGGCAACAGTACCCTTTCAGCATGTCCCTCTTGAAATACAACTCTCACACAAAGGAATTAAGTCTCTCTACAGATAAAACCTAAAATATACGACCCAAGTACAAGCAATACAAGCCTTGCCTATGCAGGTTTGCAGAATCCAGAATAACAACATTTCACTATGGTGTAAACAGCTACAACTATCATATCAACATTAGCTATTGTGTTTCACATGTCAGAAAAGAGACTGAGGATTGCAAATATGCAAAATCTACTGAAGTGATTTTTCATTGTAACTCAACAAGTGGATGACAGCAGAGAGAGCAACTCCTGCTTGCCTGTAATTCGGTCAAGAGAGCTAAAGGAACTAGGTCAAGACCCAGAAGAACACACAATCATACACTCAAAAGTTGGCTGAAACCCTCTCCAAGTTTAACAGAAACAATCACCTTTGCAAACATCACTCTGAGTTGTGGATTCATACAAACCAATGTCATACACCTCTGACAAACTACAGATCTTTATTTCCACACCAGTATGTTTTCAATACTTTAGCTTCTTTCCAGCAAGTTAACAGGTACAACAAGACCTAAAGCAAAACCATGAAGTATATATGCGTATCCTATGCCTCCACATCTCCACATTCATAGCTTTTAAAAACATGCCAACACAGTTCTGCTTCTTTATGCCAATAGAATGGTCCATACAAAAAACCAAGACATCCCAGTAGCAGGATCCAAGAGCAGGATCCAATTTGACATGTATTCTGCACTTCTCTCTCCCTTGTTTTGGGTTAGGTTGGGTTTTTCAGTTTTCATCTTACCATCAACTCTAACCCTGACTAATCAGGAGACACTGGTAGTTCCATACCTAGAACTTGGGACAGTTTAAATTTATTAAAATTTAAAACTTAAGCTGCTGTGCTCTATGGTTAATGCAAAGTGTACTTTCTGGTACTGAACCAGTGACAACTGAACATTTTCCCATAGCACACCATGCCCAGATTTCAGCACAATTCAATATGAATTGCATTCTCTGTTCACGTAAGGCCAACATTCAGAAAAAAATGAAGTTCTGCAGTTCCACACAGGGAGATATTAAAGATGCAGGTAACGGTCACAAAGGTCAGCAATAACAGGAAAAGTACTGACACTGGGCTGAAGAAACAGAAGGACATGAAAGGAAGAGCAGAAAAAGCTTGTGTAATTTCTGTTAACTGTGTATCTGGCTCTGCTTGATGTAAACACAACCTGAATTTCAGGATCACAATGCAGTGGGATAACAGGAGAAATTAAGTTTCGTTAAAAAAAAAAACAAACCAACAACACAGTTAGTAGTTACATAATAACTAAAAACAAATTTTAATTGCTAGTGTTACTTATTTTCCTGTCTGCTATTAAAAATAAATAACTATCAACAGAAAGGAAATAAAACAGGTCTTGAAGCAGGCACACTGTTGTTTGCTGACTTCTCTGTGACAGTCTTAAGGCCCTCTTGCTCTACTACTGCAACATAAAGAGCTAATCTACTAGAGAAATGAGAAATGTCAAGACTTGGACAAAGAAAATGGACTGCTCTATACAATGACAGCTTACATGGCTTTACATGAGTAGCTTTACAGCAGTTGAAAAAACCTCTGTGAAACCCCGGTGTACTTCAATCAAAGTGCAGTTATTCCCAGCCAAGTCTGTAGTTTGTTCATAGAAAACTGTTTTCAGATTTCCAAGAGCAATCACACAGAACCTACTCAGAAGGGCAGCATCACAATACTACAGAGCACAGGCAGGTGAAAACTCACTCAAAAGACAGCTTTGTCTTAAGATTCCCGGTAAACTTTCAGCTTCAATCTTTGGTCAAAACTTATCCTGACAAGGATCCTACGTGTGACTTCTATTTGACCCCCCCACCTCGCCCCACAACTTCCACGAGTCCAAAGAATATCCAAATGCAACTGGGTGACCTCACCTTTCATTTTGACAGTGGGAGAATTGGGTCCAGCCGATTGCTTCCTCCATCCTCTCCAGTTCTGGCAAAGGCTCTCTGCCTCAGAGATGAAGGAACAAAGAGAGTCTTCCTCAAAGCGATCGGAGTCTTCAAATGAAAACCTCTCCCCGTCCTCCCACTCTGCGAACATGAGTTCCATCACATCCGACACGCGACGTGGGGGAAAAGAAAGACAGAAACAGCACTGCTCACTTTTAACAGACGAATGGACTTGAGGGTTCCTACAATGCTTAAAATCTGGATTTTGATTCGATCCCCATTCTACAGTACCAGGAAAAAACAAAGCGTTGGCTGAGGTGGGAGAAGCAGGAAACAACTATGGGAAGCTCGTAAAAATCCCAGGGGTCGGGAAAAAAAAAAAAAAAGTTCTTTAAAAAGTTAAAAAATGCTTATGTCCACAGAATGTACTCGAGGCGGAGGGGGCTGGCGGGTCCGTGAGAGCTGCCTCCCGGTGGGACAGCTGCCCCGGGCACACCGAGGGTCCGAGGGCTCCCGGCGCTGCAGGGCGAGGGAAGGGGCCGCCTTCCTCCTCCGGGAGGTGTCTGTGCGCAGGGCCGGGCTCCCTGGGGTTGTGCTTGTCTCACTCCCGGCGCAGCAACCGGGGGCAGCGCCGGGACCCGCCGGGGAACAACTTCCCTCCCGCTCCGGGGGCTTCGGAACGGCCCGGCGGGGCCGCAGCGCCCGCGGGGGGCGGCGCGACCTCCCGGCGGCTCGGCACCGGGGCGGCACCGGCGGGGACCGGCGCGGCTCGGGCGGGCGGCGGCTCCGGCCTCAGGGGGGCGCGGGCGGCGGCCGGCGG
>JAWMRA010000162.1:15163289-15213438 GCA_035584735.1 Pseudotriccus pelzelni
GGGGAGCTGCCGGCGCTGGTGCCGGCGGGCGGGGCGGGGCGGGGGCAGCCTGTCGGCGCTGCGGTGTCGGTGGCGCCGCGGCGTCTCTACGAGCCCATGGCCCGCGGGCCCTGCTGGACGCCCCCGAGCCCGGCGGTTCGCGGTCCCGGCGCTGCCCGGCGCGGGCACCAAGATGGCTCCGCGCTTCCCAGCTTCACCTGCGACACCCCCCGCCAGCTGAGCGCCGCTTCCGCACCCGCGCTTCCGGCTTCCGCCGCGCGCCGCACGCCGGGAGCGCCGCGCGGGACGGAGAGCGGGAGTGCCCGGCCCGGGAACGGCGGGCGCTTCGGCCGGAGGGGCTGCGATGAGCCGCGCTGTGCCTGCACCGCCAGAGGCAGCGGGGGAGCGCCAGCCGTGCTGGAACGGGGGCCGGGGCTGCCCCCGGAACGCGCCGCAGGTCGGTCGTGTGGGGCAGAAATCACCCAGCCGCGATCCTCTGACTGGGAAGGAAAGAAGTACCTAAGTTCTGAGTAATGTTTTCTGTTAGAAGGGAGAAGACCAAGGGAAGGAGACAAAGGAAATGAAGGGAAAGTGGCTCGAGTAAGTCCTGTTCAGAAATATGAGGCTGAGTGCAGGGACCGCCTTGCCCTCGCTCTCCCAAAAGGAGAAGGGAAGGAGATGTCTGGAGAGCTGCAGGGCCTGAACAACTCCAGAATTCAAAAAAAGTAATTCCCGTGCCAGTTCCAGGAGATGCTGCACAGGTTAGGTAAGGTTTTCAGGTCCTATCCACTCTGAAGTCTGCGGTGGTGAGGTTATTTGTAATTTTTTTCCCTCTAATTCTGGGGGGTTTTTTTGGAGGTCCAGTTCATTGCTTCATTTTGAGAGTTGGCTGGTAAAGTACCAAAGGATAAGTGTTCTCTTTGAGTACACATCAGCCAAACAGCTGGACCTGCACCTCCCTCCCTGTCTTTGTACAGAGGGAAAGAAACGAATGATAGGGAAACTTAGAAGTGGTAACCCTAGAGCTGAGAGAGACTGAACTGCATCTGGGAATACTCACCATCTACCTCATCTGTAGTACTTGATCCAAAAAAAATTACATTAATTGATGGGTCTTCACGGAGGGTCCTAAGAGGTGCCCCTTGGATCTTAAAGGAAACTTCCTGCATGACTTGTTCTCACAAATGCAGTGATTACTAGTGTAAGATTTGGAACACGAAGGTGTATCACTGCAGTGTCCTTCGACTGTAAGAGGTAGGTTTACTTGTTGGAATGTCAGATCCTTCACTGCCTTCTCGTGTAATGTAAGCTCTGGGAAGGGCCAGAACAAAAGAAAGTAGTGGCTTTCCTACCAGTAAAGAAAGAGTCTGCAGGGCTGAATACTGGAAGAAAGCAAAGAGATGAAAATGGCGTGTCGTGTTTTCTTTCACAACACACCAAGGCCAACATTCCTTAGGTGCACGCGCAGGGAGGCAGGACACCATGCAGGGCAGGTGCAGGGCAGTGTGCCATAGCACCTTGTGCCAAGCTCTGACCCGTATTCTGGCTAATCCGGCAGAAAAGTTGTCCTGTGCTGGTGCCCGACTGGGTCTGTACTGCCAAGTGACCTGTCAGTGCACCACACCAGCAGTAATTCAAGAGACAGACACACCTACCTGGTAATGGGAGTTCTGTCAGGTTACATCAACAGCACTCTGGGTCAAGGGCATTGCTGAGAATCTCTGCCATGTGGGAAAGCAAAGATACACAAAGGTATTAGAATACTGCATGGAGTGTTTCACAAAAGAAGGGTTTCACCTCAGTAAAAGTGTTTCCCTGGTGAGGAAAAAGTATTTAGCAGATTGTAGGAATTTCAAAGAATAAAAAAATACAGCTGAAATTTTGGAGTGTATTTTCATGGGGGAAAAGGAGATAGGGAAAAAAAACAAACAAAAAAACCCAACAACCAAAAACCTAAATAAGAAGTTAAATGCATTGCATCCAAGGAATGAAGAGGTGAGATTCAGCACCCTGACCTAGATGATGTGGCACTTGAAATTACAGAAATGGACAGGGAAACACAGTGATGCCATAAGCCTGGTGCTGCTCACCAATGTCTTTTGTCAGCAGTATGTGCAACACAGCACTGTTAAATTTTACCAAAATCCAACATTTTACCAAAATCCATTACATCCAGAAAGGTCAGAGGAGAGGAGGAATATTAGAAAAATGTACTAATGTAACATGCTTCAAATTATAAGGAGGCTTCAGCACATTATCTTGGATTGCATTAAATTGTAACAAACCTCAGGCTCTCATTCCTTCTTCCAGCTTTGGGGTACCACAAGTTGTGGAGATTTCCAAAGAAATCTTGCTTTCACTTTCTCAAACATCACAGGCTGAAAGCATGGGTGAGGTGATGGAAGTAGTGAGGCAAACAAAGGAGAGTGAGCATTTTCAGTTTTATCTTAAAGTGCATTTCAAGACACTGTGAAAAAATGTCTTCTGGCTTGTGCAGAGCAGGTCTGGGTATGTTGTTCCCCTGGCCAGCATGAGGGAGTGCAAATGTAACTACTCACTTCCCCTTGTCCTCAGGGCTATGGCTTGGAAAGGCACAGGAGTTCACAAGCACTCATCCGTTTTTTTTCCAACCAACTTATTGCATGAGACAGGCATGTATTTTCCCTCGTGGATCTTCCAACAGACAAAAACTACAGTTACTGCTGAAGAGACCATGAAAAATAGTATCTGACAATTTCAGCACCATTCTGCTGGGAAGAAAGGAATTCAGTAAGAAATCCTGCAGAAATGAGAAGGCTGCCACTAAGCTGATTTCTCCCTTACAGGGATGTACCTTTTTTTTTCCTTTCTCTCATATTTCAGAGAAAGGAAATTGCTGTTCAGAATTTCTCTGCCTCCATAATAGACAATTTTCAGAATGCAGCATTCCATATGAGAGAGACACATGTGGGTGCTCACGCATACCCTGAAGCAGAATTGCAACATTTACATTTGTTTCCTGTCTTAAGCTCTCACAGGGGACTAAAAATCAAAGAGGGTCTGCATTGCACCCCAGAAGTGTCTGCTTTCCATGGGTGAGTCGTGAGCTACTCTTCAAGTTATATCCAGTGTGGTTTTATTTCTGAAAGAAAAACACATCTTTGCTGTGGCTTGAATTTAACACAGACTCAATAACAAAATACAGCACTCTAGAGGTTTTCACTGCTGGTGCAGTGGGACCCAGCTGTTCAGTTCCATTCTGACTCGACAAAGATTTCATTGTCTCTTTGCATGCAATAATGCACTCAGAAATGACAAGGGAAGGCAGATTTTTAAAGCACACATATGGCTTTGTGTCTGAGTAATATATTAGATGTACAGAATAATAGTTTCTTGTGCTCTGGCATTATGACACTGTGGCAAACTGCAGTAATTCTTATATTTTGAACCCCTGTTCCTCCTGAAAGGCCACTGTTTCATGATACACTGATCACTGTTAATAACAGATATGAAACAACCAATCAGTATTATTTCAAAACACTGGGCCTGTAAACAGATGGAGCAATTACTGCTTTAGCACAAAAGAAAGGACAGCACACAGCTCATTGTCCCTTACTCTGCTCCTAACCAGGCAAATGGCTGTGCAGGATGCACAGGGCGTTCCCAGACAGTGCATACTAGGAAGCTGAAATCTCTGGAAAACAAATTTCCTCCATTTGGATTGAGTATTTTCCAGTCTTTGACTAATGCTTTCCATGGGAGACATGGAACTGATGGCATCCAAGGTTCTGTCTTTGGAATCTTAGAGAATATGAATACATGCCTGATTAAAGCCTTATTCAAAAGGGAGTTCACTGTGAGATAAGTGACTGGTACGTACATGCATACATGGAAAATGGAGACAGCAGGGGAACACTTTGCAACAGCTCTTATTGTTATAAAGACAACAATTGTGGCTGAGACTTCATGTATGAATGTAACTACTACTCTTTAGAAAGCATAAGATGGCATTTACAAATAATATTGCCTGCAAGGATTCCTGAGCATATGTTGTCTGGCATCTTGTATTTCACAGGTTACAAGTATATTTTCCTCTTCCTTTCACACTAACCTGCAGTAGCATTTGTTTTCTTTTTCACACTTCCTTCTTTCTTCTGCCATTACCAAAGCTGACAGTCTGGCAGGGTCTAATATGCACTGTATGTTCACAGATAGAAGCACCAAGCTAAAGGGAACTGGAAAAAAATGTTCTCCATTTTGCAGAGGGGAAAGAAAACTACTGTTAAACTGTAAGACCTCTTTTTCTCAGTCAATATCACATTTGGACATTTCCTCAGCTAAGGTGAAAAGATTGTGAAAGCACTATAATACCTTCTTTGTCTAGAGAGCAGGTCAGATACATCATTTATGGAAATTCAGCAATTGATAATTCAGCAATTGGTAACTCAGTCTGTCTAGAGAGCATATTGCCCTAACTAGCAATGTCATACACTTGAAAGCTTCCTAAGTATTCTGAGAAGCCTCTTTTGATGTAGTCGTTAAGTAAAACACATTTTCAGTTTGCCAAAAAATAACCAAGGAAAATTGCAGAATGTGACATTCCTTCTCTATCAATCTACAGTTTTAGAAATCAAAAATGGTAATTAAAAAAAAAAAAAGGTGCAAGTGCTGCAGTAGCTGACTCTCAACACACCTTTGCTGCAGAACACAGGTTTCTGTATTTGCTGGTTGAGGGTACAGTCAACTGGTAGGTAAAGGATCACTGTTAGGGAGACATAGGAAGCCCATTCACTCATGGCAAGACCAACATACACTACCCTGCAATATATGCAAGCAGATCTTGGCTAACTGAAGTAATGCTCACCTGTATTTACATTCTCCTCACAGCTTCAGAAGCAGAAGGTTTCTCCATGCTATGGAATCTCCTCCTTCAGATGAAACTGGCCATAGCAAAATTTGTACTATAGCTGCTTCTCAGCACTAAAGTATTTCAAAACATAAATACTAGGTACATTACCACTTAAATATAAGGATAAAAGATTGCTTAGAAAAAGTGATACTGAAATGCAAGAACAACAGCGTACAATATTATGGACAGCAAAATAGTATGTATTCTCCACAGCCTTTCTGCAGAAAAATAATCTAACCATGGAGTTAGGGATGTGAGAGGTTTTATTTTAAAAATTCGGTCAGTGTTACCTCCTGTCAGATCTCAATGGAAGGTTCAGTCATTGATTAAATTGTCAATCCAACATAAGGTTCTCTTACAAAAAGCATGGTTGCTACAACTACACAGCAATGCTCCATTTGAGAAAACACACCTTGACAAGTTTTGTGCTCATGAGTGTGGGTAAGGGTCAGCACTTTTCCAGTTACATATATTTATGGCCTCTTGTGTAAGAAAGAGGAGACTCTAAGAAAAATATTATGCATGTCACGGTGACTGAAAATAACCTGGGCTGCTACAGAGACAACACTTCTCAGTCACTTTTCTGTTTCTGTAATAAATGAGGGAGAAAAGATTTGGTTTTCCTCTAGAGCAAGTAGGAACTATTGGAAGGTGCTCTATGAAACAAATCAGTCAATCCTTAAAATTATCTGAATGCTTATAGGTAAAGTGTTCACCATTTTACCTGCAGATCTCATATCCCTGATGTATTCAGGATGCAAGCTCTTTGAACAGGATCCTCCTCCTTTAGGAGACTTAGGGATTCCCAGATTAAATCATCTGCTTCTGTTGTCATCTCTCCTCTCTAGGCAGGTGACCAACCCATAGCAGGTACTTACAGCTCGTGTTTAGTGCACTGCCTCAAAGGCTACCAGCTTTTTTAGGCAGATCATTTTCAGCCATGTCCTTGTGAAATGCTGTGACAAGGTGCTGTAAAACTTACCATCCAAAATTTAAATGCATTTCCCAAGGTAATTTCCCATGTCTTCTTGAGGGGAGAAAAGTAAATTTGTGTAATTCTGTCATCACATTTACTTTTGAATCTAGCAACCCATATTTATTTAGGATGGTTAAATATAATAGTAGGAGTTTAGTGAGTAGTGGCTTGCTCTTCAGGTATCTTGTGTGTGCACAGTCCCGACTCATCTAACCAGGCATCTGATTCAAACAGTGCATCACCCCTAAGTGTCAGCCACAAAGTTGCATCAGTTTAACAAAATTGTTAAACCTGTGTAACTGTGAAGACCAGCCTGGCACGACAATAAAGATTTCTCAAGTCTTAATCAACCTAGCTGTGGCTTAAATATGTGGGGAGTTAAAAGGTTTTCTGCTGAGACCTCAGTAGAGTTGTGCTAAATTACAGAATCTGCTTCTTAGTCTTACTAGAGATAACAAAATGGTAAACCTGAAGCAAAGGAGTTTCCCTCCAGTGTGTTTGGTTACTGGTTCTACAAAACCACAGTGTTCAGTGGTCTGAATAGTACACTTGTGCCCTCGTAAGCAGGTCTCCATCCCACAACTCGAGGTTGTAATCCTGCTTTATCTCCAGCAAGCCTGTACATGCAAGTGGGGAGGAGGGAAAAGAATACGGAACTAACCTTTAGAAGCACATTTTCTTCTTTGTATGCAGTTCAGTTTTAAGCAGAGCAGATTAGTTAAATTGCAAAGAACAGGGTTTTGTTGTTATTTGAAGTGGTTTTGTTCTGTTTCCAAGAAAAAAGTAACAGAGAAGTATAAACTTTTAAAGTGGTTTCAGCTGAGCTGTCCATTTACAGTGTTACACTAAATCTCCTCTTCCACACCTCCTGTCTTTGCAGGGACAAGGGCCCACCGTCCAGGCCAGCACGTGGGCCAGTAGGACAGCACAGCAGTGCATGGCCTCTTCTCACGGAAACCTTTGACACGCACCTGCTGCTGGCTCCTGAGCCCCAGGACTGGCAGAGGCTGGGAATCAAAACATGCTCAGCAAACACCTCTCAACAGGATTAATTTGCTGAAATTTTAATTCCTGCCCGCTTGTTTCTTCTGTTGGGTAGCAACTGAAGCTGAGTCTAGTGCTGAGTTCCATCTGTTCGCAGCTCAGCCCCTGGAGCTGCAGATGCCCTGAGGTCTGCAGTGAAGGCCAGTGCAGATATAAAGGGATAGGAGGAACAAAGCCTCTTGCTTAGCTGATATCAGAGCCACACAGCTTCACAGCATCCTTTTGGTAAAGCTGATCCAAGGCAATTGTTTCTTCCTTTCAAGTGACAGGCCAATTCTGAAAATCTGCGAAAGTAGGCTACCCTTTCTGGCAGAATGTGTTTCACCAATTTGTTTGAATTTGTCTGTCCTATGCCTGTGTTCCATCAGCACATCTTAATTCCAAGGTTTTTTCTAAACATACATGACTCCAGCTGGATTATCCACATACTTAAAGATCCATTTTGGTGGCTCTACTTCCTCTTTTCACTTTTGCAATGCGAACAGAATTCCACAGAAACCTCCTAACAGTGCTAGGTACCCCTTCTAGACAGGCCAGTTTAAGAGTGGCACAGGACCCAGCCCAGCAACCCAAGGCAGTTTGAGCAGTATCCTGTCTTCCTCCATTAGAAAGAGGAAATTTTACCCAAGTAAGAATTTTTTAATGTCAGCAGTGATACCTGAATGCCCTCTTTCCTGTCTCCCCATGAATATGGTAGTAAAGAATGAAGTAAAGCCCAGTTTTCTCCTAATCCATATTTCAGTTTCAAAATCAAAAGCTATCCTGCAGCTGGCAATCTGAAAAGAGTAAGCTCATGCCAAACACTCCTCCTAAGCCTTTTCACCACATGAAGGCAGTAGTCAAGTGCTTTAATACAAAACAACATTTGACAGACTTGTAACCTTAACCACAGCTCAGCTTCAAGGTTATTTCTTTCCCTGGCAGTGATTACCAAAAAGCGCTGCAGAACCGATGTGATGAACCAGTGCCCACTGACACATGGAAGGCCAACTAAAATGCCTGCACTCTGCTTCCCAGTTTTGCACAAGCAAGAGAGGAAATGTAGGTGGGTTAGAAAACCCCAAAGGGAGACATAAGCAAAGCAAGTGTTAACCACAAGCAGTTATATCTCCAGTGAGTGCATGTCAGTTCCCAGCAGAAGGCTGGAGTCAGTGCACACAAAAAGTTACACACTATAATACTTGGAGTCTGCCAGCATCATCTACACCAAGCCCCAGTATAGCCCTAATAACTTGGGAAAGTCAAAGCAGACCTTGCAAGGAGCTGGACTATGTTTCAAAAAAGCCTTTTTGTACAGAAATTCAGGTTTCAGCAGTGGGATAGCAGGGGTAGAGTACAACTGTGTTCTTGAACCGATGGCGCATTCAAAATGCATTTCCCTTCCCCCGTTTCCACTTTTCCAGAGGCTGGCTTTGGCTCTTGGAGTGGTGACACATGAATCCTAGACTGACAAGAGACTAAGCCATACTGAACAAGTCTGTATGGAAGGATCACCTAAAACAACAATTTAGCTGAAATATTAAAGCCTGTTAAGTGCAATGAGTTGACCTGCTCCTTACCTGTTCAAATGCGGCCTTTGAAGAACTGTTGCATTTCATGGAAGTGGCAGCTAACATGATGCTGACTTTGCAACATGCTTTAGCATGTTGAAGCTTCTCTAAAAATAACATTAATAGAGAAATTTAATTAGTTTAATTCAGTGCTGAAAAAAATCCTAAAACCTGCCCTTGGAACAGATTCATTTATTAAAAATAAGACAGAGCCCCACACAGTCATGGTATAATCCATTTATTAGCATACCTTGTGAACCATTGGTGTTGATCCAAGGGACATGACAGTTTTGGCACTTGACTGATTTCAGAGGTACTCAGCCTCTGGTCAGTAGAAAGGGATTTTAATAGGACTGAGTGGGCTATTACACAAATGAGTTTTTCTTCTTGATGTGGAAAATTAAATATTTTCCCAAACAAGTAAAAACACAGCCCAGGAGACATGCACTAGTCCAGATCACAGTGCCTCATTCTACAAGGAGCAGTTGGTTACCACCGGAGGTGATTCTGGTCCCTTCATCTGCAAGGAACTCCTAGCAAGTCTATAGGGATAGTGTTAAATACCACAGTGCAGTTCATCTCTAAAAAGTTTTCATCTGATTACTGAATATACACATAAATAATCTGTCTTCAAGTGCTTGATGAATCACTGCAGCTCTTTTGGGGTGAAGAAACTTGAGGATATTGGCTTAAGAAGAAAAAGGCAG
Source organism: Pseudotriccus pelzelni (assembly GCA_035584735.1). Lineage (NCBI taxonomy): Eukaryota > Metazoa > Chordata > Aves > Passeriformes > Tyrannidae > Pseudotriccus > Pseudotriccus pelzelni. The sequence continues at coordinate 15,172,434 of JAWMRA010000162.1, forward strand.
ACCTACCTCACTTACTCCTGAGACAGCATTCTGGTTCCTGGTTCCTCACCAATGCCTCCACTAATGCCTCTGAAAAACTGACCTGTTATTCTCTGCTAAAAGTGTACATGGATTACAAGGGTAATCAGTGTCTTGTCCAGGTTAATAAACAGCTGCCTGATTAATTACAGCATAGAACATAATTAATAGAAATCATCAGAACAGTGTTCAGCCACAGAAAAGGGATAAATCTTTAATCCAGCTTCAGCTTGCCAAAGCATGGATGGTCATTAGTGCAGGCATTGCAGGTCAGGAAGACACCAGAACTGGGTTAGCCTTTGGAGCACTGGGGTTTTCCCTCAAAGAGGGATACCTGGAGCACTACTAGCTGCTCCTTAGGCCCTTACCACAACCACATTTCTCCTCCTGCTGATGCTCCCAGCCAATCATAGTGATGTTCTCTTTCTCACATAACCAGCATGTGCCACACTCCTATGGGAAACTGTCTCACAGCATCCACATGGCACAGTGCAGCCACCAGCAACACTGACTGAGCTCTCAGCTCCTGGAAACAGTGTGTCTGCATTAGCCTTATCCAACAGAGTGATGCTGTAAAGGTGGACTGTAACATCCCTACAGCGTGTCAGCCAAGGCAAAGCTCTCCAGGTGCTCCCTTCCCGGAGGTCCCCAAACATTCCTACAGCAATTGCTGTGAGCTCAGTGCAACTGCTGCACCTGCCTGAGACACGGGGAGAACTAACCTCAGTGGGTTTTCATCCCCTTGTAGCAAGGCTGCCACCAAGACCACGCTAGCAAGTTTAGGGCTGGCTCCAGCTTACAGATATACAGCACTGAAACCACTTACAGCATTGCCTACTATAGAAAATCACACTCAAATAATCAGCAGGTGACACAGCCTCCCCTGGCAAACTGCATTCAGTTCTAGTTACCAAAGTTTAAAGACCCAGCAGAAAGAGAAGACATAGAAAGATAGTTCAGCATGTTATGAGACACATAGAGAGTTTGGGTTGAAGAGAGACCGAGAAGCCATACTCTGAGAAAAAGAACTATGTCTACAGTGATGAACAACAGAGAATATAAAACCAGGCTCCTTAGTTTATCTCATGGCTGAGAACACAAGGACAAATGGGATTCAATAAAAACAAAAGGCAATTAATTCAGGAACCATAAAAAGAAATTATGTGCTATAGAAAATAAAATTGCATTGGTTTTCATTGCCAGAAAATATTGAGAGCTTAGTTGGATTAAATACAATATTAAAAATTTAAACATTTATACGGAAGATGAAGGCTGGTTACATTAAAGTTTTTTAAAAGTTAGGGACGTAAACTCTTAGAAAAAAAGGAATTACAAAAGGATCGTGCATAGTGTTTTAACAACACCTAGAGGACCAAGTACTTGTACTTCCATTTTTAATAATAATAGTAATGCAAGTAATTCATTTAAATGGGTCGAGAACAAAATTCCCCAAAAGGACAGGTTGTTAAAACTTGTTCAGTACAAACTCACATGTACTGTCTTTTGAAACAACTGCTGCTGGCCAGCATTGCAAAATTAATTCCTGTGGTGGCCGAGTGCTGCTCATCCAGCCAGGCAGTTCCAGTAAGCCTCAGTGGCACAGCACAGGAGTTTAGTTTGGACCACAGTCCCAGGTTAAACAGCAAAGAGCAATAGTGGTGCTCTGAAACAGGCCAGGACAATGGAGGAGAGTATTGGCAGGCTCTTCTACATCACCAGTAGGATCTAAAAGCAGTGGAAGGATTGGATACTTCCTTCTCTCCTCCTGGCTCATGCAGGACTCAGGGTATATTAATTACAAGGATTCTCAAAGCTTTCATGGTGACAAGAACTAGACCACGGGAATTTCAGAAGACAGTGCAAGGCCTGTGTCTCACTTGTGTTACATAGTAATTTATTGTAACTCCTGAATGGCCATCTGCTAAATTGGGTTAGGGAAACAACCTCATAGTTTCAGTCCTTTGGGTGTTTCTATGCCTGTTGGGGTCCTGGGTATAAACTGAAAGATCAAACCAAGTTAAACTAGAGATGTGACAGCACCCAAGGCACAGAAACTCCATTTGAGCTGCTGTAGCATGCTGGCTCAGGGGAGGCTGAAGGCAAAAGCCAAATCCCTCCATGTTTCCCAGACAGGTACTGTTGCTGCCAGTGTGGAACTTGGCATTTAATCCCCCACAAGACCAGAGGGCTGTGACATAACTGCCCTCAGTCCTCCTGCCATTTTAATTCCTGGGAGATAAGGAGCAGTCTGCAGCTTGCATCTTAGAGACTCTCTGCCGGCAGCCATAGGACAACACAGCCCGCGTGGAGCCAGGCACAGCACTGCCAGGGGACCAAGTCTGGCACTTCAGACAGGGGTACCAGCACAAGCTGCACTGAAGACACTCTGCACCTCGAGAAGAGGCACAAACAGATCAGGTTTGCCTCCAAGGCCAGTTTGCAGGGGTTCTAACATTGCATGTTTTAAAGATTTCTATAATTCTTTGGTAAAATAAAGTTTCCAAGCAGGATCTTTAAACAGTCCAGTTGGTAACCCAACTTTTCTATAACCTCTGGAGAGGGTAAATGGAACTGTTTAGTTTAGCATTCACACAAAAAAATCAGCCACCTAGCCAGGTCAGCTATTTCACAGAAGACAAAGCTTTAGGCAATCACTACTTATTGAATCCAAGGTGATTTCTAGAACTCTGTTCACCACATGCCCTGTAACATGACATCACTAATTCCCAGGCTGTGCTCTGCCCTCCGTTCTTGCCTTTGTAATGCCTGGATACTGAACAACACCTCAGTGCCTTGAGTGCAGACCTTCCAGGCAGCAGGTCAGTGCCAGACCCAGTCACTGCTTACCCTACAGCATATGAGCAAACCCAAAACATGCACATCTGGCACAAGTTCCACGTGTCCCATCTTGTATTATTACTCCACATTCCGGTCCTTCGTTACACATCAAAGCTTTCTGCTCCTGAGTGGACCTGTCTTCTCTCTAGCTTATCTATACACAGTGAGAAGACAGTGTACACTGCACAGCTGTTAATGCACTTAGCCCTTCTGTCTAGTTTTATATTTTTTTACCTATTCAAGAATAATAAATTAACTTTAAAAACTGCTTAAGGCATAAGAGGGAACTCTGTTCATTTGTTTGGATGAGATGGAAGGAAGAAATTGAAGTATTCAATAATCCCTGCTTTCTCTCAGCATTATTTCTGTTCAGGCTGAGAGGTACAGCTTGATGGCAGTGCTTGCATACCCTCGAGTTAAGCCAGTTTGCTCTCACTGAGAAGAATGAAAAGAGAAATAGTGCAAAGAAGAGAAAAGAAGAAAGAATAGCCCAGAGGTTTCAAGAATAAGACACACTTCAGGAAAGCAGGAAGCTGCTTTGCAGCACATGTACTGTTTTGCACAAGGAGTGAGTAATTTGCCTGAGGTGTATCTATACCCCAGGAGTAATTCCATGTTTCATGGGAGAACTGTGAACACAGAGATATTAAAGACTAACAGCACAAGTAAAGGGCAGCTAATAACTGTGGTGAATAAGCTATCAAGAGGAAGTCCCCACAGTGCTGTTAGATCATGATTCAACACCTGAGTGTTTGAGGTTAACATTATGTTTGGATTTAAGGAAAAATAACATGTCTATTCAGCCACTTGAGGTCATATTTTTAAGTTCTTCACAGTAATCATAAGGGCAAGAAAGCTACTGTCTCTTAAAAATGAAGATTTACTCCCACACCAACAACTAGGAGATGCTTCTTTAAGGAAGCAAGAAAACAAACACACACAAAGAACCACTACAGTGAGAAAGCAGCAATAAAACCATAGCATCTGGCAGCTAGAAATGTGTGACAGAGGATTACAGCAGAAAGGACAAGCATCTCTTAGCAGGGACAGACACTTTTTTGAAATGGATCATATGGAAGTAGATGTACTATTCAGAAGAGAAAAGGTTCCCCCTAGAGACAAAGCAGGGAAGAAAAAAAGCCCAGCTCAGCTCAAATCTTCTGATTCCTGGAATTGAAAAGAGCTGTTATGAAAAAATATCTGAAGATTTCCACTATGCCAGCACCTGGTGCCATCTTCCAAGCATCTCACCTCTCCTGGCAGCATTTTTCAACTGTCTAAACATACAAACAGGAATAGATTTTCAGTGGCAGGTATTTCTCTGCTTCCACCATTTCTGCGTGCCAGGGCAAAGGAACAAGTGTGACTGCATTACAGGACTCAGATACTTAGGACAACATATACTTATCATTGTCACCAGTGTGCACCTGCTTTCTCTGCTTACAGATTACAGACTAAAGTGAAATCAAAGACTTTATAGCATCAGTCATAACTGTTTTTCTTTCACTTTTACATTAAAGTCCTTTGCCAGTGTCCGATGACAAAATAAATCTCCATCAGTCACAGACCAGAAGCCACAGCCTTCTGCTGCTGCAGGGCAAAAGGACCATATGCTGAAGTTGCTAGAGCCCAGTCATTTTCATTTTAGCTTGGTCACTCTCTTGATCCAGGGTACGAATTTGCTGACCTTTGTGTATACACCGGGTGAATCCTTCCGACCACAGCCATACCCCCAAGAAGTGATGCCCAAAATGATCCAGCGCCCATTTGACCTTTGACACATGAGTGGCCCTCCACTGTCCCCTTGACAGCTGTCCACCCGTTTATCTTCGGAGAGGTTCCCGGCACAAATCATGCGGTTAGTGAACTTCTGCCCGTAGCGAACCTCACAGTCTTCCCGTGGGAGAAGAGGCACCACCCCCTGCAGCAGGGTTCTTGAATAGGACTTCCCTGGAACAGAACAGACCAGCCAGACTGATTCATGTGCAGACGACAGCAGCAACCTGGAGCAACGGTGCTCCCAACAGAAACACACACTTGCACACTTCACGTCAAGTCTGCAGCACAGGAATATGCTGAGCTCAGCATCTCTGAACTACCAGAACTACAGAAAACAGTCATGCCAAGCCAGACCACAAAAAAAGAGCTGTAAGATCAAAGATATGGGGAAGAGGTTTGGAGAAAAAGGTTACATCAAAGGATGAGTCTTACTCCTGGTTGTGCCAACAAGTAACTTGAACCTTATTCAATTTATTTCACCTCTCAGAACCCCCACTTCCTCCTCAGTAAAACAAGGACAGTGAATAAATGCAGTAAATAACTGTTAAGTGCTCAATCCTCAGAGAAGTTTTAGAAGATGTTTCAGAGGCATTCAAATATTACTCAAAGGGAGCTCACTTCATCTTTGGCCAGATTTGTCTCTATTTGATCAAATCTCTTTATTACCCCAAGGTTGCTCAGAACATAAGGCTCATGTGCTATATTAGAGCATGACCTTTCTGTGCTCAACATTTACGTAAGTTCACCAGGCAGTAGGTAACTGCTCCTCTCACTTGGAAAGCTGGGTGTTGTGCGTGGGAGGGATTCTAGCCACTAAGCCCCAGCACAGCTTAAGTTAGTTACATGGCTAAGTTGCTCCTTGATCCTCACCAGACATCCCAAAGTGACATGTGCAACTGGCACAACTGACTCCAAAGGCAAATGTGTACTTGCAGTTAAACAGCTGGGGTAATAGATAGAGAAAAAGCTGGTAAGGATGGGCAAGTCCAAAATCAACAGACAAGATCCTGGGGCTTTTGACAGCAAGTCTTGATAAACATATTGCTTTGCTCCAGTCACAGCAGCCCCAGAAAGGCCTCCCAGCTCTCTTTTACCTAGGAAGCTTCCTAACAGTGTGCTCAGGGGACAGGTACAAGCTGTTTTGAATCCAGTGCTAAAACCAGCCTCAGTTCTCATCTGTCTCTGCAGCAATATTGAGTGAGATTGAGTTTGAGAGAGTTCCTTCCACCTCACTTCCAAGCCCCTACTTCAATACTTCATGAAGAAGGCAGGAGATCATGGAAACAGAAGGACTTCCCATAGGCTTGGTATAGCAGCTCTGCACAGGCTGCTCCCTAAGGGGTCTGCTGTAGACAAAAACATGCAGAAATGAGAAGAAAGAGAAGACTGTGGCCAGATGGCAGCATTGGTCTCTGCCACAGCTTCAGAGCGATGCTATGGAAACCAAAGCTTCCACCATGAACAGACTCAAGAAGCCTCAAAATCAGAAGACAACACAATGGCGCAAAAACCACCTCACCTCCCAATTCCTAAATACCACACACTGGCACAGACAGTGGAAGCAGTGAGAACACAGCCTTGAGCCAACACAAATTAATGGCCCTTTTAGGCTTCTGAACCCAGACTCCTCCCCCTTTCTTATCCCTCAAAGCACCACCACTCACCTGTGTCTCCCCAGCCAGAGATGATGCAGGCTTGCCTGTTGATGTCAGACCTCTCTTTCCTGTCGGGCAGGCAGACGGGCAGAACATGGCGATTGAAGGAGAGACAGTGCCCTTCTCTGCCCCGCACCCGGACCAGGGCTATGTCATTGTCATTGCTGCCAGCCCAGTAGTTCCTGTGCAGGACAATCCGCTCCACGGGCAGCTCCCTCTCAAACTCATCCTTCACGCCTGTGTGGTAATCGCCCACCCGCAGCAGGTAGCGCCGCACATCAACACCAAACCTGGAGAAAAAGAGACTCAGGGTCTCCTACTAAGAGGGAAGCAGACTCATACAAGTCTCAGTTACTATGAGACTGAACCACCTCCTCACACCACACTGATAAATCAGTGCCAGCTGCAGGACTGTGGGACCTCTTTAGCAGATCTGCTCATTTAGATCTGCTAGCAAATCTGCCAGCTGTTGCAGTCAATGGGTGTCCCAAAACACCATCTACCAGACACAGGACTTTTTTACCTATTAAGATGGCTACAATAGTTACAACAGGCTTGTGAACTGGTCTGTTCACAGTTCTTTAAAGCACTTAAGAATGGCAAAATGCTGGTTCCCTTTAAGTTGTGAAGCCTCAAAGCTAAAAGGCCAGGTGTAAGCAGTGAAGGATAAAGCAAGTCAGTGTTGAGTCATCCCCATAAGTACTCCAAGATCACACACATCATAACCTGAAGGTCTTGCTTTAGAACTCTGCTCATGTAGTTCCACCGGGCTGGGAGGATAACCTCATATGAGGTTATCTTGTTCATCACTGAGTATCCCTCGGGGCTCCCCACTCCCAAACACACCTTTTGAAGCAGTGGGCTGCAGTCACCACCCAGCAGCTGCTGATCAGTGTTGCTCCACACAGCAGACGAGTATCTCGCCGAAAACCCTTCAGCCGCAGTGAGGCCTGCCATGGCCAACTGCCTCTGACAAAGAAACAGAGAAATAACAGATGTCACACACATGGGAGCCTCTTTTCCTTTCTTCCCATCCACTGCCCCATCTGGGCTCAGCTGCTGTGCATTCTTCCCTAGATAAGCCCACTGGTTCAAATCAAGTTCAAAAATCACCAGTGAAAATGCATTAAGGTACTCAACATTTGCCAGGCTATTTGCAGAGCCAGATAGAAAGCCAGAATCAGTCTGGTTCTCCCAACAATTACAGGGTAGTACCTGAGAGACTTGTTTCCACCTATGATCCTTTTCTTGCGACGGTGGAGAAGGCGCATCCCACATACACCAGACTCTGGACCTGCACAGCGAAGTTAGAGCAGTTGTGTAGGGACCTTCAGCTTAAGTATCAGCACTGCTGTCACAGAGCCAAATACCATTCACCTTCCCTGAGGGCATTAATCCTCAAGGTAATTGACTGCACTGTGTTGGGCATATGGATTTCATAGATTTGGTCCCATAGGTTTCCTCAGTTTCAGTGGAGGTGCTTACCTGCAGTCTCTATAGTCTTATGCCAGGAATGGGACCTATACCTATATATATATCTCCTCAGCACTCTAAACACCAAAGTTTGCTTATGGTTGCAGGGTGCTAAGGAAGGGCGGGGAAGTTCTACAGGCTCAAAGGCCTGACATGGGTGGAGCTCCTCAGACTACTCTGGAGTCTCGTGCTCCTAAGAAGAGACAATGAAAACGAGGAGATGCAAGACAAGACATGCTTATTTTGTAGGTGCAGTTTCAGCCAAAGACAAGAAAGACAGGCAAAACCCATAAAAACATGCAGAGATCCTCCAACTGGAGCACAGGTTCTTGCATAGAAGAAATGGGCATGTCACCTGTTCTGATATCTTGGACCTTCTCTTCCATGTAGTCACAGATCACACCAGCATCCTCACTGTGCCAGCAGCTGTGAATCCTGGGGTCAGACCTGGCACACTGCCCCAGGGTGTGCTCCGTGCCACTGCATTCTACGTTGTCCAGATGGATGGGGCCATGGCCTTCACCAAAATAAGCCATTGCTCTGGCTTTTGCTGTACCACTGCAATTAGAGAGAGGGTGGCTAATATGCAGTAAGCAGGAGGTAAGTGAAACTGAGGCACCAGCACATTTTAAGAAGAATAATATTTATGTGTCACTGCACACACAGACAGCAGTACAGTGAGAACAGGACCCTACTCCCTCAAGCACATGCCAAAATTAAGAAACTAAGCCCCGAGAAACAAGTCCAGAAAGAAGCGCTCCCCCTGAAAGCTGTTTCTATCTGTAGGATGAGTGTACCACAGCTCTTACCTGAATCCCAGTTGCCTGCAAACCACTGTGGCATCTCTGTCTGTCCAGTCGTCATCACAGACACTGCCCCACTGCCCATTCAGCAACACTTCAACCCGTCCCTCCTTGGTGCTTTCTCCATCTACCAGCCGTACAGGAGGCCCTGAAGGGAAAAACACATGGGCTGCTGCAAGCAAAACCACCAGAAGTGTCAGGTGTCCAAAACTTTGGTTCTAGAGAAAAAGATGAATCCCAGACATCAGAAAGCTTAAAACAAAAAGATAAGGAAAAAAAAGGAAAAAGAATGAAGAAGTATGTCTGTATGAAGACATTTTACCTCTGCGCTGAATCAGAAGACTACATATATAATAATTTATTTAATACATACTGGAAATCATCAGTGGATCATATTCTGAAAGCTGAGTAAAGAGGAAAACAAGAACAGAAGGAAAGTTATTAACTTCTGAGCCAAGAGTAGACAAGCTTAAACATGCCTGGGAAAGAAATCTACTAAATTAGAAAACTATTACAGTATTCTAAGCAAGAAAAGTGTTCTACATCCAGGAAAAACAAAAATGTTGGATTATTATTTCAATAACAAATGTCTGACAAACTGGAAAGTCTCCCGCAGTAAAGAAAAGGGACAGTAGTATCAGGCATTATATAAATGAGGACATTATCCTAACTTGAAATACCCTCATAATTTGAATTAAAAGTGTGCCATCCACACAAGGAACTGCAGATTTTCACACAAAAACCCCTTGCATCTAAAGTCCTCTTGTCTTGGCAGGGGTGAAACTAATGTAACCACACCAGTTTCCTAAAGGGTCTAGTTAAAGGGGTCTCTTGAGCAAGGGGTCCCTGCACACAAAGGCATCCACTGTCCCTCAGCCCCTCAGGTTTGTTTCATAGGCTGCCAACACAACTCTCCAGTTTCCATTTATCCGCTGGTCTGGCCGTAGGTCTGGTGGAGCCACAGCTTTGTGGCTCTGCCCCAAGACAGCCAGGGCTCGTTCCTCCTCAAAAGGCAGACCCCTTGTTGAAACAGTACAGGGAAAATCCCCACATCTGCCAGAGCCTCCAAGAGAACAGACATTTTCCCACCATCCAGGGCAAGAGCAAGGTGAGTTACCCAGACTGCCATCCATGACTGTGTTGCTTTCTGGGGAACAGCGGACTCCCAGATCTTCGGCATGTGAGCAGTCATGCTGCCCCCAGTTGCTGTGGGGACAGTCCAGGAGGGATAGCTCTGTCCCCACACATGCCACATCATCCAGTAAGATAAAGCCTTGGCCAGCAGCATAGTCCCCTTCAGAAGCCAAGGTAGCAGGACCACTAGAGGAAAGAAATAGAACATAACATAAGATTCATTAAAACTCTAAATGCCACAGAAGGACCCAAGCTCAGACCCAAATGGAAACTCCCCTGCAGAGCTTAACTATGATATTAGAGCCTCCTGACCTGAACCCCTCAGTGACACACAGGATGGCAACCAAGTACCTTCACCTCTCACCAGCTTCAGTTTTCAGACAGGTCTGCTCAGACCAGCCTGTTTTCTAGTGTCTGATCAAAGACGCAGTCATAGTAGTACAGAGGGCCAGTAGAGGCTGCTTTGCAGACATGACAGCAGGTACATCAATTCTGGGAGGGACTAGCAGAGCGCACATCAAAAATATCAATATTTAAGTAATTCTACTTCTTTTTATAGGAACCAGCTACCTGGAACTGAAAAGGAGAAAGCCACAAACTGTTAAGAGATGACAAACACAGTATGCAGCTGAACTCAAAGGGAAGAATTCAATCTTTTTCCAGTCTATTAGGCTGAAATTTTACAAGGAGACCCTAATCATATTAAAAAATCCACAAATCTCCACTTTACTGACTCCAAGACTACAATATCCTGATACTAAATCTTCCTCAAACTCATACCTGAAGGGGCAACAGTGAAGCAATGGGCTGAAAGAAAATCCCTATTATTACTCTTTTTTTGCCAAGATGGTCTTTGTTCAGCTACTGAAGCAGGTGATACATTTAGCTGATGGAGCAGATAGGTGATATTGTTTCACTGACAGAGCAGATGGGGTGGCAGTGCTGAGCTGATACACCTCCAAATTTAAGGAGTGTTAAAGAGAACTTTCTGACTTTGCTGAGGGGTATATTAGCAAGTATCAAGCCTGTTATCTGCTTTCAAAACAGGCTGAGGTGAGAGATAATATCCCCTTGGAAAAGATGCAGATACCTATTGGTCTTTCCTGAATTAAGCTGTATAGTGGTAATAAACCTCCTAGTAAAGAGAGCATTGAAGGATTAAGGTCCAGCCTATCCCAGTGAAGGGTGGTGGAATTTCATCCTTGAAATTAGGAAGCGCAGACCCTACACACACTCTCAGTCCTACCTGAAGCCCAGCTGCCTGCAGACCACCTGGGCACCGAGGTCTGTCCAGCCATCATCACATACTGTGCCCCAGTCTCCGTTGTAATAAACTTCTACCCTGCCTTCACTGGGGCTGCGGCCGCCAGCCAGCCTGACAGTGCCCTCTGCAAGGGGGAGAGAGGGAAAGGTCAGCACTCTGCAGGGGAAAAAAAGAAACAGCCTGTGCACCATTGCTAAGTTTCTGTGCAGCTCACGAGCAAAAGAAACCAGAGACACAGATATCTTTGGATACTCAAAAAAACAAATGTTCATTGTTCATAAACGTGCCTGTCTGTCAGGGGAGGATTCACCTCAGCTTTTCCATACCAGCTGAACAAAAGAATGGGAACACCCCAAAGTCTGGCCCTGGTCCATTTCCATTTGCTGCTGCTCTCTGCCTTCATATCTGGCAGCCCTTGTGGGAGCCATGCATAGGAACTCTGCAGAACCCTGAACCACGGGTTTACCTGCTCAGCCAGCCCCATAATGTGGGGGTACGACCAACCACATCTGACTGGCAGAGCTGTAGATCTGTACCTGTGAAAGGGTCACAGGAGACCCCAGCGTCTTCAATATGGTCACAGTTTTGCTGTCCCCAGTCACTCTTCTTGCACTGGTCAAGTGAGAGTTCATTGCCTGAGCACTGCACTTCATCCAGCAGGATTGGGCCAGATCCCTGCCCATAGTGAGCCCATGACAAGGCTTTTGGGGTCCCACTGCAAACATTACAGACATGTATGCTCAGTAAGGAAGGTCATAGTCTCGTGCCCTCAGATTCTGCCTTGCACAGGGACTCTCCTATGCTAGGTCACTGTCCTCCCATAGACCATCCGTGTTTCTGACACAGTGGAGTTGCCATCTGTTAACTGAAATATGTTATTGGAAAATTTGTAACAAGCCCTTCCAACAAATAACAAAAATGTGCCTGCAACATGAACAGTTCAGGCAAATGGGGAGTTCTGAGGAAAATGATGTAACATTAGTCTTAGTTACAATCTCCCTAACAGTAGGAACTCCCAAAGTTTGAGGGGTCTGAAACTTGAATCATCTATTTTAAAACATCCTGTACCGATGTGATTTTCAAGAATGCTCAGGATACAACAGCTCCCAAGCACAGAATGGCACACAGAAGAATGAGGTGCTTCTCTTGCTTTCCTGTCTGAAGAGGAAAAGGGCAGTCAGTGAAACTGGAGGTGTTTAAACTTAACCAAGTAAGCAACTGCAGTCCATATATGCACATCACCATGACACGTTATCACTGAGGCCAACAAGATTTCAATTAGGGTATGTCTGCAAAAGTAATGAACAGGGGTCAGCACAAATAGTCCTTAGACAGGGATGCACCAACTTTTTTTTCACAGTATAAATCCATAAAACTGACAGGAACGAAGTACAAAAACCCTTTATACAATGATCAGTCCAGAATTATCTTTCCCAGAGTTTCTCTGTATCTCCAATAGAAAAGGCTGGTCACATAATGAAGGGACATCTCTCATGTTCTTCATTCTACTTACTTCTGTTGCTACCCCATAATATACACCAGGGAAATTACCTGAGTCCCAGCTGTCTACAGACTACTTCAGCATCCCGCTCGTCCCACTGGTCGTCACAGATGGTGCCCCACTTGCCATCGTGGTAAACCTCCACTCGCCCTTCAAAGCTCTCCTTCCCCCCAACAATACGCAGTGGGGCACCTACACCTGTGCTTCAAGGAAGGGAAAGAGTACAACAGAACAAGACAGAGACAACACACATCCAGCGGTTCAGCGTGCAGAACCATTCACTGGCCAGAGGAGCTCTTAGGACACTCTCTTGCCACATCCTCCCCACTAGACCTCCCATAAGCTCCCGTGGTTGCAGGCCACAGTATGGGGCACTGCCGGTCCAGGGATGGCTCTAATAGGCTGCTGTGGTGACTGGGAGTTTGCTGCCTGCAGACAAAATCTAGCTTGATAAAATGGGATGTGGTCATACACAAAAGTCATCTCTTGGTGACTGTAGACATATACCCATTCTGAGTATTTGGGATTGGAAAGGGATAGAAAATATTCCATGGGAAGGAAAAAAATCACCTACATAGCAGGTGAAAGAAGAACATTTTCCAATTATTTTCTCTCCACAGCTTCATGACCTTAGATTTTACATCTTATCAGCAACACTGCTGGAAGAACCAGGGAGCAAACCTCCCCTGGATATTTACCTTCTGGAGGAACACAAGTTACCATGGCACTCCCCTGCTTACAAGTTCCTGAAAGAGTTTCCTGATAACCACACTGCAGCAGGGCTTTCTCATCCCCATGGCAGTTTGCTGACTGCAGGTGCAGGGGAACAGGCCACGGTCCAGGATGACTCTTCTTCCCAGCTGTGCCGATCTCACTGGTACAGAGAATGCAATAGAGACATGAAATGCTGTAGCATAACTTGACTTACTAATTCCCTCAGTGTTGTGACTCTCTAGTCTAGCTGTGACATTTCACTTCCCAGTGTGCCCAGTTGACTGGAATGCCATAAAGGGGTGGCCACTGAAAGTCTAATGGGAAAGCACAAGCAAGCACAGAGCACTCCCCACCACCTAACCCTTTTGTGTGCCTACTTACTGCAGAGGAGTTGGTGTAGACAGAAATGGCACCCTCGTTTGAGAGCAACAAACAAACCCATCAACAGACTCAAACATCCAAATACCTGATTCACCTTCTTCCTTCTATGTGAACCTTATCTCCTTGCTTTTTGGAAGTTTGAACATCCAAATCCCAGATACCCATACCCTTAAAATTTCTATTAGATCACTGTCCTAAGTCCAGCTGGTGATAGTAAAAAGGGGATGCAATCTCACAGCTCACTCATCACAGTCTGGAGCATGAAACAGAATATAATTGCTTAAAAAAATTCTTGCAAATGCTGATTGGTTTGGGCATAGCCACAGAAAGAAAACAGCAGGAAAGGATCCTGGAAAGTGGGAAATTAGATCACAAAACAAACTCCTTTCTCCCAACCAACACGCTGTGCCACAAGGACGGTAACCACAGACACTTTTCTTTCAAAAGCCATACGAGCACGTAACTCTCACAACCAGATTGAGGTTCCCACCTGAGACCTAGCTGCCTGCAGACAACACTGGCATCCCAGTCAGTCCAGTGGTCAGCACAGATGGTACCCCAGAGTCCATTGAAGTACAGCTCCACACTACTATCTTCAGCCAACCGCACAGCACCTTCCAAAAGAGATAAAAAAAAACCAAAAAACCCAGCTGCCATCTGGAAGTATCAGACCAGCAAGTCTTGGACTTGCATGTAGTTGTGCTGAACTGCACTTGGCTGCTGTAATCCCTGTTTTGCCTGTGCTGGCACTAAAGTGACTTGTATGAACAAGTGTGGCATGTGGCAGCTTCCCAGTTCCAGCAGCGGCTGCTCAGGAGCATGGCTGGTGTTATGGTTCTTTTCAAAGCCATGGTAATATCAGCAGGAAACTTGGCTTCTGCCACAGCTCCTGAGAAATGGGGGTGATTTTACATGCTGCCTTGAAAAGGTGTATGGAAATGACAGGCTCTCTAATTACTTCTGACACTCCACTGATCTATTTCCATGAACCACTTCACCTGTATGAGTCACTGTTGCTACAGCAAGATGTTCAGTAACAGCAGCTGAATCCTCTTTAATTTCTCTAAGAAAAGCAAGTGCCAATGTAAATGCCTTCACCACAAATATCTGCCACTGTTTAGACAGCACATCTCCTCGCTCAGTTATGTACTTGGACAAGGACACACCTTCTGTCTGTAGTATCTCAGTGAAGGCACACAGCACCACTACACTTGAATCCTTCCCTTTAGCAAAGCCATCTTGAAAGCACATCAACTGGCAAGGGAAAAGACTTTGTCAATTCCTTTGTTAAACTGGGGCTTCAACTGTTCTGCAAAATGAAGGAATGGCAAGGAAGGTCGGAGAACAGGAGAATATTTTCAAGAATGCTGCATGGCAGACAGTGCATTAAGAGAGCTCAGCTCTCTTGCTTGCCTCAAAGTAAGTAGCAGTCCTTGTGTCAGCACTAAGGAAGTTTAACACAAGCCTATGACCTACCTTGCCACAGAAGATTTACAAACCTACCCACAGATTTTTTCTTGTTCTATTTGAACTGCTACACTTACATGAGGAATGCTCTGATACGGACACTCAAGGAACAGGAGTGGGTTGTTTTCCACATAACTTTAACTGTTTTCAAAGTAGCATAAGTTAACAGGAAAAAAAAAAAGTCTCCTTGTATGAGAATAAAACATCTATGCAAGGCATTACAGCTACAGCAGCTTAAATCCACCCCCTACTATATAGAGACGTTCTTCTCCCACACAGGCTGGCCTCTAGTACTACTTATTTCAACAATTCAGAGCAGTCACTGTACTGTGCTTCTTTCACAGTGTGTTCCACCTGCCACTTGCAAGTCTGTGCACCACAGATTTCTGGCCTGAGCCCCTGAGCGGTGCAGCCTGGCCACTGGCAGAGACTCGCAGCCCTTACCTTGGTTACAGTCGCAGTTGGACCAGCCGATGGCACCCGATGAGAGCCGGTAGAAGCACCAGGGTGTCGTTCCCCCATCTGGGTTCCTGCAGTGGTTGTGGTCCCCAAGGCCACGGTCTGGGTACTGCTGGACGTAATCAGGGAACTCTGCCCAGCTGAGGCACTCTGCCCCGGCCTCAGTGACTGCCAGTGAGCCATTGTAATACCCCAGGGGTCCAACAGCACAGCCGCTGGATGCTGCACACAGGAAGGGAGCTGTTAGCATCGCTGAAGGCACCACACGCTGAAGCTCAGTGTGGGGGGCACCAGCTGGTTATCTGAAACACCTCCCGCGTCTGCAGTTCATTGCTGCTTGCTTGATTTCAGTCCTACCACTCTTCAAGGCAACTGCACAAAGAATGTTTATAACACTCACTATGTAAACCACAATTTGACCTGAAGTAAAGAACTGCTCAGACAGACCTTTGGAAAGTGTTAAAGCTAGGCCCAAATATGGACAATTTGAACTGGTTCCCATTATTGTACATCCATGTACGTACACATATTCACTTTGGAGCACCACTTGAGCGTGGCACACTCCACCACTTCCTTTCCCACTTGCTTTGACACCAGAATAAGATACTCTCAAATTTGATCCTAAGGCTCTCTAGAATGTTAATTGCCTGTCTAAATTGAGTGAAACTGAGAAGACTTTAAAATTAGCTATAATTTCATTCTAAAAAGCAGGACGGTGGGAAATACCACTGTATTTCCTTTTATATATGTTCCCTATACACATCAGTATCACAAACTGGCTTATCTGAACTTGGCCAATGTACAGGAAGGGAAAGGGAACTTATTCTGGGGGGAAAGTGCGGGTGCCAATGTTCCAGTGGCCATGTGAAATATCTAATGTAAAAATACCAAATAATTAATTTAAGATGCTCTTTAACAAAAGAAATCTCTCCATTCATGACCCTGAAATTAAAAGAGGGAAAACAGACCTATGTTCTGTGTGGAGGCGGACTTTCTACAGCCCATAACAAGGGAAGAGTAAACTGAGAAAGGAACAACAGTTACAGCTCCATTCACTGAATAAACAAAAAGAAGGTAACACACTCAGAAAACCCTTCTGCAGTAAGGACACATGGGGCAAAGAGCAAGGGTAGAAAGAAACTTTGCATCATGTCATTTGCCTTCTAGCCACTGCCAAGCACAGGAAGAAGAGGTGGGAAGTGACAGCTGAAGGTTAAATGCAAGGAACAAAATGAGAAGCAGTTGCAGGTAGGTGTCTGGAAAACACACCATATGCTTTGGATCAACTGGGACCCTCAGAGCGGGGGTATATGAGAATTCAGTAGTTATTAGAGCAGAGGAGAGGTGAATATGCAAAAAAGACCAAGGCCTTCAGAGAAACAGATGAAAAGGAAAGAACATGTGGGAGGTGCAGGGAACTGCAAGAGCATTAGACATAAAGACACAAAAGTGGTCCGGCCGTGTTGGTGAAAGAGATAAACAGACATTGAGGCAACAGAAAAGATTGAAGAAGTGATGGAAAAAAAGGAAGAAGGCCAAGTAGCAGTGGTTCATCATGTCTATGGTCTCAGATCATCACTGCAGGAAAGAATCTGCCCAATGACTGAATTAATAAATTCTTGTTCTTACCTGCACTCTGCAAATGGTTTTGGTTGGGCTGGGATCCCAGGAAAGCCTGGGAAAAGAAGCAGAGCAAAAGCAGAGAGATGATTATCCAATGAAATAAACATAAGCATGTCCTAAAAGCAGCTCAGCTTTTTGAAGCTTTAGGCAAACACACCCTAGTAACCAGTCCCTTCCTTGCTTTCCCCATTGTTCCTCTTCAAATCTAATCATAGCTCCGTCCATTAACAGCAAAAGGAATAATTACTGGCCTGCAGAGATTTACCCTAGCACTACATTACAGAGCTCTGCTTGTTTTTTTTCCAGTAGACTTGGAAGTCTGAGATGCCTATGGAAAGGAAAGGTAGAAGAAAATCATTATTATCAGTAAGAAAAATAATGAATAGCCACTCATTCTCTCCATTAACAGGACAAGTCATCTATGACCACAGTAGCAGAAATATATCTATGTGATAGGAAGATGCCCCCAGAATACCTGTTAAAATAGTAATAAACATCTATGTACAAAGTTGGAAACATCTAAAGAAAAAATCCAACAAGGCTTTTTGAGGATTTTCTTTTTAATACTTGAAAATATGATATGGCTTATGGTATTATCCAAACAGGGTTAAATACCTAAAAACAAATAATATGAAACAAAGTCCTCAAAATTCTAGCATCCTGTCTGGACCCAAAACTGCATTTCCTCTTATAGGCAGTGTGTTTTTGTGGTTATAACTTCACTTTTGGCTGAGAGATAGGGATCTCCACTCAACACCACTACAAGGTGTGCAAGCAAATGCAAGATTTTCACAGACCCAGAGTGAAAAGAAGAAACTGTACATGTTTCTGCTAGCTCCTTGTAGTTTAATTAGTTTCTAAATATTTTTAATGAACATTTCTAATACTTTTATATGAACAAAGACTTGTAATTCACAGAGCAGAGATATGCAGCTAAAGAATACTAACTATTGGTAACAGTTGTGGTTTTCTTCAAAATGCAGTAATTTTGCCTCTCTTAAATTTGGAATGAAACCAAACCCACTTCTGGAATAAGCAGAGGTAATTCCCACAGAAACCTGAGATGAACAACACCTACTCATGTCAGATGACATTTTCAAATCAAGCTTATGAACATCATCCAGCAGGTGTTGACAACCATGGCCAAGCTCCAGCATCACCCTCCAGAAGTCAGAATGTGATACTGCATATGGAAGATGAATTCCTGACATAGTTCAGAAACAGCAGATCAGGTCTCAGGTACATATGCACAAGGGGATGCACAGATAAACCAGCATTTAACTGAAACACCCTTTTCAGCCAAAAGTCCATCTACCTGCATGTATCAGGCTGCTGCAAGCCCACATAATGGTTTATGAACCAACAATGCTGAAGGACTTACCTGAGGATCTCAAAGCTCTTTGCAGAGAAAGTGAGCTAAGCTGCATTTTTGTGACTGCACCAAATAGGTGACTGAGCCACAACCCAGGTCCCTCAACTCCTAGTTTTCAATGTACACTTGAACACACATGTAAACCTGAAGGTGACAGAGGATGGGGCAGACTAATAACAGGATATATATGAGAATCTGAACCCACTCTTCTTGGAGCCAGACCATAAACAAAAGTACTGCAGTCCAAGTAATGCACTTCTTTTCTAATGAAACATTAGTTGCTGCCAGCCCCTGTAGCAGCTTCCAAAATATCCCAAATATGACCATCCCTACTAACAAAATTAAGTGCAAACAGCCTGTGCTGCAGGCATTGCCCCAGGTCCATGTGGCTATAAATCATCTGTCCACAACAGCAAGAGGGGCAATCAGCAAAGAACAGAAACAAAGGATCTCTCCTGCCAGGGTCACTGCAGAGCCTGAGAAAAAATAGGAAATTCAAGCCAAAGCATCTGCAAGCCCTTGTGCATCCTGCTATCCTGCTTTGTTTCTTTTCTGAATTTCATATGCTCAATGAAACAAATCTCTCCCGAAACCCCCAGAGACCACAGCTGCCTAGATGCTCTAGAAAACATATTCAAGTAAAACAAGATCCACTTACAGTGAAGATATTAAAAGAGACATGTGACTTCTTACAAGCAGATAGAAAAATAACCATTTCATACCTCCACACATCTGAGACAGGATAGCAGACTCGAAAGCTCTACAAGGAGCCCGAGTATTTTGGACATCTCCATCTCTCCTATACAAAGTGGGCAGAAGGTTCCTCAAGCATCACATTCTTGTTCAGCTGCCGGGCTCTGCTTTCCCACGCTAGCCGCTCCGCACCCGGGGGAGCAGGATTCCTTTTCCATTTCTACGCAGGGAAAGGGCTGTAAGGGAAGGGATCAAAGTTCCCAGCAGCATCTTCGAATTTCACTTTCCCCTTCCTTTCCCCATCTCTTCTCCTCGAGTCCTCTCCTCAGGAAGGGAAAAAAGACGGGAGAGAAATAAAGGAGGACAGCATGCCCCAGAATTTACCTAGCGCATCTGTAAGCGGGAGGAGGGAGCGCAGGCGGCGGGGCGCACCCTCAGCCCGCTCCGCTCCCCGCTGTCCCTCCTCTGCCCAGCCTCCCCCGTGCTCCAGGTACGCGCTGCTCCCAGCGCCAGCCTCCGCCTCCCCAGCGCCCGGGCCGTCGCCTCTCCTGCAATCCCTCCTTCCCGCAGCTGCCTCTTCCTCCTCTCCCCGCGGCACAGGGGCTGCAGCACGGCGAGGAGCTGGGGCTGTGTCCTACTGCGAAGCCCCCGGCAAGAACCGGGGAAGGAAACGGCGTGTGCGCGCACTCTTGCCAGAGATTAGACTTGGAAGGAATCTGGACTTTATCCCCCCACCGCTGCCTCCTCGATTACCTGCTTGCAGCTTCCCGAGGTCAGCTCTCCTCGTATATGAACCCAGGTAAATGGGACCCAGAAAACTTTACGTTTAAGCAGCTTTCAGATCTCCCCATGGAAAATCCACAGGTGGCACAGCCCTCTCCAGGGTGCGTTCCCAACTTTCAGCCTACATCTTGCCCCTATGGGTATTGCCTCCAGAGATCTTTTCCATCAAGCTTCTCCTTGACCTTGGGCTTTATTTTCCCTCAGTTGGCTAGGATGCTTTCCAGAGGATTGATCATTATTGTATTACCATGAACCCCATGGGGGGGCTAGTGTTTTCAGCTTACTGCTCCTTCATATGCATTAGGGTTCGAGGATACAACAAGTTTTTAACACTATTAAATCGAAGAAGGGAATTGGTCCATTTGAAGCTGTTCAACCCCGGATTTTTTATTTTTTTTTTTTAACATTCCCTGTGCTGCTTCTCAGCTCAGTCTAATGGGCATTTCCTATACTTATATTCTGATTTTGGAAGGATTAACTCCTGCTATTCTGCAGCATGAAACATGAAGGTCACCTTAGGAAATGAGCTCACTTCTGGCCAAGTTTGCTAAGTAGCACTTCCAAAGACACCTTCAGCATAAAAACAAAGAATGGGCTGCTAAAAATCCATTGGCTTGACAAAAAGCCTCTTTTTTCACTCCTTCACTTACTGCCCATTACTCACTTCACTTGACAGTTTTGTGTTGCCTCATCCTCAGTCAGTCATCAAAGGCAAGGGAATTTCACTACATGCTGGATCTTTTACAGGAGCTGCTGAGTGGTAGGAAGGAGCTCTTTCTGGAGTGCATTTGGCCAAGAACTGCACTCAGTTAATTAGGAGCAAATCTCCTATATCCTCATAGCAAGGCAGGCAGATGATCAGGGCAACAGAGGATGGAAATAGCTTAGATGCAACATCACGCTGTAACTCTCAGGCAGCACTGGTAAAAAGGTACAAAATAAAAATACAGGAATGTGTTGGCATTTAGAACCACTTACTCCAGTGAAAACACAAGGAGACACAAACAGAACACCTACAAGCATTCAGAGAAATTTGTTCCTTAGTCAGGACTAGAAGTTACTGAAGCTCCTTCAGAACTCCCTCCCATAAGACACGCACTATTTAGCCCTCTGACACATAAGCTCAAAATCTCTAGCAAAAGCCTGCACTGGATTTCTCTTACAGTAGCTTCTAAGTTGCTTCCCTCTCAAGGCAAGGTTTTCCTAGATAAAGTAATTTTAAAGGAAACACAGACCAGTGCACTGAAAGCAATAGAAGTCCAAGTCTGTATTCAGTTTTTGGAAGAATGACGAACTGTGGACAGATATAGTGGAGTTTGCAGTTGTCTCCTCTGTGGGAACTACTTCCTTCTTGCCAAGACTCCCCTGGTTTTCTGGCACATGTAATGACATTTTCTTGAGAGAGGTGGATCTCAGGATTCTCAAAAGCTTCTCACAGCTACATGGCCCTCTCCAAGGTAGAGGAAGACAAAGAAAGAAATGATACCAATATAACTACGTCAGCTTAGATAGGTAACATATCTACAGATAAGGTAAAATAGATACTGAACTTTCTTGTATGGACAAATTTGAAGTGGTTGTAAATATCTAAGTCCACTATTTAACACTAATCACCTTCTCACTCTGATATAAGCAGTTCTATTATAAGCCTATGATTCCTTACAGTCTTTCTGTTTTCATTTTTCCAGATTATTCTGTATTGACATTTTGGAACAAGAAGTACCATCTTCTAAAATGTTCCTGGCTCTCTGGAATTCAACCCATTTCTCCAGAACTGGCAGGACTACTATTCATCAAGACCAGCTGAAATATTAATGCTTCCTCCACAGACATCTTCAGTGAAAGCCTAAAAAGACAGGTAGTTAACAGCAATCATACCGAGGGCTACTATAACACTCAAGCTGTAAGGAACAGGAATAAGATCAAGGAATTCCAGCAGATTTGCTTAAATCCTGTAAATCCGACTTAGGAGGGTAGAACAGCTAGTCAGCTTTTGTTTAATTCTTTCCCCACCACGCAATCACATACAGGTCTCTGCAGCAATGTTCTTAACCAGTGGGCTCAGCACCAGAACCCAGTTTTATTCCCCAGCAACAGCATCATGGAGCTCAGAAAGAACAGTGTAATTCCCTACACTTACACACATGAACTATTAGTGGAGTGATCCCCAATATCAGCATGTCACAGAATGCATTTAAACACCTACTATAAATTTAACAGTGAGATACAAAAAATTGGCAGCAGCTGAAATTGCCAAGGACAATCAGTAACTGGAGGGGTTTTAGTTACAGCATGGGATCCTGAGGTGAAAGAATTGCTACAGTATTTTTAAAGGAAGCACGGTAAAACCTGGGCGCACCTGAACAGCATTCTGTTTCCTTCTTTCTTCCTCTAAATAAATGAGGACAGGAAAACCTTAGCATAGTAATGTCAAGATTATAATAGACATGTAAAAGGTCAGACAGAAACCCAAACCCTTCACTGAATTTGTGAAGCTCACTGTGAAGCAGTATGATCCAAAAATAGCTGTTCAGATTAGTGAGAGCTGTGCAAAATTTCAGAAGTAAAACCAGAGAAAGGTATTGGCCTCTTACATAAGGCAGTTCTTCACAGACAGTAGAATTCAGTACATTCAGCATAGGTGCTATCTTAGGAGGAGCAAAACTACTTTTGTATTCAAAGTTTTAATATGAAGAAAGAAAAATCACCATCAACAGAGGTGAATCAGTTCCCACTCCCAATCTATCTTGTTCGCTTCAGAAACAAAGGAACAGCATTTCCTTTCAGTGTCTTTTGGACTGAAAATGCAGAATGTCATAGAACCAAAGTGTTTTCCCAAACTTAGATGTGGACATTATGTTCTTACTGACCCCAAGTTCTCTGAAAGACCCAATTATGCCACTAATAGCAACAACAGAACAGGCTACCCTGTAAATAACCCACTCATGAGGCACTGTAAGTTATAGTTAAATGAAAATTTCCTCAACAACTTGAAAGCATTCACCTGACCAAAATTTATGGGATAAAACAGGTATCCGCCTGGTGCTCCAGAGAAGTTAGCTCCAACTCCAGCAAACTCTCCAGTCACCTGTGGGTAATCACACTGTGTGCCTGACTCCCTTCTTCCTCTGCTTTTTCTACATGCCTGAAAGAATTATTGATATAAATGGTTATAACAGTAGTTTTCCAAGACACTGCATTTTTCTTAGCATAGGTACTTCTCCCAGAGTTTTGTGGTACAGTAGTAGGAAAAAAACCCACCACACTGAAACTAATAATTCATTACATGATTTCAGTTATCAGTTCATGCTTGAACTTACTCTTTTTTTCTAACCAAAAACCAGTGAAACGTTTTGTTGTAGATTATGAGTTGCCCAAGTCAAACACCAGTCTTGTATTATTTTATTATAGTCCAGACAAAATAATTAAACTGATGTGGCACCATACCTGTGCCACCTGCAAATCGGAGGTCCTAAATCATAAGCTTCTACGTTAAGGTTATATCTGATACTTACTTCTGTATGAACAAGGTACTTTGCTGGAGATTTTTTCCACATTCTACAGCGGTTTTGTACAGCAGCAGGAATTTAAAAAATTTCAAGAGAAACGAAATTGTGTATCCACTCCTGTAGGAGTACAAGCCATGAGATTACTAGCAGTTTTCAGTTGGCTTAGTGTTTGAACCTGAGCACTTCTTGACAGCAGCTCCAAAGCTAGGTAGGAAGCTTACATGTCAGGAAAAGTCACCCCCTAACTGTTAGGAAATGCATTTAAATGCATTTTCTAAAAGATTTTATTTAACAGTGAGGATCCGGGTAGGCTGGTTCTGGCTAGCTGAACAACACACTGAAGAAATCTTAACACTGCAAGACCCAGGAATCTCATGAACAAAATCAGCTGATACTCAAGATCAGTGTTTTTTTGCTCTGGAATCAAAAGAAGGGTCAAGAGCGACACAGCAGTGCTTGACATCAAACACTCACTCAAGTTGACTTTTCTCTTTTTTGCCAAAGACTCCAACTTTAATTGCTTGTCCACAGTCTCTTTAGTACAGCACATTATGTATAATATGTGATCTGAGGAAACCTCTTCAGGAGCTTGTTCACTTTGCTTGAAGGTAAGTTTCCCTTGGATGACAGGGTGTCCTCGTTTTGACTCCTGCGCTGTTTCTGAAAGACAAAAAAACCCCCCGCAAACCCTTACCTTATCACATAGTATTATTATATTAATATATAATATTATATAATTAGAAACATCTAATTTCCAAACAACATGAAAGGCCTTTTTTCAAAGATGCCTAGCCTTCAAAGTCAGAAACAGCCTAAAAGAGCTCCTAATTTTCAGAGAATCGAGAATTGCCATAACGACCTCACATATCCTGAAAATTATTTGTTGTGAGAATTACTGAAAACATTGGTTATTTCTCTATCACCTTGTCGCCATCCTCACTCGTGCAATCACAAAATTATTTACAGACTTATGACACTGGAATTTGGGAATCTTAACTCACCATCTTCCCCCACCGTCTAGATAACGCAGGTATTGGATCAGCTATTTCTTAATTCTGTGAATCAGCAGTTGCAGAAACTTGCCTATACTGCACATCTCCCCAGGTACAATATAATCCATATAAGGCATTCAAACTCAGCTCCCTCAACTGGTTCTCACAGGACTTGTGCTCCAGACCCTTCATCAGCTTCATTGCTCAAATAAGTTACAGTACCAACCAAATCGTTCAGAGAACGTTATTACTGCTGGCACATAGAAAATGATTGGGGGCTCCCTCCTTCCCTACTACTAGCCTTCAGGAACACAAAAGAGACTTTAATTACTTCTGCCTTTGCCACACAGTCATAGAACACCCGGATCTCCTCGGCACAAGCGGCGTCGTTGAAGTCATTCTGTTTCCAGCAGGCCATCATGACTGACATCTCCGTAATGCACGTCGCCTCTAGAAGAGAGAGACACAACCAAAAGCCTCAGGTCTTTGGGGTTTTATTCTAACAACCTCCACAGTGCATAAATCTCCAGAGAGAAGTTTAAGATGGGGTCGAGGCAGGTAAGAAAATGCAGCACTAAAGATCTCAGCTTTGCTTTTAGCAGAGTTGTGTCCAGCACGAAGATTAGCCCCGCCGCAGCCATCCAACATCTGACTGAATTATTACCGTACAGGCTACGCTGAGACGCAACCAAGTGTTTTATGTGCGTGACTCACATACGGAACAGCACAAGCAGCAGACTTTGGGTTGCAGTGCGAGGAAACCGTGCTTTCCACCGAGCCCGTGCGCTAACTGCATGGCCCAAACCAGCCTCTCCCCTCCGCAGCCCTGCGGAGCACAGGGTGCCGGCAGCACGGCCTTCCCCGCCACCGCTCCCCGGGAACTCACCTCCCGCCTGCTCCCTGCGGTTCGCCACCTTATCGGCGAGCGCCAGCGGGCGGACCGGGCGGATGACCGGGGGCCGCTTCCTGTGGCGCCACTGCCCGCTGAGCCAGCGGGTCACCCAGCCCGGGTACGCGGGCCCCGCCATGTCCCGCCCGGCCCGCGGCGCCTGCGCGGCCGCCCCGTGAGCCGGGCCCTGCCTCCCTCCGCACGGGAAACCCGCCCCTTCCCGGTGCAACCTCCACTTCCCACCGCCTTCCTGAATGCCCAGGAAAAGGGTAGCCCATGGAAATCAAGTAACTTCCCCACAGGTTCCGCGTCAGGGGCAACGACTCAGTAACAGCTGCAGTAGTCCGCACCCCAAAACTTTTTTCCGTGGCAAACCTAACCAAGGAAGGAGCAAACACACTCTGCTCTTCAACCAGAGCAGAAGAAATCATGATTGTTTCAAATAATTCAAATGGAACTTCAGGAATCACAGAATGTGTGAAGTTGAAAAGGACCACAGTGGGTCGTCTGATCCAACCTCGCTGCTCAAACGGGGGTGTCCTAGAGCACAGGACTGAGTCCAGATGCTTGAGGGAGACTCCACGACCTCTGTGGACAATCTGTTCCAGTGCATGGTCACCCGCACAGCAAAGTTCTTCCTTGTATTCAAGTGCAACTTCCTGTGCATCAGTTTCTACCTATTACCTCTTGTCCTATTGCTTGGCACCACCAAGAAGAGCCTGGCTCCATCCCCTTTGGCACCGCTCCCCCATAGATACTTACACACACTGATGAAGACCCCTCTCAGTCATCTTTTCTCAAATTCTTTTGCAACTGTATGGAAACTTTTCCTGGTGCATCAAACTCGCATCACTTAACTCTCAGACTGTCTCCATTACATTACAGCTGGATATGTATTACTCCTGCTGTTCCTTCCAAGAAGATACTGCAACTGCTGCTTCCAAAATGGTGGTATCATTCCCACAGCCTCATAGTCAATGGTGGAAAATCCCCTTGTTCCAAAAAGTTTCTTCCGTAGGGTAGTTATGGAAGTCCTCAATTCATCTGGCAGGTTCTGGAGCACTTATGTCGCCAGCTGAAAAAGGCAGGCAATACAGAAGGCACAGGAACATTTCAAGGGCTGGGATACAAACAGGTCTCAGCATGGCAAGAGGAACAAGGTGGACAGAGAAAACTGAGGAGTTAGACATCAAATACTGGGGACATAAAGTAATAGGATCCTTGTCATGAAGCAGTTCCTGAATAAGCCATTTTACCACTCTATCAGGGCTCTTCAGGCACCAGCAATCTCCCTTTTGCACTGAAGGACATAGGAAGGATCAGTTTCCTTCTGCAGGTTTGAGTTCTCTGACCATATACAATATATACAGAAGGTCAAAACAAAGATGCTGGAAATATATTTTTTTTTTTTTTGCACAGGACATTGATTTGGATTAAAATATATTCAGCCTCCTAGCTATAGACATAAAAACCACTCCTCTTGCCTCTGGCTATTCAAGGAAATTAATAAGACATTAGAAATTCTGTTAATTTGAGCTAATATCACCAGACCTATATCAGAATGTTCTCAGTATGGTTACTAGAATTTACTGCAACTGCAGACAATATATTCTGGTATGTCCAATTCCATAATGTTTTTTTGTGTTACTTTTAAAACGGTATATTCTTAAAGTCCAATAGAAAGAGTATGAGAACACATTTTGATGTAAAATAAAAAAGATTTTTTTTTTACCCTCTTTAGAAGTAAACTTCCATCTAATGTCCAAATTCAAATGCTTTATCTGGAACTTCTGAAACATTTTGGTATGCAGGGTGTTTCTCTAGTTCCATTTTTTCTGAAAAGACAGGAAAAGCTATCCTTTCAGCTGGACTACCAGGAAAGAAGAAGCAAAACAAGCTGACACCTTCAAGTTCGGCTAGGCTTGCATTCTCTACTCTGAACACTGGAGATCTTGCAAATCCAAGACAGGAACACGAAGTACATTTCAATATTCCAGTTCATGTGAGGTTCAGCTACTCTTCTTTTTGCCTCTTCTAGTTATCCTTACTGATATGCACTTTTCCCTGCTGCATTTGCCTCCTGCAATTCCTAACCAGACATGCATGAGAACAGTAATAAGGAAAGACACAAATACTAGGATGTAAGAGAAGCTGAACTACACTCCCTGTAAATCAGCCTCCCTTTTTCCAAATTACATTAGCTAATGGTGGCAGCACCTTCAGGGACATTCACCTTCAAAAGCTGATCTCTCATTTAAGTAATTCCAAGAAAAATGAGGCGGGGGAGGAGGGGAGGTTAAGAAATAGAAAGGCAGGCTACACAAGGAGAATTGTAATAGGTTCCTGTAAGTTACTGCTGTCTGCATTAGAATTTCCTTTTTTTATCTGGCATTCAATCTGGGATCAAAGCCTAAGAAACTCCCAAGCAGGCAGAATAAGGTATGTGATGGTGTCTACATACAACATGCAGAGCTGTCTGAAGCAAGACAAAATATTATTATGAGATTGTTGCCTTAAATACCTCTGTAAGAAGTGAGAAATTACGCCACATATTTTTCCTTCACTTTCTGGTTTAGCTATGTAAAGCCTCCAGACACTGGCTAAAAAACAATTAGAAGATGAAGCTAACAAATGAGTTGTATTGGGAAAAAAGATTAGAGCTGACATCCATGTAGTTTTGAACTGCCTGGATCCAGCTTCAAGGTAAATTCTAGTACATTCACACAAATTTACCCTGAATGCACCAGTTCTTCTCATATCACTTCATAATGCCCTCACTTAACACAATTTATTCTTGACTGTCTCACCCTGATCTTCTTAACCCAATTTAATTGGAGATGCCTTAACATTTAAAGCACCTCCACTTTCGTAGTGAAACAAACCAGTTTGGTGAGATTCCAGGTGGCTTAGACTTAACTCCTGTCTGCTGAGTTATTGTGTTTGGACAATATTAGCACCTAATGTTCTTAGCACAAATGCGTTCACTAGCACCATGACAGATGCAATTTCTTTTCTGACATGTCACACTCTGCCCCAACTCTAACACCGGCCTACCTTATCCCAAGCTCTCAATCAGATCAGCCACAGCTGCCCTGTATTGTTCTGTCTACCTCTTAGTTCTGAGCTGCCGTCAGTAATCCCTAACCCCAGGATCTATGAAATCCAGCCATTTTCACAGCAAATTACTCGATGCCTCCTTATTTGCTCAGAGATGCCACGAAGTATCATGATCTGCTCTGATCCGTTCCAAGATCCCCAGAAACATCTCTAGTTGAGACACTTGTGCATTAAATGGGTATTTTCTGCAGGACAGAATGTATATAACAGCATACAAATTAATATGCCAGTGGTGTCAGAGCTCTGGAACAAATCCTGCAGCTCCATTCTTCTCCACCCTTCCTAATCCCTCTGCAGGGCCATATATCTCTCACTGCCAGCTCTGAAACAATGAATCATTAAGAAAAGTACAGTTTGTTAAAGCCTGACACAGGCTTTGGCTCAGTTGGTCATATCACTAAAAGGATTTTGTCTCTGATTAATATCAACCTGTCAGTAGAGGTCTCTGGGCAGAATGAAGGAACCTGCCACCCTGTATGTTTCCAATTAATACAACTTCTCAGAAGGTGCCTGGAGATCCATCAATAATCTTAATTAAATATAACCAAAGGGATGACAACTAATGATTAAGGGAGTGGCTCTCTTGGGACAACGGCTAAAAAGTATGTATGGCAGGTCAGGAAGAGAGGCAGATGGCTGCTTGTCTGACATAGCAAAGCTTGTTTAAACACTGATGTCCCTGATGGTTAAGTTTCAATTCAATTTATCCTGTTCCCAGTCCTTTAGGAGTTACTTGTTCTTCCACACCAGTTAAAACTACCCTCTGCCAAGGTGCAAGAGGGGCATTTCTGCTGTGATTCTCCAGCTGCTGCATTTTGCAGATCATTTCCAGAGAAAGCAGTTCATTCTCCTTTCCCTCTAAACATACACATCCACTGTTGTTTTGTTCTCGTTCTACTTCCCATCACACGGGACCCGGAGATCTTTCAGTTCAAAAATTACTACAGTGACAGAAATAAGAAAAGGTAATTCTTTCTGAGTTCTAGAAATCATCAATATTAGGCATCAAATCACTGTACTTCAGTGAGATTATATGGTTCCTACACAGTGAAGTCCTTGCTAAAGGACAGAAAACACAGACTACCACTTCTATATAAAAAATACACAGCTTCTTACTGAAAAAAAAAAGGCAGCACCAGGTATCACGGTTTTGGCAGGAGAATGAGAGCTGTAGCTTGTCCAATGCAATGCACTGGACTGCTAGATTTTTAACCTTCTGTCAGACATTTATTTCTCCTCTCTCACCTCTCAGAGGCCATAAACTTATCCTAGTTTGTCAAGTCAGTTCTGAGACACAGCATCAATAGAATGTTCTAGTGTTTCATGTGAGCAGTAATAAGGAGATATCTATTTTTAGAACATTAATGCTAATGAATAAAGCTATCCTGACAGCTTTGAAAGCCTCCCTGTACTCACACAGTAAACAGGCAAACTGCATGACAAGCAGTGAAGCTGCTCACCCTAGTTCGCAGAAGTCCACCAAAGGGTTTACAGAAGCAATCTCTTAATCATCCTCAATATTTAGTATCTTTGCTAAAATTCCTGATTAGTCTCAATCGTGTGTTTTTATGAATATGGGTACCTGCACTGCAAGAATATGATTAATATAGATGTCAAATACATCTATCATATCTATCATGTCTGAGTATCGTGTAGCCTCACAACATGAGTGATTACATTCAGCCACCATCTAACTGTTTCGGATTTAAAACAGTGAAGTGAGAAATCCAGTTAACAGTCAAGAACAGAAATCAGGAACCTTTTTCGAAAATATTAGTTATTGCTGCAGTGACCTTCCTCCTTGTCTGCATTCACATACTTGCATTAGTAGAAAGACAACTAGGATTGTAAATTGAATTTACTTTGGCTAAGACTGGCAGTACTTATTGGCACTATATAGCAAGCCTTTCAGATGCATTATTAAGTAAATTGATTGCAAACTCTTCAAGGGT
Source organism: Pseudotriccus pelzelni (assembly GCA_035584735.1). Taxonomy (NCBI): domain Eukaryota; kingdom Metazoa; phylum Chordata; class Aves; order Passeriformes; family Tyrannidae; genus Pseudotriccus; species Pseudotriccus pelzelni. The sequence continues at coordinate 15,202,850 of JAWMRA010000162.1, forward strand.
ATGAGACCCAGCTTCTCCTCCTGCCTCCTCCAAATAACAGAAGAGAGATGAAAGCCAAGACCGTGGTGGTAGAACCACCTTATTCAACATTTTGCAGTCCTTGCTGTGCAGAGAAGTCGATTTTGTGAAGGTCGGTCAGCAGGCTCAAACAGAACTGCAACCACAACTCTTCAGCCAGGCTGGGGAGGAATTCCCACCTCTGCTGCCCCTGTGGAGTTTGCCTGGCAGCTACATAAGGTATTCATATTATGCACTGGAATAAATATTTCAGCCCTAATTCTTGCACACCATGTACAAAAAATGAAACACATTTAGTATATTAATAGAAGAAACGGACACTGTTTACAAATCATGGACGTATTGTGACATACAGAAGACAATAAAGCTAGTATGATCTATCACAACAGAAAAAAACTCCCAGATACAAAAGAAACACAAAGCTTTGGTGAGCATCACAGCTGCTAAGGATAGCCGTTACTCATTACCTTTTGACAAGTTCACCACCTGTAAGACTGTAAAAAACCAGTTAAACCTAGGAAGACACTAAGAACACAGAAGAGAAAACAATCAAAACTGTCATGTGACTACATACTGAAAGTTGTATTTTGAAAAACTCAGACAAAACCTCCAGAATACCTGTGATAAAGTTACCTTCAGATCTGTGCTACTTTCATACCCACGTTAAGAAGATACATGACAATCAGAAATACTTCTGCTTGGGAACCATCATAAAGCTCAATGCAACAGTCTTCTGTAGTACAGACATAGAGCAAAACAACAAACAAAAAATCCTGTAGGACTAACAAAAAAGCTTTGTTGACTGGTGATTGTAATATACTGAGAAAATAAACCGTGGTGAAGGAACACTTGGTTGTTAGTTAGCAAATGAATGAATCAGGGCCCCAAGAAGAAGTTTTTACCTAGTTTGCTAGCTACTCTTCAGCTTGTACCACCATATCTTCAATGTTATTGTTTGGAAACATGCTCATGTTGCTGAGCAGGACGGCAAAGTGAGGCTTTGGACATCACTCATCAGGAACTACGTAGGTGCTATGATACACGTGCTTATATTGGTACTTCCTCCTGTTACTCCTGCAAGGATACATTAATAGTAGCATGTCTAATTTTTGCAAAAGCAAATAAATTATAATAAATACCTAGAAATTATTACAAACGCTACACTTCTGGAAAATCTACTTACTGTACAGGATAAAATGGTAAAAGAGGCATGTGCTCGTACCTGGTTCTTGGTTTTTATGTTTAGTATAAAAAGCAAGATTAGAATCTTTTGTCCTATCCCACCAAACACTTGAATAAAAAGTATTTTGAGATATAGCTAATTAAGAGAACCATGAAGTCAAAGACTGAATTATTTTCTATAGAAAAACATGAAATGAAGTAACTGAAGGCATTAATTCAAATAATTTACTTAAATATCATTAAACTGTTTAGTAGAAGTTGATATTCAGAACTAAAGCAGCCTTAATTTGTTTTATCTTAATTTATCTTAATTTATTTCTCAAGCATATTGTGGCCACTTCAATCCTGAATACACATATCTTTAATTTGAATCTAATTTGAGTAATTCGCTTTAACAATTAACTCAGACATATTCACTTAGGTATTCATGTCTCCCCAGTAACTGAAAAAAAGCAATAAAAAACTGACAAATGCATTTTATGTGAAGAACCATTTGATATTATTAGAGAAGAGAGATAAAAGAACAGTTGTCTCCTAAAAACTATCAGGTGAGATCACTCTTTGTATGCATTTTCTACATTTGCAAGAATCCAGTGATAGTTATGGGCCTTAAGTCTTTGCTGTCAAGTGCAGAGATTTTAACATGGCAATATTGTTCTGTCACCTGAGAGGCAAATATTTAGTTGATCATTACATCCACTGATATACCTATAATACCATATCTATAACATTACGGAGGGAATTTGAGAGGAAAATATATATTAAGTGATCCATACAGCACTAAGCAATAGACAGTGACATAATGAGGGACAGAATGTAGATTCACTACTGTTTCTAACTTTTACTAACAGGCATCAGACTTCCCATAGCGATGCATAAACTGCCTTGCAAAATCAGATTAGCCCACAGACTGCAGACTTTCCTTACAAACATTCTGTCTTAGGCATGGATAAACTCTGGCTGTTTAGTTAGGAGTTAACTTCTGCAGGGGGAGGAGAAATGGAGAAAAAGAGCAGATTGTACCATCAGAGACATGACTGCAGCATGGCCATATTTGCCTATGCTTTTAAACCTGTGGCACTAAGGGAATGACTTTCCCTCCACTGCAAGATCAATTATTTCAGGAAGACACCCAACATGGCAGGAAACAGTGGTGGTTATTTATATCTGTAAGCGATATAGTCTACACAGCAAGGAAGATCTATCCACATGTCATCACTTATGAACTCCAGTCACAAACCAGGATTGTAACGTGTTAAGATTTTGTAGAGATACAAAACCGTCTCTGTGCACCTGGTTCTCATCATCCATTTCAGTATAGAAAGACTTCAAGGCTTGTATCCAAACTGCAGAGACCACTGGAAAGGCACCATTGTTAAAATGTATTTGTCTTTGCAGAAAGCTGCACATACTCAAAAAGAACAAATCCAAGGCCTCTGAATTGCTAGCATTAAGGAGATAACAAAAAGGTTATAGATTTCAGATTTGATGGAAAATTAGAGGAACCAAGGCATACCAATTTTACTTAGTTCTACACAATACCAGCTAATACACTTTGTGGTGTGAACTGATTTGTTGAAAGCTGCAAATTAAATAATTTGGTTTCTCATCCCATTGTACATATCACCTGGTAAGTCAGCAAAAGAGGAGAATTACTCAGAGAGTAAGTGACCTGTCCATAGCTATTCAGTTACCTTGAACAGTAGGAGTATTTGAGTTGTGCTTACTTGGGACAAAGAGACTTTATTGCTGCAATTTTGTAAGGCACAATTGCTCTCCACAGATTTGTCTTTTGTAATTCCTTCACTGGAAAAGCCATTTGTTAATAGCAGCTAAAAGTACATCTTAATGAAGAGAATATGTGACTGATAAAATACGTATAAAAACAATTAATATTCTGGACACATAAAAAAAAAATCCCTGAAATAACTTAGAGCACTTGAGCAAGAATCTGAAGAAGCGTTCCTCTGAAGTCATCTAAGCCACAATGTAAATATACCAAATGCAAAAGGAGAATAAATTCGTATTTTGCCCCACATGTTGACACCTGCAAGTCAGGAGTAGCTTCACACCACAGAGCTGAAATTCAGATCAAAGCAGTTGCTAACATCTCCACTGCTGGAATCCAATCATAACAGAAACTCACTCACTTCTTGCAGAAGAAAAAATTGTCTCTGTGAGAGGGGTTTTTTTGTATTTCAAGGCAAACATTTGAAGCAAGGTAAGAATTCACAGTCTCAACTTTCAATGCAATTTTCAAATCAAGCTCTTACAAAGATGGGTCAGTGTTGCCTTGTCCTCTTGAGAAAAATCTCATGCATGTAGTCCCAAAATCTTCCCTGATGTGACTCATTGTGATGAATCATAGCTGTGAGGGCCTCACCCTGATCAAGGCTTTGCCAATAATCCTGAAGCCACATTTCTTTCCAACTGAAACAAAAAAAGAGACACCACCACAAACCATTAAAAAACCACAAATGAGCTGTAATATCACTGAAACCATTGTTTTTCTTTCATCTAAGAGAAAAATAGGCCCAGGGATGGCCATAACAATGTTGTTATTGCACTCCAAGTCATTTAAAGAAAATTGATGTGAAAATTCTCTATGGAAAATACAAGTTCACCATGAGCTTTAAAACATTTTAGAAGCATCGGCATATGACTATAGCGTTAACCAAATTGTTAATTGCAGGGAATAAAAAATTCTATTAAAATAAAATCTATCACAGAGTCCTTAGATTATTTTGAGAGTAGCCTTCCAGGGCCCATGTGCGTATAAGAGTTAGCCGTAAGAATCAATTTTTATTCTGACGAACCCTTTAACAAACCCAGGTTGTACATGGCAGAGACAAAAATCATTACATTCCTCAATCCTGATACTATTCTTTATCTCCAGACTAGATGGTCAAGCACAAGCTGTCTCTTTTTCAATGCATATAGTTGCAAACTTTTTGTAGCACAGGCTATATCGCTGCAAGTTTCAGCAATTCCCTTCCCATTCATGATGATGAATGATTTCTTCTCCATTATTTCTGCTATCTAGCCACATGAGCCCATCACAAATTTTGGAAAGAAGGAACAAACATGATGCTCTTTATAATATACCCATGAGTTACCCAATACCTGTTAACTTATATGCAGAGCTTTTTGCTTCTTCTCCCTTCAAATCACAGAAGTAAGAACAGTGCCTCCTGCATTCACTCTGTACACCACACATTGAACCAAGCGTGAGTGCACTGCCCAGAAGCACATCTCACCCACCACTCCAGGCAGACCGAAAGAATCGCTCAGCACATCGTAGTCGCTGTCCCCGTGGACATGCCCTGTATGCCATGGGAATTAGGTTTCCATGGTCACCAGCACCATCTGTGGTGGTACATTTCTGCAGTGTATACCAACATAAACCTCAAAATAAAGCTTTTAACATAGATTCCAATGTGAAGGATCATAGACAGGGGTTTATTTCTGCTTCAAAAAGTCAGTATTCGCCAAAAGGTTCCTTTCTAAAATGCAGCACTCAGACGTACTATGAGATCACATTGCTAAATTCATTAACCTTTGTTCAAGGACTGCCAGTATGAGTTACTTATTTTTTTACAGCACTGAATAAGGGCACACGTCAATGTGCATTAAGTGCTAGACCCAAGACTAAGTGGCAGTAGGTAACAGAAAAAAAGAAAATGTTTTCCAGATGAACTGTACAGAAACAACACTAAAAAGAATTCCAGTATCTGAGTGAGGACTTTGATCAAAAGTATTAAATAAGAATACTTTGGTATTTTTCTTTTGAAATTGCTATTATTGGGAGGGTTTAAAGAAAATAATTCCACTCTGATTCTGTAAATTGGGAAAAATTGGTACCTCAGGATGAGCAGGACTGCACAAATCTCCGCGGACTACCAACTACATACACCTGAAACATCATTACCATAAGATACAGATCTATCTTTAATCTTGGATGATTACTGGATTCTATTGCAAGTGATTTCTCACATACACAAACGGCAAATCTCATACACTGTTAAGCTGTTTTTTCTCATCATAAATAAACTGTGGCACTGACATAAATGGAACCAACAAAACCATGATGGTTTTACATCATTCCTTTATCAGTGGCACAGTGGCCTCTCTTTCCTTATGGCACCACAGATGAAAACTCCAGGTAACTGGAAAGGAATTGTCACTTAGTCTTCTTAAAGTTACCCCCTCAAACATCCCACTTTCAGAAAATGAATCTTTATCAATGAAACAAACCAAACATTTCTCTCACAAAGGCAGGAGTCCAAGAATAACTAGAGATTCTGATTTCCACTACCTAGAAGTTCCACTCATCAGTAGCACTGTAATCCACTATTTTCTCTACAAAGAATTCAACAGATTGTAGTGACTGACTAACACAAATGGTTGTTCTACTGCCTTTCTTTGTAAGCTCACTTGAGTGTGAAGCCTGGGTGTCCAAATACAAGTGAGGCTGCAACTACAGGGATTTAGAAACCAGGACTCCAAACCTAGAGCCAAGAGGCGTAAGTGTGCTGCAGCTACATATACCTGTATATAGAGAGATTGTGATGCAACAGTTCTGTCAATTCAGCTAACCTATCAACCCTAAAAACTAATTACATCTGGGAACAAGAGTTACAGAGCATGCAGATGAGCAGCATTGTAACTGGGTACTTATTCTAATATAAACTCCAATTGCCTTTGTTGTTCTTGGAGTTCCAGAAAGCTCTGGAACTCCAAGTCACAGCGTGTATTTACAGTCAGACCTTGCAGACAGTCTATCATTTGTATCTCCACTAGGTCTGTGTCCTTTTTACACAATAATGTTTTCTAAAGTAACAGAACACTCAACTGACTGGCTCAGTAGGCAATCATGTAAATTGATCACACTGTCAAATAATATTACTATCAAACTCTGACAAAATATGGGCATGTTAAACAAATGCTCTGGTGGCAATTTTATGTTACTGTCACCACTTAGAATTCTAAGTAACTATGTTTCATTTTGCAGATAAAACCAGTGAAAGCCCAGATGCTTCTCAGATAGAAACCACTGTATTTCACTGGAGAGGCCCCTGATCATGCCTCAGAAGGTATGGATACATATCTTTCTAAAGTAGAGAGCAGTCAATGTAAAAGATTCCCTGGAAAAATGTTTCCAGGTACATCTCATGGCTACAAACAGGGGAAGACTAACATCCTGTGGGTCAATGAGACACTGAAACTTCCATGGATGCAACTGTAGTTTGGATTATGGACCAGTTGTCAAAACTGCCTGCTGATGATCCCTGTGCAGAGCGATGGAAGCACCTGAGCCTGCAAGCAGCAGTGGCAGCCACGCTAAGTGTGCCATCATACGTGCTTCTCTACTGCCACCTGATGCCCAAGCAAGAGAAAACCTATGGAAAAGCAGGGAATGCTTTTACAGAGTAGGATGCTGCAAGGAGAAAAACCGAGACTGAGAAAAGGCATTACTATAAAAGAGCTCCAGTAAATCCGTCAACCAACAGAAAACAAAGTGTTATGAACCCCTTTTACTTATAAGCATAAATTTTCAGTTAGTCAATACGAAAAGTAATTGTAATGTGAAAAATGCTTTTCGATGATAAACACCAGATGCTTTGTGAAATAGGCATTTCCTAAAACACCTGTATAACCTCACGCTTATTTTCCTGTTTTAATTTCACTTGGTCATTTTTGAAGCATCCCAAAAAAGAATTAAGTAGTTCCCCACACTTAAAAAATTCTTCATACTTTTTCTGGTGAATGGGTAACGTAATAAAAACATTTTTAGAGATTCGCATCCACATAGAACTTAGTTCTGGGTTAGCATACTTGAAATTATGGATTCTACATTTTCAACATGTGCTATGGCTGAAGGTTTATCTTTATGATGGCTGTCTGATGGCTTGTACAGAGTGAATTGCATTTGAGTAATTGCCTAAAAAGACAGAAACAGGTGCAGGTAATGCAAAGAAAAATTATAAACCCAGGGAATCCAAACCCGTTATACTGTAATACACATCTCACAAAGTGCACACATAGTTTATGAACTGCAAGAACCCTGCAAGCCCAAAGGTTTGGGAAGACCCAAGAACTAACTTCTTTTGTACCAGTGGTAGATCATGCAATCAACACTCTATTCTGGTTGTCAAAAGTGGTTGCCTAAGGGTTGGTGAAGTTAGTTCCCTACTGACAGACTTGAGGGCAGCTCATACTGTGGGCTATAGGAGATTCCAGCAACACCAGCCATCCCTGTGTGCAATCCCCAGGACAAGATACTCAGCCTGTTCTCTGTCCCGCGCAATCCCTCTCCTAAACAAACGGGATGGCGTCCTTCAACACTAGCCAAGAGTTTTGTCACACAAAACAACACTAAGTCTTGTATTCTGGGGCAATCCTGACATCTGACCTAAAGTCAGCGGGAGTCAACCAGGCCTGCGCTGAAGAGCGGCAATCCCGTTCTCAACCCAGTCCTTTATAGTGAGGTATAGGGCTGACAAGTGCTGCGCCATCACTGTACTGAAAACATCCCTCCCCCAAAGGTCACAGAGCATTTTAACAGAACGTTATGGGTGTCTCAAGCTCCTCTTTCAACCACCGATACCACCATCCAAGCCTCTTGTCCAGCCTCAGTGTTACACAATATTAGCAGAAGTACCACAACACCCACAAGACATATTATAAAATGTAACTAAAGTTGTATCATGAGCTCCTTTAAGTATAAAGGATTATTAAAAGTTACAGCTACTATTATTTGAAGCTTTTTTCCCTTCAAAAAGCATAATATTGGCAAATTACCTGTCTCCTTCAGTGAGGTCTTCAACACTTCCAAACCCAGGGGTTGGCATAGGACATCCCATGTGCTTGAGCTGAGCTATGTGAGGTCTGGGAGCTGGAATTTTCCCACGGGACTTTTTGTGTTCCTGCTCCTCTTTGACCCGGATGTTCTCCCTGTCACAGATGAAACACTCAAAGCCATTCAGATAATTGGGCAGAGTCATGTCATTCACACCCCACTCCCGCCTCTCCAGGCTCTCTAGCAAGAACTGGTTTTTGATTCCACCAACGTTTTTATACTCTAGATACTTCAAATATTCCTCTCCGTTCTTGTCCAGGAAATCAAGATACTTTGCCAGCTCTTGGGGGCTGTCAAAGTCGTCTATAAGAATGACGGAGAGGTTGTTTGGCATCCAGTCCCGCACAGCTGGGGAGCCTCGGTACACTGGGACAGCCCCCAGGTGCATGGGACGCCACAGCTTCTCCGTCATGTAGTCGTCACATACGGCATTCTCCAAGGCCAGATGAAACTTGTACCTGGCGATAAAACTCATGAACTCAGAATCTTCTGTCGTGGCTGTAGAAGTGTCTCTCAGCCGTTCACTGGGAAGCTCACGGTTATGCAGGCATTTCCCATAGGAGTCAACCTGAAATAACAACCAGTATCTTTACAAAGTGATCCCTTCACCCGGAACCTGTTTTCAGAGCTTGTAGTTCATGTAAAATTCCTAAGTTGGATCAGTTCCTAGCTACCTTAGCTTTCACTCCAAGTTCTTTCCCTTGTGACTATTTCTAGAGCCCTGCTTCTGCCAGCTTTGGGGGAAACCAAATGCTGAGTTTCAAAAGCATCTTTAACTATGCTACAAATTGAGGTTGGGAGGGTGTGCAGTGCCACCCAATAATGGCACTGATAAATCAGAAACTGACAAGTAAGGAACAGCATTCGACTCTCTAGGTTAATTTAAAAGCCATTCTTCTACTTAACAGAGACCCAGTACTTTTCCAAACAGTAATCGCACATAGTTTCTGGCAGGCTGAGCAGGCTGACAAAATTTTTCCCTTTCTTAGACTGAGAAAAATTGGTGCAGGGAGCTAAAAGAATACTGCCTAAAAATGAAAGACGATATGCTTGAACTGGACCCTGCATCAAACGTCAACAATGTAGTCATATTTTAAAAATTCTTTTGTCTTTGTTTCACTACTGAGTACATGATGAACTTGCACAGTAACTGAATTATGGCCAATAGAAACAACAGAAATGACTAGGAAAAAGATGTTTCTGGCAAAGATGAAAAACAGATGCTTTTTATCAATCTCCTATCCTTCAGAATTCTTAAAAGAAAAAAAACCTCTACACTTTTTTCTGCTTTAAAGAAATTACATTATTTTACTTCATGAAGCTACTCACCATCAGCTGTGCCATAGCAGTATAAACCACCATAGAAACAACGTGGTTCTACCACAACACAGATAAGGAGCAGATTCTCAAAACACAGCAACCTGCCTTTTTACTGCCTGCTTGTACTTTCAAATAGGAGCAAGGCTTGTAAATGGACAGCCTTCCTGTACGCTAACTCCAAGGTTTAGAGACTTCAGCAACTTCTAGCACTTGGTCCAGTAGACTGAACTTATTCAGGCTTTGCCCAGCTTGCGCCTGATCCCGAGTCTAACCAACTCCACAACTAACAGCTACGTCAGGCCTACCTACTGGCACGCGGTGTTGTCTAGATCACGGTTTGGGAAGGAATACAACTAGTTTTTCTGTCCAGCTTGTAGTCAGCATGCATCCCGTTATGACTCGTGTCTTGGCTAAAAACAAGGACAAACAAACCCCATTACAAAGAGGCGGCGGAGGGGCGCCGCCAGGTGCTCCCAGCACCACGCCACAGCTTCCCCAGTGGATGTACCTGGATGTACTTCATGAGCTCCCGCACGTAGCGGTCCCTGTCCGAGGGCACATCGCAGTGGGACTGCATGTACAGCACGGGCGCGTAGCCCCTCCGCCGCCACGCGTCCTTCTCGGCCAGCGGCACGGCCGGGCCCCGCAGGTACCCCGCGCCGGGCAGCCACTGCAGCGTCAGCGGGTAGTCGGACTCGCGGCGGAAGGTGGCCGTGTAGTTGAAGAGCTGGATGCCGGGCGGGTGCGAGAGCACGTAGTTGTTCATGGGGGACTCCTCGTGGAACAGCGCCCAGGTCTGGTGGGGCAGGCGGGGCAGCGGCGCCTCGTACGCCCTGAAGTCGGTGCCGTAGAAGATGAGCGCCTTGGTGCGGCGGTGCCGGGCAACCCGCCGGCTGCGGGTGACCAGGCAGGAGCCGCGCGGGCAGTCGATGCGCTCCGTGTCGCCGGGGAAGTGCGGGAAGAGGCTCCCGCTCCACCAGAGCAGGATGGGCAGCGCCTTGTTGCTCCGCGTGTCGTTGTTGCCGGGCCCGCGGTAGGACGCGGCGGCGACGAAGGCCGCGCCCGGCGGGACGGCGTCCTGCGCCCACCCCTCCGCCCCGCACGGCTCCTCCGGCGCGGCCGCTCCCGCCGGCGGCCCCTCGTTGGCCAGCGCGGCCCCCGCGGCCCAGGCCAGGGCCAGCGTCACCCACAGGCCTGCGGGCCCCCGCCG
>JAWMRA010000162.1:15223333-15253714 GCA_035584735.1 Pseudotriccus pelzelni
TGAGGGAAGGACTGAGCATTCCTGCCCTGAACTGGAGAATATATAAACTTGGAGTTTTGGAACCTTTGGCACCACTCATAGGAAGACTGCAGCTCACCGCTCTGCGGTTCACCGCTCTCAACCAGACTGAGACCACCACCCTCGACTGGACTGCAGTCACCACGTTTTGACCAGAGTGCAGCAGCTCTCCCACCAGCAGGTTTCCTTTTCCCTGCTCCCTTTACTTTGGACTTGGGGTGGGGGGCCCAAGGAACACCACTTTAGTTCATGCCCTAGGGTGCTGGGTTATACATTTGGGTTTTGTGGGTTAAAACCAATTGTCTGTCTGCATAATCGTACTTATTGTATTATTTTAATAAATTGTTATTCTGACTTAAAATCTCTCTTTTGAGTTGAGTTCATTTCCCCTGCTGGTTAACTTTTAAACCAGCACAAGGACCCAGATACAAAAGGTTTTGTGCGAATGTGTTGCACTGCCTTCTTCCCCGATTTGCAGCTACTGAGTTTGTGGGGGAAAAAAGTCACAGAAATGGCAAAGAATTTTGTAATCTGAGTTTCAACAGATCGTTAATTTTAAACCAACACCCTGTGGCAACACTAGCCAATGTCTAGTAGGTTATTTTCTCTGACAGATGCAGTATGTACAAAAATCAATCAGTAATTTTTATTATTTCTTGATTGAACAACTGTCACAAAAACTGAGTTTAAGAGAGACTTTTAAGGATTCTCCCCCAGTACCCAGCACTGAGAAGGCTGCACCTTGACCTTTCAGGCCCCTCACTACAAGAAGGAGATTGAGGTGCTGTAGCATGTCCAGAGAAGGGCTACGGAGCTGGTGAAGGGTCTAGAGCACCAGTCTTCCTTGAGGAGCAGCTGAGGGAACTGGGGTTGTTTAGCCTGGAAAAAAGGAGGCTCACAGGAGACCTTATTGCTCTCTACAACTACCTGAAAGGAGGCAGGGGGCGGGGTCAGTCTCTTCTCCCCAGTAACAAGGGGAGGAGAAGAGGCCTCAGTAGGCCTCAGCTTGCACTAGGGGAGGTTTAGGTCAGATATGGGGAAAAACTTCTTCACTGAAAGGACTGTCAAGCATCGGAACAGGGTGCCCAGGGAAGTGGTGGAGTCACCACCCCTTGTAGGTATTTAAAAGACGTGTGGCTGTGGCACTTAGGAGCATGGTTTAGTGATGGACTTGGCAGTGCTGGGTAAATGGCTGGACTTGATCTTAAAGGTCTTTTCCAACCAAAACGATTCCATGACTTACATGGCAGACAAATAGAGCAAACTGTCAACAGTTTTTGGGAAAATCATACAGGTAATCAGTTCCATCAGTACATACAAGTCAGACTTAAACATGTTAACATTCATCTGGATGAAGTACTAGACTAGAAGAACTTTCGGAAAGGTTTACTTGGTTAGCACATTATTGTGGACAACTTCAGCAAATGGCATTCGCTCTTTTTATGTAAGATTCTACCAGAATTTCAGGCACAGGATTAGAAAGACACCAAATTACAAAACATCTCCATAAGGCTTAAGAGATTTCAGCATTTCCTTTTAAGGCTGGAGGGTCTTTTTTTTCCTGTAGGTTCTGTAAACTGTTTAAAGTAAAACCCAGACATATAACTGAGAGTAAGCCATATGTCTTGTACTTCGAAAAAATATTTTAAAAAGAATTGGGTAGAGAACGTATAGCTAACTACATAAAACTGAAGGTACATGCACTTGAAGAATGAGCCAAATACCCCCTACATGTCATGCATCTACTGCAAGGAGCTTAAGAAAAGGTTTAGAATTTAGTGTGTTATTAGTGTGTATTATTAGTGTGTGTTAGCAGAATATGAACTTCTAAATACTTGGGCTGAAAACAGTTTGTCATAACAACACATTTACTAACCTTCAGTGCCTCCAGCCCTGCTTGAATCACAGGTGCAAAAACAGTTTCTGTTTCTCTTGTGTCTGCAAACATTTCTGGAATCTGATCCAGCAAACTAGCAAAGAACAAGAAAAAAAAAGATTAATTCAATATTCTATTTAATTGGAAAAGCCACATAGTTGTAGCTGATGATCTACAAGACTGAGGTGGTTTAAACAGAAGTCCCGAACATGTCTGTAAATTTATGTATTTTTTACAGTATTTGACATCTCAGCTATGAAAAAAATCCTTTGTTATTCTTCATTGGCTTCTCTCATCCATAACCTTAGTGTTTTCTGTATAGCCTCAACTGATGCCTACTCCTGATACATATAGATAAGTACATTCTTAGGAAATACTAGTGACAATTGGCCTCTGTTTGCCAAGCATCCTGTGTACCATTCAAAGATTAACAGGTTTAATCCACAGTTTTGCATTTAGGCTTGTTAATGCATTACAAAACAGGCTGGAAATCTTCTCTAAAAACATGCAGTGCCAGATCTAGATTCTAAATCGTAGTTACCTACACACCACAGTTTAATTACAGTTCAAGTATCACATTACATGGTTTACAAAAACGTTGCTAATTAGTTTCTTTCCTTCTAGATTTTATCTTCTCTATCCCATTTGCTCTATTTTCTCCACAGAACCAAAACTGGACACCACTGTTGTCTCAGTTTGGAACTATTTAAGCAGTTGCCTTAAAGACAGTGACTCAGTATTCCTACAGCTTTCACTGCATCATTCTAGTTGTGTTTTGTTGTGGCTTTCTTTTGGGTGTTTTTTTTTTTTTGTGTGATTGTTTTTTCTTCTCCCCAGAAATGTCTTTCTGCACTAAATCCCTTTACATATATATATATGTATGTGTATATATATATATATACACACACACACATATTTTCTGCCATGCTGGACTATGAGCCAATACACCCTTAGCCCATGAATTTTCCCATCCTACTTTGCCAGCGTAATCTCAAAGAGTATAGGAAGCTAAAATACATGGAGAGACTTCTAGGTGAGTAACACTACAGTTAAGTACACAACATTTGAATCTACCGAACAAGTATTTTACTACAAACATTTTAAATCCATGTATATTACCTGGTAATAACTGTCCTGGACTCATTCACATTCACCAGAAAACCATCCAGGAGTGGCACAAACATATCTGCCACATCTGAGACAACCATCATTTGTGGCTGTGCCAGTGAGCTCTTCACGTTATAGAAGTGTAACACTTTGTTGTAGGTGACAAAGCCTACTCGAATGGCTGATTCTTCCATGTTGCCTTCCCTGTAAGAGACATACTTGTCTTCATATCTAAGTAGATAGGGAAACCATTACACATAATTCAGTGCAGCAAGGGAAAAATGAATGCAAGTAAAATTTATTTTCCCCTACAAGGGTACCAAGAAAAATGTTCTGTTTGGTCCTTTTGTGAAGAAAAGCTTGACAGGATTATCAAATAATTTCTTAATTTCTGTGGGGTATTTTTTAAGAGAAAAAGTAACAGTATCCTCCATTTTCACCAGCTACAGTAGTTTACAATAGACCTACCTGGGCAGGTAATCTAGGAGTGACTTTAATTCTTCACATATTAGTCTCACTAAGCCACTCTTCACAGCGTTGTAAGACACATCAATCATGAAAATGAAAGCAGGTGGACTGGGAAACTTGTTATTCTGTGGAAGAGGGGGATGAAATCACATTCCTGCCATGCAACATAGCTCACATAACAGCTCTCTAAAACAAACACTGGTCAAAACTTTAATAGCTTTCATGTACTTATGTACTCATGAGCAGCACTTGTTTCTTCAGATCATTCTCCCACCCTTTTCCAACTAACAGACATGTAATCACATTGTGCTTGAAATGGACTGGTATTAAATGCCCTAAACTGATGTTACCGCTAGTCAGAGAAGAACAGGCTAGTTATACCTAAATCATCCATTTACAAGACTAGGCTGGATCACAAAAGTAGGCAGAGAAGATCCCTGCCAGTTCTCAAGTTTGGAATCTGACCAGACTCATTATAGGTGATTTCACCAATATAAAGCAAAAGATTTTCGTCTCCAAGAACTGCAACCTTTTTGTTCTTAAAGCTGGGAAGATTGCATCTTGTTTGAATTAAAATTTCTTCTTATGCTGTTAGAAGATAATTGGTTTTTTCTCTTAACTCAAAGCAAAGCTTAGGCATCAGAAGGCAACCAGTGTAAAGTTGCAACATTTAGACTTCTATTTTCCCAGCATATATTTCAGCAGAAATGTAAGTTGTTTGAATAAATACCTTGCACATATTTTTCCTATTCCTTAGAAGTTAACTGTTATTTAAATTTTTAATTTAAAGGCAAATCTACTCTGACAACACGTATTTCTAGACTATTCTTGTGCTTTTAACCACTACGGCTTTATTTGAAATTAAGTTCAGTAGGTAAGGTCTGCCTTAGGCAACAGGTGGCACATTGCATAGTTACTGTTGTACTTGCTCTGAATCCCTCCTACAATCCCCTCTGACCCCTAAAGACTACTGCACAGGAGTCCCTTCTGTAAAATTCCTAAGGTAACAGCAGCTGTAGCTGCTCATATGGCTCCAGAAAAACAAAAAAGAGAGACAGCTATAATAAAATTATATTATGTCATGCTTTGGGAAGTAAGCAGACAAGCATGTTATTTTACACAAAAAAGTGGGTTGGATTAATGCTGGTAATTATCTCTGCCATACAGAAATCAGCCCCAGACAGTTCATGTCATTCCTACTTTTCAGAAAATAGCCTTTTTATTTAAAAGTAAAATAAATATAGTAATAAACATATACTACTGTACCTTGCAATAGTCAACTGTTGCTAGAAACTCATAAGACCCCAGTGACAACTCAGGTCGGTCATAGAAGTCTACTCGCTTTCCAGTATGATCCAAATGCTGGAAGTAGTGAGGTGGCACTGGGAAAGGGAAAATCATTAAGTTCAGTGACATGCCCATGATAAACACTGGGACTGGAGAGCCAATATGACAAGAACTGTTTCAAATAAAACCCCAGGAAAGTTAACTAGCACTCTGGGCTAGCACACAAGTATTACTAAAAAATATTACTGCAATTTAAGAACATCGTTAAAGCAAAAAAACATAAACTTATTCCAGTTTGTCTCATGCACCAGGATGACACACTATATAGTCAATGCTGTATTTTTCTTGAATCACCTTTCTACTCTCATTTTACATTTTGTATCAGAAACATCACTAGAACACACTTTAAGGATTATTCTGAAGGATTCAGTCCAAAGGAAAAATATAACCATCTCATATAAGTAGTAACAAATGACTTAAAATACAGTTTGAGGCAAATTACAGGCTACATTACTGACTCAGATCAGGCTTACTAAAATACTGAGCTCCTCATTGTGCTATATGAATTAGGTTTTTTCTTTCCCTTCTCTTGCTGCACAAGAATAAAGCCTCCAGGCACTGTCGCATGCAGAGGCTGCCCTAATCCTTTTATCAGAATAGACAGGGCACTTCTGACGGCAGATTAAGAAAGTCCAGAGCCCAGTCCTTCTGTGCTGTGCCAGGCATCAGAAAATAAAATGGGCAATAATTAAAACTCAGTTTTTGCCTACAAAAGTCAACTGCAGAAACAAAGCATTTCTCTTGTGCCCCAAGAACTACCATGACAGTGTCATGCAGAACTGCCAGGTGACAATATGTATTCCAGCTGAACCTGTCTTTACAGCTCCAGGGGAGAATAAAATGAGATTACCTATAATGACCATATCCACCACATTTAAATTATTCCAAACATTCAAAGTTTCAAAAGCTCAAAACAAAAAGTAATATCATTACGACTATATATAAGAATCCATCACTCTTCAAGTACACACCTGGTACAAACTAATTGCCTGCTTATTTTTGCAGAGAAAACAAAACTTGTCCTCAAGTTTTAGGTACAACTACATTGTATTCACACAGCATTGCTTTCATCAGCAGTCTCTCAGCATCCCTCCCTTTTCTGCCTTTGCTCAGTTGTTACAGGTACAGCCATTCATACATCTGCTGAGTGAGCAGGGACAGGGAATGTACATAGGCTGAAAATCACCAGACAAAACTGGTTTTTAAAGTTGGCCATTTCTAATCCCCATTTTGGTTAGTAAAAACAGTTGTACAGCATAACTGAGGTGGTAAGAATAGTCCATTAAAAGCCATCAGTGTAATCAAATGAAATACTGAAAACATCGTCATAAGGTTTGTTGTACCTTACATTCCACTGTGCCTTCAAAACAAATCTAGAGATGTCATGCTATGAGCAGCACATTGTGAATTCTGTTTAAAAGGAAGCACGTTTTACATTAATTTAGAAGAGCAACTTACTGGACTGTACTGAACACTCCTACTCAGCTGTAGCAGAGTTATCTGCAATCTCATCTCTAGGCACTGTTTAAACAGGCTTTGTGAGGAAAAAAAATCCTAACTCACGCTTCTGACTAGATCTACATCTCAGTCTGTCAAAGAAAAACATAGATATGAAATACCCTAAGAAAATACAATAGTCTTCCAAACCACCAGGCATTATGTTACTAAACTCTCATATTAAAAACTTGGTACAATACTGCAATGCGTAAGCACCTACTTAATTTGAACATAATTTCAGAATTGAGCAGTGAACATGCCTTATAATGATTTTTATACAAGACTAGACACACACTAAAGCACAGCATTCATTATAAATGATCACAACATGATAAAGATTTATTTGCCTGCATCTTGTTCAAAGACCTTTCCAACAGAGACTACAGACTGATTTCCAGAAGAAATCTTACCCTCAGTGACACAGCTGCAGAAACAACACTGGAACCTCCTTCCACCCTCAATGAATTGCATAAAAGGGCACATGTAAGCTTTGCACCTATTACATCGGACAGGACCGGATTCTCCATGGTCTACCAAGTAAGGAAGGGTCTGTGGAAGCAGGAGAAAAAACATGAAAAGAAAGGTCACATGATGATGAGAAAAAAGTGACCACACATAATGCAGAGCTTAAAACTATCTCCCTGTACACTGCATAGCATTTAACACTTTGGCAACTGTGGAACAGTGTGCAGGGGATGAGAGAAGCCTGAACAAGTATTTCATAAATGCTTTCCAGTTCAAACTCTAGCACAGCAGTTCTTTGTAGGCTAGTCATTAATGGGCTACCCCACTTTGTCAGGAGCCTGTTTGAAGAACATGACTGCAACACACAGCAGAGATGTATCCCAAGTGTACAAAAAAGATTGAAAGAATGACTGTGATAACCTCATGGGAGTGAGCATACAATAAAAAAAAAAAAGTAACACCTCACCTCTTATCTCCTTCCCTTGTAAAAAGAAAGCCTTTTGACAAAACCAGTCATTGCATTGCATATAATCAAGAACACAGAACATCTATCTTAAAAAATTTCGTATGATAAGACTTCATTTTGAATTCCAGCATGAAATACATAATAGCCACAAGTTCTTGTTGTCTTGAGCCCACTGTACAGCAAGTTCTCAAAAACATTATGAAGTAACATCATTTTTGAACTATTACTGCTAATATAATCTTTTGCAATCAATCCAGAATAAGATGCTTGGCAACTTTTCCAGCTTCTCAACATCAGAATGAACTGGAAGCACTTCAGAGTGATTGAGAAAGAACTCACAAAAGTTACAGGTTGCATTCATAGTTCAAAGCACCCTTCATAATTATGAACATAGCTCAAAAGAAAGTTTAACTACTTCTTTTTAAATTTTCTGTCAGTAAAGGTGTCTGGTCTTAAGTCTCTCAGTTCCCCTGAACCTCTGATCATGTTTAACAGACAACATATTCACTGAGCAGGAGTTGAGCAAATGCTCCAGTCACTTTCCTCTTCACGCCACAGGTGTGTCATATCTTTCATTCAACCCCACTAATCATTTATTGGCAGTATAATGGTTTTGCAGCCAGAGCTTCTCATTTCCTATAGCCCAGGCCGACCTCTTCAGAGGAAACAAATTTTGAAGTTTTCTGAATGGCCGGCAATGTTGGTATTGTAGCTCAATACATTCAGCCTTTTTCCTCAGCCTCTCCCCTCTGTGACATGCAAGCAAACTACAAGGGTGCTGTAAACCTGCAGTGCTATGTATAACTTGTTACTAACCACTTACTCCTAGCAGACACAGAGATGCTTCTTTCCAAAGCCTCAGGCCTGGTTTTTTGAACAGTGCATTAACATAGGGCAAAGGTACTGTATTTGGCAACCAGATGCTTAATTTGTACATATTCTAGATTTATCTGAATGCTATAGTTTCATGAGATACTATTTTCATGAGACATTTAGCCTCTCATTACTGATGTGTAAAACTTTAGCTCTATTTACAGTGTTATGGCTCTGAAAAGCCGTCTTCATCTGTTGGAAAGGGCCCTCCACAGGGAGTCTGCCCTCACCATAAAGAACTTCCAAATAGTAGAAGCTGACTGGTCTCCAGAGCAGTTTTCTGATTCTAGCCATGGTTTTTTCTGGATATCACAAGTGTTTGTTCAAAGCCTAAACACACCAGAAGACCGAACAACTAGTTATTTGTAAAGCTTCTCTAAAAACGTGCAGCTCCACAAGTCTCCAAGTTTCTCAGACAAGACCACATTCTCCTACTGTGCTCCTTTTAAACTTCAGCCAACAGCTCAGTTTTATCACTGACCAGCTTTTGAAAATCAAACCATAGTTTAGGAACACTAATGAAATGCAATAGGAAAAAAACATCCTTAAAAGCCCAGAGAAAACTGCTCTCCTTAGCAGATGCTAAACTTAGGTTTAACGGGGCACAAAACACTGCAGATGTATGTATCCAAATTTAATTAGTCTATTTGTCTTTATGATGCTGCTCTAAGCAGGCTAACACTACACAGTAGCCAGAGTATTTAAACTACTTAACAAAATGTCTAACTCTGTAATAGTCTTGAAGCTTTCATGATCTCAGCAACCAAACATGAGTGGGTAAAAGGCTAACCAACCACACATTACACCTAGAAGGAAATAAGTGCTGCAGAGGGAAAGGCAGAAACACAAGTGCAGTTCAGCAGTGCCCCACACTCAGTGTTGTGCTGTCATTCCACACAGTGCTGTGCACGCACACTAGGCAGCTTAACCAGTGCTATTTCAACATTCTCCCCTAATTCCACAACTTGGTATTCTAGAAAAGACTTCACACCTGTGATTAGGAGCCATTTAAATACTTTAGACTAAGAAAGAAACTTAAATTAGATCAAGTGTATGCCTTTGTGACCATCCTAGTATTTTGGTTTAGCCACAGTGCTTGACAGCTACTGCAAAAAAGATGAAATTATCACAGCAATCAAAACATTAAATATTTTAAACACAACATTCTTCTGCTTTACGGATCTCTATCACACATGCGTTGGACAACCAAGGTTTACCTAGTCTTCATTACCTAAACATGCCCTCTCACCACATCTGTTAAATGCTGTCATCTAACAGCACTCTCCTGGCGAGTTCCGAGGACATACAGGGCACACGTAACCCTACACACGGTTCTCACCTCCTCCGGTGGCAGAGCAGCCAGCGGCTTTATGACGGCAGCAAGGGGAACTTGGGACTGTTTGGCCATATCAGAGGTGCAAGGAATATTGTAAGATGTGCATCTTATGTAGCGGGGGCTTGCGTTACCTGGGGAACAAATAAAAAATCCACACAAATTTCAGTACAAGTTTATATTCAAGAGCAGAAACAAAGACATCTTCAGTTGTGTTGTTAAGCCACAGACAGATAGTAAGAGCTTATCTAAACAATCAGTTTCAATTTCTGGAAAACCTGAATTCCAAATAAAATACCTCTTTACGATTAACTACATAAAAGAGAAGTCCTTAACTCAAAACAAACGGACTTGACTCCACATCAACCTATACCTCTAAAAAGGCATTCCTGGTTCACTCTTTTTGCAAATTAAAACATATTGTACATACAAAAGTCTACTCAAGCTTTTCTGGTTTGATTTTGTAATTTTGGCTGAAGAGTAAAACACTTGATCGTAGAATCAGATTCTGCATTTTTTTCTGGAACTTCAAAACTCAAAAAAAATTGTGGGAGATTAAAAGGTGAAATATTGTTTCTATATTTACATTCCACTTAATTTAAAAAAAAACACTTTCCTCATCCCATTCTAATGATATTGATAGTAAATTTCAGTTCTGAAGTGCTGTTCATATTGCTCTCCAGAAAAGACTTCATTTGCTGCTTTCTGATATCTCTGCTAATGCTGGTCTTAGGTATCTGCCTTGGAAAAGTTTTTACCTGCAAATTGATTACTAGCTACCAAACAATCAGGAGAACCTAAATTGAGATCAAATCAACACAGGACCTGAAACTAAGCTTTTGTTGGTAAAACACACATCCCCAGCAACTCAAATCATTTCTCAAACGTTTCCTTTAAAGACACAGACAATTCTGTCACTGACTCTTTTGGGTTTGTGTTTTGTTTCTTTAGGAAAAGAAAAATATTTACCTTGATCCTTGACCAAGAAATTTGTAGTAACAAGAGGTGGGACCTGCCCTCTCACTCCAGTGACAAATGGTTCTGACCCACGGTTACTTCTGTCATCTTCAATCACTTGAATCTATGTTGGAAAACACCATGTTAATACTTGGAGGCTTGGTTTCAAAGTACTGTAAAGTACAAAAACTGTAAGGCAATGAACAGGGGACTGGAGAAAAACATTACTATCTCTAAAAATAAGAAGTCTAAAGAAAGTAAGTTTTGTCAAGCAGTCACCTCTCAGTTTGATTTCAAACAGTACATAATGACTATCAATAAATTACAAGCTGCAAATGGTATTGTTCCCTAAATATTCTTAGTAGCAGCATATTTTATGTTTTAAGGCCTGATCTGAACTCATAAAAGCCAAACTCAGATCAAGAAAGGAATTTTTGGTAGTATTCCCCTGTATGGTTCTAATCAAATTAAAATTAGAATCTTCTGTAATCTTCAAGCTGAAGTCTATAGGTAACCTGGCTTTTTCTTTGTGATGTTCCCACTATTTTCATAGTATGCATTTATTGCATAGTATGCTAACCACTGTAACTCTGACCTAAAGACAGATGCCTGCAAGCTCAGGTGGAAGTCTTCCATTACTTTGTGGTGCTCAAGGGTTTGTGATTTGAATTCTGGGGACGTGAAAAGTGAAATTTCAGTAGACTTTTCAATGAATTAAACTTCAAAGCCTGTAAAAAATCTTACAATTCTTAATATTTCAAATTCTTCATTATTGCAAATATGCTTAAGATAATGGAAATTTATTAAACAGTTTTAATCTACTAAAATATCCACTGACCTTTGCCCAAGAACAGAGAATTTAGTTGTACACAGTTTAAACTGTATTTCCATAGTGATAACTGAATGAAAGAATTAAAGTTAACATTCATTCTTCTGATCTTATTTTGCCACCAAACACATATGCCTTTGCCTGCAGTAAATTCCGAAAAGCAGAAGTTTGCACGGCAGAACTTCTGCCCTCTCACTACGGATTTCAAGCTGCCAGTAGAAAGTCTCCCATAGCTTCAGACAGTGACTACTCTAGGATAAATCTAGTCTCGTTTCAAAAGTCTACAGACTGACTGATGTTGGTGATCTCATCACTGGTACCTGTTACATGATAAACTTTGACTAAATGAGGAAGAAGTGACACAGGGTGACAAAAAGCCAAACGTGCTTTGTTTTTCTTCCCATCCAAAAGGTAGCTGCTTTTTAATTTCTTTATGTAAGATTCTCTAACATAAACATTAAATTTTCAATTTCAAAATTTAATGGTTATGTATGAGCACAGATAATGAGAGAATGTTTATAGCTCCCCACACCTCATACTAAGCGACTAAGAAGATTTTTATCAGGAATTAACATCAAAACAAAACAGTTCATCTGCAATTTTAGAACTTCAAAGCACTGGCCCAATACTGGTGTATCAACAAGAACAGTAATCAAATTCTGATCCAAACTGGTAGAAAACATGGCTACACAGGCTCATGCTGTGTATGAGACACACACTGCAGGCACATTTATAGTGCTGGCTTACACTGAAAGTGCCAGCTGGAATATGATGAAGGCAATATCCTAAAGATCAGACAAAGAAGGGGAGACATTCTTCATGATCTGTTTCTGAAACACTCTGCTTTCTATTGCCTCACCATTTATCACAGATTTTAATAACCTCAGGTGGTGTAATGTTACTCATTTTGATAAGGCAAGCAGAAGACAGCAAGGAAAGGGTAAAGGATT
Source organism: Pseudotriccus pelzelni (assembly GCA_035584735.1). Classification (NCBI taxonomy): domain Eukaryota; kingdom Metazoa; phylum Chordata; class Aves; order Passeriformes; family Tyrannidae; genus Pseudotriccus; species Pseudotriccus pelzelni. Next base: position 15,235,520 of record JAWMRA010000162.1, read on the forward strand.
AATGATGTAGGGTTAGCGAGGTGAAATTCAGGTTTCAGGCATGCACAGATGGTCACCAACACACATACTACAATTGACATATATACAGCACTTACTGGACTAGGAATTGCATCTGGGTCTATTCTGTGCCTGGGTTTCTGCTGGGGTGGCAGCTCATTAAGTTGCTTTTTTTTTAATAAAAAGTAAGAGCGCCACAAAAAAAAAAAAGAAAGAAAGAGAATAATAAACCAAAAAGTAACAGTGTTACTTCTCTCTACCCAAACCTGTAGCACTGGAATTAGATACATTTGGATACTGGTTCATGCAACAGGACATCAGCTTCTGCAGCATACACTGACCCCAAAACCTGTCTTGCCAGGATAGTGGGCCTGGGCTCACCTGCTCATTTTGGTTAGAAACTGGGGATTTATGCCTTAAGAAAGAACATGCGAACATGAAGGCAACTGACACAAGCCATTTGAGATCCATTTAGTGGAAGAGAGGAAAGGCAGACAAGCAATTAAAGACATATTCTAAAAAAAAACCCCAAAAAACAGTCATAAGATTTATGTAAACCTTTATGTAAATGGAGTCTAAATAGATAACCTTTTTTGAGTGGAAGTAACTTCTGAAAAACATCAGATATAAGATGTAACTCAAAACTAAATAATTTTCACAGTTTGAAGTACAGAACAGCACCAGCAGCAGAGGAAGGAACAGCACAGTAGACTAGTGGCAATAATACTGCAAGGCTTAATATTACTCATCACTGCTAAGCTTTACATATAACTGCTCATCCTTTCTCAGAATCTCCATTCTGAAAGATAATCCCAATTTGAGAAGCTGTCCATAATTCAGTGATATAGCATCATGACTTTATGACTCAAAAAAACCACAAACCAGCTTTTTGTCAGATTATAGGAAAAGCACTACAATCACCTCCTACTAACCATATTTTAAACGTGGATCATACAGTTCACAGACTGTCACCATAAAACCTGAAATTAGTTCACCTTGGAAAGTCATAATGCAAGAATCCAGATATGGAGAAACAAGCTTAATCAAAGCCCTCAAGGATTTTCAGAAGGTAACACAGTACAGAAAAAGACCTGAGGAATTAGAGCAGTGATTACCATATGCAATGCCTCTCTTTAGTCACCAAAAAAAATACTGGCTGTGGGCTTGTTCATAAAAAAAAAGGTGGATATAAGAGAGAAAAGTAAGCAGGAAAACAGACTGATGTTCCTCAGAACGAGAAACCTGTTTTCAGCTTTGGTTTTTGTCAGTTCTGTTTTAAGCAAACATACTATGGAAGAGGTGACACTGGTAAGAACAGGTAAGCTTACAGGGCTAGGAATGGAATCTGGATCCAAGCGTTTTGGTGGAGGTGGTGGCCCAGGCGGACTTCCATAATTTGGTGTTCCTGGATAGGCTCCTCCATAGTTTGGTTGGGGCCCCCTCACCTGCCCAAAGGAACCTTAACAAGAAAGTAACATCAGAATCAAAGAGTGGCTGAATGCTAGGTGTTTCCTCGTTAAGCACTTCCCATTTTTCCTGCCGTTATAAAAAAAACCCTCAAGACAAATAAAGTTATGTGCTTTTCAGTTAATTAGGATTAAACATATTTATCAGTGTTTCGACTTAGACCCATACATTTCTACCAACAATCCAACAAACTCATGGATACATTTCTCAAAACCAGACTTAAAGAAACACACCTTTTAGTCTGAACTCTATTAACTCTATCCCAGCAGAAACCAGCACACCAACGTAACTATCTTTAGAGTAATATGATTACATATACACATAACTGCCAAATAAGCTAGTGGACAACCTCTAATTCTTCAAATTAAAGACATGTAAGGAGTTGTCTTGGGCAGTTTTGGCTTGTCTGAGGTTACAGTAATAGGTTAATGTGTGATTGTCTCTTTTTTTTTTTGTAACTACTTGAATTCATTTCATATTATTTTAGATGATTCCAGTCACTTACAGAATACCAGCATGATTTAACACGAGTATTTTTGCATTTTATAGGAATTTGGACAGATACATTTAAGTAATTTACCTGGCCAATTGTGCAAAACTGCACGGGGGATGGGATTCTCAATCCTAACATTTGCACAGGATTACTTTATCTACCTATCTGTAGGTGTTATTGATTAAAAACTAGCTAAAACTGTAGATAACTCAGAAAGCTTATCTGGTCTTACTTCTAAGCACACTCAAGGTGTGCAAGCTGCTACAAGGAGCAAAATATGGTTATGTGAATTAAAGGAGAAAACATAGCGCCTGCTTTTTCAGTGTTCAACAACTCCTCTCATACACATTGTATATGCACAGCAATACCAATTTAAAGAATAAAAAATAAGGCTTTTCAGTATTTAGATGTCTATTTTTGAACAGATGAGATTACAGACACAAATTCAAGTCCATAATAAAATTTTGATAAATTCTGGTATTATTATGGCACTAATTACTAAGCAGGTTTTGATCAAGTAAGCTGGGATTTCTTTACTTACATTAATCTGATTAACATCTGTATGATAAGATACCTTTTAATGACACATGCTTTTCTTTATCTTAGACATGAGCACAGGGAAACGAGAGAAGTGCTGAAGTGCAGCCAAGAGCCCACAAGTAACAAACCCAAAATTTAATTCTCAGTTTGCAGCATACAGAGAACACGTAACTTAAAATTCCTACACTAGGAAGACTCACCATTCTGCTGCATTTGGTATCCTGGCTGAGGAGGATGAGTGGGAGGAGGCGGTCCTTGCAGGCCACTCATGGGAGGCCCCGGGTGCAGCCCTGACATAGCTGATGGAGGTGGTGGTGAGGACACATGGTTGGGCTGGGATGACGGCGGTCCAGCAAGCGTTTGCCCAGGCAGTGGTGGGCCTGGCATGGCAGGTGGCCTCGGGGCACCTGTGGTGGCAGGGTAAGAGGAAGGTCCAACCCCTGTAGAAGGGGGAGGTGGGGCAAAACCAGGGACTTGAGTAGGTAGGCGCTGAGTTGATACTGTCTGACCAGGAAATGGAGGCTGTGCCAAAGGAAGACCCTGAGACACACTGGTAGGAGGGGGTCCTTGGCTTGCAGAGTAAGGTGTGTAGAGACCAGATCCTGTTGCACTAAAGCTTCCTGAGACTGGGGGAACCGATGTTGGGGGACCTGGTAAAAATAAAAGAAGATATAATACCATTTTCTCCTATCCTCCAGACAATTAAGATGCAAGCAAGACCCATTTGCTCTAGATTGCCTAAATAGGTCTACCACTTTCTCATCCTCAGATCGATTTTCCAGTACTAGCAGAGACAAACCTTTAGTGATCATTCTCCTAGATTGATCTGAGAGCTGAAACTCCTTCAAGGGATCTGAAACTTGGCAATTCTTTCACTGTTCTTTCTGTCAAAGTCTGAGCTGCTTATTTTACATAATCAGAATACATGTCAAAATTCAGGGCCAGAAAAAAGGGGCAAAGCCAGGAATACGCAAAACAAGAACTACCACAAGTTTATCTATGAATTTCTTGGACTAAAATAAGTTTCTGTCTCTAACTCCTCATTCAGCTGGAGCCTGCAGATCGAGAATGGTTTTGAACTTTGTGGTTTCAATAGCATGAAACTATCACCATCTGTATTTACCACTGGACTATTTCTGAGGATAATTTTTGACAAACGCGCATTGCCAAAAGGCTGAAGAAATCTGCATCTCCCTATCTATTCCTAATTTTCCTATAAAATCTGCCTTACAATAGAAGATGCTTGTTAAAAAGTACTTAACAAAAGAATTTTAAATACGTGTAGTCAATCCACCTTTCACATACTAAAGACAAAACTCTAGTCTTTAAATAAAAAGAAAGTATTGTAATCTATAGCAATGATATTATGGACCTAATACAATAGAACCATATATCTAAATATTGTTAATTCAGTTTATACTGTTTAAGTGAGTTTCTTCTTGACTTCCAGCAGAACCCTTCACAGAGTCATTCAGAGTAATTTCAGTCCTTTGTGATTTATGGGGCCCTTTCTCTGTTTTTTTGTTTGTTTTGACTGGGCTGCTGCACAGCAATAGCAAGGCACGTAGACTCTCCAACAGTTTACTTAGGGATAGCTGTTACTCTCCTTCGTTATTCACATCCAGCAGTGCTTCCTGCACTGTCCCCTACAACGGTCTCAAGTTCAGTTTTCCCCTATTATGACATTATTAGTTAGGAAAACTACTGTTTACTATGGCAGATATCAACACCCAGACAATTCCCATAACCATATGGCAATGAATCATTGACAAGAAAAAATCCTTTACGAAATTACCAGCAAAAGCGAAAATCAATAGCACATTTCTGTAGCCAGGAAACCTTACCATATCCCAGTCCAGCTGGGGGAGGAGCAGAGGCTGTAGCACTGCCAATTGTCATCCCTGCCATGTGATTGCTGAGCTGCTGCACGCTGGCTGGGGGGGGCCCATATTGCTGGAACGCAGACGTCTGGCTGACAGGCGTGGGTGCTGAGCCTGGCAGGAACGCCTGGGAAGCAGGTGGCCTGGGAAGGAAGATGATAAACTTAACTCATTCCTCATTACACAAGACGTTACCCTTCTCTGCGTCTTAAAATTGTTCTACCACATAAACACTCGCTGGGTCTCAACTATATACATGAAGCACTGTAACTCAGTTTTGGAAAAATAATTACATATCCTGCAAGATGGGAATCCCTTTCATCAAAAAAAATCTATTAGCTCATAAAATATAAATTCTACATTTTTGTTAATTCCATTTTATTTACCACAACAAATCAAAAATGCTGCAATGGAGTCTACAGGGTGAGCAACAGTAAGGCCTGCACAGCTATGTAAAAAATGCTCTGCTGCTCAAAAGATTTGGGCTCTGCAGGACTGTTGCCACTTCCACCACTGAGGTAATGGCAGTGTCTTTCTGGAGAAGATACTGAAAAGCTTTAGTTGAAGATAACTCAGGGATCCGTAATGGACAGAAGAGGACTCAGGACAGAGTCAATACTGAGAAATGAGTCAGCAGTGACAGCAATATGCTCTAGAGATCAATTCACACTGATAAGAAATCAAACACTATGGCTGTGTGCATGCAATTGTTTTAAGACAAGACAGATTATAGGAATCAGATTTTTTTTTTTTAAGGCAAAATGACTACCACAAAAAGTCTTTGGAGGACAAGAGGCTTTGATCAGTCACTGACATCTGCTTATAACCCTCCAGAAGTTTTTAATCTCCAGAGATACTTGTTTTCTAACACATAATCTTGTTTCAAATCAGTAACAAGGCAATGAAGAAAGTTCATATCCATTACAGAAAAAAACCAAGGTATTTAGTTTGTTCTAGATCTAGGTCTAGGTCTAGACCTAACACAGATCAACTAGGGCAGGATTTTGTTACAGTTTGCTCTTCTTGTACGTACCTCTGCATCGGGGCTGCTGAGGCTGGAATCCCATTCTGCACATCTCCATGTTCAAACTGACTGTATGCCAGGTGGCCAGAAGGATGAGATGCTCCAGAGGCTGGAGGGGGAGCTCCAGATGTTGGCGGGGCTCTTAATGAACCTACAGACATAAGGGAAAAAAAAAATCAAACTATCACAAACTACAGAAACAAGGGCTTGAACCAACTACCATGAAAATCCAAGTGCAGAATTGTTGCATCAATAATCCACGAGCAACAAGTAATTTATACAGCTATATTAGAAGTAGCAAAAATGAAAGCACAAATATTTTTAGGCAATGTCACTAGTCACCATCTCCACAGATCAAGCAGAAAATACGTGCTGTGGAGGGTCTTCAAAAGAGAACTTCACCTTTTATAAAGAAAAAAAGCATCTTGTCAGTAAGTTACTGAATTCTTCCTCCTCCAAGTCCAATTATTTTTATCCAGATCAAGAAAAGTATTCACATGGAACCTAATGTTCATTACAGGTTAGTTTTCCCTACTTGTAAGGTAAGCAGGTTATGCAAGTAGATTCAGTTTTCAAAAATTACATTTGACTAATTGCATTTATAAATAAAATAATGGGAGCCATCACAGATTGTTCTTTTCAGCCTCTCAAGGTTGAAGGCTAACACAAATACTTTCCCATCTTTCAGAGTGAGCTGCTTCAGTCACAGCCCAAACATATTTGGCTCAGAAATCAGTCTTTCCACAGATGGCACAATGTTGGATACAATACCAGCAGACCAACTGCAGTTCCTACTTCCAAGAAAGAGAATATAAACTTCTATTTTAATAATACTGTGTTAACAATGTTGATAATTAGAACAACTGTATGATCGTGCCTGCTAACCACAAAGGAACCTATTTCATACACGGGGTATCATTAAGTACAGATGACTAAACAAACTGCCCCGTGAGACCAGGGCTGCACACACTCACTGTCGTGTCACTGACAGTGACCGGCATGGCAAGGTTAAAAGGGACTCAGAAGCCTCCTTATGAGGAACCATTACAAAACAGGAAATAGGGGGAGCCATTTCTCAATTATATGGCATAATTTATACCCCAAAGCATGAGGTTGCAACTCCTGTATTTTCCTCTTATCTTGCTACATGCAATTCTTAGCAAGCTTGGAGATCTAAAGTCAAGGAAGGAATTAACTAGGCATTGCATGAATAACCTATAATTTCTTGGATTCTTCTCTTTATTACTATACCTTCTCCCATCCTTCATTTTGAGACTTAGGATTTAATTACTCCTAGAGACACTTATTAGTTTTATGTACCTTCCTCTCATTAAATCTTGTATTTTCTAAACTACTATTACAGCACCTTTGTCTCACTGTTTCTCTGGCTAAGCATTTCCTGATCTCTAACTTTTGTATGTTATTTCTGAATGTCTTTTGTGATACCTTTTCAGTTTATCTGATATATTACCATCTATTTTGCAATTTTTTTCCTTTGATAGCACATGTAAACTATTTGGCCTTATTAGCTCTTGTCTTTGAAGGCATAGTTAATCCAATTTCTGGAGGGATCCTACACTTTTTCTTAAATACAAATTAATTTAAATTTTTCTCCCTCAAACTTAGCAGGCATACCATTTGACAAATATGTGCTTGCTTCAGAAAAGCTTTGAAGTATTCATTTTTTAGATCTCATCACAAATACACTTCTGTAACCATTACCACAGACTGCTCACACAGACACTGGAAAAAAAAAAATCACTTGAACAGGTATAGGTATCTAATGGTTTAGTAGCCTAAGATTCATTATTCTTGAGGACTACTCAAGTTCCCTTTCCTACATCTTTGAGATGTTGCTCTTTGTCATCACAGATCTCAAAATGGAGGTTACAGCAAAATGGGAAATTCCTGTGATTTTCCTCAAAGCCCCAAGACTATCTGGTCTTCAGTTCCAACATCCTAATCTTCTCAACAAATCAATATCGCTAGAAATAGCTCTTCCAAAATACCACTAGTTGGAAAGAAGGAAAAATACAATATGATTTCTTGCAGCATTTCTAATTCTTACTTCTTGATTGCTAGTTTTGAAAAAACATTTCCTTATTTAAGTCACAGCTTTGTGAATCGTAATTATTCCTAATTTATATTTGGTTTCTAAGTATAGCCAAGAGAGCTAAAAATTTGTTTCTTCCCTTAAATGAAAGCAGAAGCTACAAAAATCTTATGACTTCCAATAACACTTTTTGCAATGTTATCATTTCAAACCTCACTTTCCCTCTCAAGTGGGAAACTGCATTCTTTTAAACCAAGGATTTTACCTGACAGAACCTGAATGGGCCAATTCAGCTTTTGAAATCAGACTTGAAAAAACATTAGTCATAAGTCAGATTTTATCTATGAATCTGCATGCATAAGGGATTTCTACTAGGATTATTTCTTCATATCCTATTTATGCTTCTGGAATGCTGCCTACAAATAGATTGGGAAGTGTCCCACCCACCTCTGCCTGAATAATCAGGTACTCACACCTCTAAGATAAGTATCCATATTAAATGGGAACTTGGCAGAAGAAGTGACAGCACAAACACTCCCACAGAAAGGACACCATTTACCTATGAAATTAGGTGCAAGAGAAGAAGTGTCAGAGTTGAGAGATACAGGAGAGCCCTTCGAAGGGAACCCCAAGGAAGGAAAGTAACCTGGAAAGACAGAATACACCAGTAAATCAAGCCTGAGAGAAAGCACCAAGAGACAGTGTTTCCAATACTAAGGATAGTCTACATTGCAGAAAATATCATATACCCAAAATTCATGTCATTTACTACATTGTTCCTTAAGCTACACTCCCTCTGTTCTACCATGAATAGCATATTACCTACATAGTTCCTGTCTGTACACTAATACAAGTGTTAACAGTTTCATAAACAAAGTAAAACGATCCAGCCGCAGCCTAATTGTTCCTGGTATTCAGATAATTGTCTTTGCACTTTTAGCCGTGTGACCTCATCAGAAGGAAACCAATAAACAGACTGACTGAAAGACTGGGGCAAAATTGTCCTGGTCCTTTCAACGCTCTCACAGCAAGAAGCAGCTATTTTCAGACAGCACCACAGCACTCCACTTCTGGTCCTAAGAAAGACGACCATCACTGCCATGGCATTCCTGTGACCCCATTTAGTTAAGAGCTAGGGACTGTCACATAAATCAGATGCGAAAGACTACCTGAGGATGGCATCTGTTCCCATCACTTTTCCACTCAGTCGTCCAAGCAATTTTATTGTTATTTTCAAAATATATCCCTAAGACAACTAATTTGAGATCACAGAATAACATCGGCAGTTTTCCTTTTACATTCCTTCTTTCTAAAGACAGGAATCCTGGGCAGCAACAGGTCCAAAATGCACAGCTTGACAAATGAGATTTCCCCAATACAGTCTGCTAACTCCAAGAAGGGTGGCCTCAGAAGAAAAGATGGAAGAAAAATCTCCACAAACTGTGGTTGACCTTTGCTTGATATATCAATAAAGTACATAAGGCACTACTTGAGTAGTGCAATACAGTTTGGTTGTCCAAGTGAGACCACCTTGTTGCCCTCATTGTCACACCATCTTCAATCATTATTGGCACAAACAAAGCCTCCATTTTTAATCTGCACAAGTTTATGTGGATGTTACCAAGGTATCTAGTTATGTCCTTACTGCGCTGTCATGAACCGCATTTTTCCTGTTCCAAAATTTAAAAAGGCAAACCAGAAATAATCCAAAAGAAAAAAGTTAATTCCTTTAAAAATAAATGCGTTCCAGGCTTGTAAAGTCTAAAAATTCTTGAAGTATCTGATGGAAGATGCTCCTCAGTTTCTTTTCATAAACACCCCAGACATTCTTCACATTGCTAACAGCCAAAACCTGTTTTTTTTCAATAGCTGCACTGATGAAACTTTTCCAAATCTGTAGTAATTTTGGTTCTTCTTGAATCCTCTTCTCTCCCTCACTAAAGCAAGTCTGATTTCTCCCCATTCCTCCCACTGGACAGGAAACACTAGTTAGTCAATGGCTACAGTGAGCACCCAAACAATGCTCAAGAGCTCTGCCTCTGCCTTCCCAGGATGCAGGGTTTCTTTCCCCTGCTCAGAGCTGATTTTCACTACTTTTATAGGAATTTAAACCCTTTGTGAAATTAGTTCAAAACTCTCAGATTAAAAGTGCTGTTGGAAGAGATTTATTGAGACCATGGGAGGAAGAGGATTAAGGAAAGAAAAGGAAGATGGAACAACTGAATAATTCATCCCTTACCACACCACACTTAACTCCTCTACTTCACTACTCTACTCTAGACTAAAGTCCCACAGTGTAATTATTCAGCACCCAAATTTCAGTCTCCCACTTCCATTAGTTTCAAGAGAACTACAGGCACTTCAATTGTTCTATTCTTCTCATTGAGTCTGGTTTAAAATTCAGTAAGCTGCAAAAGATTCAAGATGTACTTGTAGGAGGGAATGATATGGAGACCATTAGCATGATCAGCATAGTCCTAATTAACTTAGAATACCCATCTGAAACCCAAACAAACATTTTTAAGTTCATTTTGTACTTATTTTAGCAAAACTGAATTAATTCCCATGATTTGAAAAGGTAGACATACTTCTATTCAAAGTAACAGTAATTTCTCCTCTACATTTCAGATGTTAGAGTCACTATTAATTTCCCAAAGCATTTCAGGTACTTGAAAACAAAACCTCACAAATTTCTTTAATAATTTTAAGTCAGCGTTTCTTCTGAAAACAGGAGAACAGAAGTTGAACTACTTTCTTTCTTTCTAACAAACAAAAATAACAAGGGATATGATCCTGCAGAATCAGTGAAATTCTGGAACACATAAGCTTGCCACACGTCTGCAAACTGTCTGTTGAGTTTAAAGGCATTATGGAAAATAGTTCCAAATATGCTTTCTGCCTAGAGTTGTATGTCTTGATCTTTCAGGATGGAGTCCATATCTTTCTAGGTAATAATGGAAGGCACTCTCAATTATAAATCTGTTGCAGCCCCTAACTGCTCATAACCCCATCAGAAAGACTGCTAAAGTCAAGTGCTTCAGTACCACGGGCGCACGGACATACAGAGAAAAGCAGGCTGTTTCTCAAATTACTGATTTTATGAGTGATTAAAACAAGAGTAAGCCTTACTAAACTGGACAATAACCTCAGAATACAGGAGAACATTATTTTTAACATCATGTAAGCAACATACAGAAAAAAAAAAGACTTAAAATAGGAAGTATACAGAAAAAAAAGTCATGCACACCACAATTCATAGGTTATCAACCTTAAAGTATTGACTGAGAAGTACCTTGTGGAGGGACAGGCTGTTGATATCCTGGCATCGGACCATTATAAGTTCCATATTGCAACTGAGGAACCCCTGGCAATGACTGTCCTCCGTAGGCAGGCTGCTGGTATCCCTGATATCCAGGCTGAGGTTGCCCATAAGGAGGCCCCGTGTGAGCTTGCTGGTTTACACTCATTGTATTCACATCCCCAAACTAATCTCACCTGCAAAAAGGGGGGGAAAAATGGCTTTTAGCAGACATAAAACCAAACTGGCTGACTTCCCTACTGTTTTCACATAAATGAGAGCTCCTAAGATACTTGGGAAGGTAAAACATTAATGGTAATTTACTCTTGCACAGCAATTTTTTCAAGTGAGATACATGCTTTACAAGAGCTAGTTAAAAAAAACATGTTTTCAGAAACTGTGTTTTCTAATTGACTTATTCAGTGCTTCATCCTGGTTAGACTTGTGATCATCATTTTAGATAAAAGTACCACCATCTGCTAGTCCAGAGCAGATTACTATCAAGCTTCCTGAGAAACCTTATGAACTACTGCCACCTCACACAGTATCCGACCAACAGGAAACAGATTTCATGACACAGATGAGTGATTCCTTAACAACACTGAACAAGTTCAGCTTTCACCTCTGTGTTGGTTTACATGATCACATTTCCTTGCTACAAGCAACACATACTTCATCATCCACAAAGGCAGCTCCTGTAAGTGTTTGATAGAATCTAGAACAGGACAAACACAGGGGGCTTTAGCCTTTTCTTTTTAACAACAGATGATTAAAAGTCCTTGTTATGTACATTAATTTCAGAAAACAAAGATATTCCACAGTCAGAATGTTCACCTAAGAAATGGAAAATCACCACAAGCAAACATGGCACTAAAGAAGTTACACAGAAGTGTAAGACCTGAAACAGAGCGTCAGAGACAGGAGAGACATTTCTTAGCAAACTTATGCAAGAAATCTTGCTGAACAGATTCCCAATTCCCCTAACTAACTGTATAAAGAGACTGACTAGTTTTTATAAAGAGAAAATGTCATTGTAAGACCCCCAAACCAAGCAGGCAATTCTTATAATACCAGGGTATCAAGCAGGCAGATAAGCCACAGTGCCCTCCAGTTGTGGAGAATCAAGGAGATGACTTCATGGCCAGGAGATTCCTTCATCCTGTGTTTCTCATAGGAATATTTTGCATTCCCTGTACTCCTTTGGACATCCCATATGTCACTGTTATCCTATTGAGCTGAGACTATCTACACTAACACTGTATTTACTAAAAAACTTCAGTTTATATAGAAGTGCAAAGTAAAGTTAAAGAAAAAAACTAATCTTGCTCTCCTACTTTTCTCCAAACCCTATAATGAACTTGTGTGTTAAAGATACACAGTAAATCTTAACACAGAGGAGATACACCTGCAACAGCCACCCTACAAGGAATCTGCAGTTTAACTCAAGCAGTTAACAAATACCCAAGCTGGTCTGCCTACAAACTGATTAGCCTATGCCAAATAATGCTAAAGCTGGTTCTCTACCAAAAATATGATGCCAAAGAATTATTTCAGCAACTGACACCACGGTTGTACAGCAAATGCAGTGAAAGAACTATAGCTCTGTAAGAATAACCTGCATGAAGAAATTATATCAGATCCAAAAATATAATAAAGGCAAAATACCTATATCACAACAGAGCAATCTAATTATTTACAGAAGAAAAGGTAGCACAATACATAAAAACTACATTTAACCTCCTATAGTTAGTAAATATGACAAATGCCAATACTAACACTGCTAATACTTACTCTGAAACTAGTCATTAAACTTTCATGAAAGGAAATAAATGAAGTTTTACATTTTTGTTCTTCAAGCTGTATAAAGGTCAAGATATGGCTTTTGTTTAGAAAAAGAACTCATCTAAATATTTAAAGGTTACTCTTGAAAGTAACATTTGCAACAGCTTTCAGCAGTGTGTCAGAATTTTTGATCAGCCTGCAGTGGTTTTAAACATGACTCTTCTCCTGCTGTCATGTTTACCATGTGTAATCTCCAAAAATTCTGGTTTCCCATACCACCCTTGACTTAGTTCTGTAAAACATTCTAACCTGACTGGGGCTAGGAAATCTGGACTTTGGGACCTACTCCCTTCCCAAGCTCCCTGGAAGGTTTACCTCTTCCTCCCCAGTATTGCAACCAGTGTCACCACACTGCAATCACAGACCTGATCTCGGCTACCTCCTGTCCAGTACAAACAGAAAAGCAGCAGAATGTCTCCTGCAAAGGTGGGGGTACGGGGAAGAAAAAATGCGTAGAGACGCCTGCTTTACCCATGCATCTTGGAACACCTGGGCAGGGTTTTCTGGCAAGGAAGGAGGGCTGCTTTCTCTTCTTCTGCCCCTGCTTATTCGATTGTTTATGAGGAACCTGGCTTTTAGTCATTGCTCCTGCAAACAGATCCTTCCTCTAGGAGGATCTGCAGATATAGTACCAGCATCTCACAAGATTAAGACACTCTTCACAAGTTACACTTATAGAAATCCCTGAACAGGGGAACAAGGAATGTTTGAACAAGGAACTACTACAGAGCAGAAGATCAATCTTTCATGCTTTTTTTTCTTTAAGGCATGATGGGACAAGAACTCACATATGTCCCTTGCAAACCACTTCTGACTTAACTGCTTTGAGTGTATACTCAGTAAGTGATCTTACCTGATAATCTTTTGCTATTTCCTTTTTAGCCTTCCCTCCCCTCCCTCACGTGAATATCAGTATTTCCTGCCTGAGCAGGTAATGTCTGTCAGCTTGTTGCTCTCTCCATAATAATACAAAAACAAGAGGTAAGCTGATTTAATGCACAACTTACAGAGAACAAGAGTTTTGAGATAATCTCTGACACTTTTATGGAAGAAATAGCTATGCAAAGGAGATGGTTCTAACTCAGTTTCCCAACTGAAAGCTTGGTCTGATATACCTCAGACCTTTGGCTATCCCATGTGCCAGCCAGCATAGGCTAATCTCCACCACAGCACAAGTTGATGCTTGCTCTGCACTGGCAGAGGGTCAACGAGGGAGTTGCTGAAGCTGAGGACAAGGCTGCATCATAACTTCGGTTGTCGGACTTGCCCTAAACATAAGGCCAGTGGCATGCTTGCTCATCACTGATGTGAAATACCACAAGGGCAGGGCCAAGAGTATCTGCCTCTGAGAAGGTGGAAGACAGTTGTCACTGAATGAGTCCATTTTCCTTCTTCTCCAGTACAAGTTACTTGTATCAAACATTCATTTTGCTTCCACTCAAAAACCATATATCTGAAAATTAGAACTTAGTCACTTGAAGAGATACGGAGAAAGAGCATAAAATTCTCCCTTTCTTATGACATGAAGGGTGGGAAGGATGTGAAGAATCACAGAAATAAGACATATACCAGACAAGGAGAAATGAAGAAAACAGGCCATTTCACTGGGTAAAAATACTGAGGATATTCCTTTGCATGTAGTGACATATTACCAAAACTAAGCCAAACATAATACTAACACATGATGTTGATCATCATATTACTACTCAGCAGCTACAATATACAAAGCTCAAATAAGCAGGATTGACACTACAGGAAAAATGCTATGACAACAAGTGGTCATTACCATGAACAACTTTCCTGCAAAGCACAAAGCAGTCACTCTGTGCCACTTTCTATTCCTCTGTATAAAGGCAGTTGACTGTGGAAGTTTTAGTCAAAACAGTTATATAGCTATTTTACCAGAAAGCTGTTATACAAGAGACAACCAGTGCTGATCAGCCACAAAGTGATGGGAGGAAAATACACAGGAATACTGGAAGGGAGGTGGAATATTTTAATTTTTATAATAGCTTCCAGATTCCTTAGTATCCAAACAAATCAGACCACAGTGCAGTTTTTATGGCCTGCTTTAAAAAACCCTAGTGATTCATAGGAGCTTGTTTCAATAAGCAACTCTCCCAAATGAGTGAAAACTGCATATTCATCATTTATTATGGTCTGTATTCACCGTTAACTTCCTTTTGAGACTAAAAAGTTTGACCTCATCAGTTTTGTTCACTTCTAGAGGAAAGGCATACAACAAAATTACTTTACTTCAGAAAGACATTAATGCCTTTTCTATTGGTCCTGAGAAAGAAAAGGCCTGTTTGCTTCACCTTCCAAGGAGACTGATACTTCAGAAAACAAACAACACCCCCCAAACAAACAACAACAACAAAAACTCAGGCACACCCCCCCAAGACAACAGCATGGCCTCCTATTATTATGCTGAAACTCAAGGAAATATGTCTACTTAATTTCTAAACACAGAAATCAAACCTTTCCCTTCTGCGAAAAGGGACAGAAGGGGACATCAGAGACCAATTCAGAACATTGTCCACAGTGCTTTTAATGCTTCCATGTTGCAACTTTCTGGAAGAAGTAGAAAAATCTTGCTATTCTTATAAAGGCTTAGACTCTGGTACTAAGAACAGTCTTCGAAAAGGCAGATGTCCTTGCTTTTGTTTCACTGACAGTGTGACTACCAGGTCTTCTACAGGCACTCATGGAACACTTAGTTCTTTTGAGATATAAAAAACTCCTGTTTCGCTTATCTATAGAAAATCCTGGAAGAGAAGCTCACATCCTGGAAATCACAGCCTGGTAAGTAATCTGGAAGCACATGGGCCATTTTAACAAATGCCTCCCTTACATTTGTCCAAATCAATCCAAATGGCAATCCTGGAACCGACTCCAATTTGGTTGTAAGATGTGGTACTCTGTCTTTCCGCCTGGGCAGATTCTCAGCTTGTCAAATCACAGGTAATATTTTCTTCATCTATGCACATATTCTCAAAATGCACCTATGCATTTTGTGTTACCGCCAGAAACATTTAACAGTCCATGAAAGGTATAAGACACACAGTTTTCAAAATCAGTCTAAGGTTTGATCACTTCTATGTTCATCTAAAGAAGGGTCATATTAAACCTAGTTTTGTTAGGCCAATTCATCACCTTAGGCAAGGTACAATACAACATACAGGTTACCAGAGTGAAAGTGGTTAAATATGGAATACAAAAAAAACCAGCTTGACCTAACCTTAAAACTATCACTATTTTCAACCCTTGCCATCACCATCATATTTTTACTTCAATAACATTTTATATTCTTTGTTGACTGAAGTCTCCTGGTGGGACTGATTCACATCTCTATTGCTGTAATAAAGCTCTAGGAAAAGATGTGAAAAACGCTCAGTTATGAGCATTGCTTCCGAAGAGCAACCCTGAGGAGGCAAAAGTCACTGAAAATTCCACACCAACAAAATGACAATAAAAAATGTCACCCTTTCTTAGCTACCTCCACATGCATGTTATGTGTGAAGTCATCTGACTCAATTCTGTGAACTTTGCACAAGTATAATCGATTAGAAAGTTACATGAGCAGTTTCAAGTTTAAAGAAGAGGCCAGAAGAGGACTATATAGAATAAGACTTCAAAGCATTTCATAACACTAAACAAGGTTTCTTAACGTACATTGTAACAATGACCATCTTTCATCCAAAATTTCTGTGCTCTGACTTCCTCCACATAAGTATGCTTTACACAACTTCCATCACTGGCAAGAAACAAAAAAAGGCCAGAATTAGCTTTTCCTAATACATACTGCCCCGTTTACACTGTCTTTTAGGGCTTTCCATGTTAATAATGACTCTTGCTGAATATGTAAAAACAAGCTCTATCTTCACAATTTAACCCCAACACAGCTTTTCAAGCCTATAGAACAAGAAACATCCACCTTCTCTCTTCTGTGGAGACTTTGTTGTTCATCACTGCTAGTCACCCTTTGTACCTTGCCCTTCCTTAGCCAACCATCGATTCTTCCTTGGATTTTTGACCCCTCTTTTGATAATAAGTGTTACAGGAAGATAATATAGTCCTACAGTAGCAGGAAAAAACATTCCAAGAGGTACAAGCCCCAAACAACTCATTAAAGAAATTATTCTTTAGGTGTCCACTACTATAACTCAGCTTTCATCCATGAAATTAGAACCTGGAGTGAATGTCACAGCATATTAAGAAGCAATTATATATTCTTTATACCAAGGCCCACTTTACAGTGAGTGGTATAGCTTCAAGCAGAAAGGAGCAGTTCCCGAAGCAAGAACCTGTTCCACATAAAAATGGATAGAAATGCTTATGCTTCCACAGTGTACATATGTGACTGAAAATAAGTCTCCTCTAAAGAGGAAGGCTCTGAAGTTTAAGGCTACATATATTTCTATCCACTCCATAACTGGAACACCTACTTTAAGAGAAATTCAGGGGAAGGAAAAAAAAGTTAAAGCCAAAGTTCCCTAAACTTACTCAGGACAACTTCATATTAATAATCAGTAAAGACTTTAGTACAAAATCAGCAGTAACTTCCCATTCCAGTGGTGTGGTTTTATACAGCTTGTAAACAACAACAATAATAAAAAATAAACTGCCTGTTATGTCTCAGATGGTAATTTCTGTCCAGCAATTCCCCCAATACTTGGTAAAATTGACCACAGACACCTGTAACAGAAAAGATTTGGAAATATTGTTATAGAATTATCATATTAATGGCTACAAATCGTTGAGTACTAAACTGAAAAAATCTATACATTTATATGGCAGTACAAATATTAACTCCTGTGGATAACTTCTGACTTAGGTGTAAGCAACTCACTTATGTTTCATCAACCACTTCCATCAGCCAGTAAACAGAATTTCAGTTACAGCCGATTTTGGATGGTTTTGCAAAGTCTCTCTGACAAAGATCTCAGAGCTAAGACATCACACACGCATACTGAAAAATACTCAAGCACATTCCGAATCCAAAAAAAGTAAATTAAGCTTCACTGTACTCCATATAAAGCATTGTCCAGAAAGAATGAAAGTGAACTCCAACAACAGAAAACAAACACCTTTAAAGCAACATCTACACAGAAAGCAAGAGTCCCATCTTGCACAACCACCTTTTCAAGGCTACACTCGTATTTGGATCATGCCATCTCCTCTCCTTTCCTCCTTCCTCAGACCACCAACGAAGTTTCACAACCAAATCGAACTAATCTCAGCCGCCGGCTCTCCGCACGGGACGACCATCCTTTACCAAACTCGAATGAATGGAAGACTGAAGAGCAGAGCGCAAACACTAGGGGAAGGCTCCGCGGATTACAGGAGATTAGGAAGGCTGCAGAGGGGTATCCGCCTCCAGGCGCACCGGGGCCGAAAAGCAGCGCTCGGTTCTCCGGGCGGGAGCGCCGGGAGCCGCCGCACCACACCCGGACGCCGAGGGCCCCTCGGGGCAGCCCGAGCACCAGCAGCGCAGGCCCCGCCGAGAGCCGCCGGGCCCCGCAGGCCGCCGACCCCCGCCGGGCCGCGGGAAGTGCGGGCGCTCCCGCCCGACGCGTTCCCGGGAGCCCCGGGGCCCTG
>JAWMRA010000162.1:15253980-15286205 GCA_035584735.1 Pseudotriccus pelzelni
ACCGCCGCTGCCGCCGCCGCTGCTGCCGGGCCCGCTTCCGGCTCCCGCCCCGCCGCTCCCCGCCCGCCGCTGCCACGTCCGCGCTCCGCCCGCCGGGGCCCGGATGCGGCGCAGGCGCCGGGAGGCCGCGGCCGGTGACGTCCCGGTGGGGCGGGAGGAGCTGCGGGGCCCGTCCCGCACGGGCCGCCGAGCTGCGGGCAGGGCAGAGACCGTGGGGCTCTTGGCCACGTGTCCCACCAGCGGCCTGTGAAGGCCGCGACGTGGGAGCAGCCAGGGCCAGTTCTGCGCCGAGATGCAAAGGTTGTTCAGCACCGAGTAACAGCAGGACTAGGGCAGTGATCATCCCCCTGTACTCAGGCCTGGTGAGGCCTCAGCTCGAGTAGTGCATTCAGTTCTGGGCCCTCACTCTGGAAAGGACATTGAGCTGCTGGAGCATGTCCAGCAAAGGGCAACAAGGCTCGTGAAAGGACTAGAAAACGTGTCTTATGATGAATGGCTGAAGGAGCTGGGTTTGTTTATTTAGGGGGGACTTCATCGCTTTCTTTAACTACCTGAAAGGAGGTTGTAGTGAGGTGAGGACTGGTCTCTTCTACCGTGCCTGCAGTGAAAGGATTAGAGGAAATGGCCTAAAGCTGAGATAGGGGAAATTCAGATTAAATATTAGAATTTTTTTTTTTCACTGTTAGGGTGCTCAGTTGGAGTAGATTGCCCAGGGAGGTGGTGGATTCACCATCCCTAGAGGTGCTTAAGAGGCACCTGCATCTGGTGCTGGGTGATGGAATTTAGTGGTTTATGGGTTCCAGTGGAAGTGTCAGTTTGATGGTTGGACTTGATCTTAAAGGTCTCTTCCAATCTTGGTAATTTTATTATCTTATGATTGTGTTGGTGTGTGCCCACCAGCACCATGCAGTGGCACTGGATGAGCAGTGTGGTAGTACTGGCAATGGAATAGTCAACCAAGTAATGGTGTCACAGCAGAATACATTCTTTGCATGTTAGGGTATCGCAGATATCTGTAAAATATTTGTAAGTCACTGAGACCTAAGCACTTGCAGAATAAGGAAGAGGTAAGCTTGACAAGATCCTAACAGAAAATTATGTTTTAAGCCTTGTAGCAAAGGGGGAACATGGATTTTAATTCTTCTATAACTCCCTGGCTTGGGATAGCCATTGTCTATCATGGTCCAAAAGAAAGATCATGAAGGACTCTTCTCAACTCTAGTGAAACCCCACCTGGAGTCCTGAGTCCAGCTCTGGGGTCCTCAGCACAGAAAACACATAAACCCACTGGAGCAGGTCCAGAGAAAGGTCATGAAGTGGTTAGAGGGGTGAAGGCCTCTCCTGTTAAGGAAGGCGGAGAGAATTGGGCTTGTTCAGCCTGAGGAGAGTTTATTGTGGCCTTTCAATACTTAAAGCAGGCTGATAAAAAAGATGGAGACAGACTTCAGTAGAACTTGCAGTGATAGGACAAAGGGTAACAGTTTTAAACTAAATGAGGGTAGTTTTAGACTAGATATAAGGAAGAAATATTTTGCAATGAGGGTGGTAAAACACTGGGGCAGGTTGCCCAGAGAAGTGGCATATGCCCCATCCCTGGAAACACTCAAGCTGTTGGATGGGGCTCTGAGCAACGTGATCTAGTTGAAAATGTCCCTGCTCATTAGAGGGGTGTTGGATTAGATGATCTTTAAAGGTTCCTTCCAAGCCAAACTATTCTATTATCTGGGTGCAAGGCTGTTCTCTTGGCCATTGAGTCTGTGTAAGCAGTGACCTGCAGAGAAGTGTTTGAATCCTGTCTGTGTAGTTAATCCCAGCTATTCTGGTCCCAGTGTGTAGTATTATGAGTGGATGTAGGGGATGTCAGGGAGCAACAGGCTGCAGAGGGAGAAAGCTCCAACTACAATCGCATCCCACTTCCTGAGTCTTCCCCCAGAAGCCTTAAAAACCTCTGTTGCTTTGAATAAAGGCTTTTCACCATCGGACCCTCAAAGTGTGTGTATTGTGGTTCTTGCCATCCAGCAGGGGGGCTATCACCATCCAGCCCCGTCTCTGAGAGGCTGTGTGGGGAGACAGTCCCTCAGACAACCCCTGTCAGCGTAGCACATCTATAGTCTGCCTGTGGCTTTCAGGGCAGGCACATAGTGCTACTGTGTCGTTAGTAACACTAGATGCATAGAGCAAACAAGTGGAGAGCATATCACTTGCAAGCTGTTTTTGTTCAGTTTCATAGGGTCAGGTGCTATCACCTGATCTTGTGCAAGTTTGTGCCTGTGACGTGTCCTTGCCAGAAACTCACACTAATGAATCCTGAGTACAGGATGACTCTAGGATTTGCATTTGGAATGAGGAATGGAAATAAAATTATTACTGAAATGCTTTTTAATTTTTAAGTTTTACTTCCAGCTTTAAAAGTGTCAAACAAAGCTCTGGAGAGACAGGAGGTGCGCTATTTTCAGTCACCCTCCTGTGAGAGATCCATCGTGTATGCGGGGGGGCACAGAGGGTGAGATTGACATGACACGTGTGTAGGACAACTCTGGCCCCTTACCAAGAGCAGAATCAAATGTCTAATCATAGGCAGAGCAGCAGCTGAGAGTCCAGAGGAGCAGTGAAGGCTGGGCTTGACAGTCTCAAGTCTCTTGTGTTTGTGTGTGAACTTCAGGGAGAAAGTGAACAGTGGGCCTTTTAGGGGACTGGAGAGTGGTGTTGTGAAATGTGAAGATGGGAATAGAAGATACTGCCTGTTAAGAACTGAAGTCTGTTTCGAAGTTGGGAAGACAAAATATCTAAAGCATAGAAGTCATGGGAGCTGAAGAAGAAATGCTCATCACTCTGTCTGGAGGTGCCCCCTGGGGCTTCCGCCTGCAAGGGGGTTCAGAGCAGAAAAGACCCCTTCAAGTGTCAAAGGTAGGACCTTGAGATGTAAACTGTGAGCACAAAGTTGTTCTGCTGAACTCGTAAATCCCTACTGAGTCGGGCATCTTTCACTACTGTAAAGGAATGCAGGTACTCCTTACTATGGCAGCAGATCTTAGAAGGAATACTTGGGTGGTGCAGTCAAGCAGGGTGTAGGGTGGGATGCGTGTCCTGAAGTAGAGGCTATTAAGGTAGAGTCAGGTGTCAGGTGAAGACTTGCCTCGTGCAGGTCTGTACAGCTCAGACTCTGTATATAATCTGTATGTCTCTCCCTGGTTGTCAGCTGAGCTATAACCACAGTGACAGTTCAGGGAAAAGGGCTCAAATATGGCAGCTTCAATGCTTGTGTAAGACATCCAACTAAGGAACAAGTAATTTAAATCGAAGCAGCAAAGCCGTATTTGTAATTCAACTGTCCCTAATGCTTAATTACTATATTCCAGCTTTCACAATAGATGCATATTTTTAGTGTCTCTTCTGTTTCTCAGTACTGTCTGAAGTGAATATTTTTGATGCTCTAAGCAGCAAATATTGGTACCATTTGGAGAATAAAAGAAAACCGTTGTTTGGATGGAATACGAAATAATAAAAAAGGAATAAACATGAACCTTGATTTGCACTGCTTTTGATGAACAGCTGTTACTGGTCTCTTTTCATAAAGACTACTGAATAGCCTAAAAATTAGGAAAACATGGTCCTCTTTATTAAGGTCCTGACAGCTGCATTAGCCTTGACACAATGGTATGTGGGGATGTCTCCCTGGAAGGCACCCAGCATCAGGAATGAAAAAATGTTATGCCCAGCTCCTTCTGTTTCCTCAAGCAGACCATGTCTCTGACAGAGAATTTTGAAATGAAACATTCTGTGTCATTTGTCTCACCCCAGATCACAGAGTGTTTGTCTGCAACTTCTGCCAAATTGTTTGGAATCCCATAGCTTGGCCCCAAAGTAAATGTTTCCTAAATAGCAAAAGATGATTTTTCTCCAGAAAAGCATTTTCTGCGCATACTCATAGAGATTCAAGTGCTGAAAAGAAAGAATCAGTATCCTTGAAACAGCTGTCTGACATCAGTGGTTGTTAAGAAAATGGGATTTTCAGTGGCCACATAAACTCTGTAGGGTCTAAGATTATTTTTACTCCTGTTTATTCCTCAGTAGACAAAAAAATTGGGGCTGAAGAGGGAGGAGATTCTAAGCGTCTATAAAGATTACTCAGGATTGAACAGTATCAAGAACTAGCCATTACCCAAGCTGTGTTGCACCTTAAGGTGAATGGAATATTGCTCAAGGATTAGTAGCAGGAAGGTATTAACTAGAAGCAGCTCTCACCCAGAACTGGGTGTTGTACTTTAAATCTAGCAATGCAACTATATATATATAGTTGGGTATTGCATTAAAAATAATTATGGAAAATATAACTGATACAAATCCATTTGAAGCTCAAAGTATACATAATCCTTCAAGCAGGACTTTGATTTTATAATTATAATTTTTGTTTATTATTGCCCAGAGTTAGTGGCATCCAGGTGACCACAGGTCACTGTCTTAAAGGCAACTCCATTTTAAACAGTCTCCAAAGAAAGGATTCGTAGAAACTTACCAGGAGCCCAGTAAGGTCATACCTGAATGTAAACTGCTTAGAAGAGAATAAACTGCCAGGAGTCATGTGATAGAACATGCAGGCATGAATAGCTGATAGGTGCCAGGAGATAACTGAGTGGATACAGATGGTGAACCAGTGCTGTTAGTTTAGACAATTTAAACTTATAGACTAGAAAAGTCATAGTAGTAATGCTAGGGAAAGATGCTTACCCTTAGATGCTTAGTCAGATTGTTTCTATATACCTTTTTGGATGAATAAGCAATAAAAAGCCAATTTGGGAAATTAATCAATTAAGTATAACAAATAAGTTATATATAAATGATACACATTGTAGTTATGTAGAGATGGTGGAATTGCTAGACCAGACTAGGTTAAAAGTCACTCTGTGTCCTGCTTCCTGTTTCCTTTGTGTTTCCTGCAGGTATTTCAGAGGGGGTTGTAAACTTCACCAATGCATCTAATTTTTGAGTAGTTAGAAGGGAATTCTTCCCCCCAGGTAGTTATCAGTATGTCCTGTGAAGTATCTAAGAATTGACAGTCCTAGTGGTTTACCCTACACAGAAACAGAAAATCATTTGTGAACAGCTACTACCTTACTTGTCCCACTAAGTTTCCTAATGAAGATTTCATAACATCAAGCAGCCAGGCCTTCCAAAGACTAAATGTTGCACAAAGTGGGATTTCCTGCTTGAGTTGCTCTTGTTGTATTACAAAGCCCTGCACAATTCCTCATCTTACATGATCAATTTACACAGTCACACAGTCTTCTTGCCTTTATTTCTTCTAAAGTTTACATCACCATCATCATCATCATCATCATCATCATCATCATCATCATCATCATCATCATCATCTTTTTATTGTTTTTCTATATGGAAATTATTATAAGATCAGTCACTAATTGCTGTTCTTGGTACCCTTTTTTTGTTCTGTTATTTTTTTGTGTCTGCTGTATGCTTTCTTTTTTTTTTGCTTTTTTTTTTGCTTTTTTTCAAATACATTAGTGGGCCTCTAATTGGTTGTTCTCTCATAAGCTGTTCACATTGATGGCTTAAATTATTGGCTTTTTTCAAATTGCAGCTTACTCAAATGTACAGTGAGCATATGCATTTTAAACCGTCTTTTCTAGCAAAGCATTCAACTGGCTGCAACTAAATAAAGTACATGAACATGTTGGAAGTGGGGTGTGAACCCATTTTTCTACAGACTGAAAGGATACATCGCTGTAGTTTAAACTGTCTCTCCAAGCAAGGGATCAATTCTATACCTCAGACCATCTAACACAAAAGGGTAGAAAAGCAGCTGTATCTTCACATGCTGGATCCAGCTGCCCCAGAGCTTCTGTGCCATCCAGCAACTCCCTGTGGATTATGTGTTAAGAGACACACCTAGAGCAAGATGCTGGAATCATACACCTTGTGGAAAGCCTCTTGGGTCACACATAACTAACTGTACATGAGCCAACAGTGTACCTCGGCAGCCCAGAAGGCCAACAGCACCCTGAGCTCCATCAAAAGAGGAGTGATCACCAGGTGGAGGGAGGTGATTCTGCCCCTCTTCCTTCATAAGATGCCACCTGGAGCACTGCATATAGCTCTGGGATCCTCAGTGCAAGAAAGATAGGGATCTTTTAGGGTCTAGTGCAGCATCTCAAAAATCTCAAGGATGGAGCACCTCTGCTATGAAGACAGGCTGAGAGAGTTGAGGTTGTTCAGCCTGGAGAAGAGAAGGCTCCCATTACGGCCTTCCAGTACCTAGAGGAGACTTCTGAAAAAGAGGGAGAACTACTTTTTATATGGGTAGACAATAATAAGCAGGAATGATTTTAAAATAAAAGAGGAAAGATTTAGATTAGATGTTAGAAAGACATTCTTTACTCAGAGGTTGGTGAGGCACTGTAACAGGTTCTTCAGAGAAGTTGTGGAGGCCCCATCCCTGCAAGTGTTCAAGATCAGGATGGATGGAGTGCTGAGCACCCTGGCCTAATGGAAAGTGTCCCTGCCCATGGCAGGGGGTTGGAACGAGATGATCTTTAAGATGCCTTCCAACCTAAGCCATTTCATGATTCTATGATAACTAGCTTTGTGTTCAGATAAAGTTATGGAGCCAAACCAGTTGTGCCTGCTTTGGGATCAGAACATTGCTTCTTCCAGCAGTGCCCAGTGAGTACTGAGGAAGAAGCTCAAATTTAAATAACACAGGCAAGACTGAAATGCTAGTCTTAACACCAACTGATTATATATTTCCAGATCTGTAATAACTGCAAATGTCTATTCCTTTAATCTTAAACTTGCCTACAGGAACACGTACTGACTATTTTGTTCCACCCAAACAATCATTTGCAGTGTTCAGGTGCCAAAAATGTCTAATGTGAATCTGAAGGCTACCATACTACTGATGTGTGTATGAAAAGGGTACCATTAACAATTCAGTCTCATAAAAACAGATACTGTTAGAGGAGGGGTAAGACAAAAGAAGAAACAAAAGAAAATTTGTAAGTGTCTGAGGAAGCCTCAGTGAGAAAGATGATTTTTAAATGAGGATTGTATTAAAATATCAACTCAGTAATAACTAAGCTGAAAGAAACACAGGCATTGTTGTGCTCAGTAGGCAGATACACAGCATGATCAAACATCAATAGAAGACATGAATCATTCTACAGAAATTAGATAGGATTGGAATATTGAGAACTAGAGAAACAAATAAAGGGGAAATAAAGGCTAAGAACACAAAAAGCAAAGGAAATCTCCATTTTGTTCTTAGTTATAGCAGTGTTCTTTTAAGTGAAATCAGTTGAACTACTGTGGATTCATATTGGATTATTGTGATTCCTAATGAATCTTTTAACTCTTACCTAATGAAGTATAGTGGGATTTTACACTAGCCCTCACCAAAATAAAGCTGATTTGGTATAGCCCAGTAACTGAGGTTCACATGGAACATAACACAGGAAATCTTTAACCAGAAATCAGGAAAGAAAGAAAACAAACATTTTTATTTTAGAAAGGCTGAGGGTAAGTACAAGGTCCTGAGATGTAACTATAACTGGCAAGAAGGTTCACCCATTCTGACAAGATAGTAAGAGAGAACAATACCATCAGGTTCCTGGAGGATTTCTTTGCAGTAAAGATATATGCATCAAATGCACTTGAAACAAAACAAAATGTGAAATACCTAGTCTGAGAAAAGTTGTAAGCATTAAGCCCAGAATTAACCAAAGTAAAAACCTAACATGAAGCTATATTATGGAAATAATTTTTACAAAGATAAATGGGGCAGCTTTAGGATGATACAAGTGCATGCAAACCTACCTTTAGGGATCCTGCTACAACACGAGATTTATTCAATGAGGGGGAAACCCAGTTACTTGCAATACAAAGCAAGGAAGGCACTTACACCTCTGGCACAAGTAACATAGAGGAAACTGGAGTCTTTCCATGGTAGAGGCAAAGAACTTGGGCATATTAGTGCATCACTAATAATGAGCCAGCAAAATGATGAATCTCTGAATAAAAGGTAAACATAAACAAATGAGCCTCAGGTAGCCTTGTCTGACTGAGATAGGAAGACATTGATGTTACTGTCTAATGCACAAAGAGGAATTCACTGGAAGTACCATACTTAACGAGTCAGCCACTTTCAAGGAAAGTGAATGTAAGGTAGAGCAGCTGTAGAGAAGGAGGGGAGGAGAGAAGGCTTCTTTCATGTAGCAAAATGTTGAAAGATATGATTGCTGTCTACAAATAAATGTTGCGCAAATACCAGCATCACTATTCAAATATAGGTGACATCATTGTCACCTATGCATAAACAACTAACCAGGGATGTTCAGCAACAACTTTCAAATCTAGAAAAAGAACTCAAAACCTTTCGAATCAGTTTATGAACTGGAGTAAACAATATGGCCTCTGAAAACAACATAGGATTGATTAGCCCTGATAACTCAAGAGACTTCTTTCAGTTGGCTGCTCTGTACAAATACTTTGCAGCAATGGAGCGAATTGTTAGGGGAAGCAGTGACACAGGATTGTATAGGTTCTAAAAAGAGCAGTTCATCACAACCTCCTTTTTACCTCTTTCTCACATACCCCCACTTTCTCCTGTATGTTTCTGTGCTGATAATTCACTGTTTCTACAGTCTCCTTTGCCAGATGTCCTTGCTGCCTGTATGCCGTGTCACTGGTCCCTGTGACCCAAAGTGTGGCTGTTCCGTCCTATTCATCTTTGCTCATGTGACCTTATTCCAGCTGGAGGTGCAAGCTCTAATTAAAATAGATCTCATGGCTTTCTGATTTGCAAGCACCTTCTCTTCCTCTCCCCTTTTCAGTGGGCAGGCTGTTATTTATCTGTTTTCACAAATGTTTACTGTCACATCTGAAAAAGCACTGGTGGTGGCCTACTCTATATCAGTCACTAATGCTGATTTTGGAGGGCAAATATGCCTGCCAGCACTGTGGAAGGAGTGTCTCAAGCTGCACTGGAGGTGCTCCTGGACGTGTTTTATGGCCTGTCGGCACTTAGGCAGGTGTCACCCTTGGCTGCTAGAGAGGGAGCACATGCTGCAGCACCGGTGGAACTTTCCGAGGAGCAGCTGGGACCAGCAGTCACTGCCTGCCAGGAAAACATGGGGGGCTTCAGGGCTGCTGTCTGGTGGAGAACCTCCAAGCTCTGCACAATGCTGGGACAACAGTGAGCAAGGTGTAAAGTTTGGAATGGGAGTTCTACTTCTTTTCAGCAAAGATGAAGGGGTAGGACCTCCAGGTCAATGATCAGAAGGTGGCCTAAACAGAAAGCCATGTTATCATGGTTGCAAATGACCATTGCTGATTGTATCAGCTACTGATTTAGTTCACAGTTCCTTGTGCCTCACCATGGCTCAGAGCTACCTTCAAGGGAAGCAGCCTTACATGGGAACTCCCTCTCAAAACAGGTACAGAGAACAGATTGTGTGGATGGACTGCACTGGTCGTTATACTCTTTCCTCTAACTCTAAGAATCTTGATTTTTTTATGTTTACTTTCAGATAATCTTTAACCATTTGTTAATTATTCCTTTCTCACTGTCCAAAACACTTCACTCTGTGTTTATTCTTTTTTTTTTGCGTCCTGCCTCCCTTTGAAAGGCCATGAGGCAATCACGCCTATGACAAAAGTGATGTTTGCCTCTGGTCATTCATATGCTACTATCCTAAATGGGTTCTGTTCTGCCATGTGACCACAGCTGTGCTGCTCCATGCTTTTTGCTTCCACCAGAGGTCTAAGGCTTCTGTGTGAAGGGCCTTGCTAGAAAAGCTCTTCCTCTCTTCCTTGCAGAAGTAAAGAGCCTGGCCAGTGTCATTTTTACATCCTATTTGTCCATAAGGATGCAGACATGCTGCAAGAAACTCTTAACACCTATCAGAGGTTGCAGTTAAACCATACATGCTACATTGACACCTGGTGCATTAAATGCACCTGGGACCATTCTCTGGCACTTCTGCCAGTTGCTACAGAGTGCAGTGAAGCCCAGCAATTAACTTTTTCTGTTCTCCCAAATAAGATGGCTGCATGCCCACAGGCAATGGTTCTGGGAATTGTCTGTTCTAGCTCCCAAATTATGCCTGGGAATTGTTCTGGACAGCATTAGCTGGTCAGAGCCAAAGATGTGCCAAGGATCATTTCAACAGTTTAATGCTACAGGCAGTTGTGGTCCAGAGCTCAGGTTCATTCACTGGCATATTCAGCTTGCTATTGGTTAGAACTACTGAATACATCTGTGGAGCCTGAGCCTGGCTTTTGATGTAGATTCATACCTACAAGATGACTACAAAGATGCTCCAAGGCACAGGAAAGTCTCTGTACCAAAGTGCCCTGGATCCTTCAGGTGAATGCAGTACTTCTGTAATCCATACCTGTGGCTGATCCTGTCCTTGCTGCTGCAGAACAACGGTGCTTATCCTCCTCAGACTATTGCTGAGAGGCTCTTTTTGGGTTAGTGAGTGCTGTATTTTTGTGCAGTAACACACACTTGCAATATTATGAATGCTGTGTCCAATTTTTTTTGCAAACATAAGTGATCCTCATTCTATCAAAATAATATTAGGTATGTCGTCTTGTAATTTGCTCTTTCTTAGCATAAATACTGTGGAGGTATATTATGCTTAAGATTGCTGCTGTTCAACAATTAGCAGCTGAAAAGAGTCCTCTGTTTTGAGAAAGCTTTTTATTCAGAGTTTGCACATGCTCACTGCCCTTTGGAGCAGAGCATGCAGGGCTAAGGTTGAGAACACCTTATTCTGCAGGACTGAAGTTGTGTCTCTGGATAACTCTGGTCTGTGTTCAAGACTCTTCCACTACTTTCGGCCCAGTTCAGTGCCCAGTTCTGTACCTGTAAAGAAACATTTTGATGGCTAGATTTGCTTAGGAGCTCCAATTTCCTTAGGTTTTGATTCTAAACTCTTTTATGTCTAAAGAAGCCAGGCTGAGTCTCTAGAAAAAGGATGTTCATGGGACATGCATAAGCATGTTTTTTCTGAACACTCGATTGCTTTTCTCACAGCACCTCGATGCAGGATCTGGTACTCTTGCTTTTTACAAATATATCTACTCCTTTTGAATCCTTGCTTCACATAAAAAATAATTGATATCCTGCTGTTTACTTTGTTGAGTGTAAAACACTCATCAAGTACTTCTAGTATCTATTCTAGTACATGTGGCATTATTCTTTGTCATTGGTATTATACTTCACTCACTTTTCAGATAATCTTCCATCAAGTAACAAAAAGCTGTGGAGATAAAGCCTCTTTTTATTTACCTGCAGCCACCTCTGCCTAGAAACTTGCTCCTAGCAATGAGACCAGTGCTGAACATCTTGCTTAGGCAAAGAAGCTGGATTGTTTGGGGTTGTTTTTCTCTTCCTCCCTTTGTATTATCACAACAAAATGTTCTTTTAAAGGCAACTGGTTTCAGTGAGAGAAAACCAACAGAGAAAGAAAACCAACATTGTTTGTGTTTGTTTTATATCACCTTGTATCCCCTGGTATAAATCAGAATTAAGTCTAGGGCATCCAAGAAGTTGTTCTCTCTTTCCCAGACTTCACAGCAATATCCCCCCCACCAGTCTGCTATGCACTTAGTTGATTGGCCAGCACCAGCATCTTCTGCCACTACCAACTCTCATCACTAAAGTCACCCAAGTCTGTCCTCCCAGTCAAGATATCTTCTTTCAGCACTCTCGATTGCTGTGTTCATCCAACAAAGTACATGTTCTCTCCCCTCTTTCTCTATATAAAGACTCCCTAATTAAGATTCACCATGGATGCCTGGTGAAGGAGGTCTGCAGAGACACTGGACATGCTTTACAAACACACAAGTCAACCAGTGTCACCTCTTAAAAAGGAATACACAGTTTCATCAAGAAGTTATTGAACTAAGTAAATAAGTGTAATTATATTGGATTAGAGTAAATATTCTCCTGTAATAGCTTCCAATAAAAATATGTAATTGCCAGGAGGATGTGATGTTATTTATTGCTTAATAGGCAAGGCATAGAAGAAGTATCTTAGTGGATCTCTGTGTTCAGGTGGGCAGCTGCGATAAAGAAAGACTGTTAAAAAAGACCCTGATTTTCAGGCTCCTGCCATTTATGACTCACAGTCTTAGTGTTTTCTCCAAGGTCATACAAAAAATCATCCAGGTCTCCTGAATGCTCCTTTAGTGATCTACTCACTTTAGCCACAGGTGTATCTTTCCTTGCACAAGTAAAAATTAGGCCCTGGTCTTGGAGGAAAAACAAACTGTTCCAGTAACCAAAAAAATGTCAACACAGATGTTAAGAAAGAAGAAGAGATAGAGGGTATTTGTTTCTGCTTTTAGTCTAACAACTGCTGTGTTTGTGGTTCAGCTGAGCAGCGAGTTCTACAAGTAGTAGATCCAAATGGTGGTTGGCTCCTGCCTGAGTCATTCCTTTTTGGTAATGCTTTATACTACAACAAAGCAGTTCTTAACTCTCTACGTGAACCCTGTGGCAGGACTGTATTTCACATAAGGCTCAGAGTGAAATTTAAATACTGCCAGGTTGCCATGGAGTGTTGGACCCTATGGCATTGTAGCTGGTGGAAGGGGGAAGGGGGAAGCTACGTGTTAAGAGATGCAATCTGAGATTGGAAGGGTGTTGGATGGGAAGACAAATTGTATTCAGTATACAACTCTGACTTGAACTGATTTTGCTAGGTTGCTTCTGGAAAGATTTTAGACTGGGGGAAGACTGATCATGTAATTTGTCTTCCTACCCCAGTGAGAGGAAGTGAGAGGTGCCTTGGGGAGGTAAGGGGAAAAATGGCATGAACCTAGTACAGGTTATTTTCTGAAAGGCACTGCAAACCACTTCTATTTACCCACAGCCTATTTCCTTACGAAGAAGCAGTGCTGGCCAGCTGGGAGGGTGGTTGCAAAGTTTCAAGACAGGTTCCCTGGGCTATACTCAGGCAAGATGCGAAGCCACTGCGTTACTATCAGGATTACTCTATTCTTAGCATCCCAGTGTGTGTTCAGCCCCCACATACCACTATCTAAATATAGTCCCTACTGAAGGACAGATGCTGCCAAGTTAGATCTGACCCCCTCCTCTTGCATTCTGTTTCTGAAAGCTAGACTGAATTCCCCAAGACACATCCAATAGTCAGCATGTCCTTTTGTTTCCCCAGGGCTGTACAAGGAAACTTGTACTGTACTGTTAAAGCGTGATCCCAACCCTAGCCTTCCTGGCCTCTCCTAGCACTGGCCTTCCCTTCAACACCGTTTCTTATTCCTTTCATCCTCAATTGTCACCTTCACTCCTTTTCTTTTTTCCCCTCAATTGTTTCTGTCTTTCTCCTTCTGTCTGATTGAACATGATCAATGAGATGAAGCAGGTAAAGTAAGGAAAAAACCCATGCACATATATATGCATGGACCTGGGTGCTGCAAACACCCAAACCTCTCTGCAAGAGTTCTTTTGTCACTACAGAACTCCTGCTGAGAGGGCAGGGAGGTGGACAATTTTTGGAGTAAATCTGTTCCAGTTTTTCACACTGATTTGTATTTCCAGTAGCATAAATCAGTAAGAATCTGAAATTCGGATTTCCTAAATCCATCTGATATCATAACAGGACATTCCTCCCATTAGTCGAGGTATGCCATGGGAGTGTGTCTACTGAGGCACAGAGTGGAAAGCGTAACAGAGAGTTAGTTAACAAGAGTCTCACAGAATCTGTGGGGCTCCTCACACAAAAGGAGAGATCAATCCTCTCCAGTATGTGCTAGAAGATCAGACAGTGCAATCCCCCAGGGCCAGGTCTGGGGCCAGCCCTCACCACTTGTCAGAGTCCATCAGTGCTGCCTCTCATGTGCACAAGAAAGCTCTCCAGATATCTGCTACAGGAAACAGAGAGGTTTTCTCTTTGACATGATGCTTTTTCCAGCCTTTCCCATATCTTCAGAACAGCTGTCTGGTGACACCTTCCAACCTATCTGCAGCCTAAGCAGAAGTTCCCTGTTAGTGACACTTCATGTGGCTCACTGGCTGCCCAGGAGAGGGCATCTTTCAGATATGGGGAGCAAGTGGCTTGAGGCTGAGGGCAAACTGACCTTCAGGATGGGCAGCGAGCCTGGCTGTTAGACTAGGCATCCACCCTGTCCTGGGCCCTCAAAAGCTCAGTGCTGCCCTTGCTGTAAGCAAGGCGTGCAGGCTATGGGTTGGCATTACAGTCTCCACAGGACTGGGCTGGCAGTCATAAAATCCGGCAGGCCTGTGCTGGTCTCTGTCCAGAGGCTCTGCAGGCTCCAGCACACTGCACCCTGCTGTCATGGTTGTGGATTAAGTCCTGTCCTGTCCTTTCTGTTTGACGAGCTTTCTTCCTTCTCTCCCTGCACAATCCTCTCTGCCTTTAGCCCCTTTGCCTTCCTCCCTAGCAAATCAATGGGGTAGGGATTTGGCATAAAAATGGAGCTGCAGATAAATTCGTTTCCCTCTGACCCCAGGAAGCAAATTCATAAAATTCCAGGGAGGGTGTATAAACCTGTGGGAGACTGTGCCAGAAGAAACATGTGCTATTTTCAGACTCAGTAGGTCTCTTCCTGTGCTGAAAGAGAGAAAAGCTTTGCCTGCTCATGATGCTCAGCCTGCATGGGACTGCTTGTGTCCCACCAGCCTGCTCTAATATAAAGATACCTGAAACAGCAGCAGGCAGTGTTGGGAGCACAGCCTGATCCTCCCTGCCTGCGAATACTGAACACTTGCCTTCAAAGTCTTGCATACTGTGGGACCAGAGGATTACAGGAAGCTTACTGTTGCTGCTCTGGCTGGTCACCAGCCCACATCCAGTTGGTTTCAGTGAACATGGAGGAATATGATGAGATGTGAGTAATGCTCTGAGCACCTGCTGACAGCCTTTAACCCCCAGCCCCCTCACTCCATAACTGGGAGACATACTCAGCAAGTATGTTCCCATCCAGTGCTAAGCACCAAGCACTTGGCCATGGAGCAGCAGTTGGCCTTTTGGGGAATACCAGGGGACACTCCTTCTAACCTCTCTTCAACTTCCTAACTCTCTTCTTTAGCTGCTGTGTCAGTAGGCAGCACCGAAAAAATGTGTCTGCTATCTCTTCTCAATTAACAGTTGCTCCTTGAGGGAGTATCAGAAAGCAGCATTTATACTGTAACAGCAGAAAAGTGGCTCTTCAGCAGTAGTTCATTACAGACCCACATATTCTCATTCCAGGCTTATATTAACAAGGAGGGAGATAAAGGACTAAAATGACAGAGGCTGATGGATGTGGCAGCTGAGATGAGCCAGTCCCTATTTTAAGCATGCAGGCAAAATTTGGGGTCAGGCTGAAAAGGCTACAGAGCGATAAAGTGCCAGTGAACACAAAAACAACTTGAAGCATAGCCCTCCTCTTTCCATCTTCTTCCTGAACACCTCTTGGTCCTGCTGACAGGCTGACCTGGGAGGAGTGCTGCTCTTGCCTGCACATGGGCCAGCAGGGTCAAGTTCTGGGTGCAAGCACACCCCATGGGTGCAGAGGGCCTGGGCCCTGAGCCCAGACAACCATGACATGGGACCTCCTTAGGGCTCCAGCTCTCTCCTTCCCTGCTCCCCTACTGCCTCTGCAAGAACAATGACAGGGCAGCAATCCTCCCACATCCACTTCTCTTTCCTAAGGCTGCCATAGGAGTGCAGGCAAAGTAACAGACTGGTTGCTTCAGCACAAGGCTATAAGATATGGGAGAAGGTGCCCTGCTGTGTTACCTCTCTGCATGATCTGCCACAGTTTGTTCACTGCACCCTCTGTTAAACACCTCTGCATTGATGTGTCTCTCACTTCACTTCAAGGTCCAAAGAAATACTGTAGAAGCATCTCCAAATCCAGTGTATTACTATCTTGGTCCTGACTTGCTCTGACCCAGTGTTTTCTCCTGAATATTCTTTTATGTGCAAAATGAGTCTATTATGGGTGCCAAGTTGTTCAAGAAGGCTATCTCCACTGCTTGCCTATGCAGGAGAGGTTGGTGGTTTTTGGCTGAATTGGCATTTGGTTTCCTTGCTTGCTTGCCTTAACAGAAAGGCTAGGCTGTGTTGGTAAGAAGTTTAACTGATAGATGATGGAACAAAAGGAAGAGGAAACACTTGGTGTAAGATGGCTATGAGAGGCCAAATCTAGGAACTAGCCTGGAACTAGAGACTCCAGCTCCATTCTCAGATATAGAAATGTGTATCCAGCACAACTCCTGTTAAGGCTAACGATTTATTCCAAGTTTACACTTGTGTAACAGGACACCATATAGCCTGATGCAGATGTCCAGAAATACACTGGCCAAAGCCATTGGAACAGGAATGCTTAACAGCAGAAAGTGCCTCTTTCATGACAGAGCCACTGTCTCTCCCCAGTGTCCGCTTCCATGTGGATGGTACCTGCAGGGGCTTTGCCTGAGAGCCAGGGATTATATCAAGTAAGCATGGTAGGGTCATGTAGAAGGACACACAGTTATGTACAGGCATAGTCTAGAAAGAGTTTCTGTTCCCTCTCTGAAATACAGGCTCCCTAAGCAACTTAGGAGATAAGGAGCAAGAGGAGAAAAGCATGTAGATGTTCTTGAGTCTTTCATCTGCCCTGAAGAACTCAAACTGGTTGGTGATCAGGTCAGGCCTGTGCTCAGCAGAGAGGTTCTTGGAATTAACAGGAATGCAGAGACCACAGTCAGGGCTATGCAAGAGTTCTCCACCCTGGCAGGAAGTAGTCTTAGGCCTTATTTAATCCTGTTGGGGACAGAGCAATAGAAGGGACAGCAGGAGACAAACAACTGAACTAAATTGCTGCTGTTCTTTCCTTCATCTCTATCCTCTCTCCTGCTTTTCCAGATCCGAAAGAGAAGCAAAGCATGCCGTGGAGGCCTGTGGGAAAATGATGTGCTAGTATCTATCAATGGGAAGTCATGTGCTGGCCTTTCCCATGCTAATGCCATGCAAATCATCGATTCTTCTAACGGCATGCTCAACATCCGTGTGAAAAGGTAACTTGCACCCAAGTGCCAGTGCTGTGACAGTGCAGACAGCAGGGCAGCTTCATCCAGCACGACAGCGCTCCACACCTAGCAGAAAGAAGGCAGGCAGGTAGTCTTTAGTTTTGTCATACTGCAAAGTGGGAGGACAAGGAGGACTTCTCCATGACTAACATGCAGCCATCTCAATATTTTACCCTGCGCTGCTCTCCAGAGTGACTGGCCCCGGGGCTGAACTGACCCCAGACATCCCCACCCCTCAGGCTGAAGCGAAATGTTTGCAGTGTGAGGGCTATGCTGGAAATAATGAGCTATTTAGGCTGCAAGCAAGTAGAGGACATAGGGCATTTCATCTCAGCAAGTAACAGACTGTGGTTCATTCTGCGTAAATAACTGTTCTGTAGAAATGGATTTGACTATACAAGGAATAATTAAGCCAGGACAAGATTACCGAAGTATTTACTACATCAGGCCAGTTGTAGTCCAACAGTCTGTGAACTGACTTCCACAAAGATTAGAGGTGTGTGGCTGAGTCCCCCTTTTATGGGAAGAAATATCTCTGCCAGTCTCTAGTTCAGCAGAATAGTGGAGATCAGCTCAAATGTAAGCACAAAAATGGTCCCAGTAAGGTTCCTCATTCTCCGTGTGCTAACTTAACCTAGTGCCTCAGTACATGCTGGATGTGGCCCAAGCTGTAAATGAATAATCATACAAAGATGAAAGCAGCAAAGCTGTGTGAAGTCCTAGCTAGTCAAAACTACTGCCAAAACAGAAGCCACACTCAGAAAAACAGGCCCTGGTGAAGGGGGCGGGGTGACGTGATTTTCTACAATCCTGAAAAGGCAGAGCACAGTGAGGAATGAGGAGGGACAACCACGTTGGTTGCTGACATCCCTAAAGCAGGGGCAGAGATGGGCAGTGCTCAGAGAAGGAAAGCTTGAGCATGTAGGATCTTCCCCTTGGCTTTAGGTAAAGCGCTGGTGCCTTCTGATGTGCTCACTCTATACCCTAGCTGTGATTAAGTGGGATGAGTAAGTTCTATACAAGGTGTCCAGAATAGCTACTGGTCCCTTGCCAAGGCCTTATCTCACCCCTGCAGCCAACAGGTGCCTGGGCAAATTCCAGTGGGGCAAAATCAGCACGCCTTGAATTAACAAAGTGACAAAGGCAGGCTTCTCCCAGTCCTCTGGGAGCCAGCATTGGATGGTTTGAAAATAACATAACCAGTTGGCTGCAACCCGTAGTAGTGGAGAAATCATCACATATTGCTTTCTTGATCACATCTCTGTTCCCACTTCATATTTATGTTCCCAGAGAAAACACCAATCAATCATGTTCAGAAAGCAGAGGTAGCTGGATGAATCTGGAGTATGTGTATTTCAGAAAAAGAGGGACAGAGAGACACCGTGACCTGACAGTGTAGAACAACAGAAACTGTTCATTACAAGCAGTAATGCTTTTCAGTTATTTGGTTGAGTCTTTAAAGAAGAGGAAGGACTGCTCGGGATTGCCTGTAGAACTTTGAGTTTGCTCCTCACTGAGAGTTCATAATGGCAAATAGTATTAAAAAAAATAAACTGCCAGAGAAATTGTCCTGCCCTTAGCTTCAACAAAGGTTTACATTTGACGTGAATATAAATTTTTCACAGTTTTGAATGGGATCCAAGTAATGAATTCCACAGTTTTAGAGAGGCAATGCTGTCTGCCTGTCTTCCTGGTATGCATGCTCAGAAGGCAAATACTTAGGACTCCTTCATAGCTCTAATAAGCCCTGGCAACTCTGACAAGGGAAGGAAGAAGTTCCCAGCTCCATCTTTATGGTCTGGAGTCAAACTGCCACTGAAATCCAGACTCACTTTTGAGGAGAGGGAAGGCAGAGCGAGCTCTTTCCCTGTAAGTACAGCCAGTTCTCCTTCCCTCTGGGAATTAGCAAAAGGGATGACTGCCCCAGTCTGCCCTGCACCTAACTCCAGACATCCTTCCAGATGACTTACAGTCTTCAAGTCACTAGAGAAATGCCACTATGGATTGCACTGGCTGGCATAATTGCATATGGTCGTCAAAATCCTGGTAGCTAACTTGTAAAGCAGTCCCACAGTGAGCAGGCCAAACATTATGGTGGTCTTCTCTCACAGGATACTAGAGCCCTACCCCCAAAAAACACTTGGGCCTTTTAATCCTAAGTACTGGCTATTTACTCCCATGTAGAGGTCAGGGCAAACAAACAGCACTGACTTCTTTGTCTGGAGCCCACTCTGAACTAAAGGAGTTTGGGGGTGCCAGGATCCACAGAGCTGACACAGCTCCGTGGTGCAGTTCCAGCTGCAGGAGCAGCTGGAGTGCAGTGCAGTAGCTGAGGCACCTGTGGTTGTCAACCTGCTGACAAGTTGCAGGCTGAAAGGCACGTCCCACTGTCCTGGAGAATGCTTGCTATGCAGGTATTTGTATTCCCAGAAGAAATGCCTGGGGAGCTGATTAAGCTGGCTGGTAGAATTTTATGCTCTCAGGGCATTCTGATATTCAAGTGTTTAACACCTGATTTCCATAGAGTTGTGAAGCAGAAAATCAGGATGAGAGCACGTAACTGACGTCAGAGATGAGTCTGCCCTTGAAGTCTACACTTCAGGTGTCTGTACCACCTGAAAGACACTTGAAACACCATTTTGATCTGTAGCTCTCTCTCACATGTCAGGGTTTCCTTCTCGCCTAGCCCCACAAACAAGACCTCTCTCACCACTTTTTCTTCTCCCCACAGGATAGTTGGTGGGGACCAGACTGGCCCATGGCTCCAGCGTTCCCCTTCTCCAGGGCAGCGAGCGGTCACCCCACCATCCCTGCTCAGCCCGCCGGCACAGTTACTCAGCCCTGAACCAGCAGCAGCCCCGGCCACCACACAGCCCTCACAGCCACGGAGGTCACAGAGGCACCTGGAGAGCCTCACCTCCCCCCCGGACAGCGAGGCCTACTATGGGGAGACAGACAGCGATGCCGACAACGTGGCCCATGAGAAGCACCGCCGGGCTCGCAAGAAGAGCCCGCGCTCCCCACCTGACAGCACCACCAGCAAGGCGGATGCGCCTCTGGATGAGGTGTCCCTGTCTGAACAGAGCGGCTACGAGAGCATGCCAGAGGCTGCTGCGCAGGGGGGAGCAGAGGTGCCCAGCTCCAGTGGGGTGGCCAAGAGGGAGATTGTCTGCCTGCCTGGCAGCCGCACAGACACTCCATTCTCTGACAGCGAGGGACAGTTGCGGCCACCATCAACAGAGGGACGGGAGCCTTCTCCAGAGGCAATGCTCCTGCCACATGCCACCAAGGCTATCCGAGCGGAACGCCATCTCATCCCCATGGTGGGGCCAGTGGAACATCCAATTGATGAAGACCTAACCACCACATATACAGAGAAAGCCAAGCAGGCCAGTAAGTCCTCTGTACCCTGCCACTCACCCATACCCTTTTCTTATGCTGGATCTCTTTCCAAAAGCCTAATTCCTGCAAATATCAAGTGGGTTAGCTCTCTAGCTTGCGAAGAAGCAGAGTCAAACCAGACTTGCAGAGACTGGGGCTTCCTATTGCAGCCAAGTCTACCTCACCCAAGACGTCCCAATGAACAGATAAGAGAAAGGGTCTGGATCTGGCATCTGGGAGTCACTCATGGAAGCTGCAGCCATACAATCAGCTGTGGCTCTAGCATCCTGTTCAGCTCAGTTCTCCATGGGTAGAGCCATGTCATATTACACATGATTAAGGACCGATGAGATAATTTTCAGTCAGCATAGCCATAAAAGAGTCTTGTCAGTAAGTCATTCATTTCTCTCACCTTGTCAGGGAGCTCAGGGAGAGACTTGTCTACATTGACTTTTGGAGGAGGTTTTCTCTGCAAGCAGCAAGGGTGTCCATGTCTGGCAGCAGCTGGTGAGCTCTGCTAGAACTGGGTATTGGCAGAGAAGAGTTGCCAGCAAGGACAGGCAGGAGCTGGTAAATCAGTTCTTGAGACAGTTCCTTGTAGTGCAATCCGTGGTAGTCGAGACCTTTCCATGTGGAATAAAGTACTGAAAAACGTAGTGTAGTGTATAGGTGATGAACCTGAAGTGACCTTA
Organism: Pseudotriccus pelzelni; assembly: GCA_035584735.1. Taxonomy (NCBI): domain Eukaryota; kingdom Metazoa; phylum Chordata; class Aves; order Passeriformes; family Tyrannidae; genus Pseudotriccus; species Pseudotriccus pelzelni. The sequence continues at coordinate 15,275,116 of JAWMRA010000162.1, forward strand.
ATTGTGAATATCTTTCCTGGTTTCTGCTACACACGGAGTATTTCAAAGCCAAACATGCAGGTAGAAAAAGACGTTACCTGATTTCACAGTTGTGATCTATCCAATAATATTAAAAACGAGATGATAAAAAACTTATTTTCATATGAGTACCTCAGTGTATAGTATGATTGACTAATTTACACTTCTCTGAACCTAGAAAAAAAATCAAGTTTTAAAAAAGTGGTTTAGCTGGGGGACAGAATAGAAAACAGAGACACAAAAATCGCTAGACTCAATCAGAAATAAAGCACATGGATTCTAACTTCTGATTCTCTGCTTCAAATGCTAGACATTTTTACCCAGGCCAGATAATACCGCCAAGAAATTATTAAGCTCTCTTTTATCTTTTCCTTGGGCTAAACATTTCTTTATCTGTTCTGCCTAAGGGATCCTATAGAGGTAACTTTCAAACCTGGGTGCTTTCATCAGGCAGTCTTCCTGCTCTTCCCAGAGTTGAGAGGACAGACTCAGTTGGATCCCTTATGTTTGGCCCTGCTAGGCAGTGTAATTCTTTCTAGTCTCTAGCACTCATTTTCCTTAGGACAAGAAAGAAAGTAGCAATTTCAGCCTCCCTGAAGATGAAGTTATTTTTTCCCCCTTTGAATAATGTACAAGCATGAGGTGAATGTTGAGAAAGGCATGTTCAGCTGCTCCCTGCCACCTGATAGTCCTAGCAGTGGATGAGCAATTGCTTTACATCAAGACTTATTTCCATGGACGGCATGAGTACAGAAGGATCCCAGGAAAGCTATGTATTTAATTCAGAGCATTTCTGATGGCAAAAGAATATCCCATGGCAGGAGGTGATGCAACAATATTTCCAGCTAGAGCTAAGGTTCCCAGAAGCACTGCAGACTGAGATAATATTTTATTCTCTCCTATTACTCTCCCATTGCTCACCCCCTTTCTGGTTTATGTTTGGCCATGGACGTCCTTATCTAAGAGTTACTCTGCCATGGACGGCAACTCACACAGCCAACTTGGTCTTTTCTTGGGTTAGGGATCTTGGCAGTAAATGAGAAGGCACAACTCTACATCTTGATCACGCTGGAGCACAGCAGCCATTAAAACAAAAGTCACGTTCAGTAGCCAGTAACTCTGTGAAGGAAGGAAGCAGGGAAGAGAGATGGAAGGTGTTCATTACATGGTGAACAGAGCTAAGGAACACCTATACCTGGAATAACCCAGGTATAAACACAGGAGGATGTGGGACTGCTGAGCTGCACTGGCTCCATGGGGAGGCTGCTTGCAGAGAAGCTACTCACTGGCGTGGGAGGCACATGGTAGAGCATCTCTTGCCAGAAAGATGCAGCCTCGGTGAGGATGTTTGGGCTAGCATTGCTTCAGATGCTACAGCTGCTCTAGGCTCCCATGGAGACAGCAGAGTTTAAAGCTCTGTTACTCTGCCTTTCCTTAGCAATATCCACAGCACACTAACCTACTCTGGGACATGGAGACTCCTGGGTTTTTCTAAACAGGAATACAAAAGCAAGCTCATAGTTTAGAAGCTAGGCAAGGTTTTAAAATCGGAGTTAACTACAGTAAGTGACTTGGACCATCAGTCATGACAGCCTAAGGCTCACTATATATGCACTAGACATTTAAGGACCATTCTGAATACAAAATCAGATGTTTGCCTTCTGAAGCACTAACTATCTAAATATATTCCCAGAGCACTCGCTCAACACACCCTCCTTGCCTTGCCATGGCTTTCTTCATTATGGCTCCAATTGCTGCACCACAAGAATGTGGAAACCTCCTTTTGGGTTTAATGGGACTGTTACACAGAGGGTTCTTCACCTTTTCTTCCTAGAATGTCCTGCTTTCTCATGCCTGCTCTGTTCTCTCAATTTTGTGGGTATTTCTCTTGTCCTTTGTTTTAATTCTTTCTAACTTTTCACTGTCATTTTTAAGCTATAGAGACTGTCTCTCTTTCCCATCCTCTTTCTCTGCACCTCAGGCAATCAGAATTGCAGGTACAGTATCTCTAGATGAGTGTTTCGAAACATCAAACTTCTATATGAATAATTGAAATTCCAGTACAAGAACAGAGATACATAATAACTCCTTTGCATACCACCAAGAGTATCAGCTGACTTCTTCACTGCTCTATTGCCTTGCAAGGATCTCAGTAAGACTACTACTGCTGTAGTAAAAACAGAAAACTCTTGGGTTTTCTCAAACTAAATATCTGTAGCTTTGTTCTTTACTTCCTAGAACTTTTGTAGACTTTTATCCTCACTGCCTGCTTTCCAGAGCTCTGAGCTTTCCAGATCACAGGCAAATTGACTCAGCAACCCTGCCTCCTCTTTTCTGTCTGATTTTCCCTCATTTCTGATGTTGTTAGAAAATCTGATCTGTGCTGACTGTATACTGCCCTCTATATCATCAGTGAAAAGAGGAAGTGCTTCCTATTACTCCCTCACCAGTTTTCCCAGTTGTACCATGACAGGTGATCAGTCTTAATGTTCTGATTGTTACTGATTCATTTTCTCCCAATTATCATCTGATTAACATTTCTCCAGTACAGTATTTTTGCTTTAACTCCATCAACTCCTGACAAGCAGAACTGCTTTCCCTGCCATTGCTTAGAGGATACAAATCACGTGGTAAATGCTGGAGGTGACACTGCTGTCTGACACCTGCTTTGCATCACAATAACACGGGAGCAAGTGGAGCTCACTTATTTATACTAGGCAAGGATTTGACTCCAGGAGCAGAACACAGTGTGGTGGCAAGGACCAACTACCCAAAATCAGGATTTGGCAGTCGGTGGGGTGGAGCAAAATCAGCACAGGAAAGAGGGGGCAGCAGCTGGTGGTGCCACTGTAGGAGGCCCTGTAGGTCATCAGCTGCTGAACTGTGCTTTTTCATCCCCAGTAAAGACACAGTGTCTTGGAGCTCCTTAGGGAGCCAACAGCCCTTGCAGTGAGGTTTGGGCCTCTCTCTTTCCAAAGTTCATGCTGTATTTGCGCATTGGTACTGGTTCATTTTTTCCAACCTATGGGATAAGCATGTACGTCATCTCAGCCCTCCACAGGACACATGACTTAGACATGCCTGCTCAAAAACCACTCAGAGCACTGCTGGTGCAGACCACTGGGGCACTGTGGGGAGCCACACACCGCCCAAATGCAGGGAAACTTGTCGTACAAGTAAAAGGACTTCCAGTCTTCGTCACTACCCAGTAGCTACCATGCACCCCGGTGTTTTGCTCAGTAGAGTAAGAAAATGGCCAGCAAACAGGGACTCTTTGCTTTATTTTAAATTAACTACAGAACAGTCATATTTGTGAATAGCCAATATTTTGCTTAATTTGTAGAAACAAAAGTACAAATGTGTTTCCTTCCCACTAAAACTGTAACTTGCTCTCTTTAAAAAGGTGATTAATCTCTGGGGAAACTGGGGATCTTTAGGGCCTCAGTTTGTCATCACTGTACAGGGCCAAACTACATCACTTCCTGTGATTATTTATGTGCCGCTTGGACAGTGCAGAAGAAAAGGAAGAGATAACAAGACAGAAAATACTAATTAAAAATCTGAATGAGTTTCAAAAGGTTGGCAGAAAGTGGGAGCTTGTGGCAGGGAGAATCAGACTACAGTTGTCACAAGTGAGGTTCTAGTTAGGTTTTTTGTTTTCCTATAGATCCTGCAGTGCCCTTCTCTTCTCACCCCACCCTCAGAGGCTTGGGATCCATCTATAGCCAGGGTTGCTTCTTCTCAGCCACCTCTGCTCTCTGAGGTGCACTGTATTTTCACCCCCACTCTAAATCATCTCATGGAAAAAAGGGCTCAGCCTTTCTCACCACTGAAAATACCCATTGCTAGTAGAAGGCAGACATAGCAGGACAGCAGTCTATTCCTAACTTGCTATCACACTGTGTCAGTGCAAGAAGTGCTTCAAAATATCTCAATTTAAACTTATCCTCTAGACTATTTTTAGTTCGTACGACTCAAGAGCCTCTCCATGTATGGTAGGGGAAGGGAGGGAAAAATGGGTGGGGAAATTTCCTCCTCTGCTTTATATGGGCCTGGCTGCCTGTGTAGAGTCATCAAAGGTACTACATTCCATATCAGAAAAGGAAATCCTTCTTGTTTAAAGCGGATGTACAGCAGCATCACTTGAAAAGATAGGATGCTTATAAAAGGCCTGTTCATCAGAGGGTCATACAGATTACCTCTTCTAAGAGTGACTGCAGTCCCATTTCTCTGCAGAGAGGGTGAGTGCAGCAAGCCATCTCTCCACCTATTACAATCCAGGAGCCATGAACAAGATAAAGTACCTGAATGGTAGTTTGAACTTACTACACTGCATTTTCTACTTGGCTTTCAGTTTTGACAGTTGTGACTCTAATGATCACAGTTATGTGTTTGTTAGACTAACCTCCTGGGTTTGCCATTCACTGCAGTCTAGGTTTAGGATAGTAATCAACTGACCTGATCCTACCTGCTTTAAAGGAAAATAGAAAAACATTCTGCCCAGACCAGGAGATTAAAATTAATTGTTTGAACTACTGATCTGACAGGAAGTCTGGTCCTAGCAGTATAAAGCAATGCCGAATCACCCTTGGCCCTTGCTATTCAGTGAACAGCCAGCCACTAGAAAAACAAGGACAGCAGCTTCCATGGTTGAATAACATATGGATAGTCTGATCTCACTTCAGCACACATTGAACTGGAAACTGCATCCACTTGGGAAATTGGTTTACATACAGTGCTGCAGCCTAGTTGTAGGTGTTTGCTTAAGAATACTCCACTTAATAAATAACATTCAGCTTTGAATTCTCTGCCACTTGGAAGGCATTTGTTAAAGAAGGCTACAGTGAGATAAACTCTGGGCATCTAGAGCCCTCTTTCTCTACTTTTAGGCTTGAGTATGACGTTTGAGCTTATGCCTTCAGTTTACATTCCTCTATTGAAAGCATAGAGACGATATTGACAATGGTTTGGGCAGAAGACAGATTATAAACCAGTGTTGCCCATCTTGGCTAGTCAAGTTGAACTTTTCTGTCTTTCTTGAACCATCTCAAAATTTGTCACAAGTAATTGGCCATCTTCCTTGGGTGTTCTTACTGGAGACCTCCAGCATCATTCCCTCGGGCATCACTCTTGTCCAGCGTTTCAGTGAGGATGCTGTGGGTTGTAGCACTGGAAGCAAGGCAGATAGAGCTCTGCTCTGTTCCACCTTTTTACCTTACTGCTATCCTGCTGCCCTGAACCCTGACAAAGACATGGATTAAGCTGAAAATGTATTAACTCAAGATAAATTTAGATGCATATAATATTCTCTGGGAGGTGAAAGATCTTTAGTATTTGAAGATATATGGAGGAAAATTATATGATCCCCGAAATGAAAAGGTATATACTCTCACTTGTCCTTGTATTTCCACCTGATGAGATATCATTTGGGGCATCTTTTTAAAACTATCAGTTACTCAGACATTATTATTGTCAGCACAGGGACTCTGCCTCTGGGTCACAGTTCCTCAGACATGATCAGGGATCATTCATCATCCAGCTGCCAGTGAAAAATGTGAGCAGTTCTCTTCCAAGCTTACACTTCCATGGTCCTTCCAGAGCCCCAGCAAGTGATCACACCATGCTGCCACATATATTCAGTTAACATAACCTGTCCTTGCACGTGCCCTTCTGGTCTGACTTAGGATGTGAAAGGTTGATGGGGAACAACGGGATTAACCCAAATTCTGCCAATAATACAGATCTCAAAGGTGATTAGAGCAATAATCACACTGAAACAACTATATCTATATAATCTCTGTCTTATCCAAACTGGTAGTTTTCAGTTGCAGGCTTTTGAGTGCTGAGTTGAAAGAAATGGCAATGTAAACAGGCAACGGGGATCCCTCTCCCTGTCCAGCTGTTTCCATCAGTTCTGAAAGTGATATGGGACTTCCTGACAGGACTGGGACAACTCTGCTCAGGGACAACACTGAAATGAGACAAAGTGATAGTGATGGATGAGGGAGAGGCATAAAAGGTTGAGGCACGAGAGGACCTTGACAAGGGCTAATTAAACAACAGTCATTACTCCAAAGAAGTGAGAGAAAACTGTAGCTAGAGAGGAGAAAACTGTCAACCTGGCAAATAATCATTCTCCAGTTTCACTTAAATCCATCATAGGAAGGGAGATCAATTTGTTGTGAAATGTGTAAAGCTTCACTGTCATCAGTGCATCTACCACTTACGTTAACCAAGAATCTGCCTCTTTGAAAGAAATAGGAGCAGAAACGGGGGCAAGCACATTTAGCATATCTTGATATACAGACTATACTGAAAGGACAAGGCTGAATCATATTCTCTACAGAGGTGAAATGTAAGCAATTAATAAAAATTGTATCAGAAGGGTCCTCACTCCTTGATAAATACCCTGGAATAATGGGAAGAGTTTCAGGGAAAGAGAGCCTTCTAATAACATTGAATGTGAGGATTAAAAAAAAAAAAAATTAAATGTTTAGTTTCAGTTAGGTGAATGAACTAGTTCTTTTGAGCATACTTTATGGAAAACAAAATGAACAGTAAAATCAACATGGACTAATAGAAAGTAGAAAGAGAGATAGCCTTTGACCTGCTCAGTAAGACAAGAACTCATGGCTAAAGAAATAAAGTGGGCACAGTATATGTTGGCTTCTCTAAGATACCTGATATGGTTCCACATGACTTTTCCAGCCAGAGAAACGTGGATGAGATAGGGCTACTGTAAGGTGACTGCACAATTGGCTAAGAATAGAACAGAAAACATACCTATTAATGGTTCATGATGTCATATTAGCTAACTGGCTAAGTTGGTAGTAGTGTTTCACTTGCCTTCTGAATCTAGCAGGACTACCTCTATATTTTCACCCATGGAGCTTTAAACACTAACATGTCAATCAAAGGTCCTCTCCACCTCAGCGTTATATGACTGGCAAGGAGACCGATGATTAAAAATCCCAACCCTCCTCTCTTCTGTCAGTGGATCTTTTCCTCTGGCTGCATCTAGACGGAACGAGCAGTATGTGCTATGGGGCACACCACAGCCCCAAAACTGCCACTATTCAGAACGGGAACCTAGCTGAGACACCTTGCAGCTTTTCGCTGGTCTTTCTTCACACAGAAACCCAGGTGTGTGGGGGGCACAGGGGAGGGAGGTGGGTTGTCTGGACTGAGGAGCTCAAAAGTGTTCCCAGGTACACCACTGTTGTCTTCCTACTTGGTTTTTCAGCTGCCAGTTCCTGGTGGTGAAGCACTGTAAATGTGTTTTGTTTCTCTTGACTACTGTAGTTAGCAAGCAGTAACAGGAAATATCAGTAATACCATTTTCAATGGATGGCCTTGGGATTCAGTGGAGATTGCCGTGTATTTATCACCAGATGATATAACATATGGAAGGTATACGGTGGTTGTGTGAAAGGCTAGATTTTTAAATGTAGTTAGAGCTTGAATAGCTGCAGAAAAGGACTAAAATCAATTGGATAACAAGAATATATGGCAAGTGCTACAGGATTAAACAAGTCCACACACCCAGCTGGTGAGCATATACTTGTCTGTATTACTACATAGTAGATGCTGGAAATGTGAAAGACAAAGAGGCAATGAATCAGTATCCTGCTGTCAGACATTAACAGCAGAATTAGCAGATCCTAATGTCCTTTTAATTTACATTTTGCATTTGAGATCTCACTGTCTCATGTCTAGTAAATGCAAATCTGTCTGATGTCTCTTACATTCAAAATGAGAATGCATAATCTCTTTGTTCTGTGTGTTCTTCAGTTTTTGATGCCTGATTAAGACTGCACTCAAACTTCTTGCTTCCTATGGTAGGGGTCTGTCAGCTTTGTCAAGCCACTTACTCCCACCTAAATGTGTAGGAACATTGTATCTTTGTGACTTCAGACTCTTAAAATTAGCATGAGATCAAATGCTATTAGCATGAGCTCAAATGCTATTAGCATGAAATGTGGTAAGATGAAAAGACACACAGCATGATTGCATAAACCTTGCTTAGGAAATTGGGCTAAAACTGCAAAAGACTAGTGCATGCGACAGGTGCTGTCCTGGTAAAAGAAAGTTCTCCTCTGGCAGAACTTTGGTAGTATTGTTGCAGAAGGCTATACAGAGAATATCCAGGGCCTGAGTGTGAGCCCTCAGCACATTAAAACTGGCCATGCGTGCTGCCTTCTGCACTGAGGGCACTTTTACATTGAGCTCAGGAAGAAAAGCAAACTCACTCTCAACTGAGGGAGATTTTTTGAGTGAACAAGCTATTCAAGCAGGATATCATGAGACTAATGTATCGCAGCCATGCACAGTGATGTCTCCACACCCTCTCTGCCTCACAGAGCTCTTCAAGACCAGCGTGGCTAAGAATGGTCAAAAATCTACAAAATGACTGGGCTTTTTTTTTTCCTATGGGCTGTCAACTCATCTGCAGAAAAGGTGATTTCTGATTTTCAAAAACTAGGACATTGCAGTGAAGCAGTGTCTCACTGGGACACTTAAAATCACTAGCCATTTAAGAATAAATACTGGTTTGACAAGTATTTAATTATATAACCTCAGATACATGCTTAAGTGCTGCAGACTTGAGTAGGACTGAAGCATTTGCCTGTAGCATCCTAAATTGGAGCTGAAGCCATATCTGTAATTTATATTATGCACAGAATTATGTCATGGAACCCTGCAAATATCCAAGAAACACGTGAAATGTTTCATGAGAAACATGTTTCCTATCCTAAGAGTTTTACCACTTCTTTCAAGTAAAAGAATATATACTCCTCTGCCTAACTGTTTGCAGTTTAAATACTGATCAAAGCTTGAAAGGTTGAAGCTTTCAACAGGGGAATACTTAGAAGGTCAATATAACCCATCCAAATCTTATTTTGAAAGGACTCCAGGTATGAAAAATATGAGATGTCTATAGCCTCTAATGACTTACTGAGATATTTGCAACATTAGCCACGGAAAAATGACCTTGTCTAACATAAATAGCTCAAAGAACAAAATTCTAGGTGATCCCATGTGAAAAAAATAGCAGACAAATATCATTTCATCACAAGGCTCTTTATGTCTAAAATTACCAAAGTGTTTATTTTCTGTTGGTAATGTTTTATCTAGAATTTTATTTTTGGTAATAAAATTTACTGTTGTTTGTTTCCTAGAGAACACGAACAGTATCTCACATCATATAAGCCTGCTTATTCAGTAGTTTTCCTGAGCACAGATTAAAGTGCTTTCTTTTAATAAGTCTGATCTTGGAAAGATTTATAGTTTTTACACTTCTCTTTGCTGTAATTAGTAATTAGAAAAACTTTTGTAGGCTTTGCTTAATAGAAATTTTTCCTTTTTGTGGATTTTTCCAACAGAATTCAGTGGGGACATGAAATAAATGCTTTAAATGCTTACCAAAAAAAAATCAATAGAAATTATTCACCACACCAACAGAATTTATGAGAGTTTTATACCCTTCCTTTTACTTGTCTTTCTCTTCCATTTGAATATTCTTAATAGATACCGAGCTGTATTTCCATTCCAATTGCATGTATCAGGTATTACAAGCTTTCCCCAAAGAGAATGTTTGCCTATATATATAAATATTAATCAAAGAGGAGACTGAACCACTTTCATTGCTCTTGCTGTAAGAGCCTCTGTATGAGCCATGACAGGTCTCGCTATAGCAACGTTGCCTGTGGGATTTGTCTCCTTGGCCTGCAGTGATGGCTACTGGATTTCAGGAGGCATGGTCAGACCTTCGTTTTTCTAGACTCACAAACACTGGATCTGCTCAAGTCCCAGCCTCCAGAGTTGCTAAGGCTGGTGCTGCTGGGAGGGAGAATCACAGGACCCTTGGCCATGGCTCTGGGGTTCTCTCACTCTTGAGCTATTGCTCGAGTACAGGAAGAGGTGGTAAGGCAGAGTGTGAGGAGATGCTGAGCAGGTCACAACTGCAGAGATTTGCAGACTCCCATCACCATCTGTTCTCTTCTTCCCTGTCCACCACAGTCCTTACTACCAGCATCTGACCTTTCAACACCTCTCAGTCTCTAGTGCCAGAGCTTTGAATGGTGATCCCAAAACACCACTCCTTGGCCTCCAAACGCTCTGTCATCCTCTCTGGACACAGCCACACTCTTCAGTTGTGTACGTAACAGCTCTGCTATTTTAATTCAATTAAACTACTTCACTGCAGGCACCCAGGGTCCTAATGCTCCTCTGTTAAGTATTCCTCAGTCTTGGTACACAATAGAAATCTCTATCATGGACTGTTTCTCCTCACATATGGGAGAAAACTGACATATACACAAAAAGAAAGATGTTCCTTTCTCTTTTCTCCCTTATGTTTGCCTGGAGCTGGGTGCTCTCTGAGGGTTTCAGACGAGGAAAATTGGTTTCCTCCTGTGTGGGTTTCTTATGCCTGTCCATGCTGGACATGTGCACTGTATTAGTTTCATCTCTTTGAAGGGCTCTTTGGCACAGAAATTCTGGACAATGAGGAGTTGGTAACACTAACTTGAAGTTTGCACCTTTCTAACCAGAAGCTTGCACCAAAGAAGCTGCAAGAATATAGAGTGTATTTTCTTATTTTAAAATAAAAGGGAGGAGTTTCTCCTTACACAGAGTACAGGGTGGGGAAAAGAAGGAGGGAGTTTAAGTGCCAGGTGACAATGTCTATCACACTGCTCAGTGATGAAGCTACGAAGGCAAAAATAGACAAAGTGACCTCATAGCTTTCAACAGCAATGCCTATGAGACAAAAGAGAGGCTTTAAAAGGCTTGTGGAACTGATAGGAAAGGGCTTGGACATCTCAGAGTTTTGGTTCTACTCCAGCAGGGAACTGCTTTGCTCCTCTCTCATTGCCCCTCTCTCTGTTTATGGGGAGTTGTGAACTAAACAGGCTTTGTGACATGCCCAGCTCTCCAGGTTTGGACTCTACCTTCTCAAGCTTGGATCAGCCTTATGCAGGTACAAATGTCTCTACTTTTCTTTTCTTTTCTTTTCTTTTCTTTTCTTTTCTTTTCTTTTCTTTTCTTTTCTTTTCTTTTCTTTTCTTTTC